>SSOS01000002.1:3757976-4357976 GCA_004849945.1 Aspergillus ochraceus
CTCTCTCTCTCTCTCTCTCTCTTCTTCCTTTCCATACTCCCCCCAAACAACCAAAATTACCTAGATACCATCATCCCCTCTACCCCACCACCCCCGCAAAGAAAACCACATCCAACTCCACCCTCCCAGAACAGCCGTAACGCCCGTAAACAGAATCAACGCGCCATACTCACTCTCATACCCAAATGTCCCGCCATCCTGCCCCCTGTTCCCCCCAACCACAGGCCCCTTCTTGATAAGCGCCGAGCTGAGCGGCCCACTGATCACGTTCCCGATGCCTCTGCCGCCGGCGAGCAGGCCGAAGACGAGGCCGGTTTCGAGCGATGGGCTTTCGCGCTTCATTTGGGTGAGCACGCCGGACCAGGTGGAGCTGAAGCCGCCGGCGAAGAAGCCGTAGGTTGTTGAGAAGAGGGTGAGCAGGGCGAGGGCGGTTTGGGGGGTGGGGGATGATGTGGAAGAGGATGGGGAGGTGCAAAGACCCCAGAAGATGAGGACGGAGAGGGCGGATCCGACGGATGATAGGAGCGTGATGTTGGTGACGGCGAACCGGTCGCAGAGCGTGCCGAGGACGATTCCGCCGACGACGGAGGTGGCGTTGACGAGTGCGATCAGGAGGGTGCCGGTTGTGTCGGAGAGGCCGGCCGTCGTGGTCGTGTAGGTTGGGAGGTAGGTGGTTGGGAGGAAGTAGCCGAATCCTTGGATGATGTTGCCTAGCTGGAGCATCCAGAAGGTGACGAGCTTGAGGAAGGCGAGGTCTAGGGGTCGAGCAGCTGTTGATGGGGCTGGAGGAATACGCGGTTTGACGAAAGGTAGGGTCACTAGGGTGGAGAGGAGCTGGAAGTAGTTAGTATTGCGCATTCTGTGTTTGAAGAGACATGTGCCCTGGTGGAGTATATGAAGAGGTCAAACGCACCGTCACAACAGTCCACGCCCTCAACGTAGTCCTTGCCCCAAACTGTTCCAGACAAGCTCTGGCGGCAAACGGTAGCGCCACGCCACAGATGCTCTTCGCTGCCCACATGATGCCATATGCGAGGCCCTTTCTCCGAATGAACCACTGGTCCAGATACAAGGTCGACGGACTGAAGATCAGCCCGTTGCCTATGGCGGCGACAACACCCTGCGTAACGATCAAATGCCACACGGTCACCGAGAAGGACGAGGCTAAAGACCCGCCGACGCTCAGTAGAAGACCGACAGATGCGCAATGCTTTTGAAGGTGCGGATACCGTGTGAGCAGGGTGAATGAGATGGGTGAAAGAAGGTATAGAACGCCCTATAATGGTAGAATGCCCGGTTCAGTATTTACGGTTACATATTGCATATTGCGAGAAGAGGGACGTATAGATGTGATACCGTAGACGTGGTTCCTATTATTGCTAGGTCACCTTTACTTCCTTGCAGGGTGTTGTGTGAGGAGAAGTATTCCTGGAAGATACCAAATACGAGCGAGAACCCTAAGCATGGACAGTCGGTGTGATATTTACAGCATACTTGGGATTGGAGTCTCACCCCAAACTGGCAATTGAATTACGCAAGATGATACCAGCATCAACCAGGCTGACTTTCCTTGATCAGCTGGAGCTAAAGGCGCTTGTTGGAGCTCGGGGGAGTCGGTGTGGCCCTGGAAGGACCGAGGACGGGGAGAGGTCAATTCATGGGAAGCCATGGTGGATGGACTGGAGAATATAGCCCAAGTTTGAGGAAAATTGAAAGCTATCTTCTACATGAAGAAATGTAAAAGAGAAAAGAGATCGGAGCGACCCCGCAGGATTGTCACGAGATGACTCAAAAGAGGAGGAGGTCACGTTTCCTCCTCTCCTCTTCCTCTTCCTTTCCATCCCCCAACTTGCCCTGTTTCTTCGACCCCTCGACATCTCCATCTGCTCTGGAGAAGAAGCTCATGACTATAGCTTTGCAATGGATGGATGCTTTATCAAGAGGCAGGGCACGTCATCGACCAGCTCCCTTCCCCGCATATTCCAGTCACAGCTGTCATTGGCTAGATAACGCCTCAGCTCCGAATACAACTATACACTCACTCCTTGATAAACAATGTCCCTTCATAAGCCAGGTACATGTGGCTGATTTTGTGCCTATAGTCTAGATCAAGAACATCGAGGACATCCAGCTCCGATGACGCCATCCAGATCCATTCATAAACAAATACATACAACTACATCCCCAACCCGGCATCTCCATCCGTCCACCCGCAGTCCCTCCGAGCCAGAACATGCAAAACCCATATGATACAGACACAAAGCACGCCCATGCGTCTGCACCAACGGAGCAAATCAATCCCACCCAGCTACGGCCCCCTCTGAAGCCGTGTGTTTCTTCCCGATTAGGCCCGGACCAAGTGCCGTTCCTACTGCAACCCGGGAAAACAGCATCAATGCCGAAACCATTAATCTATTCCCGTCGTTGCTCGCGCGCCGTGACCCACCATTTTTGCTACTTTTTGTTGGATGGCGTCCAGTCGGAAGATTGGTCGTGGAGGGTGGTTATTACGCTCACGCGGGAAGGCCGACGCCTTGTTTGGTGTAGGTCTGGGCGGTTTCAGCGCGGCGTCAAAGACGGGAAGTATACAGTCTTGCTGTGAGCGGGGTTGGAAAGAAATATTGAGGGGCTGTTTGGTCTGGAGGGGATATGTATGGGAAAGTAGGCGATATATGGCCAAACAGGCCGTATATAAAGGTGATCATTTCCCTATCAAAGTCGAGTTTCTTTCTATACTTCAGCGGACTTTCTCTTCTTCTAGGCCAATTGGTCAATAGCAACACCGCCTACACCACCTACACTTACTGGCTTTTCCCGTGCCTTCTCAATCAACCATCATGGAATCCAAACGATCCACCACCATGCTAGCCCTCCTGCTCGCAGCCACTCGCGTCGCAGGCCACGGCCACGTCACAAACATCGTCATCAACGGCGTCTCCTACGAAGGCTGGGACATCAACTCCTTCCCCTACATGGACGACCCCCCGGTCGTCGCAGCATGGGGGACCCCCAACACGGCGAACGGCTTCATCTCGCCTCCCGACTACACCTCCTCCGACATAATCTGCCACCTGAACGCCACGAACGCCAAAGGCCACGCCACCGTGGCCGCCGGCGACCGCATCAACCTGCAATGGACCGACTGGCCTGAGACACACCACGGGCCGGTCCTAGACTACCTGGCAGACTGCGGCTCGTCCTGTGAAACCGTCGACAAGACGAGCCTCGAGTTCTTCAAGATCTCGGAGGTCGGGCTCGTCGATGATTCCTCGGTGCCGGGCGTCTGGGGCGACGACCTCCTCATCGAGAACAGCAACTCCTGGCTCGTCGAGATCCCAGAGGACATTGCGCCGGGGAACTACGTGCTCCGACATGAGCTGATCGCGTTGCATAGCGCGGGCACGGTGAACGAGGCCCAGAATTACATGCAGTGTTTCAATCTCGAAATCACCGGGGGTGGGTCGGCGAGTCCAGAGGGCGTGTCTGCGACGGAGTTTTATACTCCGACGGATCCTGGCTTGCTTGTTAATATTTATGATACGTTGGATTATGAGATTCCCGGTCCGAGTTTGATTGCGGGTGCCACGCCTATTCTTGATCAGACGACTTCTGCTATCACGGCGACGGGCACGGCGACTGCTGGGGTTTGAGAGATAGGGCGTATTTTAGTCATGTGAACGTCAAAGGCGAGAGCTGTGTGTAGTTAGATGACTATGTGATATGTTGAGTCCGCTATTCCTAGCCAGGACAGAGTAGTCAGTTACCTGTGCCAATACTGAGTTTCTCAAATCCCTATCGCGAAATGCTTCCTACAAAAGACTTACAAGACATCAGCTGGAACAAAAAAATTCTTGTCATCATTTGATCGACTTCAGTTCCATAGAAAAGGGCCGTAAGTCCCAGAAGTCAGGGAACGTCGTCCTCGTCAGAGACAACTAAGTTATAAAGAGACAATGTAGAGAAAAAAGAAAGAAAGACGAAAAAAAGGGGGGGTAGTAAAGACAAATCGTGAAGCAGATGCTGCACATAAATCACCGATAGAAAGGCCCATTTCAAGCCAGATTCCTTTAGCCATACACGTCCCAGAGTATATCCGTAACCCGCTTTCCGATCCACACGCCCGGTACGCCTTTTGCAATCCAAGGGAAAATAGAAAACAAGGGAAGAAAGAAAAAGAACAAAGAAAAGAATCCGTATCCACGAGAAACGCCATCCCCCATCGTTTACACACTTGGTATTGAAAAAGAATAAAGAAGAAGAGAAGAAGAGAAAAGAAAAGTAACAGAAAGAAGAGTAGAATCGTTTCACAGGAAAAGAAGTGACAAACTTCGTCAAATGAGTCTCCCCAGGAGGAAATCCTGAAAACCCTCCAACCATTATGAAAGAGGTGGAAGTTGTGACGGACGTGTCAACTCCGGAACATCCTTCATGGTGACATCCGAGGAACTAGCGTTAGGTTTGGCCACACCTCCATCACTCGTCGTCTGATCCTTAGGACGTGAATTGTCCTTAGGGGTCGTTGCAGCGTCGTGATTCGCCGGAGGATGACTTGGTGGCGACTTCGGCGGGGGCATCGCGGTGACCGGGGTAGGAGGAGGCTTCTCAGAGGTCGGCGTTGTCAGGGTTCCTCTTCGGATTAAATAATCGCCTAGGCTGAGCTTCTTCTTCGCGGGGCTGGGTGCCGTTACCCCAGAGCCAGGAGGGGCCGCGTTGTGCTGAGGAGGATCTAAAGTAGGTGGGGATGAGAGAACTGATGGGGCGGCGGGTTTTGGACTCGTGGACGGCACGGTTGCAGAGGAAAGAGGGCCCTGAGCATCAGCCGGACCACCGACCCTACTGCTTCCAGGTATTCGCGCATTGTGGGCTGCTGTTGAGGGCCACGGAGGCGGCCACGGAGGTTTGACGGAGCTTCGGCTTGATAATGGCGAAGATTCTAGATCCCGAGGTGGTTGCTGCGCTGGAGACAGTCCCAGAGGCGAATCCAAATCTTTCATATCAACGTCTTCCTTCTCACCAGACACACTGGGGGTCGTGGCAGTGGGAGGTGCTCCATGGGGACTCGAAGAAGGGGAGGCAAGATGTGGGATGAGATTCTGTTGAGAAGGCGATATGGGTGATTGGTGTCTTTGTTCCAGCCGTACACGATCCGAATAGCACCGCTTCAGCAGTCGCTGAGTGAGCGACACGAAGCTGGGTCGTCGAGGAGATGATTGGGAAGGCAGAGACTGTCCATCGCTAATGTCCGGCTCGGTCTGGATGGCAGAGTCCACATACGGTTGACGACCACGGGGCGAGCGCACTGGAGGATTGCTTTGTCCAGATGCTCTCCGTGGCGATCCGTGACGCGCCAGGGACGTCAGCCCGGTTGAAATGGTCAGCGGAGGCGAGTGGGATTGTCGGTCGTGAGGCCCCGGTGTCGTCTGGGTGGTTGGGCCGCTGGCACGTTTCTTCCTTTTGTGCGACGTTTGTTGATCATGCTCCAATTGCTGGAACTTTTTCTCGGCCGCTGCGATCTTCCGTTTCTCCCGTGCAGACAGCTCAGTGTCCCCAAAGCCATTCCCTTCCGTAGAGGTTTGCAAAGTCGGCGTCAGATCGCGACTCCGGGTGTGGCCTCGTGCAGAGCCGGACGCCGAGCGGCTTTCGGTCGGATCCTCTTCTTCCACGTTCTTTGTGGTCTCACTGCCAGCACGGCTATTCGTGGCCGGCGGAGAGATGTTGGACTTGCTTTTCGTTTTCTTGCGCCTGGCAGCGGCGGCTTGTTTGACGCTGGGATCCAAGGCTTTGGGGTGCCGTCGGCGATCTACGCTGGACAACAGGCAGGGCATCGATGGGTTACAGGCGCATCCGCCAAAATGAGCTAGCACATTGCTAATGCAGATGGCGGCCAGGTCTTGCGCATTGTCACTGGACTCCTGTTTGACAACACCATTCGTGGACTCGAAGAGTTGAGGGTCCAAATACCACATGGCGGTAATTTCCGAATCGGCAGCAATGTCCTCCTTGGCGACAAAACAGAAATGATACTCCACCTCATTGGTGATGTAGGTTTTCATGGTCACATTGGGTCGACATGAGCGCCGAACGTAACGCAGAACGCTTCCCTCATGCCGACTGTCGATGTAAATGGGGAGTTGGGGATGGAAGAAGACGAACGGCTCCGGGTGTCGGAGTTCCTGCCAACGATTACTTGGATCTAGGCAATAATCCCGAAGCAGCCCTATCTTTCCTGTAATCTCTCCGACGATCTCGTCCTTGGACACGCGATTTTCTGTCTTGAGGATCTTCCAGGTGGGGTGTTTGCCATCCACCTCAACGAGGGAATCGGTAATGGACTCTGTGGACAGCGATGGCCATCGAGACCGGTCAATGGCAGCCCCCGACCAGGTGAAGATGTCCTGCGCCGACCGACCGTTCGCGACACGAGCCAACGCGCTGGGCTCCGTCACCCACGACGCCAAGTCGGCAGCAAGGGGTAGGTTGACAAAGAGATTGCTGTCCATGTTGGCATGGCCCTGGTCACGTTCGTACAATTGGAGAAACTCATTCGAGTAGAGGGGGATTGAAGGCCCGGACGGTTTGGTAGGGCTCATCGAGGTGGCAGAACGCTTCCGGGCGTCTGGCTGAAGGGAGGGAAGGCCGGACATGGAGCTGATCGAGCCGGAAGCGCGATGGCTAGTTTTGGTCTTTTTGGCTGGATGATGGTCCCGGGCACCCGACTCGGATCGGTGGTGAAAGCCGTTCACCTGGTCGCCGTGCTCCTTTGGTTTCTTCTTCTGAGTCTTTGCGCCAGAACGTTTGGCTTTACGGTCACCGCCATCACTCTGCTCTCTAAGGCGTCGTTGCCGCTCCGTAGCGCGCCGGCCGTCCAGCGAACGGGGTTCACAATCTGCGCAGTTGTGGACCTCTGGCACGTCCTGGCCGTGGTAGTAGCACTCAATATGCTGCCAGGTCTCGCATCCCTCGCAGAAGACCGTGTTCCCATCATCATCTTCAAAAGAGCAGATACATTTGATGGTATACGGCTCCTCCTCCTCAGGAGCGGCGGAGTCGGAAACGGCGCCGTTGACGACCGGCGAGTTCAGAGGGACGGTGACCGGATATGGCTCCGTGATTGGTTGCGTGGTGGCGACTGGGGAGGTATCTGTCATAATCTGACAGAATACCTCCTCTCAGGCAAGCACAAAGGGAAAGCGCGCGGGTGGGTGATGCTTTTCTTCCTCGGGCGGACGAACGGCTTACGGGGAACCCGTCAAAGCCCAGCACGCATGTCACTTTTGTCACTGCAGGCGATAATCTTCCGTCGATGGAAACGATAGACCCCGCAGCAAGACAGCAGTTAACACGACCAGTGTAGTGTACGATTCACCAGATGGGGCTGTTCAATCCTCCAAAGGGTCAAGGGCCTGTCTCCAAGCAGCTGACGAGAAGAACCAGAGTCCGAGGGTGGATGCAGTCAACCGCACAAGGACCTAGGACCACAGGAATCGTCGACGGATCGAAGGATATCGTTTCTCAAGGGGTCTGAATCGTATCTTGGGGGCGTAAGAAAGGCGGACGAGGATCGAGTCGTTAATCGAGTCGTTAATCGAGTCGTCGAGCTCTGTGGCGCGTGCGACCGTGGGTGAGTAGGAGGGTGTCGAGAATCGGGAACCGATGAACGCAAAGAGGCGGACGGGCCACGAATCGCATGGAGGGAAGATCAAATAAGCGACGAGGCGACAGGAATGGCCAGTTGAGAGCTCGGGCGAATTCCAAGTCGAGGAGAGGAACGTGGTTAGAGAGAAGACGGGATGGAAGTAACGGATGAAGACAAAGGGGAAGTAAACGGGGAGAAGACTCGAGGAAAGTGTGGTCAGAAGAGAAGAGCCGGAGGGGAGGATGGCTCGGAAAGAGAAGAAGGCTGTAGATCAGGGAAGAAGAGAACAAAGGTCGAGAGCAAGCGAAAAGAGGGAGAGGGAGAGAGGGCGAGGGAGAGGGCGAAGGAGAGAGGAGGGAGGGAGAGCCGTGAGAGAGGCTAAAAGCCACGGATGGGCCATTCAAGCGGCGCGTCCAAGACCCAGAATGAAAGAGGAAAAGCGTCGAATTTTTTTTCCCACCCGCTCTTGCTTTGGCTCCGGGGGGAAGGCAGCTTGGGGTGACTCGGCGATGGGTTTATAAGATTAAAGGGATGGAGAGGGAAGAGAGGGAAGTATTAAAAGTCGTGGAAAGTCGAGCTGGATGTTTCTGCAAGACGCCGATAAAAAAAACCCCCCCCATATTTTGCAACAGGAAGAGTCCATAAAACCGCCAGACGGCAAAGATGACGAAGCAAAGCAAAGCAAGTTGGGAAGCCGACGGGGAGCATCGACCGGTTTCGAGGGGCCTGAGAAGTCAGGCTTGTCTGCCGGGTGCTGCCTGGGCACGGGTTTCATGGGCCGCTTGTCCGTTTTCAGTAACCGGGAGAGCCGCTAGTCCACATGGAGTATTCCAGGCCCCAAGATCCTGTTCGGGTTTAGCGGGAGATGCCTCCTTGGCGGCTGGGAGGCGTGAACGACCATGCTTGCAGTAAACAAGTCCCATGTCTCCTGGTGAGAGGGGGTGAGGAGTCCCTGAGGTCAGTGGTTCACCACGGCAACAGTCTGTTGACTGGTGGTTGTTGAGAAGAAAGTGAAAGAAAAGAAAAAAAAAAAAAGCAAAGAAAGGAAAAGAAATCATGGTCTGGCCACCAAACAAGATCATGCATGTCTTCCCCGGAGACTAGTCCGTTAGGTAGTAGTAGTCCCTGTCAGGTGAAATCCACAGTCTCCCAACGGGAAGAAAATTTTCCACAAGAAAAGAGCGAGGGAGATGAGGAAGGAGGAGGAAGCAGAAAGTGTTAGTTAGTTAGTGCTGTTGGCTGTGGTTAGTCATGGAGAGCAAAAAGACACAGATGAGCAAAAGAAAAAGATCAAGCCAGGGCCAGCCCTGCGGCTGATCGATGAGTCGTGACATGCTTCTTATAGCAAAGCCACTCGGAGGGGGGGCGACAAACGCTCGTCCCCGTCCAGGAAGGATGGCTCAGACAGGATGAGATCCCGACCGGTAACAAGATTCCAAATCAACTGGCTTGCAACGATTTCTGGCCCTCGTCGAAGAGGAAGTAAGGAGGCCAAGGTCCTCACGATATACATGACAGCACAGGCGATAAACGAGAAATGAGGAGCGATGGATGGAACCAGACATTCAGGAAGACAGCTAGAAAGGGAGGAATGGGAAATCTGAAGAGTAGAAATGAAGGAGGGAAAAGAAGAGGAAGAAAGAGGGATGGAGTCAAGGGAGATTGATAGTTGGGATCCATTCCAGTTCTCCATAGTTTAGTGGGTTGATCAGTCGCTGTCGGGCGACGTTTAGAGGAGGGAGAGGGGAGAAACCGGAGCGAGGAAAAGTCATCTGGACTAGTAACTCGTAGTTACTTCGATGATCTTCCCGAGACACCGTCGGGGGGAATAATAAACAGAATGAAGGAAATAGGAGGAGAGGGTGAAGTCGAAGGAAATTAAAATCAGGATCAAAACCAAATCCAGATGCAAATCCAAGTTGCAAAGGCCCGAGGGGGGAGGACGGGGGCCTAATTAAAGGATGGGATGGGTTAATCATTCGGTCCTTACTAGTCGACGATGGCAACAATAATTACCGGCGGGATATCGCCTTGATGGGCATTATTTGTTCGGGTGACACTGCCAATACTCTTTTAAATACCTCCGGCTCATGTTAGGGACGCCTAGGGGCCTTTTAGGGGACTTTTAGGGGCTGCCCAGTGGCAAAAAAAACTGGAGGCCCCGTCGGTGCCTGGATGCCTGGGTCCTTCTGCCTTAAGGCTGAGCGGGAAGCCTCGACATTATTTACTCCACACTCGCCATCTACGGCCTTCGAATCCCGACCGATATCGTCTGTTCTATACTACAGGAGGCAGATTAATTTTGCAGAAACACTCGCTGGTCTCGTCTGTTGACATGATGCATTGCTCACGGGTCTATCTGTAGTACTACTCGGTTGGTGGCCCGATCCCTCGGAACGACACTCGTCTCGCTCGCACGTCTTGAATCCACCCAATAAACTCCCACGGGCGCTCAGTATCAAAGAGATGGTATGCTGGGATGTGGGTTCTCGGTTGGGTGTCGACAATGCTCCATGGTGACGGTTTCGGTGGCCGCAACCTGTGCCATCGAAGCCTTCGCGTAGTGCCCAATATAGAGCAAGAGGAACGTGATGGCTCCCAAATACACAGCCACGGGGTTCCGGATAGTTAACTGGGCAGGGACCACGATCATGAGAATGTTGGCGAGGGACAGCGAAGCGCAGACCAGCATGGCAAAGTACGTGCCGAACGGCTGGATGAAGGTCTGGTGTACGCAGACAAACCCCTGCGTTTTGGTCGCCCGTCGAAAGCGCAGGTAAACAATACACAGGCACAGCCATGAGATATAGCCTGAAGTTGTAATGAAATAGAGCAGGAAATTGAAGACGACTGATACGGATAACCTCAGGGACAGAAACGCGAAGCTCGCGAACATGGCTGATGCCATTACCGATGCATACGGGACTCCCCAGCCGTTGCGATTCTTGAAGAGCGCCGGCGCGTGTCCCGCTTCGGCCAAAGAACACAGGGTACGCGATGACATAAATAGAAAAGAGCGAGCAGAGGCCACGGACGAAAAGAATATCAGCGTGGTGGCGACAACGGGGAGCGTAGGAACTTGGGATCTGCGAACACCCACAACGTACGGCGACATGCCGGCGCCAGCACCGTAATTCGTCAGTAACGGCTCGTTTGACGGGCTCGTCACGCCGACAGCCAAGGCACTGAGGATATAGAGCACGAAAAGGTGAATGCTGTCGATCTGTGCCACCCTCAAGATATTGAACCCTGTCTCCGTGTCGGCCTTTTCCGCTCTCCCCACGGTCAATTCGGGACTGAAGATGAACAAGATGGTGCTGTAGAGAACACATTGCACCAGACCCAAAAACTGTCCCAGATAGCCCGGCATCAGGTACCGATTTACCGCACCGGGGTGACGCCAGTAGTAGAAGCCCCTGATTGAGGTACCAGGGATCCCCTGAGCCGCCAGGAAAATGGAAAGAAGTATCAGCCCGATTGTTGTCAGAAGTTTCACGCCCGTAAAGAAGGCCTCGGTTCGCTTAAACACCCTCTCTGGCAGCATGTTAAACAAAAAGATTACCCCGGCGACGATGGCAATTCGTATTGTCACGCGGGTGCCGGGTTCCCATAAGGTCAGGTTGACCATCGCGTTGATGATTTCAAAGGAGGCGAGAAGAGCTAAGGTGTACCAGCGAAGGTACCCGAGGGCGAAGCCCAGATGAACCGAGCCATACCGATACGTGTGCCAGAGCATCGTGCCATCGCGAACGGGCATATGAGCTGCGATTTCCGCAGCCGCAGTGGTCAGACAGTATACCAAGAGGGATATGAATACATAAGCAGCAAGCAACGTGGCGGGACCTCCCACGGCGAGGGCTTGACCAGAACCGATGAACAAACCGGTTCCGAGAGTAGGGCCGACCGCCATAACAGCACAATAAGGATGGAGAGATTGATGGTATCAAGTAGGTCTTTGCGAGGTAAGGAATGAGGTGCATGGTCGATGGAAGACATTCCTGCCAAAGTCCCGCAACTAGCTCAATACTTGCTCAAACAACGCGTGTCTGGCCGGAAGATCTGCGGATTGCGACTGCCTGCTCGAATAACGATAGCCACGACATGTGAGACAAATTAGGAAAGGGCCTAAGGTGTGGCTGCTTGAGTGCCCAGATGTCAATTGAATCGGGAATTAGGTGTAATGAAAGAACAACAAATTAGGATACAAATATTAGAAGCTTGTAGCCCCGAGAGTATATGGGTATCACTGTCTACTAAACATGACAATCACACGGAGAGGGTTCCCATGCAACAACCGCCATGTTTCTCATGCAAGCAACCGTGTGTACAAGAACGCCCATCAATGTAAGATTCGAGCCCACCCTCCTCCTAAATTGTCGAATTGTCCAAGTTGTCGAAAGATCTCATCAAAAAAGGAAATCAACGAAGAAAATGTGAAGATAGAATAGAATAACGGGAACCAAATGAGAACATGATCACTCATTGGTACGTCATGTCCGTTTCTGCATATTCGAGCCATTCACCGGACAAAGATTTCTTCCAAAATCGTGCGATGCCGTCATCGCCGGATGAGATTAGACAGTCCCCTATATCTAGAGTAAGAGAGCTATCCAAATGAAAAAGCGAAGAGCGTGAACATAGTGAAGTAAGTGTAGTACTCACCGGCATAGGAAAACCCCACTTGCCACACGTCAAGGTGTTTGCTGTCGAGACACGCAACTTCTTTGTACGAATGTTTGAACGGGTTATCATCGGTAGCTGCGCGACTGGACAATGACGCAGGTGCGCGATTCGCAAGAGCAGAGCCAATTCCTGATTGTGTTGTTGCCCGGGCCGATGATTGGTTATTAGTGGAATCGACATGGCTCCCATTGGAGTTCTGGCTCCCCTGGTTGGATGACGTAGTATACACTTCGAAGATCCGAATGAATCCGTCCTTGCAGCCACTTGCAATTAGGTCGTAGCCTCGAACTGAGCCATTGGCCCAGGCGATATCTCGAACCAGCCCTCCATGGCCTGACAATTCGATGGCATGATAGAAGCGACGATTCGCGTCTGTGCGATATACTTTAACGCTATCCATAGCCGCAACCACCAGTGAAAGGCTTTTGCGATCCCAAGAAGGTAAGACGGAGTGCGTGATATCCGTAGGATCCTGATGGAATTGCACTCTGAAGCTGGTTTCTTCTCCTCGCTCGGGTGCAGTACACACGCGAAATTGGTCTAGAGGTTGCCAGTCCGTGAGTGTGTCTGGAGTGACTGGTTCCATGATCATCAAATAGCCATCACGTGTAATCACGGCAAAATATGACTCCAGGTCAATGTTACGGAAGTCAATTGAGACAAATGGATGTCGCTGCGGCGCCGTCATCCGAAAGACAGCCCTGAAGCGGCGACCAGAGTTGGGCGGCTGGGTAACATCTTCCTGCCAGATCTTGCATTTCATGTCTTCGCCTACACTGCCGATATGCTGGCCAGTGAACGGACCGTTCCACGTTGCCTTTGCAGGGGTTAGTACTCACTCCGTAGCAGCGTGCAGGGAACAGGGGGTGGACGGCTGGTGGTGTTGCTTACATCCCGGATCTCGGCGTCATGAGCACGCCAGGTGTCGGTGAGCTGCCACTCGCCATCCTTCTGGTCCCAAACTTTCATGCGATGGTCTGATGATGCCGTCACGATGCGATTGCCATAGAAGTTGAACTTGGTGACCGATACCAAGTCACGATGACCGGCGTCGAAATCGGCGAATCCAGACATGTCGGGCCGAGGGGTAGTCGGTGTCACCAACCCAAAATAAAGCCTGGCAAGCAGCCTCAGCCACCACGGTGAGGCATACAGACACGTACTAAATCAAGAGCTGCTGGTTGGCGACGAATCCCCATGTATGGAATTCAGCGGGACGTGCATGTGAAGCCGGCGAAACAATTCCGTGCCGTCGAATGGCTGGGAGGGAGCGGTTATGTAAGCCGTGGAAGCCTGGGGAGCCAGGTACACCGCCTGACGTGGCGGTCGCAATCATCCGGCAGAATTTACATACTGTCTAGTGTCTTTCGCTTTAAATGCCACATTGCATTGCGCGTCCTCGGCGTCGTCTCCTTGATCTCGACAGGAGAGTTTTATTTTGGACAGAGCCAGTGAGACAGGCATGCTGGCATTAGTCCGTTCATGATGAGTTCCGCAACTTCCAGTTCTCTCTCCTCGCGGGAGACTTGGCGTCTGTTGATCCTTGTGGGGGTCTGCCTGGGTATTGTCTTCAATTCATTCCAAGGTGAAGGCGCGCCCTTGGTGGCGTCAATTGCCTTCAGTGGGATCGTATTTGCGACCACCTTCAGTCTGATCCGATGGCTTGGACCCGTCTTTGTGAAAGCTGGCCTAAAGGGCAGGGATATGGCAAAACCTCGAAGACCGGAGATGTACGTTACAGATATCTCCTTCCTTGATTGATCCCTGTAGATAAGCCGCAAAGATCGACGAGATACGTTCTCGCTAACTTTTCAGCTACTAGTCCCGAGACTATGGGTGCAGTATGCGCTATTGTCTATCTCCTAGGCCTTATCTTCTTTATCCCTTTTGCCTTCTACAAGGATATTGTGGCCGCTACTTCGGGTGGAGGTAACCGCGATGTTGTTCTTGAAGTCGAACATGTTGAGAATGGACGGATGCTACACCGGTTTCCTCATGGAAAGGTAAGTAATTTATCTTATGATCATTGTTATGCCTCTCCCTTCGCCACGTTATTGACTTGGGAACTTCTAGCTTGCATCGTATCTCTCTGGACTCCTTTCTCTTCAATGTATCGTCATTCTAGGTATTGGTGATGACCTACTTGATATCAGATGGAGACACAAAGTTCTCATACCAGCATTCGGGGCAATCCCAATGCTCATCGTGTACTTTGTGGATTTTGGTGTCACTCATGTGGTAGTCCCGGTGCCATTGCAGCCCTACCTAGGATCCTTTGTCGATCTTGGTTGGCTATATTATGCGTACATGGCTGCGGTTTCTATATTCTGTCCTAACTCTATTAACATGTTAGCCGGTATCAACGGCGTGGAGGTCGCTCAATCTCTCGTGATTGCAGTCCTGCTCATTGCGAATGATTTGCTGTATCTCGCACCCATTACACCATTCCCGCATCCCGCTACCGACTCGCACCTCTTCTCTCTATACCTTCTTCTTCCGTTTGTCGGTGTATCGCTGGCCTTGCTGTTCCATAATTGGTACCCCTCCAAGGTCTTTGTTGGGGACACTTACTGCTATTTTGCTGGCATGGTGTTTGCCGTCGTTAGCATTCTAGGACACTTCAGCAAGACCCTCCTGCTTCTCTTCATTCCGCAGATCTTCAACTTTCTATATTCGACACCTCAGCTTTTTAAACTTATTCCATGCCCCCGACACCGGCTGCCACGGTTCAACGGCATCAGCGGTCTGCTGGATGCTTCCGTGACCGAATGGACTGTGCCACCTTCGCCGCTCGTTGCGACTGCCTTGGATCTTCTGCACAGCCTGCGACTAGTACGTGTCACGAAGAACGAAAAGGGCCAGATCGTGGAGTCCACGAATCTCACCATTCTCAATCTCTGGCTAGTCTGGTGGGGACCGATGAGAGAAGATCGGCTGGCCCTAAGCATGGTCATTGTTCAATTCGTCTGCGGTCTTTTTGGTCTCTTTGTGCGACATTGTCTTGCGTTGCTGGTCTTTCGCGAGGACAATCGAGCGTTTCGATATGCAGTATAGAATAGAGCGATTGGCTCGAAACATGATAATTGGGTGGGGCATGAGCGGGGAGTATGTGTACTAGTTTTCTTTTAGATAGAATAGGTTGAATTCGCATTCGCTTGCATTTTCGCCACTATACACCGAATGCCAGTATTTTCCAATCAAGTACTTTGCAAATGTAGGCCCAGGCGTGCAGGACTGGCAATGCATGCGACATGATGACATCTTAGGGTTATCATGCCACCTTGGCTTATATTTATCTCGTTCATCTGCATATTGCTGACGGATGACACTGGAACCACCCTTGGGAGCTAGCTGATCGGCAGCTATAAGCGGAACTGGGGAAGACCCACTGGATCCTATCTCCGTTTGCTTACTGCTTACCTCCAACGTTTCCTGTTCCTTTCCCATCGACTCAACTCTCTGTTCTTATCGGTGACCCTGATCATCGGCTTGGCTGAGCTCATGAGTTTCATGAGCTTCAACACGTCTCGTTTTGAGACGTTGCTGCCTGAAAGCGCCTACAATCGCAATTACGGATTGCATGGTCTAGGAAAAGCTTTTAAGACTTGCATGCTTCCTACTATGTTTTTGTTGCAGGTTCTTCATCACTTTTCTTTTGATCGCTAAATATTGAAGCTTTCTCCCTGATATCTGGATACGCGATGGCTCTCAACGCTACGATGCGAGGTGTCGTCTTCGATGGTACCCCTTTCCAGGTATCTGTCGTCGATCTACCTCGTCCAAACATCATCAACCACACCGATGCAGTCGTCCGCATCACCACCTCGGCTATCTGTGGCTCGGACCTGCACATGTACCATGGGGTCCAAGGTGGCACTCCTCCTTGGGGAATGGGCCACGAGGCCATTGGGTACATTTCCGAGATCGGAAACGCAGTATCATCCCTAGAAGTGGGTGATTATGTGGTGATCCCTGACAATGTGGGCTCGGGCCACTTGGAGATGGAGCCGGAAAGTCTTCAGTCTTATGGAGGGGGTTCTGGTCTGGATGGTCTGCAAGGTAGAGAAATATAGGTCCAACTCTCCTGAGGCTTATGTATTGTTAACTAACGGGCGAATTTTCTCCCTCACTAGCGGAATATGCCCGTGTCCCATTCGCCGACGACAGTCTTATTCCGGTGCCTTTGACTCACAACTCTACGAACTCGTCTATCGAGCGAGACTACCTGACAGTTTCGGATATCTTCGCCACGGGATGGAGTGCGGTGGATTACTCCGGCTTTGAACCTGGCGACACAGTGGCTGTCTTCGGTGCCGGCCCTGTTGGTCTACTTGCTGCATACTCTGCTCTCCTTCGCGGTGCGTCGCGCGTCTATTCAGTCGACCACGTTCCCATGCGATTAGAGCGGGCTGCCTCGATTGGAGCTATTCCAATCAACTTCAACGAGTCGGACCCGGTGCAACAGATCCTGGAGCGCGAACCGTTAGGTGTCACTCGCGCGTTGGATTGCGTGGGCATGGAAGCGATCAACACTCAAGGAGACCTACAAGAGGACATTGTCCTGCAGAACATGGTCGCCGTCGCAGCTCAAAATGGCGGTCTTGGGCAGGTCGGTGTATATATGGCTCAGAGCAGTTCTGCCGGAGCACCCTTGGGAGATTCCATCGCTCAAAACATCACCTTCCCTGTGACCGAGTTTTTCGGCAAGCATCTGCGGTACGAAGCGGGAGTTGTCGATCCTAAGGTTTTGGCGCCGCAGCTAGTGGAGTTGATTGCGGCGGGTCGGGCCCATCCTAGTTTCATTTCCACTGCGAGCATTCGTCTGGAAGAGGCACCGAGATATTATGAGCGGTTCGATCGACATGAGGACATCAAAGTGTATATTCATTTTCCTTAGTTGCGTGGCTGCCGGGGGGTATTTTGCTTGGTATAATCATGGAGTTAGAGCAGGTAGAGGTGAGGACGGGGGTACATATGAATTAGAAGTGTATTGCTGCCAGAATTGGTGTCCGTGTAGAAACTTCCATCATGATCAATTCCAGACTCTCGATTCAACCGACGGTTGATGCTGAGTAGCTTATCTTTAGAACAGGGTCTCTGGACGATATTTTGCCAAATATGGGTGTTTCCTCTTGAAGGTAGCCCCAGTATATATAGATGGATAATTCTTGATTTTATTTTTGAGAACCCTGGCCGCCAATGTCGACCGGTGTTCCTCTTAATCGTTTGTTGGAACCTGGCTGACGGAGGTATGCTTGGGATAGTTCTTGGGAGATTGACCTCCACCTGTGTCATTGATTCATAACACCACTCCTAGGCTGGCAATACACCAAGACGTGTGTGTATGAAAGCAGTAGAGACAAAACATAGCGTTCTGTCTGCTAATTGGCCACTATTGAAACCCATGAAGAAGGAAAGTGATGGATCAACAAAGAATCTCCTGCAAGAGATCAGCGGGGTTACCTAAACTGGGTCCCGTGTCATCCCGGCTTAACTCTCGGGGTCTGGAGGCCTTAACTCCATCGGCTCCTTGCTGGACATCCCGTCATCCTTGGATTAACTTAGTTAGTTCCCTCACGCAATCGCCTATTTCCGGTGTCATCGATGTTCGACCTAGCGCCATGCACGCCCCCCAGTTACGGGGAGAGTGGAACCTTGAGGACAACCCATCCCTCACTGGTCAATTAGTTCCACTATGAAGTCATCTTTGTGGCATCCCTTCGGAGATATGGGTAGGTTGATGATTCCTAACTTTGTAAGGACCTTCTTCAACGTAATAGAGCCTATATAAAGCTAGAGATTCCAGGTATGGAACTGGAATTTCAATTCCATCGCCTTAACGCTTCACAACGTTTCACTTCCAACAATTGGCGAAATATTCTCTGTTACAGTCTAATTCTGCATTCACCACCATGACGAGTCTCTTCGCTCCTGCGCCCGAACCAGCCACCGAGCTCGGTCGCTACCGCATTCTTTCCTCCACTGCGGGCCTCCGGGTGTCGCCTCTTCAGCTCGGTGCGATGTCAATTGGAGATGCATGGACCGATGTCATGGGATCCATGGACAAAGAGGCCTCTTTTAAACTCCTAGACGGATTTGTGGAGGCCGGCGGAAACTTCATCGATAGCGCCAACAACTATCAAAACGAGCAATCTGAGGCATGGTTGGGAGAATGGATGACATCTCGGAAGAACCGCGACCAATTGGTTATCGCAACCAAGTTTACGACCGACTACAAGAGCTATGCCCTCGGCAAAGGCCGCGCCCCTAACCACTGCGGAAACCACCGCCGCAGTTTGCACATGAGCGTGCGCGACTCTTTGCGCAAGCTGCAAACCGATTGGATCGATATCTTGTACCTCCACTGGTGGGACCACACGACCTCTATTGAAGAGATCATGGACAGCCTTCACATTTTGGTGCAGCAAGGAAAAGTCCTCTATTTGGGCATCTCCGATTCTCCCGCCTGGGTTGTGAGCGCGGCCAACACCTACGCTCGAGACCACGGCAAGACGCCTTTCAGCATCTACCAGGGACGCTGGAATGTGATGCTGCGTGACTTTGAGAGGGAAATTATCCCCATGGCGCGACACTTCGGCATGGCCCTAGCCCCCTGGGATGTCCTTGGGAGCGGCAAGTTCAAGACCAAGAAGGCCGTCGAGGAGCGGAAGCAGACAGGCGAAGGACTGCGACGCATGCTAGGCAACGGCGATCAGACCGAAGATGAAATCCGAATGAGCGAAGCCCTGGCTAAGGTGGCCTCGGAGCACGGTATCGAATCCGTGACGGCCATCGCGGTGGCCTATGTTATGGCCAAGGCACCCAACGTGTTCCCCTTGGTGGGTGGTAGAAAGATCGAGTACCTCCACGACAACATCCAGGCGTTGAAGATCAAATTGACTCCGGAACAAATCGAATACCTCGAGAGTGTGCGACCGTTAGATGTGGGCTTCCCCAACAACTTCATTGGACCTGATCCTAAGGTGACAGGCCAGGCGAGTGGTTTGCTGGCGGCGAATGCAGCGTTTGCCTTTTAAACCCGCCAACAGCCGAAAGTCCATCATTTTGCTCAAAGAATTGTTCTTGTTCCACTCATATTCCACATTTTGTACCTAATTGAGCCCACTTTGAGTATTCAGTTACTAATATAAAATTACGTCATAGAATGCTTCTTTCCCCTCTGTAGAGAGTTCTCGTTTTTGCTGGAAACCTCGTCCATACTCCGTCATTGTGTAAGTCTGAGCGTTGAGAGCAAAATACCTGTTGAAGAGCTCATGCGCGGATATGATGCTCCGGAGTCGCACCGTCAATGATATAGATCAGAACATCCCTGCAATCCCTGCAGATGGCGTAAATCCTTCGACGGATTTGGTCAATCACGGGCCGAGTGTTTGTCAGGTCCCGTGATTCCGGCGCCGAGCCTAAGCGCACGCCGCGCCGGTGTCGGTCGCCCGAGTCACGGTGGGTCCCGCGTGTGGCCAATGGCCGGCCAGGCATTGGGCGCTGACCAGCCGAGATCGGGAAGGCCCCTCGTCGGGTGTCGAGCGACATCGCGGTCTCGTCGGGGCTTTAAAGCATTGCATCCACGCCTCTCTTTCCCTCCGCCTTCTCCAGATTATACCCTCTTGACTCTCTTAACTTCTGGAGACACTGCTAGTTCCTTGCCAGTGACTCACTATCTCTTGTACTTTTCTCTCCCTCCTCTTTTCTCTACAATCCATTCGCTTTCTCCCATTTGCCCCTCATGCCTTCCGCCGACAAGAAGCCCAAGACCTTGTACGATAAGGTCCTGGACCATCACATTGTCAACGAGCAGGAAGATGGCACTCTTCTCATCTATATCGGTAAGTCTCTTTCACTCCGCGACGCTATTTCAGGGTTCAGAAGGTCTAATTTCTCTTTGCAGATAGACATTTGGTTCACGAAGTGACTTCACCGGTTAGTAGAGATTCTACCAGCACTTTCAACATCCCAACCTTTGGGGTGCAACATAAATTCTAATAGCCATACAGCAAGCCTTCGAGGGTCTTAAGAACGCGAGCCGAAAAGTCCGCCGGCCGGACTGCACTTTGGTCACTGTCGATCACGTACGTGATTCTCTTTTTTCTTCGTCTTTCTTCGAAGGCAACGGCACTAACTCAATCGCAGAACATCCCGACCTCCTCCCGAAAATCCTTCAAGAACGTCGATGACTTCATCCAAGAAAACGACTCTCGCCTACAATGCAGCACCCTCGAACAGAACGTGAAGGACTTCGGCCTTACATACTTTGGAATGGATGACAAGCGTCAGGGCATTGTTCACATCATCGGACCCGAGCAGGGATTTACTTTGCCCGGAACGACGGTCGTCTGCGGTGACAGTCACACCTCGACGCATGGTGCTTTCGGTTCCCTCGCATTCGGTATCGGTACCAGTGAAGTCGAACACGTCCTCGCCACTCAGACCCTTATCACTCGTCGAAGCAAGAACATGCGCATCCAGGTTGATGGCGAGCTTCACCCCGGTGTTACTAGCAAGGACGTTGTCCTCCATATCATCGGTGTTATCGGAACTGCTGGAGGTACTGGTGCCGTCATTGAATTCTGTGGATCCGTCATCCGCGGATTGAGTATGGAGGCGCGTATGTCCGTGTGCAACATGTCTATCGAGGCTGGTGCGCGTGCTGGCATGATCGCACCTGACGAGATTACCTTCGAATACCTCAAGGGCCGCCCTCTTGCCCCTAAGTATGATAGTGCTGAGTGGAAGAAGGCTGTCAACTACTGGTCGAGCCTGGCCTCCGATGACGGAGCCGCTTACGACAAGACGGTTTTGCTGGACGCCAAGGACATCATCCCCACCATTTCCTGGGGAACCTCTCCTCAGGATGTCATTCCCATCAATGGCGTCGTTCCATCACCCGACGACTTCGAGGACGAGAGCCGGAAACTCGCCTGCGAGCGCGCTTTGGAGTACATGGGCCTCACGTCTGGTACGCCTATGAAGGAAATCCCGATCGACAAGGTCTTCATCGGTTCTTGCACGAACGCTCGTATTGAGGATTTACGGGCTGCTTCTAAGGTCGTGAAGGGCAAGAAGATCGCCCCGAATGTCAAGCGCGCGATGGTTGTTCCCGGATCTGGTTTGGTTAAGCAGCAGGCGGAATCAGAAGGCCTCGACAAGATCTTCGAGGAGGCCGGATTCGAGTGGCGAGAGGCTGGTTGCTCCATGTGCCTGGGTATGAACCCTGATATCCTGTCGCCCCAGGAACGTTGCGCCAGTACCTCCAACCGTAACTTCGAAGGACGTCAAGGTGCCGGTGGTCGCACCCATCTCATGTCTCCTGCCATGGCCGCGACGGCCGGTATCGTCGGAAAGCTTGCGGACGTCCGCGAGCACCTCGTTGCCAGCCCCGTTCTAGCCAAGGTGCAGCCGAAGGTTGATGTCCAGCCGGAGGCGGAGGAGCCTGAGACCGAGGACGAGCTCGACCGCATCCTGGATCTGCCAGCGGATAACGAGCCTCACACCAACACCTCCGGCGGTGGCTCCAGCACCGGACTCCCCAAGTTCACCACCCTCAAGGGTATTGCCGCCCCGATGGACCGCTCTAACGTGGACACCGACGCGATCATCCCCAAGCAGTTCTTGAAGACCATCAAGCGAACCGGCCTCGGAAGCGCTCTCTTCTACGAACTCCGTTACAAGGACGGTCAGGAAATCCCCGACTTCATCCTCAACCAAGGCATCTACCGCGACTCCAAGATCCTGGTCGTCACTGGCCCCAACTTCGGCTGCGGTAGCTCCCGTGAGCACGCCCCTTGGGCCCTCCTCGACTTCGGCATCAAGTGCATCATCGCCCCCTCGTTCGCCGACATCTTCTTCAACAACACCTTCAAGAACGGCATGCTCCCCGTCGTGATCTCCGACGAAGCCGCTTTGCAGAAAATCGCCGCCGAGGCCACCGCCGGCCGCGAAGTCGAGATCGACCTCGTCAACCAGCAAGTCAAGGATGCCCAGGGCAACCCGCTCGCCAGCTTCGACGTCGACGCCTTCCGCAAGCACTGCCTGGTCAACGGCCTGGATGATATTGGTCTGACCATGCAGATGGAGGACAAGATCCGCTCGTTCGAGGGCAAGCGCACGCTCGACACCCCCTGGCTCGACGGCAGCGGCTACCTCAAGCGTGGCAAGCGTGGAGCCACTCGCATCGAGGCGGCGCCGGTCCCCAAGACCAACCGGGGCGATGTCAAGAACGAGCCTTTGGAGTGGTAAATTCTTTCTACGACATTCAGGATACGACGTTTATGCAGCTGCAGTACCATTTTTTTTATTGGATTTGAATTTCTTCGAGCTTAGGATTGGCATAATAAGGGGAAACCAGCTACCTTACATATTGAATTGGAATTGGAAACGCATTGGGAATGTGTGTGTTACATTTTCGGGATCAAAAGATTGTTTTGCTTTTTATATAATGGATATCAACTTCTATTTAGAAGAACGCTTACAAAGGAACAAACAAATACCTAATTTTGATCAATTATTAACTGTATACGATGATATCGTAGTATGAACCATGACAACTACCTCGGGAAACATTAGAGATATGATTATCGACGTGCCGGAGAGAGGAAAAAAGACAGCACACCCCAAAACTCATGCAGAAAGATATCCAAAATTAATCAACCAAGAGCAGGTTAAAAAGAATATAGAAACGAAGAAGGAAAAAGACATTAAGTACAAAATATTCAACCCATTATGTACCCCCATGATAGATAGGGAGGTTGAACATCCAAAACAAACGAAACATGAACAACAAAATCCAAAGAACACGCAAATTCAAATCAAATCAAAACAGAACAATAAATCACAAAAAAAAAGGAACGTAACGACATCCGAGTTCATAAATCCAAGAAAGAAAAAATATGTATGTATATCCCATGAAAAAAAATACACATCCATATCTGTGACCACATGAATATGTCATAAGCTGACTTCTTATTCTTCTTCTTTGCATTCGTTCATGTCGGGAAAGGGCAATGAATAGATATCAATAACCACGAGAGAGGTATCGGACGTCAAAATATCGATTAAATGTACAGAAACGCTTGCTTGGTCGACGGGGTTGCTTTTTGTATGTAGATTTTGGGGTCGTGTATTATCCCGAGGGGATTTCCGGGTGTTGCTCTCTTTTGTAGAGGCTTTCGATAACAATTTGTATGTCATTGTTTGTAGGACTGGGGTTGTATACAGTCCATGTGAGATGTTGATGACAGACAGGACTAGGGCTTGGTTAGCTGCTCTTTCCGGAAGAACAGCAGGAAACCGGCACTGTGGGACAAGAGTTAGACTTTAAGCATTCATCTCGGGAAGAAGAGTGACCCAAGACTTACCATATCAACAATTGGAAGAACAAAGCAATCCAGAACCATGCATTTGCAACAGCGCTAGCACCAACCGTGACATCCGGCGAGATTGGTCCAGGACCGATCCGATTCGGACCAAATGCCCTGGCACAGATAGTGGCGATGGAACCCAGCACCTGAGACGCAAGAAGGGTGAAACAGATGTGCATTCTCGTCAAGGTCTGGAGAAGAATCATACCGAAGCCGAGACCTTGTAAGGCGTCGAGAATACCGAGCCAGAGCCAGAGACTTCGAGATACTAACGCTCCGCCAGCGGCACCTCCAGCAGACCATGGAAGGAATGATCCCATGCCTGAAACACCCCACCAGATTTGGGCCCAGCGCGGTGCGCCCAATCCGCATGCGAAAACGGGGAGGATCCAACTGTGGGTTTTAGATAGGCGGCCGAAGAGCAGGAGGACCAGTGCCCAGACGGCGCCGAAGAAGACAGCGCATAGAATACCGACCTGCCAGTCTTTGGCGTGCTTGGAGTCCCAGAGGACTGTGGAAAAGGGATACGTTAGTTTCCCGTACATGATACGGCAGGAGTGGAGTGGGGTTAATCATCTACTTACAGGCCCAGTTTCGACCGTAAGGAGCACTTAGGAAGAAGTTCTGCAAGATGACCACGATGAAGTTCCACAGCACAATTTTCCGCCGGAAGACAGATGTATAGAACGACGGGACTTTTCCAGGGGTCTGGCGGTAGTAGTTGGGTAGACCAAAGAAGATGATCAAGCCAATTGCCCAAAGGAAAACAGCGATTGGTACACAGATAGCCCTGAAATGAGATTGTTAGCCACAAGTGTACGATTTCAGGGGAAGATGGAACGTACGTCATTCTCCAGGTGTTGGTGATGTTGCCTTGGACGTTGGTGACTCCGTCGGCAACGGCCTGGGAGATGGTGGTTCCCCAATACCACAAACCAATGATGTATGCTTGTTGAGATCCTTGAATGATACAGGCACGGAATACCCATTCCTTAACCTGAGCACCGCTCTCATCACCGAAGTTGAGAGCGAAGAACAAGGAACCACTCGAAGATGCAGCTGCGTACACACCAGCTCCAACGTTCTGGATCCAGCCTCGAGAGAAACCATCGGTTTCAAAATGAGCAAGACCGATGATCAGGAAAGAGAGACCATATAGAAGCCATGGAATGGAGAGAACAACTACCGATTTGAAGAAGCGGAAAACAAACCACCAGATGATAGACGTGACCAAGTACACGGTGGCAATTCCATACAGCTTCTCAGGCGTTTGACCGACTTCTCCGGTAAGCAGCGTGATCTGGTACGAGTTGGCGGCAATGATTTGTCCCAGACCAAGCAGGAACGAATAGACAGGCCAGCCACCAATTCGGACTTGCATCCATTTTCGTAGACCAGACGGGGGCACGTAGTCGTTTCCGAGAAGGAACTCGTCCTTTTCATTGTGAGCGTCGCTGCCACTCTCGCGCGAACCCATATCATCATTGGAAACAGAGCCGTTGGGTGAAGGTGTCTCGAGTTTGCTTTGGAACACTGACGAGGCAGGGGACTGGTTCCGGCCTAGCCTGGCATCTCTGAACTTGTCAAACCACTTGCGTTCACTCTTGATGAGATATTCCTCGATACAGAGCTGCGATTCGGAGTTGCCGCCATTCAAGTTCTCGAGTCTCTTGTCGAAGACTCTATAGTACTCGCCGTTGCTATCAGTGAAGAAGGGATCGACCTTTTGTAGCTTATAGTCTTTCTTTTCCCCAACGATGGAGTTCACTGACAGGACGGATGCGCTGCTAAGTCGGTTACCAGGCTCCGCAAAGGGTGGCCGGGCAATTGGTAGAGCGCCTTCATCGACCTCAGAGCCAGCTGGTGATAACAGCGGCCGAGGTGGAAGTGAGGCTTGGCTTGGGTTTCTAGGAGCAAAGAAATCCCTCGTCTGACCTTGTGATTCGTTTGGCTGTGTAGTCCCGTGCCGACGTTCCGCTTCCACCTGCTCAGGGGTAAGCGTGTATTCGTCCTCACCATAGTAGCTCGGGATGAAGTCATCGTCGCTGCTTTCTTCTGTCATAGAGGCAGTGTTATTGTCTTCGTTGCCTCTCCTCATGCGACGACGACCACGGCGAATCAAGTGACCAGGGCCGGCACGGACACCCAGAGACAACTGTCGGCTGAGTCCGGATTTGGGTTGTTGGTTCTCACCAGGGCTCGGGTCACGGCTGTACACAATGGTGTTTCGTTGCTGCGGCCCGTAAGCACTCAAACGATTGACATTCGAGTAGCTTCCCTCTCTTGAATGGGCAATTGGGGGCGTCTGCATTCCGGTCGGTGTAGCGGTTCCGGTTGAGGCGATGGGCGGTGTCATCATGCCGTTCGGGGTCATCATTCCATTGGGCGTCGTGTATCCAGAAGGTGTCATAGCTTGGCCGTTTGACTTTGCCTGTCGAGTGCTGTGAATCCGAACAGCAGTGGTCTGCAAGATCTCCAAATCCTCGACCCACTGAGCAACGGGGAAACGCTGCTTGGCAGACCGTGCTCGCATCTTTGCTCGGACCTGGGGCTTGGAGTTGAGGGCACTTCCAATAGCAAGCTTGAATTGGTGCAAAAGATGGGAAGTCGTGGTGGATTCAATGTTGTACCACCACCCAGGCATTTGACCAAGACCACCAACACGAGCACCAATACCGAGAGCACCCTTGCGACCGAATTCGACGGCAACAAGTCCGAAAGGTTCGTCACGAGAGGGGATTAGGGCAAACTCAGCTCCGGAGAAAATGAACGGTGGAAGTGCAGTAAACTCGGGCTTGGAGTATACACGTCCGGGGTAGATCTTCATCATATGGTCAAGCTTGAGAGCAGCGAACTTTCCGTAAAGGTCAATCACTGGACCAACACAGATCAACTGAACGTTGGGACGGGCTTCGAGAACAGCAGGCATCACGTCAGCAATGAGATCAACACCCTTCTGCATCGACCATCTTCCAACAAAGACAAGAAGGTCAGCGTCAGGGTTCTGGTCAAGACCTGCCCATTCCTGTGCCTGGCGTTTAAGCTCCCCTCGACTAGCTTCGTACTGCTGGTCAACCTGGATCTCGCTTTCCTTGGGCAACTCTTTGTTCCATTCACCAGTGTCGGAAGGATCAGGGTTCGGCAGGTTGCCGACCTTCTTCAGACCCCAGAAGATAGGGTAACGGGCATAAGAACGTTTACCATACTTTCGGGACACACCAACCGCACCAAAGCCTTGCTGATGAACACGAAGATAGCTCGCTCCAGCGTGAAGCATGTTGAAGACCTCACCGAATTGGACATATCTTCTTGCGGTGTCCAGGTCGAGGTTGAAGACAGAACAAACCTCGTCCCTTTCCTTCTGTGTACGCATAGGCCACAGTCCCTGGAATTCCGCATTGTGGAGGGAAAGACAGACTGGAATAGTCTGAGGGCGAAGGTAAAGCGGTGCAATGGAGCCGTGGTAGTCGTTGATATGGTACAGGTCAATGGGGAAACGTCGGATCGTCTGTGCGATGCACTGGTTCCAGGCAGAGTAATAGATAGCACTGTCCAGGTCATCCATACGAGCGGGATACGGCTCGGCCTTTGATTGCTGGCGGAAGACCGGAGCATCCAACAGTACATATGTGATGTTGTGAAGCACATGATACTGGACTCTGACTTCATAAGAGTTTCCAAGGACAGTCACAAACATAGACTCGGCCGGTTGATCCTGTGGGTAGTCGACTCCTCCAACGCACGGAACGACCCAGATGAGATCCTGGTGTCCGAGATGCTTGCCCATCAATTGAGCCATGACACCCAAGCCACCAATCTTGATCTTGATAGCCCAGTCCTCGATGTCGTATTCCATGGTAGCTATCAAAATTGTTCGTCTCCGTGAAGTTACTGCGCCAAAAGCAGACGTACTTTGGAGGAATCCCGATCTATTTACGAGCCGTAGAAGTGGGTTGCTTGACTCTCCACTTCCAGCGAACTTCCTTCGGAGGGCCAATGGAAGGATTGTCTTCTTCTCGCTGACTCCGACCTGGTTGAATTTGACCTGGTAGAAACTCTTCATAAATGCGTAGACGCAGGCTGCGGCGGTCATGATAGGTACCAGCCAGAGTAGGACGTAGATGACTAGCTGAATGATTCGCGATCCGTGCGGTTGAAGTTGGACTTCCATCGTTCCATCGTTAAGACGAAGGTTCCAAGCTAGGTATGGGGAGGGCGGGATATCGGAGATATTGATGGCAACCTCACTGAGGGAAGAAGGAGGCATACGGTCCAGAGTACCGTCACCGTCGGCATCACCAAAAACGAAACTTTGATCGGGCTGACCGTCTGGGTTCATACCCCACACGTTGAATTGACCTTGTGCGGGGAATTCTGCCAGGAACTTGAAGTTCCAAAATCCTTCGCTGTCTTGCTTGACCTCATTATCCAATCCCTTATCAAATCCATACTGGTTGAACGGGCCATTGAAGAAGAGATGAGGGAAACGTCGCGGATTATCCCAGCCATTATCACCCTCCTGGACATAATCACTGCTTCCGGTCAATTTGCTCCAGTACTCGACTCGCACATGGTCTCCTTGCCACTTTTGCTTGTCTGTTCCCGACCAAGGTAGGTTCTCAATGGAATCATTCCCTCCATGGTAATCCATCCAGTCGGAGAAAGTGGTTCCCCAATTGGTGGAATAGCGGTATTTGTCGGCTCCGGCAGCGCGGTGCTGGATAAAGAGGGAGCCGTTATCATGCTTGTGCACCAGCGAGGAGGAGTAATTCGCAGAGCTGAAAATCATCGGGTTGTCCTGTTGACCAACACGAAAGAGGAAGTGATCCGTGGCTTGCGTGGACTTCTCTTTGTTGGAACTCGTGGCGTTTTTGACTGTCATTCGATGAACACCATTGTAGACTCCTGTCAATTTTGCTGTCCAGACCCAAGCGTTTGGAATTTGACCAGTCCACTTGATCTCGCCGGCGTCGACATCTTTACAGTTGACATTTTTCTTGTCGAGCGATGGCTTCTTTCCGGCTTCGGTAGTCGAGTCAAAGGTGATCGCCTTGGTGACAGAGTCGCAATCCATTTTCGTCGAGAAGTAGATGCTGACATCGATATCTTCAGAGTCGTTGGATCCAACCTTCGAGACCTGTGGCACGTCGTGACCAGGTTCAAACTGCGTGATCATGGGCCGGGGTTCCTTGAAGTTCGTTTTGGGTACGTAAGCCCTGAATTCGAACGGCTTCAGCTTCAAGCTGTCTAGGCAGCCATTGGTGGTGTTGGAACCATTCAGATGCAACGCTTTGGGACCCTCTTTCAGTTTGTGTTCATCATGAGGATAGAACAGATTGACCACAGTAGTATCTTTGAGGAATGGAGAAATGAGTGCCGAGTCGTTGCTACCACAATCGAATTGGTAGTCCACGGTCTTGTTGTCGTTTTGATAAACCAACCAAATCGGTTGATTATCAG
This sequence comes from Aspergillus ochraceus, assembly GCA_004849945.1. Taxonomy (NCBI): domain Eukaryota; kingdom Fungi; phylum Ascomycota; class Eurotiomycetes; order Eurotiales; family Aspergillaceae; genus Aspergillus; species Aspergillus ochraceus. Next base: position 3,787,131 of record SSOS01000002.1, read on the forward strand.
CATCAGAGCCCAGGTCTTGGATACCTGCCACACTATCTCGCAGAACCGACCACATGCCTGTCTCAGTTGCGGTGCCATTTGACCCGGGATACTGAATCTCCCGTGTTTGCTTCGACAGCTTGACCACAGAGTAGCCATCGTTCAGGACCGGGTAGTCGTCTCGCATCTGGAACATGTGTTTGATGATGTTCCTCACGGGGTGCGAAGGATCTCGATGATCGTAGGCCGCTGCGTCGTCGTGGCAGCCCTCCCTTCCGGCTTTGATGGGCCAATTGTAGTATTGCTTGGCATCGAGAGCAAAGCATCCATGTGTTTTCCAGGCAGTAGCAGGAGACATGGCTTGACGTCCATAGACGTAGTTGTTCGCAGTAGCATCTAGAATGTAGAATGCCTGCTCTTCTCCCCACAACAGAATCGGGATTCCGGGAAGGTGCAAAGTCGTGATGAAGTGACCTAGAAGCTGTCTCTCGACGCCATATTCAATTGCAGGCCAGCGGAAAACATCCTGGTTGGTGGCACCGTACATGTGTCGAGGATCAAACTTGCCGGTGTTTGCGTTGATCATATCGTTGGTCATGACCATCACGTTCCAAGAATCCGTCCAGTCCAAAGGGGTGTCGTAACCTGCGGCCAGGTTTCCATCCATGCCCACAAATCTGGTGAGAGTACGATAAACCGAGTAATGAAATGCGGCGGAGTCAAGGGCCTGTAAGTTATGCTCGCGCAGGAAATATTGGTGATCAGACGTGTTGGTCATGTTCATTGAATCCAGAGAAGAGTCGGGGTACTGGTTTGGCTGTCTTCCACGACCCAGGTAGATTGCACCGAAATTATTACCACCAGTGATTTCACCAGGTAGGAAAAAATTGTCTTTTCCAACGCTGCGAGCACACTCCCTGTAGGCATGGGACATATCACTGAGGGCATCCACTGTAGCCTGCGTGGCCTTGTCGTATCGAAATCCATCAATATCGAGTGCTTTGATGATCATGCAGGAATGCTGAATCAATCTTTCCTTGACGCTTGGATTCCATTCACGCAAACGATCCTGAACGGAGGCGAATTTTGCCAGCTGACGCTCCCAGTCAGGGTAGACACCGAAGGCCTCTCTGTCACCGTACTGGTCAAAGTCACTGTCGTAACACCCAACAAGCTCATCTCGGACGTCGCTATCAACTGGCCAGCCAGTTTCATTCCAGAAGCGTGGATACTCGCAGGTCTTGTTGTACTCGTTTCCGATTCGAAAGTCCACGTACTGTCGCTCGGTTTTCCACAGCGATTTGTGTTCATCCACTGAGAAGGGCGTCGTTTCATTCAGATGTCCTTCAAAACCGATCAAGTCACCCATGCTGATTGAAATTTTAGTACGCGGGTTTGGTATATAATCGTTGGGGCCACTGGACAGAATAACTCACGTTGCAATGGTATTGTCAAACAGAACATACATCCCCCGCTTATGTATCTCGTCGATGGCATCTCTCCATGTTTTGATGTTGCCAAAGTGTTGGTCCAGAAGCGTAGTGTCGAGAATTGAATAGCCATCCGAGCCCCATGGTTGATTCATCAGAATTGTTCCTGCTAGGTAAATACCCTAGCCCAATTAGCACTTGAAGAGGAAGTGGAGAATATTGTACACTTACCTTGATACCCATTCCCTCCAAGTAATCTAAAGTGTCCACTAACCCAACAGCATCACCTCCATGGCGCATCTGGTTTGAACTCAAGTCATGTTCAAAGACAGACCCATTGATATTGTCGTTTGTCGGGTCACCGTTGACAAATCGATCGAGAAAAAGGGTATAGAAAGGAAATCGCCAGCTTTTCGGAGAAGCATGGTACTTATGGCCCGGCCATGCGGGATGAGAATATTTTGTCGGATCGGTGGCTTCTTTGTTTGCGTTCAGGTTATAGTCGACTAGGGACTCTTCGTAAGGCCAACATGTTGCTGTCGAGGCAAGAAGAGCAAGCAGCGAGCCTGCGAACCCCCACTTCATCGTCGACGGTCACTGAAATGAACCGTTACCCTCTGTTCTTCTTTATACACTGGACATGTGTATTTGAAGAAGCTAGAGAGGAGCAAGATTGCTGTAGGCTAAAAGCCGAGTAGCGGGAAGGGTTTGGCAGAGGATATTAGAATGACAATCCCCCGAGATGAGTACCGTAGCGTTGATCCCACTCTATGGCTATTGTCCGTCAGAGAAGTCCTGTCGAGGAAATCCGAAGGTTGACAGACAGCCGGGGTGTAAGAAGGAGAAAGAGGAACTAAAAAGCAAAGGTGAAAAGTGGCATTGAGTGAATAAAAGAGAAAGGCAATGGAAGAAAGAAAGCAATATGCCCGAATATTTGTCCGAAAACTTGCAGGAGCGGATATCAGACTCGGCGATTGGTACAAGTACTATCAATAGTGATATACAGACAAGCAGGAGGGCCAGCGAGGGATTGATATTGCCTTGAACAAGAAAAAGAAAGGACGATCTTATCCAGGCTGTCAATGCCGCTCGGACAAGGAAAAGCCAGTCCATCGGGCTGCGAGATAGATGTACGGACAGGCATATGGAGCCCATCCTGCATGTTGAGTGATCCTGTGGAGTTCGCATCCTCCCTTCAAGACCAGCCACCAATTCATTCATGGCAGTCTGAATCACATCATTCGCCGTCCGAAAGGAAATCGGAGCCCAGAATAGACATGGGCACTAGGGCGAGAGAGGGGTGGGGTGGGTAAGAGAGGGAAAACTGGGAGAGGAAAGGAGGAGGGCACCGAAGGGAGACACGAAGCGAGGACCGCCTGCCTGTACGCTGTATGTACGGATGGATGTATGGATGTATAGTCGATACTATTTCCGGTACCGACGGGAAGCCCTTTTTGGGTGGGTCGCCATGGGTTTTTTTCGTTACGTGAGAGATCGGTTACCATCGAGGCCGTCCGTGGGTTGGATATATCAGAAGTTTATGCTGGCAAAAATAAAATAAAATAAAATAAATAGATTTAGAGTTCCACTGTTATCATCCTCGTTCCCCATGTCGGATAGCTAGTCAACTGCGCGATGCATGTCCGGCTCATCTTCGCCATCCGATCCTCGAGGCCAATGCACGATAGACTGCGTAATTTGATAGTGTCATCAATAGCATACGCTGCTTGATGTTCGTGTGCGGTTTGCGCAAGTCGTATGATGCGCTACAATGGAGCAAGTTAGATATCTATGCCATTGATTACTGTCCAAGGTAGCGGTGGGATTTCCGCGGTTCCATGGCATGCATAATACATGTCGGACAAGTATGATTTCTTTGAATTTGTTCAACAGTTAATCTCAGTCCTTTCTATCTAGCTTATTGATCAAGTTGGTCCTCGTGGAAGATGTTTTATGGGCAGATATCACAATCTTTCCTCGTTCCGAGGCCAAGATTTGCAATTTGATTGACAGCATAATAGTAATGCTCCACGAGGACACAAAAAGATAAGAAAAGAAACAAGAAGAAAGGAAAATTATCAGCGTGCACGCTTCTATCATATCCGATATTATTCATGCTATCTGCAAGAAAATTTTAACGGGCGCATTGTTCTATTGCCAATGGTATCCTTGTTATGCATCACGCGTTGCATTTATGCACTGCGTCGGAATCAAGGCAAATGTACAGCCAGCATCCGTAAGCCGTTCACGGTGGAAGATGGCAAAAGTAGTTACAGCAATCTCTACTCTCGACTCGGTTTCTTGAGAGGTCTTGGAGGAATTGATATCAAACAGTCTGGTCTTAAGTAGTACGTCTGCGTTTATCCTTGGGCATTCGGTTCGTTGTTTGCCACCGAGCTTGGAGGTCTAATTGAAGTTACTGAGTGCTCAAGTTAACTTTTCTATCATGATTCTGCTCTACCACTTAGATCTAGACAGCAACAACTACTAATCCTTCAATCATCGTGCGACTCCACAGGTTTGCTGTCATGGGGAAAATGTAGCGCGTTTTAGCTACGAATGGCTGAAAATATCTCCTTCTGTATCGGACCAATCTGGTTATCTTCATCCCGCACGTTACTTCCTTGGTCAGTCCTAGAAACCTGGTAGGTAAGCATGCCCCGGCGTCATCCAACGGAGCACTGGGGATGTACTCCGTACAGTAAGTAAGTCCAGGGTATGGAGGATGTGTCCGGTACTGATCGGCTGCCGAAAGTTAAAATCCTAGCGGTAAAATAAACTTTGCCGGACTCAGGTATGTTACATACAGATAAGAGATAACTGCCGGACCTGGAGATGTCGAGCTCTGTCTTGCCTCCCCTTGCCTCAATGATGCTTCAATGACTAGGTAATAAAGGGATCTTAGATTTAATAATGGGTGACCTTCAAGGTTGTCTCATCATGGTTCGTCATGAGGTCAAGTCTGTCCTATCATTGGGGCTTAGACGCTTCGGAGGGGCATCGTCCTTTCCAGGGTTGCAGGGAGGACTATGCAAGGAGGCCGGATAAACATCCCAAGGTTTACCCCGGCTACAGGCGTGAGCCGACTGTTTTATCTGAAAGTTGCAGAGGAGAATTGATTGTAGACATGACGAAAGTAAGATTTCAGGTTTAGTCCAAGGAATCAGTTTCCGAGGATATACACGGTACTTTGAATTCTTGTGTTCTATCACTGTGCATACCCGGAGTATCGACCCCAATTTCACCGGCTTGCTAGATTCAATACGAACAGGGGGATCTTAAGTAGTTGGTTAGGCATTTTGCAAAAACGCTCATATCATATCCCCAACGACCAGAGAGGACGGCGTTTCATATTCTTTTTATAAATCAGCCTCTTTTTTCTCCATTGCTCTTTTGCCCGAAAAATTAAATTGACTTGTTTACAGAGTAGTTGCAGATAGAACGGCGAGCTTTATTTTGAAAGCTTCCTTCCTAATCGATAGGGTGGGGCTGCTCCCTTGCTGCTGATATCTAATAAATTGGTGGAGTACCTGTACTGTGGCGTTAGACAACTGTCAAGCCATTATTGACAGGTATAACGCATAAACTATACTGTACACAGTGTAGTAAGAGTACAGATAGAAGAAAGACCCGGAGAGGACTATGATGTTTGTGTTCCGGCTGAATATACGTGTAGCGTGAACGTTGCAACGCCTACTCGGACCGATGACTCTAGTCGTACGGAGTAAGTCAACTGGAAGCAAACAACAATAATACCAGACCACCGCTAAGGAGGAGGATCGAATAGCCCCACAGCAACAGACAAGTAGCGCCAGATTAGCGCCGCTTATGCTGGTCAATGCACCCTACCATGCAAGGTGTGGGGCCCCTCAGACCGCTAGGTGGTTCCTGGCCGCCGAGCCAAACCCTTCCTTGGTTTTACTCTTTACACTCTTTCGCCGAGTGATCGCTGCCAGGCTTTCTAAAGCGCCATGGAGCATGAACGATGATCAGCAACATATCGCTGCTATCCCGTTGTGGTCCACTTTATGCCATCTGGGCTCTCCCTGAAAGCTGCGCAACTGTGCGTGTAACGCGTATGTCGGTTTGCAAAGCCTATGGAAAGGGTTAGGTTAGTCTAGAGTCCGAACCATAGTCGTATCCGACAAACTTAGCTGGATTCAATCCAGTCATGCAACAAATTCAAGCTATCGGAAAGATTGACCGTCGGCAAGAAGCCCGATCTATCCTCTCGTACCAACGTAAGAGTATATTGACCCTATTTGGTTTCCCAACAACTAGGATAGTCTTATTTGAGTTCCGGGAACATCCAAAGCGAGCCGCATCAGAGCACAGATATTTGTCGGGCTATGCGGTGGAATATGGACACACAATGCTATGAGTCTTCGATAAGCCAGCATCTAGGCAGTAGCATTAGCATGACAGTCTGCCCAGTAACATTGCGATTGATTGGGTTCGTACTCGCAATCAACGTAAGCTATGATATCAAACCATTCTTAGTTCTCAGCACTCCTTGGTACACATAGACCTGCGATGCGGTGTGGCCGTCTCTTCGTCTCCTTCCTACTCCGTAGCGGCATTAAGGATTGCCTCGAAATTACCTGGATATGATCAAGCAGACGCAGTTTTAATACAATAGAGCGAAAGTAAAATGCAGCTACGGAGCCCTTGGGTACGTGGACAATGCACGATATTTACTAATTGTAACCTTTTTGAAGGATTTGCAACTACCAGATCTGTCCTTAGCTAACTCCATCTCCACTTTTCAGTCTTTCAAAAGAAATTATACTACCCAATGTGCAGGTGCCGATAGGTTCTATAGGCACATGGTTGGCAAAGAAAAAGTGGACCTCAATATATCATATGCATTTTGCATTGCATGCCTTGGCGCACTAGATTCGTTCAACTCAACGCGGCCGGAGTAGTACATATCATGAATCATCTTTTGCGGGTAACCTGGGAAAACTTGGCTCTTAGGGCAGTGCAAGCTATACGCGAACCTCTTCTCGGCCCTCGGCAAAGCCAAACACGCTGGCCTGGGTAGAGAACCGAATGGACGGAAACGGAAACGTCCTATGAAGTATCCACTTCCAAGCAGAGTAGCTAGTAGATCATTAGTTTTCTCGGTTGCTCACCGACATAACTTGGTAGATAGTGAATTGTTCAATCTGGGTCTCCCATGTAGGCAGAAAACCCTCAGGTTTGCTGATCTCTAGCTTGCCACCCTGGGTCGTTTGCAAACCAATGGCTGAGGTCACATAATCGGTCCTCATGTCAATTTGACATTATTGACTTTGTGCCACAATCCGGACACACATAGATAAGGATACACGGAGCCAACCTCAATAGGCTGACTGTGACTTTCAGATATCATCGCCTGCTATGAACTCCTTATCCGAACCACGACCAACTCAGAAAACTGCCTGTAGAGAATAGACACTTGCAGACACTTGCAGGTGGCCAAATCTGTCGGTTCGTCCGAGAAAGTGGTCTACGTGGTGCCTAGAGGGCGGTTTACTATAAGCAATTGCAAAAGTTTAATTGTTTTACAAGGAGCACCGGCATTCTGCGTACTATTTACTTGATTTTGAAATAAATCTAAGTTTTCAATACCTCTTCCAAGAACTTAATGCGGTGTTTTGGTTCGGCCTCCTTCGGTGTCCGAGAAGTTCCGTTCATTGACCAAACTGGCGGCGTGGAGGTTAACGAGGACTGAGTATACCAGGCTGGGCATACTTAGCAGCTGATACCGCTGATTGTACTAGAAACGTCATAGCATTGTTAACATAGATTTTACAAGGTGGTCTAATGGTAGCTAAATATTAAGCAGTCATCGGCTTCAACTCCATGAGTTTCTATTCAGTTGACTTGAAGGCAGATTCCCATGGTAAGTTCTACTACTGCCAGTCATGAACCCTCTCTTAGTTTCAATGATTCTCAATTTCATATTAGGCTTCAAATAACGCAACTATGATTCATTGATGCGCAGTTCTACAGTGATATCACTTGTCTAGAAATAGTAGTAGTTCAAAATATAGTAGAGAAGACACATGGGAGTGTTCAAAAAGACTCTGAGGGATTGACTAGATCACCCCGAGATCCAGGCTATAGAAGCTACGTCATATATAGAAGGAAACTTCGACATGCAAGTATATTTTTCAATCAAGAAACATCTGACTGGTAATCAAATTCACATTAGAAGCGCATACATCAAGCGCAACGCATTCTAGCAAACAGATTAATCTAGTAGGACAAAAAAATGCATTCTGATCCTGGCATTGCATTGGATGCACTTGACATATGGTCATTCTAGATGAGGTCCGCTTCGTATATATACGTTTCCTAATTCAATGAGAGCCTTTCTGACATTATTGATACTAGGAAGATTGATGCGTCTCGTTTTCATTCAATTCTCCTTTCACTTCGGCGAGTCATCTCGAAGCATATTTTGTTCCCTAGGGTTGATAAATACATCTGGCCCGTAGGAAGGGGTCTATCTGACCAGTTTTACGGAGCTCAGGATGCTTTTGCATAAATCACATGGCGTTTCAAACGAGCTTTCTCATACAACGCAACTCTGGATTTGAAATTTCCCGGTTTGGAAGCGCCTGTGGCCGAGATCTTATAAATCCATCACAAGATCAAATCAATAGGTATAGTTCAATCTTTGTGCAAATATTGCTGTTGCACGCTTGGGGTCTAGCTGCTTTGCATGGATATTCTGGGGAAGACATGGCTTTGTTAGCTCATTACAATTCCATAGAAATGTAAGCCTTTTGACAACCAGACTCGACTTACAAAGTTGACTGAGGCAAGTCTTAGTTCTTTGAGTACGGATTTCTTTGCGCCTGCGCTCAAATAATCACCCTTTGAATGGATCATGGCCTTACCAGAGACAATATGTGTTTTGAACGGAACCCCAGGCTCCCGACGTCTGTTGGCACAGCAAAAGGTGCTTAGTGTCTATGAGTGGTTTGAGAATGCCTTTGCACGCTTCTAATGGGAATGTGTTCATGGACATATCCAGGTTTGTTCCAGTTTAGGAAAGGCTCCCATATCTCCTGCCTTGACCCAAACAAAGAAAGGAGTTAATGTTGTATAAACAGGATTTTCCATTTTAACTAAAGGGTCATATAATGGATCAATTGGATACTAAAGCCAGGCAATACAAGTGCAGGTTGGAATATACAAGTATATTAATCACGAAGCATACTACCTTATCCGTACAGACGCAGGGGTGTTGTGTGTTATAGCCTAGCCTTGAATTATGAACGAAATTAATGGCTGTCCATTGGCAGCCTCTGTGGCGTGTAGTTTGGACTAGTTAGGAATCCCTAGTCTTCTCTTGGGGGGAACTAGCAGTTGGGTTGGGGACAATTTAGCAACAAGTGTACGTGTGTTTCCAATTCTTTTGATTTGCATTTCTCACAAGCTTTGTCTATGTATTAGGAAATTGAGTTTATCGTACCAGATAGTCTGATTCTGTCAGCCACCAGAGCCCTACAAAAATCAGTATTTCCTCCGTGCAATAACTCTAACTGCTCTGAACAACAGCTGCGTCAGCTGCGTCAGCGTCGGCCTAATGCAGACGTACACTTTCACCTTGAAGGAGTGGTCAAAGGTTGGACATTATTGTCTTTCTTCAAAAAGTCGAAAACTGTCCGGTGGCTCCCTGACTTCAAGTTAGAAGCACCGGCTCAGAATGATCCCCATCTTACACTATCGAACGGCCATCGATTGCCACCTTGCTTCCCAAGAAGCTCAGGTCCCTGGAAAAGCCTTTATCCCACCGAGATCTTGCAACCAAGTTCGCTCGTTGAAGCTGTGATTCTGCTCATGAGTCGGGATATTGACCAGCCTAATAACTACTTTCAACAAAGGAAACGTTGGGTGGACTGTTTACTAGATAATCCGAATGATGCGCAGGATCCCGAATATCAGATTTCAAAGTCTGTTCGGCCGGATTTCCAGAGATTTTGGCAGATCTTGAATTCACGCCGGTCGACTTTGAATCCATGGTTGTCATTGTATGAGCTGCGGTACAAGTTGTGTCAAAAGAACGAACTTCCGCCTCCGCTACCAATTGGTGGGTAGACGCTTCGGGGATACGCTGGTTGTGTTTCTTTTCTTTTCGTTTGTTCATAGAAATGCATTGCTTGTGATATAAATTGACTACTCCTTCAGCCAGATGGTGTTATTTAGGAGAAAGCTAGACTAGCGTGATGATAAGCCGATAGTTAGACGATTGTATTCGTCATCCCACGCTTTGTGGAACAGGACCGGCAAAGTCACGTGTCGATAGCCCGATGCCGCCCCCGCGAGGGCACGTGATGGTAAAGCGGCGTGGGCCCCGCCGGAGGGCCCTGTTCCTAATCCAGAAGGTACGCAGCGTGCACGTGCCACCCGGCCTCCGAAAGCCGGTCCTCCTCTCTCACTCTCCTCCCTCATTCTTTTCGCCCTAAGAGATACCAACCACTTTCTTCTTTCATCCGCGGTGCCTCGAATCAAGTCAATCTCTCGGTGGCCCTCCCCTTAACCTAATCACTCTTTTTTTGTGGAGTGCTTTGTTTCTCTTATCTCCCATATTCCTTTTGTTTGCGGGCTTCGCAGTCGCTGGCGGGACCGGTGAGCTGAGTAACGTACCCCTCCAGCAGAAACGCTAGGCAAGGAGTAGGCTCGAGTGACTGGTTGTCTCCCTTTTCAAAGCTCCCTGGCAATCTTTGTAAGCCATTTCCCTCTGAGTGGTCTAATGTTTAAATCCGCCCATACACTGCTCTAATATAGTATGCTTACTGATTTATCGCCTCATCTATAGCCTTAACGTACCACGATGCACGTCAAAGATAAGCTCGCCCAAAATGAAGCCGCGGGGAGGACCGGCATTTCCTTCGAGTTCTTCCCCCCGAAGACTGCCCAAGGTGTGCAGAACCTTTACGACAGAATGGATCGTATGCACGCCCTTGGTCCCTCCTTCATTGACATCACCTGGGGTGCCGGTGGTCGATTGTCTGATCTCACCTGCGAGATGGTGAACGTAGCACAGTCAGTATATGGTCTTGAGACGTGCATGCATTTGACTTGCACGGACATGCCGACCGAGAAGGTGGATTCTGCTCTCCAGGCGGCCTACAAGGCCGGCTGCACAAACATTCTGGCCCTCCGTGGTGATCCACCTCGTGAGAAGGAGACGTGGGAAGCCACCGAGGGAGGATTCCGTTACGCCAAGCATCTAGTCAAGTATATTCGGGACAAGTACGGGAACCATTTCGACATTGGCGTGGGAGGTTATCCAGAGGGAGCAGATGACAACTCGGATGTTGATCTTTTGATCGACCACTTGAAAGAGAAGGTCGATGCCGGAGCTTCATTCGTGATCACGCAGATGTTTTACGACACGGACAACTTCATCGAGTGGGTGAAAAAGTGTCGGGCAAAGGGCGTTAACGTACCGATCATCCCCGGTATCATGCCCATCCAAACCTATGCTGCATTTATCCGACGTGCCAATTGGACGAAATCCCGAATTCCACCCGAGTGGCTCGAAATCCTCGAACCTGTCAAGAATGATGATGCTGCTGTGAAAGACATTGGAAAGGGCCTGGTGGCAGATATGTGCAGAAGGCTTATCGCATCCGGCATCAACCATCTGCACTTGTGAGTTTTACCTTATATTTCGATTGCCCAAACCTATAGGCCCCGAAACTGATGGTCAATTCTAGCTACACTATGAACCTTGCTCAAGCTGTGCAGCTGGTGCTTGACGAATTGAATCTTATGCCATCTGAGGAGACTCCCATCCAGAGACCTTTGCCCTGGCGGCCATCTTTGGGTCTCAACCGCAGAGCCGAGGACGTCCGACCTATCTTCTGGCGAAACAGAAACTCCTCTTATATCGCACGTACACAGACATGGGATGAGTTCCCCAACGGCCGATGGACCGACTCCCGCTCGCCTGCCTTTGGTGAACTTGACTCTTACGGCATCGGTCTCAAGGGCACCAACGAACAGAACATCAAGCTTTGGGGAGAGCCCAAGTCTGTTCGCGATCTCGCTCACATCTTTGTTCGTTACTTGGAAGGGAAGCTGGAACGACTTCCCTGGAGCGACACACAGCTCAGTTCTGAGGCCAACGTTATCAAGGATAAACTGATTGAACTCAACAACCGGGGTCTTCTCACCATCAACTCACAGCCCGCTGTCAATGGTGCCAAGTCGTCCCACCCTGTCTACGGATGGGGTCCTAAGAACGGATTTGTGTACCAGAAGGCATACCTTGAACTCCTGGTGCCTCCCTACTTGCTTGACGAACTCATATCGCGCATTGAAAAGAACGGAGACCTCACGTACCACGCCGTCTCGAAGACTGGCGAGCTGCGAACCAACACTCAGGATAGCCCCAATGCTCTGACTTGGGGTATCTTCGCCGGAAGAGAGGTTGTCCAGCCTACAATTGTGGAAACAATCAGTTTCTTGGCCTGGAAGGACGAAGCCTACCGTCTGGGTGAGGACTGGGCCAAATGCCACGAGGCCACCAGCCCGAGCAGAAAGTTGATCCAGGGTGTTGTGGATGAATGGTACCTGGTCAACATTGGTAAGTTTCGAATAGAAAAAATCTCCCTTCCTATATTGTTAACTAACGACTGTCTTCCTAGTCAACAACGACTTCCACAACACTTTCAGTCTCTTTGAGCTATTCGATGGCTTGAATCTGAAGGACGTCGATACCGAGGTTTCTGCAGACAGCACGGAGCCCCCTGTTAAGGAAGCAGCTCCAGAAGTTGCCGTGAAAAACTAATCAACATACCCATCTTCAGGCCCGCATCAACAAACTCGGCCTACCTTACAATTCTCTTGTGCCTCTTCAACGACTATTATACTTATTAATTCAACATCTCTCTCAACGATACCTGCCTGGGGATCCAACACCTTCCCCCAGGCATTGAAATGTTTTATGGCGACACGAAACGAAGACCTCTCAACGATTTCTTCTTTGAGCGTTATCTATCTTCAACATGGCTTTTAACATTCAACCATTATACCCCTGGAATTTTTTTCTTTTATGTCTTTTCCTTTCCTCTCATTATTCTCCTCTGTCAAGAATGGGGGAGAACACAAAATTCAACATGGTAATATATCCGATAGAACCAGGGAAAAAGAGAACCTTTTCTTCTTCATTACGTTCGCTCTTTTCCTTTTTCTTCGGAACAAAACAAGATTCAAGAACGGGGCTATCATGCCTCTTACGATAATTCAACACTACGGATGATGACGGAGTTGGTTTCATGAGAATAAGTTCAAAAAAAGTGATCCTCTTCAACAAACGGGATATGGAGTCTTCTTCATGGATTTTCTTTTTCCTTTGATGCATTCAATTTTGGAAATCCATTCAATATCGATTTTTTTTTGTGTTTCTGTCGTGGCTCCGAAGCCACTCTTTCCTCCTTGCCTTGCGATCACGGCACCGCAGGCATCTACTTAACTTTCATGTCCAGAGTACCATAGAAAATGTCCATGACATATATGCCTGTCCCTCGTTAGATTGAGAGGCAAAATAGAGTGAGTGTCATTGTCATTCATACCTAGAAAATTTCAAAATAAGTCTTGTCTTATACTTCATTCTGGTGTTCTCACGTGACATTTACAGATATTCGATTGAGACTTTTTCTTGGTTGATAAGACGTCGATTACTGGCATGAATTGAATGTCTTAACCTGGCTGTCTCGATCGAATGAAGCAAGTGGAGTAACTAAGGATATACACTGATTCGAAAGTTGGGGGCCAAAAAAACTAAAGTAATCTAAAGAAGGTGCACCTCGCTAGACAAACATAGGAAGAGACATAAAAATAAGTAAACCATAGAAAAAAAGAAAGTCCTTGCCAAGAAGCAACCCCTATTCCGTTTACTGAGGGAAGGAGGCAAAGAGAGAAGCACGTAGCACAATCGCCCAAGGGTATCTACCTAGTCATCATTCACAACACGCCAGGCCAGGCCAGGCCACATCACGTTAGCAGAGCTCTCCCCAACGTTCTCAGAACCCATCCAAAGGGTTTCGTCACCCAGACGATCCAGCTTCCAATGAGCACGATGTACCCGGCCGCTCGACCGACGACCATCATTATGAAACCCAGGGCAACGAGATAGATGACAGCTTGGCCGAGTTCGGTCAGCGAACGGGCAATGTCTTTGTCGTTGGATTTCGGCCACGATCCTGTGGAATTGTAGACAGAACAGGCCGTGAGGAAATTTCGGAGTACGTAGAGGCAGTGGCCGATCATGTTGAGGATGCAGTTGAGGGCAATTTTCGCCAGAACCGCTCGGGAGTTCCAGTTGGCCATGATGTCCTTGTAGAGATCTTGCGCTTGGGCGATGGACAGGAAAAAGATGTCGATGATGAGGCCGAAAGTTACGGAACTCATAAGGTCCTTGTCGTTATCGTCCTCCTGTGGAGACTTGTTGCTGCTCGTGTTAACACTGAGATCATCCGTGGCAGTAGGCGTTTTAGGAGCTGCATCCCGGTCTTTATGCTCCTCTTTTGCATGATCATCAACCTGATGTCCATCCAACTCGGCCACCGCAAAGATCCGCGCACTGGGCAATGGGAAGCGAGGTTCTGAGTGAAATTTGGTGTTTAACTTTGGCGGTGGCATTGGCTTCTGAGCCGAGACGGACTTGGGAAACTGAGCTGGATCAGTGGCGCTCCTCACAGGGGGCGCGTTTTCGTTACTACGCGGCGTTTCGTACGCATGAGAGTGTCGCTTAATACGCGCGCGAGGATTGGCGTTTCCGGCGGAGGACTTCATGCCTGTGGTATGGATGTACCCACGGATAGCGCGCGGCCTCTCCACCTTGGTCTGAGATAAACCCTCTTGTTCTTTCACGGGGGGCCTGGTGGGAGCGGGCCCAGGTTTTGACGATGCTGTGGATGGCATGTTTGACTTTTCCCACGAATTTTGCGTCGCTCGACGCAAGCCCGACGGTGTAGAGTGCGTGGGAGGCTTTGCCCTGATGTCGGTGATGATTTCGCCGGCTGCGCGAGATGCGGGCTCTTTCGTGCGAGAAGATTTCTGGGCGACGCCTCTCATGTCCGCCATGGTCATCATAGTGCGCGTGATAGTGGGTGTGATAATGAACACATCGTCGTCTCCTTGGGGGCGTTTCCCTCGCTCCGGATTCTTTGGGGGGATCCCTATCTGGGTCGAGTTTTCTTTTCCTGATGCTTGCGGGACAGGCATCGGGGCCTCTTCCGACGGTCGGCAGGGCATCTCGCGGCACATCGTACGTTGAAACTGCTTCGAGCATTGAGCATTCTTCAAATTCTGAGAAATTGGTTTCCACTCTTCTTGGACCACGGTCTTTTCTTCCAAGGCTACAGTCGCTTGAGGAGCGGCTGTGTTCCGTTCTCTGGAATTCTTGGACACCGGGGTTGACACGTCCACAACCCTCGGACGCTCGTCTGTCGTCGAGAAAAGTAATATCTCGTCCGGATTCTTGTCGTTTGGGCCATTTATCTCCTTGCATCCTAAAAAAGACCCGTCGATGTTGACCGCAGTCTTAGCTTTGTGTCGCGATGCTCCTTCTTCCCAGATGGTGCTGAACCGCTGCTTTCCAATCTCATCTGGCGAGTAATATCGGCCATGGCTGGGCTGTGGTTCTGACGTATTTTCCTCTGACCCTGTGCGAGCAGCTGTTCCAGAGCCTTGACCATCAAGGTTACCCGGTTGTTTTCCCTGCGTTTCCGTAGATTCAGACGAATCTTCCGGGGTTCTAGTGCGCGGGCTCGGTAGAGTGTCTGGATCCAGCATTGTTCCTCCCTGATTGTGAACTTTATCGATACTTTTCTGAAATTCGGTGATTTGTCGCGCAGTCATGACGGGTGGATTGGGTTCCTTAGCAGACGGCATGTTCACCACAAACCGATCCTCCCAATCGGTCATCGAGCTGCTGGGGCCCGACAAAGGTGAGATCGAAGGACGAGAGATGATTGACGAGTCGGTCGTGCTATTTTGCTTGTCCGAAGTTTGTCGATTGATGGTGTCGCGGGTATCAATCACGTTCGATGGGCGTTTCTTCGCTTCGGGAGATACGCCTTGAGCAGCTGGCTCAGAAAAGTGTCCGTCCTTGGATCTAGGGCTTCCAGTGGTTCTAGGGATGGTACTTTGCCTTGGTGTTTTGTCATCGTCATTCGTCTTCACAGCAGACTTCGGCATGTGTTGGTTGGTCTCTTGTTTCGGGCAACTGGTGAACGACTTGATCTTCTGGTACGCCTCGTGATAATACTCCTTGTGCTTGTCTCGAGTCCATGACGAAGTAGGAGATTCCTTTTCAAATTTCTCTTTAACCTTTCGCCAGTACTGTTCCCGATCTTTGTCCGTTGACTTGGCAGGTCGACGCCCTAATGATATAGGGGAGACCTTAGGCTGAGCACGCCTGCCTAACGTATGGTGTCGATGTTCTTTACGATCGGCCACGGGGGAGTTATCAGGCGAATCATCTTTGGTCTTGTCCGCGAACTTTTTGGGCATCGGGAGCCTGGTAGGAGTAACCTTCCGCGCTGATGTCTCGGGGCTGGACTTGGAATCCTTGATCTCTGGCAGGGGTTTATTTGGAAGGGGTTTATAAGCAGTGTACCGTGGCACGGGTTCTTTGCGTCGCTCGCATGCTGGCTCCTCCTCAGCACCGGATTTCGCGTGCTCGGGGTCTCGAGTCCGGGGCTTTAGGTTGAGTAAATGTCCATTTGGCAAAGAGATGCGTTCCTCCATATTAATGATAACGAGCGGCTGCTAGCACATAGAACACTCGGGCCGAATTCGCAGTTGAATCGACCCATTACCTCCTAGGAGGACAGCTCGGTCCCTTGTTGTATGTCCTGTTGCGCGCGTGGTTTGCACTCGGAGTTGACTTCCATATGACGAAGCTCAGGTGGTCAAGACATGGTACTTTGCTTGAGAAAGGGGGCACGAGTGTTATTTTCTCTCCCAACGACTGTTGCAGCGAGAAAGGGATAATGGAATAATAATATGATTGGAATGTTATCGTGCTCGCGGAGGAATGTATGGATCAACAAACGGAGTGCCCGATCTAGAATGTATGACCCCGTTCGAAGTTGCTTGGTATGGCAGCTGCCCGCAACAGGTTTTGACCATTATTTCCCGAGCAAGGGAGGTATGAGTAGAGTTCGCAGCTGCCATTTGAGCTGCTCTTTCACAAGCTGTTATACGATGAAGATTTCAGTCCATAAGAAACAAGAAAATGCCAGGATAACTGGACTCGAGAGAGCCAATGTTCTAGCCAAACGGTCGCAGTAGAATTTCAAACATATAGTACAGTGGCTGGTTATGCTTCCATGCATTCCAGAGCTCATGGGGGGTCAATCATTCACAAAAACGGAGGCCAGGTCCAGGTCTTCGGCACAACCCGAACTCATAGTAGAAATTTGGGGGAGAATAAAAAAGAAAGGGTAAAAAAATCCACTGAAATGATTAAAAACGCCGTGCTCCGATGCTAAGACGAGCCATAGTCTCAAGTCATATATACGCTTAGAGAAAGTGATAATGCTGTTGCCCCCGAGGGCAATCCTGGCAGAGTGAATCAAAAAACGGCAATTGATCTAATTTTGAGGACTAGAAATATCCTGTGTCGCGACGAGAATCAAGTTGACTCCGTCTCGGTGTTGGCGCAAGTGGACTCCCACCCGGCACGTTGCTCCTCTTGAGCGGACTGGATTGCCGCTTGATCGGACTAGCACCTCGGTCCTTGTAAAAGAAATCGCCGGTGTTTGGAGGTCGACGATCGAAATTCGTCGATGTGGAAGTGGATTTCCTCAGAGGGGAGTTCGCATGTGAATAGATACCGAGACTACCACCATCCCCGGTCGCCGAGGGAGTTTTGCGAAACTGTGGTTGGCGAATTGCGGATATAGGCTTTCGGACAACCGGGGAGGCGTCTCGTAGGTGACTGGGGGTTTGGAACGAGGCTTGATAGTTTGATGATGCGGAGGGCGCGGCCGCCATCGACTGACGCCCCGAAGACCGTCTCTCGGGGTCGACATGGCTGACATAGTTGGGGTTGGGACTAGTTTTGAAACCCCGTTGAATGATGAAGGTTGGGGTAAATGTATCGACTTTGTTGGATTTGGCGTCCGAGCCAGACTTGGTAGTATCTGCCTCCGAGAACTGGGTGGCGACATCTCGCATCAAAGGTTGAGTTCGAGGGTGCACGTATTTAACATCATACTCTTTAAGCACCTCCTTGTGTACCAACGCGGAGTCCTTCGCTTGTTGGGTGAACGAAGATGATAGGAAGCTCATTTGCAGCGACAGCAAGGTGGTGAGGAGGATGGTCGTCACAATAGTCACGCTCGGTCGAGGATCGGATAGTTGGGTAGGTAGGAAAAGCCAGTATACCAGGACGTGCGCGGGGCTGAAGAAACAAAACAGGCGCACGCAGATCGGTAGGGGGTCCCAGACCGCAAGTTCCCAGACATCGCGCTGCGCATTCGGGTGCGCTCTGGACTGCGCCGAACCGGTTATGGCCTGGGCAAAGAATCGTAGCGGCGAAGCTGACACGGGGGTGGAATCGACGCGCACACGATGAGCGGACGGTGTCGCAGGAGCTTGGTCGATTGAGGCTTCGAACATGCGATAGTGTCGCTTGCGGTAGAAAGTGTAGAAAGTGTTGAAGCCGACGAAGCAAACGAGCAAATGAACAACGAAGGAAGCCTGCGATTAAATGATTTGTTAGTAAGACCGTCAAAGCTTTGATCTTCATGCAGGGGATGTCATATGGAACATACAAGCCAGCTCATCCAAGGCGCACCCTCGTCATCTCCAAAGACATCGTCGACAGTGCGACTGCCACTCGATTGACTGTTGGCTCTCGCGACCAGAAACACAATGTTCAATATCACACCCAGGGTGATCGACCAGTTCTTCTCAAACTGATCCCAATCATTGGCATCTATTTCTTCCGACAGCCACAGCAAAAAGTCCAGCGGATTCAGATAAGATTTGATACGCTCCGCCAACGGTCGGCGGCGTACAAGCCGGGGCATGCTGAAGACGAGGAGAGGTGGGGAGTGTACTGTTGAATTCTGCAGATGAAGGAAAGGTCAGTCATACTCGATCTGCGAGGGAAGAGAGAAGAATGAGGCTCAGACTTACCTTCAAGTTGCTATCGTTATATGAGAGAAGCGAAAGTTTTTGGTCCCGCTTGTAAACAAAAGACAGCCAGTTCGAAGACCCGCTTATCTAAGCCGATCGGGCCCCCCGTCGATTATGACGACTCCCGATTGACTTATCGTCGCAGGTGCTTCGAGTGAATCGTCTGGACTTCCTGCGTGTCTGTGGAAGACCCTTTCTGGACCTTCCCTATTACATCCTTTCATTATGGCGGCTTCCGCCGTGTCGTTCAAGGTACCTACTCATCGATATTCTCTCCTCAGGCGCTCTCCGCGGAGCGGACCACGACACAGTAGCTGATTGTGTTCATTACAACGATATAGGAGCGACAGTTTCTTGCTGTTATTGGAGATGAAGAGTAAGGGTCTATACTGCCTTATCCCGGGTCCGGTCTATACTAATACTTCCTCCAGCTCGGTAACCGGTCTTCTTCTCGCCGGCATTGGTGTAAGTCCCATCCCCGGTGCAGCGGGGGACAGATCTTCCCTCTACAGATGCTAACAGACTATGCAGCACGTCACAGATGGTCCGGATGCCGAGCGGAATTTCTTGGTGGTCGACGCTAAGACGGAAACCTCTGCGATCGAAAAAGCGTTCCAGAACTTCACTCAGGAGAGGAAGGACATTGCCGTGGTCCTCATCAACCAACACGTACGTCTCGATACATTTCCGGGGTTGATCGCAATATTATACCCCTAACAAGCGATTCTCACACTATACTCTCGAGATATTTACTGACTCTTCCATCCAGGTCGCAGAGCGCATCCGACACAGCGTCGATACCTTCGCCGAGCCTTTCCCCGCCGTTCTCGAAATCCCCAGCAAAGATCACCCCTACGACCCCGAGAAAGACAGTGTGCTGAAGCGGGTGCGCCGGTTGTTTGGAGAATAAATGATAAGCGTTGTATTGTATTTTGTGCTGTCGATTTTACATGAAGGCATTAGCGTGTCCAGTCGGGTACGGTGTACGTTTGGGGACAACTGTCACCCTGTTGCAAGTTGCTGTCAAATGTAGTTGGTGAACCCGTTGGAGATGAAGGGAAGATACCCAGTTTGGCGAAGTATACGCTATAGAACTCCTATACTTTGCCCCAACTACAAGCCTATTCCAGTGGCGACCTGAAACTGGACACTCCAATAGTCACTATAAGCTGCATCACATCCTGACCACGAAAGAATGAGTAAATTAAGGCTCGTGGTTTATGGACAACATACCAATGCAACGGGGTACTAATGTGAAAGTATGTAATGAGTACAGAGAGCATAATAAAGTAGCAGTGTCTTAGGACAGATGCCGTAAACGCCGTCCAGAAGAAAGCATAGTCAGTCATCGCAGGAAACCATTATCGAAGCATGCAAGTTGGTGGGCGTAGGTAGAACAGATCACAATTCAACAAAGCATATTCGCTGGGAAAAAAAGAACAGAAGATCTCGTATAGATGCGACATGAAGAGGTCGTAATGTGGACAAAGCCCACGGCATTTCGAACTAGGAGTTCTATTAGAACTTGGTCATCGGTCAGCTTCATGTAGGTATAGCTTGACGCAGCCAGCCGAAATGCCTAGTTTCCAATCTTGAATTCGATGTTATTGGCGTCGAGGCAGGTAATGCGCTTGTCGTCCTTGGTGAACACATCGGCGTGCACGGAGTATTTGCCCTATTAGCGGATGGTGTTAGTTGTCTAAACTGATAGCAGCAATGATGAATAAGGGCGTAACATACAGGGGGGATATGCGCAGGCAGGTCAACATCTTTGGTGAAAGACATTTCGCCTTCCTCCAGTGGGCACTTGAGGTCCACATTGACGATTTGTTCGCAAAGATCAGCCTGCTGCTTGATGAGAGTGATCAGGCCATATTTGACCTGCAACAGGACGTAGGCGCCCTGTTCAATCTTCTCCTGGAAAGTGCCCTTGGCTTTGATGGTAAGGGTTTTGCCACTGCCAGCCGTCAGTCACCAAACCTCCTATCAGATCGAATGTGAGCTCATACGGAAGAGGAGGGTTGGGAGCCAAATCGACAGACTCAATCTGTACGAGATAATCAGACGGATCGTTGCAGTAATCAAGAGGGTTGTCGCCTGGCACAGAGAGAGCCGAATCGACCTGGATAGGAGCCTGCGATGATCCGAAGAGGGCGATCGACCGACCCGATACGGTGAGAGGAGCGAAGCAGACCAGCAAAGTAGCGGCGGTTGATAAGAGCTTCATGATGAGAATGACAAGAGTCGAAGTACTAAGGATATGGTAAGACAGGAAAGTACAGAGACTGGATAAACACGCCCTGCGAGAACGGGTCGTGAATGAGGGTAGTTAATGATGATGGAAGAGCGATAACCAACGTTGCGTTGAATGGAGAGACAAAGGCAAGTGGAGGAGAAGCGGTCGGGTCCAGCGAGTCATGGGACACTTTCTTTGCTTTGGCGGCGATGACGAACGGGGCTGGGCGCACGTGACCGGCGATCGATCCATGTAACCTGGACACAGGGGTACCTATGCACTTTCCCCTGTCCATGACTGCCAGGTACGCTCGTCTCCTTCAGAACAATTTTACACCTTGTATAGTACAATGCTAATGTTGAACTTAAGAGTTATGGGGTTTGCACTTCATCAGCGTGGAGATGAGACCCACCCTCCGTCTGCGGAATTACCCTACGCTTGCCGTCAGGGCAAAGTGGTGATTACTGATAGTATTCAGCTAGAACAATGCTAGAAAATATTTACACATGAAATACTCGTCGAATCATATATACTTAGTGCTCTGAAACAAAGATACCGGCCATACCCATTCCCTGAGCAAAATATCAGTACGAGGACAAAACAGGGTCATCCATGAGGAGCAACTTACCGTTCCAACGCACATGGAGGTGACGGCCACTCTCTTGTTCTGTCGCCGCAACTCGGAAAGAGCAGTAACCGCCTGGCGAGCTCCAGTACATCCCAGTGGATGACCGATGGCACTACGAGGGTCAGCACATATACGCGCAGGGGTTCAATGTCAATCGCAACTTACATGGCACCACCTCGGGGGTTCACTTTGGCCTCGTCAAGACCAAGCTTCTGCACGCAGTATGTGCCCTAGAAGATGTGTTAGAGGGTTGTATTCACACGCGAGGGAAGATGAGGGCGTACCATAGAGGCAAACGCCTCGTTAATCTCAAAGATATCGATATCGTCCTTGGACAAGCCAAACTTGCCGAGGATCTTGGGGATAGCGATGGACGGACCGATACCCATAATTCTGGGCTCCAGACCGGCAACGGTAGCTCCGCAGAACTTGGCCAGAATGGGTTGTCCCAGCTCCTGAGCACGCGATCTCTTCATGAGAATGAGACCCGCAGCGCCATCGGTGATCTGGCTGGCATTTCCACCAGTAGTGGCACTGGGCTTCCACTGAGGGAAGGCCGAGCGAATCTTGCCGAGCGACTCGGCAGTGGTGCCGTAGCGAATGCCGTCGTCCCGGTCCACGACCACGTCCTTCACTTCACCAGTCTTGGGGTCCTTGATCTGGGTGTGGACGGGAACGATCTCGTCGTCCAACCAGCCGGCCTTCTGCGCGCGCTCCGCCTTTTGGTAGCTGTTCGCAGCGAATCGATCGTGCTGCTCCCGAGAGATGTTGAACTGACCCGCAACGTTCTCGGAGGTTTGGCCCATGGGCTGCTTGTTCTGGGACGCCAAGGGGTGTGACATGATCTTCTCGGACATGTCCGGGGCGCCACCGTCGGAATTGGTGCTCATGCTTTCGGCTCCCACCGCGATACCGACGTCAATCGAGCCGGTGATGATCTGGTTGGCAATGTTCTGGACAGCCAGCAAGCCGGACGAACAGAATCGGTTGGCGATGGACGCGGCGGCCGTCGCGGGGAAACCGGCCGCCAGTACGGCAGAGCGAGCGACGTAGGCGTTGCCGGGGCACAGCACGTTTCCGACGCAGACATCCTCGACGAGGTTGGGGTCCAGGTTCGATCGTTCGCGGACAGACTAATCGAGGTTAGAAATGTTCACAGTGAATTCCCTGGCAGAAGGTATACGTACCGTCAGTAGCGACACGAGCAGATCATCCAAGTTGGTATCTTTCAAGCCACCTTTCCGGGCTTTCGTCAGGGGAGTGCGAACGGCCAGCGTGATCACCTGTTGTCCCAAAATCAGTCAGCGACCATTGCGTACAAAGTGTCGACGCCACTAGATCAGCACATACCACATCATCGGGGTTCTTGGCCAGGATGTTCTGCTTTGCTGCTCCGGGGGCGGAGAGCTGATTGGCAATGGAAGACAAACGTTGCTGCGCGGAAGACATGGCGTCGGGGTGTTTGTGTACGACCTATGGATTGTACCGAGGTACAGGTTTATTCGTAGACTCGTTGTAGAGCTTTTCTTTGATATATATAATCAGGTAGCTCTCCCCGCGATGAAGCACCGGTTGTGAGATATATATGCAGGAAGCTCGAAGGGCAAACAAAGACACGAAGATGCCGCGGTCAGTTTTTCTCAGGGTGAAGGAGAACCAAAAAGTAGACCGGGAAAAAAAAGAACAACCGAGAGAAGGTCACGGGCTGAGGAGACCGAGCCGAAGAATCGAACCCCCTTAAACCAATGAGGGACCCGATGAGGCCTCGATCGGATGCACATCAGTGGGACTGAGGATTCCTTAGATTCAGGGAGATTCAGGGAGCTTCGGCATCGCTCAGAGCCGGGCACTGCTGTATCCTGCGGTAAGATACCGTCATCTGGCTTGGCCTCGGCTGTCGGACCTCCTTCAACTCGGCGAAACGATGTATGGTACGGTAACGGAATACTCGCCCGGGTGGCTGCTTAGACTTTGTGGGGAACCCACCACTCTTAATTGCCATGCTCTACGGATGCAGTCGACAGGCTGCATGGCTGGTTTCTTCCGAGGCACAGCTATCTTAAGTATTAGGTACTAACAATACAGTGGTAGGCTACCAGTCTGCTACGTCTCGCATCAACGTTCCAATTCCGGTCACTACTACCCACCGTGGCCCATGGCTCGCCACTTCCCATCGTCATCACTGCGGTGCCTGAATGGGGAGTCAAGATTGTACGACAGAGCAGTTGGGCTTGAGATGCTGAGAATGTCATACAAAATCGAGGTGAATGTGTGACAATACCTTAATGCCTTATAATCATGCCTTACGGCAGGGAGCTCGGACCGCCACGCGGAGAATAGAATGGCCATGCTTAGCGCCGTTCCCCCCATCGGATCCTCCCACGGCATCGTAACCGTTGCGCCTGTCAATTCCCCAGGGATTCACTCGGTCTGCGTCATGGCCGGCAGATCGTGGCCTGCCAGTTCCCGTTTTCAGGTCCCGATCCCCTCGACCTGGCTGACGTCCCCGTATCGACTTCATTCTTCAGATCTGCCCTGCTAAAGGCACTATTGGCAATTAGCGGATCCTGAGGATTGCGGAGTCTTATTAAACCAATTCTTCCGCATACAATAGGAGTCACTCCGTATGGTTGAAAACCTTTGCCTGCGTAGCTTGTCCTCTTTTTCCTACGCTGTACAGTCGCGCAATGGATATTCTATCGGAGATCAGTGGCTCTTCCGCGGCCGTCGCATCCGCTCTCTCCGTTGCTGCGGGCGCCTATCTGAATGCAAAATGGTCCATTTCGACCGATCTGTCTGCAATTCAACAGGATCGCTCCTTTGGCAAGCGATTGGGTCAGCGCATCGCCCAGCTCGGCGACACGGCTACGGTATACAAGATGCTGGAACGGGTGGTGGACGTGGACGGGCAGGGCTCTTCGGAGGCGCTCTGGTTCGAGCACAAGACCTGGACCTACAGTCAATTGAAAGAGCGTATGTACTCCTTGTGACCTCGAAGTCAATCAAACTCACGACGTTCGTACTTGCTGACTGTGTTCAGTTGTGGATCGATTTGCTGCGCTTCTTCATGGACGAGATATTAAATCCGGAGATTTCGTCGGGGTCTTCACCACTAATTCCCCCGAGATGGTCGTCACGATCTATGCGCTCTCGAAGCTTGGGGCCGTGGCTGCACTCATTAATACCAACCTCCGCGGTATGCCTCTTAAATTTGAGTATGTGGGGATTATACTAATAGTTCGCAGACGACACTTTCGTTCATTGTCTCAATGTATCGGGATCTAAATTCATTATCTCGACTCCGGACTTGTCACAGTTCGTGTCTACTGAGTTACCGCATATCACGATGAACATATCGTCCTTCGACGACGTTTCGCCAGGCACGACAGAACTTGTAACTGCCGCAGATCTGCAGCAATTTTCGCCCGTCGGACTCGCTGCTGCAAGACGATCCCCCAGCGATCTCAACGTCCTGATCTACACATCCGGCACGACAGGCAAGCCCAAAGCCTGCGCCATCCGCAACATGCAAGCCATCGTAACATCCAACCCCCTCACCGTCGACATCAACAACCCCTCCAAATACTACCCCCTCCGCACCTACTCCTCTCTCCCCCTCTTCCACGGCACCGCCTACTTCACCGGCATCTGCTACGCCGTCGGTAACGCCGGCACACTATGCCTGCGCCGCAAATTCTCCGCGTCCCAATTCTGGAAAGACGTCCACGACTCGCGCGCCACACGTATCCTCTACATCGGCGAACTCTGCCGCTACCTCCTCTCGACGCCCCCGTCGCCCTACGACCGGAACCACGCCTGCATCGTCGCCAACGGCAACGGTCTCCGCGAAGAGATCTGGGACCGATTCCGCCAGCGCTTCGCCGTCCCCGAGGTCCGTGAGTTCTACCGCTCCACGGAGGGTGTGGCCAAGTTCGATAATTTCGGCGACGGCGCCTGGGGCGTCGGCAAGATCGGGTTCTCGGGCCCCCTGCGCCGTTTCCTCGACGACGACGTCTTCATTGTTAGATACGATACTGATACGGAGCTGCCCTATCGGGATCCAGGCACGGGGTTCTGTGTCCGCGCCGCACTGGGCGAGGAAGGCGAGGCGATCGGTCGTGTGCGGAACCGTGGCCTCCTCACTGAGTACCTGCATAATCAGGACGCGACGGAGGGGAAACTCCTGCGCGATGTGTTCCGGAAAGGTGATCTCTTCCAGCGCACGGGGGATCTCGTCGTTCGGGATTCGTCCGGGTGGGTTAAGTTCCAGGACCGTGTGGGGGATACGTTTCGCTGGAAGGGCGAGAATGTGAGTGCGGGGGAGGTGAGAGATCATATCTGCCGGATCCCCGGGGTGCATGATGCGGTGGTGTATGGGGTGAAGCTTAACGGGTATGCAGTCTCTCCCCTTACTTCTCCATCTATGTTTGTTTCAACTCTAACCGAGGTGTGTTTCGTACATCAGCTATGACGGCCAAGCCGGCGCAGCAGGCATCACACTTGAGGACGCATCTTCACAGAATAAATTCATGACGAATCTCTACCGCGAACTCAAGAAGAAGGGCGTTCCGTCGTATGCTCTTCCGCGACTTGTTCGTATTACCGAGAAGTAAGCCTTCTCCTTACACCCTTCCCCTAGTCCCGCTCTCTGCCAATAACTTCCATTTGTTACGTTGCGTCCTAATATGACATAGAGTCGCCACCGGCGTCACCTTCAAGCAAGCCAAAGGCGATCTTGCGAAGAAAGGTTGGGATCCGAGCAAGGACTGGGACGGCGATAAGCTGTATTGGCTGAATGGGTCGCATTATGAGGGACTGGATCCGTCGAGTTGGTTGTCGATAGAGACGGGGCGGGCGAAGTTGTGATTCAGATTTCGTTGGTTGGGTGGTTGGTATATAGGTAGACATGTGGATTTTTGCATATACATGTGTTGGTAGATAAATGATATAGTTACTAGATTAGGAGGTAGATTCTATAGAGAAGAATGTGGATATGAAATGAATTTGTTGCCCTGTGCATGGTATAAACACTAGGTGAAGCTCCCCCTGCAGTATGTACCTTAATTCCACCTTTAACCATCTGCCATTCAATACCCCCATTCGATATGCACACTCATATCCCAAAATCAATCATCATCCACCACCTCCCGATTTTTCTGGTCCCTCAAAAACCTCTCCTGCTCCTTCCGACTCTCATCCAAATCCAACCAGACAACCAGAACCGCAAAACTCGCCACACTCAGCCCAAACAAAAAGTAAAACGGCGTCGAATTGTTCCTCGATGGCGACGCATCAATAATCGCGCTGGAGACAAGCGGGCCGATGAACGAGGACGTCTTCCCGATGATGCTGAATAGGCTGAAAAAGAGGAAGTCGTGGCCGCGGGGTGTCACCTCGGAGATCATGACTTGGGAATAGCTGTACCAGGGGCAGACGAAGAGGCCGTAGAAGACTTGGTAGAGCTGTATTTCTCGGTAATGTTAGTGAGTGATGCTTGGGAATGATGGTAGAGGAGGTAGACGGGTGGTTTTGGGCTTACCCAGAATTCCCAGACGTGGTGGAACCCGAATCGTTGCGTCCAGATACCGATCATGCCCCAGCCATCTAAGAGGATGATTGCCATGGCGATGGCGTTGAACATGGTTTTGGTGCTGAGTTGGAAACGCTTTTGGCAGTACCAGAAGGAGTAGATGCCGACGGCCTGGATGGAACTGGGTTATTGTGGTGTCAGGGTAGTAGGGTTTGAACATATGGTACTGACCTGGGCTGCTATGCCGACGATGAGCAAATAGGTCAGATTCAGGGTGTTGTAAGATGATACGCTGTTTTGTAAGGTTGATATCACGGTCACCGTAGTGTTAAGAGAGTCGCCAAGGAGGAAGTATCCTTGAAAATGTTAGCTTGCCTAATTTTTGAAGCAGGAAGTTATTTGAGGCATCTCACCTAAAAGATACAGCAGACTCTGCTTCAACTTCCACACCTGGGTCAGAGCATGACGGAGCTGCTTCAACCCAGCCATCAGGATGTTATCGTCGCCCGGATCCTGTCCTGGTCGACGTTTCTCGAGGAAGAACCAAGGTAGAGACACCAACAGCCACACCCCTGTAGCAAAGGCAATAAGAACACTCAGCCCCCAATTATTATTCTGCTCGCTGTCATCCACCCGCAAACCGAACATGATGCCAACAATGATCGCAAGAATGAATATCTCCGCGACCGACTGGATGTAGAAGGAAATGTTGGCCAACCGACTGCGCTCCAAACTATCGGCGTAGTCATACTCATCGCGCGATATGTGTCCAGCAACATACTCCTCGGATTTTGCGTACATCGCCGGAGTATTGCGCGCCAATCCGGGGAACGCGGCCATCCAGAAGGTGAGGGTCGTTTGATAGGCGATCAATCCGACAATGTACAGTCCCACCCCGATGTGCCATTTGTCCGCCGTGTGAACGCCCAGCCAGCCGAACCCGATTCCGTAGGCGACGATTGACAATCCAATGAGGATATTCGGTCGCCATTTGCCGAAATCCGCGAAACTTCCGATGACGAGGAAGACGATGACTTGGATTGCGAATGAGATGCCGTTGCTGAGGAGAACAATGCTGTTGATGGAGCGTTGTCGGCCGGCGAAAAGAAGGGTTTCTTCCTCCCCGGCAGCTTGATAGAGGAGGTTCTGGAAAGCAGTTGGGCCAAAGTCTGAGAAACAATCATCAGTGATATTTTCCCAGGCAGTCAGGACACTCAGCCATACTAAACAACGAGAGCCCATTATTTCCAATATAATAGCTGAATGAAGTTTTTAGTAGACATCCAGGCGACTCGGTAATGGACGCACGCATAATAGGCCCATATCTCCCATCGAGTGGTGCGATATTCCTGGTCAAATTGGTCGGGTGCTATTCGTGGCTCGACATCCTTGTGCTGGATGACTTCTTCCGTGCTTTGTCCCGGAGGTTTCGCGTTCTCGGAGCTCTCTGGAGACATTCTGGATTCTCGAGACATTACAGATCGATAAGAGCTTACAACAACCCGACAATCCACAAAACGAACCCAATTGCGACTGCACACCTAACCGGTGACCTTCACGCTGGGGGGACCTGCGAATAAATAACCCCGCGCACACCGACCTGAGAGGCTAACCCATGGCAAATTCGGATAATAAGATAACGGCGGGGGGGGTTATGCGACTAGTTGATCGCAGATGCATGCAATAGGCCCGATTCTCTGGCGCCCAACCAAGCTTGTCGATCGAGATGCTGACGCGATTGTGCCGGCATTGCAATTCGTCGGAGCGGCAGAAACGAAAGCAGCCATCTTCGGCAGGTGGCCGCTGGGAACAAATCGCTGGAATGTGCGAGCCCCGCCGGATTTGATCGAAATTTTTATTTTATTCTGTTTTGCTGGCTTTTTCTTGGTGATAAATAATACATTCATTGATTGGGTTGAGGTTCGTTTCAACGCAAGTTTTTGCTTTTACCCTTTCCACGTCGTCAAAAAGTTAAGAAAGGGGCACTAGAAAACTCCAGCCCATGCTATGCCTAAGCGCCTGATCTTGGGAAGATCTGAAGATATAAAACACAGAAACGGAATTCGAAACAGAAAAGAACAGAAGGGGGAAGTAACCGAAGAATAACAGAAGAAAAGATGGGTAAGAGGGCCAATCGCTGAGATTAGGCTTCTCCGTCCGAGGCGCTCTCTTTCGACTTGCTCTTCTTCTTCTTCTTCTTTTCCTTCTTCTCGGATGCCTCGGTGGGATCCGCCTCTGCCTCTGCCTCGCGCTTGCGCTTCTTCTTCTCTTTCTTCTCCTTCTTCTTCTCGGCAGCCTCGAGTTCCTCGGGCGGCACGAACGCCTTCTCCCGCTCCTTCATCTTCGCCTCGCGCTTCTCGCGCTGCTTCTCTATAACCTCCTCCTTCTGCTTGCGGTCCTTGGCCTCCTTGGACAAGAAGTACTCGCCAGACTCGATCTGCAGATCCACCTTGCTCTTCTCCGGCGCCGGAGGGAAAGGAGTGTACACCTTCTTGGTCTTGTCGGTGACCTTGAACGGGGTGTGACGCTTGGACAGGGTGCGCTTTTTGAAGTTGGGCAGGAATCGGTCCCAGGATTCGTTGGCCAGCGTCGGGTCCTTGGCCAGTTCGCGCTTGATCATGAGCTCTTTGATGTGGTAGATCGGATGGATGTTGGCCATGCAGTCGTTCACAACCTTGCGAACCTCCTTCAAGCCCTTGAAGGGGCCCATCGCCGCGACGGTGTTTCCTTGTACCAGAATGTAAGTGCCGGTCAGGAGTTCCAGGGCCTTCAACGTGGAACCTTGGGGGCCGAGAATACGCTGACGACGCTTGACGAATCGCTCCTTGTTGCGCACTTGGTTTCGGATCTTGATGACATCGCATGCCATGTCATCTTCGAGGATTTTGAGGGCCTAGTTTTAAAGATATTCATCAGCGATCGTTCTTTTCCTATAGATATCTTGATGGTAGGGATCATTCGCAGTAGACTCACCTGCTGCACAGGCACACTTCGGGACAGCAACTTGATCAAATCGCGGGCCTTCAGGATGGAGGCCGGATCAAAAGTTTTCCTCGTCGTCTTGACGGTCATGCTACCCTCCACCAAATCCAGCGTACAAGCGATTCCTTGTTTCTCCAGCGCTCTCGTAATGACGGGCCATGCCTCCTTCAGATACACTTCTCGGTATTTGGGGAAAAGGGTCGCGAACGAGGATTCTTCAGCGAAGTTGCCGGCGACGTTATCATCGGGTTTGAAGGGTTCGATCTAATCGCAGGTTAGTGCAGGCTTTTTTTTTTTTTTTTTGGCTTTGCCTGTCATCAAAGACATACCGCCCATTTATCGATATCATCCGTATCCCACGGCTTCTCTCGCTTGTAGGTGGACGGCATATTGACTGATGGTCTCGCTGAGACGTGATGTTTGCCAAAGTCCGAACGGGCGGCAACTTTTTTTCTTTGAGAACCGCGGGCACTTACTGCTTCGGGTAGTGTGGCTGCCCGTTTTGTCAGGCACCAGTCAGACAGGCAGGCAATCAGGCAATCAGGCATCAACATACACTCGATCTAATAGTATAATCATGATAGACTAAGTGTACGAGAATGGACGACTCTTTTCTTCAGTGCAGAACACTACTCTATATGTGAATTTTCTACATACAGGAATGCCTCGCCTCATTCACTTATAAGGTACTCTGGCAGTGTCCAGTCATCCGATCATACACCTACTATTGGAACCTTCTGGTGTCTTGTCCCAGTTCCCAATGATTTTTGAGTATAGTACATCAACTTGCCCACTACAAGCCGCTCCTTCTCCATTCTCATACCCCACTGACATCGCTATGTAAATGGGATCTCAGGCATTTTCAAATCGATGGCTGGTCCCAGTAGTGATGTTTTGAAGTGGTATATTCCTTGAATATATATCATTTTCACCGGCTGCATGGTGAAGAGCCATAAGCCTTTAGTTATAACTTTCTGGCAATCTGAACTCTCATCACTCCCGGCCATACTGTTCAACCCTGTCTTTGCAACAGTTTGAATTACACACTCCTTCGTCGATGTCCGAGCTTCTCAAAGTGCAGCAGCTGCCATGACGGGGACATAACCATCATTCTTTCTCGGCTGCTCCGAAGGACGGCACCTTGTCAGCATCCCTGCTCGGCTCAAAATTTCCATTATTGGGAACCTGGTTCTCATTTATCCAGAGGCTTCCCTTACTAATGGCCCACGAATAGCCATATACCGTATAGAGGAGTGGCCCAAATATGTGGAGGGGCCGTAGGATCTATTTCCAAGTCCACCGGACACAGCAATCATGATCTATCATGCAAGCAAGATTGGTGACCAAAGAAAGGCAGCTAATTGCTCTTGTATGTAAGACACCAGCTCTGTTGATTCATGCCCAAGCTCCAGAGAACTAGTGATATCCGAACATAATAAACAACGGGAACCGAATATCTTTGCTGCTACGGCATTAATTCTGCTCATCACACCCTGGACAACGCATCCTCCAATACACCAAAAACTTTGAAAGGGAGTAATGATCTTTTCGCTTGTCGTGAAAGAGCAGGGAGGGATGCAGAAGTCAAAGCTCTATTCGCCTTTGGACGCTCTGTCCGAGCGAGCAGCATCAAAGAAATTCAGATGACTCTCAAGAATTTAGAATTATTGGGTTGGTTCCGGAGCATATGTTAAAATTGGACCTAATTTCGACCCGCCTAAGATAAAACGGGTGGGGGGAAGGAAGAAGAAAGAAGAAAGAAAAAAAAAAAGAAAAAAGAAAAAAGAAGAGGAACTGCCGTGGATCGAACACGGGACTTACAGATAATCTGCCAGAACAAACTCGGTAGCTATCCAATGTTTGCACTGTTTGCAATACCTAAAGTCTTTCATACAGAATATTCCATCAAAACAGGGGCAATACTCTCTAAAGGTGGTCCTTTCAGCCATGAATAGATTTTCTCATCTAGTTGCAAGCATCCCCTTTGATGGGTGCGGAAATAAGGGCGCTGCAGATGATCTGAATGATTGACGTGTTTACGTATGGAAGGAGTGGTAGTTAGAGGACTTGAGACATGGTTTTCCAGGTGTAGGTACTTGACAACAATACCTATGGTTCCGTGGGATATCCAGAGGTTGTACCTCAGGCAGCAATGGGATGTGGTAGTGTGTCATAATTCTGACCAAAAACACATCTGATTGGAGCTGTAACTCAGAGGTAGAGTGGCAGAGATATAGTATGTATGTATGTGTGTGTGTAGGTGTCAATATCATCCCTCCTTTATTTGAGGGAATCTTCTATACCTCCATCATTTGCCATAGCTTTAGGCTTCGATCAAGGGTTAAAAGACGCTGGTATCGTTCCTGGTCAGAATATGAAGATTTAGTTGTTCGAAATCCTAGGAAGCCTAGCACGAACCGAAGAGGGGAGGACGCCGAAGCTTGTTGCTTCATTCGGGACAGCAGATACGCCCAAGGCATTTGCATGATTCGGGAGAACCACCTTTTTCTCAGGACCCAACCCAGATAGAGGGCGTCGGGGGAATATGTGCAAAATCTATCGTGGAACTTTACAGTTAAATTAGAGCTTGGTACATTTTATCAACGTCACTTTTCTTCTGCTGAATGGCCTTCACCCGCCATTGGTTTGCTGCTTGTTCATCTCTTTTCTCTAGTAAGCTCTCTAGAATCGTTTGAATATTCCGTACCATCTTAGTCAGGGATCTCTCCTGTAAAATGCTTATATTTCCTGCTCCTGCCGACCGTTGGTTTTTGGTTTTGTATACTGGGCCACCAGTGGCTCGTTGACGCGGAATAAGTAGGTCATTGAGATGATCTACCAAAACGGTGATTTACCAAGCCATTATCCCAGAACAAAAAGCCCTAGTCTATTTACCACATACCGTAGATCTCTTGTTTGGGCGAGATGTGTTAGCAAATTTCTGTAGTGAGGTGGTTGTCTACAATAGCGTACGAGCTATTTTATTGTTTTGGTGCTACAAGTATAATTATAGCTAGATGCTCATGACATTTCAGCAGAACAAAACATCCGGCACGTGGACATGATTTAAAGGCAGAGAGACACCGTCTCTTGAAAACACACGAAAGACCTCTTATCGTACAAGAAGGGGTGGCGGAAGGCAATCCGTACGGCTTCTCTATCTTTGTCACCGCGATTATTGTAACTTTAGGTCCCCATTGTTTCTCATTTAGCGTATATCCACTTTTCGCGGGCTTTGTGTTGAAATTCATTCCGGTAGATGAAGCTATCTAGCTTTGAGGAAAGTTGATAGCCACAAAAGTCTAGGGGTGTTGGCTTAGGTAGGTGTAGAAGACATGACCACGATTTGCGTGGTATGGAGGTGTATATTTTTGCGATAATCCAACTAGAAATACAGGGTATATAATTAGTTAATTACCTCAAAGGTGATGCGAACAAACAAGTATCTTTCGACCAAGCAAGGGATTTACTAATGATGTTTGGAGACTGTCGAGGAGAAGAGGAAAGGAGAAGGCAGAGACAGAGGAAGGGGAGAGAAGAGAAGAAGTGGTCAGGGAAGCAAGCCATGCAGGTTTACTTAGGAACCTGGTGATTTGGTTTAATGTAACATTATTATTACATTTACTTCTATATGGAAAATGTTGTTATTTTAATAGAGATTAAAGCTTTAGTATTATAGAAAAATAGAAATCTATTGATGGAGGGGCACAATCAGCCAAGCGTTAGGTACCGCTTGCCTCCTACCTCTCCCCCCTTGATTAGAATTGACCCCTTTAACCTTTCATATAGATGGGCTACCACCTTGGCCTCGTAGATGTAGTAGTCTGAATCTCAGGCATTTAGAACACCTACAAAATATGTTTTAAACGGTGTTCTAAAACCAATCATTCACTTGGCCAACTTGCTCGAGGCTTTTCTGTGACTGATTCGACTATGTAATTACCGGTATGATATAATAATCAAGGTGCCTGGTCTAGGGATGCTACACATTACAAGGTAAATGGTGTTTCTGAGTACAACACTAAATTGTAAACCTCGTTTGTCGAGTCAGAGGTGTTCACCTCGTGCTACCGGGGACTATAGATTCCTCTCTGTGGAGGAACGTAATATGGCTTAAAATCAAACAACAAAGGAGTTGTAGCTCAGGGGTTTAGAGTGGCGGATTGCAAACAGTGTAAACATATACTATGCTGCACCTAGCAATTCATCCGTAGGTCGCGAGTTCAATTCTCGCCAACTCCTTTTTTCCTCATTTTTTTCTTCAACCAAACCGTCTCCTTTGCTGTGTAGGGACGGATGGAGAGAGAGAGCATGACGGAGAATTTTGTTTTTGATGAGGACGAGACCAATCAGGCCGATCCACATTCCGCCGCGCAGACGCCATTCCTTCAATCCTCTCGCCGGCGTTCTGGTCGTTACCGCTACGCCGCAGCCTCGTCTTAATCGCGATGGAGAGACGGTTACCGAGTTCGTGGACAACCACATCGATTGACAAAGCAATTTCAGTTTCGATCGCCCAACTTGAAGATATCAAATTTCCTGGCTGGGAAGAATGGTCTGTAGCAAGCGACAGGTAAGTATCGGCGCTATTCCTGCCTCAAAGGTCAAAGCTTGTAGGATTGGTCTGACCCTGTGACAGTCCAAATGCTTTATAAGCTTCGCGTAGCTTCAGGCCAGCTACGATGTTTTCTGCACCAGGGCGGCAAATTGATTATAATTTGGTCTTACATCAAAATTTTCAAGTTTGGCCCGAACACCAGAACCAAATACGATGCCAGGGCTATTACCTCAGCGTAGCTTCTGAATGCCACATGTTTATATTTGACTTTCTGTCTTGGCATTTTAGAGCAATGGAACCCTGTAATTCAGGGATGATCTGCGAAATCAGATGATACACCCGGGGATGTCTCCTTTATGGGATGAAAATTGAGGCCTTGAGGCAACGGAAGTCGACGAGAAAGATTTTTCATACATGAGACAGTCTCTTGGTTACCGTTTGTGGGGACCTATTTGTTCCGGTGTACGGGATTGAACCGTCTTTGTGACTCGTGGAAACATTTACATACTAGGTCAGTATAGCCTCTTGATGCCGTCCACCTGCAACACAAACTAATCAGACTGGAAGGGACCAGGCCATGTGTGCCACACCTTGCAAGCGCGCTCAACACCGAATAATGGACAGGTCTTCTGGTGAAGAACGCAAGAGTAAGAAGAGTGGTATTGGAATCCATCCTAAAATATCAAACCGACTATTGGAAAATGAAGAGAAAAACGCCCACATGGCGATCTAGACGGAAGTTCCCACGATCAATACACCGCAAATGTCGATGGTACAGGGTTAGTCTAGGCAAGGATCATAACAACGATTATGACAATGGTTACAAGAAAGAATCTCCCGGTTTACTACAGCACAAAGAAAGGTGTCGACAAAGCCTTCGACACCCTCCAAGGCAAGTCCCCCATTGTCACTTCCAAAAACAAGCCCCCGAAGCTTCCCGCGGCCGGGAGACGCCATGCCTCAGACCTTAATATTCGACTGGCTTGGCGTTTAGCAACGTCCTGCTTAATGTGACGGTGCGCAAGCGGACGAGACGCAAGCGGAAGAAAGGATCCGATGAGCTGTTCTCCGGAGTGACCGTTACTCGCGAGCTACAGCAGCCTGGGGCAAGGCATCTGCTAATGAGATGCGTTGTAGCGCTAATTTCGGTCCATTGTATCTTATACCCAATGATTCGAGGCACCGCCTTCTTAGGTTATTCCGGAGAAGCACGAAAAAAGTCCGATAGACCGAAGGGTAGGTCATTCATCGATGAGACACATGAAATGACTAATCATCTCCTAAATAGATATGTGGGTGACATCATGCATTCCCAGGTTATGTCCATGACGGCTATAGCCACCCGAGACCAGAGAAGACCCTATTCCAACTTCGGCCACTAATTTCCCTTAAAGCCGAACGGCTTCATCTACCAGGTCGATCCAAATTCGAATCTCGCGACCAAGGGACAAGTGGATATACACCAAATGAGGACCAAGCGGCCGCTGCGGCGGTAGGCAATCAGGGCATCAACACCATTCACATGGTAATAGGCTTATAAAACAACAGAAGGTACTTCGTAATATAAGTATCAGGGTCGGTATAGGGAGGAAGCATATTCAAGCACAGGGGCCAGCACGCTTAAGTAGAAGTACGCGGCCTAACTGTACCTATCCCAGCCTACAATCACCTCTAGTTCACCACGGGATAAGACTGATGGCCATTCATGCCAAGCATTGCCGCTGAAACAGCTTTGTCCACGCCCAAGACTCTCGGAAACAATTTACTTTTCAGGGTGCCAAACGACAACCACTATAAAACAAAGCAAAAAGTCTCATATATATCTTGAACCTTTGTATGAGTGTGGGAAAGAAAGTGGTAAATATTGGAGTGGTATAGGGGGTCAACAAACGGTATAATGGCTGACAGCTTATGACCGGGACTCCCAAACCCACAAATTGCATCTAATTATCATATCAAGAGATTATAATGTTTCTTCTGGGTCTGGTAATTGACTATCAGACCGAGGTGGAATATGGATTGCGCTCCATCATCTACTATTTGTCGCAATGATAGGCAGTGTTGTCATTAGAGTAGCTTCCGCTCAGGCTACGCCCCATGGCATTTGAATAGAAAAACTGCTTGTTCCTCGAATCCTATCTACCTTGTGGGCTGGAGGTCTTGGCGAAGCCATAGCTACTAAGCCCGGCTGTGTTGTTTTTGTTGTGTTGGTAGCCTGAAAGTCCTGGCAGTTAACGCATGTGGTCATTGCTTGAAGTAGACTACGGTAGCCTGAGTCTCCGCCGCGCAACTTTGTATTATGGCTAGGGTCCCTTATAAACACTGCCTCTTCTTTTTTCCCCCTCTTTGGTTACTTCATCATCACAATTCGTGCCGGACAGTGAGTATCCCTCGCCTTTCTGTTTTCCTTTCCAGTTATGGTTCTTATATGCGTGCATAACATTTCCCTTCACAATTCCGTCTTGGCATAGATCCCCGAGCTTGTGATATTGGATTCCGCCCAGATCTTGGCTGCCAAGTGCTTGGTGCGAACCAAATCTCCCACGCATTCCTGTCCTATCATAACTCTACTTCATTTTATATTCGGATACGCCATTTTTCAGCAACTATTCTTCAATCATCACAACTTCGTACCCAGTCCTGTACAATATGGTCGTGTTGTGGTCATGACAGTGTTGGGTATTGTCGTGGCCTCTGATCTACTGACGGACGCATCCCCGCCCCTTTCGTATCCTCACAAAAAGAACGTCTTTTCTTTTCATTCATTGAAGGGTGATCTCAGCCGGTTATTTGCTATCGGTTCTTGCTCCTTTAGGCCTAGCCCAACCTATATTAGGGCCGGCGCACCTTTGCTACTCCCCCGAAAATTGGTGGATGCCTGAGTCAATTGGGCAATTCTTTTCCAAGTACACTGCTGATAGTGTTACAGTTGAAAAACGTTGTCAATGTCAGTCCTCCCTCGTCGCCGTTCCCCGCGGTTTGCCGCTATCGCCTCCGCCGCGCTCCACCAGGAGCATTCTGGCCCCGTGGTCTCCCATGGCCACGGTGGTCCCTCCGACCCTGCTACCCAGGGTGAGAGGTCCTCTGGGTCGGCCGTCTCGGCCCGGGGGGGAAGGGGGGGGGCGTTCCTGGTGGAGATGCTGGGCACCGCGCAGACGGCGCGTGGTGTCATCGTTGTCTGCAGTTCCTCGGCCAGGACGACTGTGTCGATTCCTTTCCCGGCTGCCGGAACGCTCGAGCCGGGTTTAGGTGTTTGCGCTGTCAAGAGCAGCACCATGTCTGCGAAGTTGTAAGCAGGCCAATATCCGTGTGCTTGTTTGACCTGGCCAATAAGTCCTGGCATGTTAGAGACCCCCTGCGCTCGCCGAGCTCGCGGCCCGGGTGCTTCGCGCCTGGCGCCGTTGGCGCAACGCCCCGGTCCCCGGTCGCCGTCGCCACAAGCACGTTTTGAAACGGCGCTGCCAGCGTTTGTGCCGGGAGATGGCGCGCTGGCGCGCCTCCCGCTAGGATTTGATTTAGTGGTTTTTCGATGGGTGGCCTGGCGGCCGGTTTTCGTTTTCTGTTTGTTTTATATATTTAATTTATCTAATGGGAGTAAACGGTTCTTCCTCTACTCTAGAGCTGTAATATCTTTCGGCTATCTGTATTTGGTCGGTTGTTGTAGGTGGTCTCTCATTTACTAAACTCTTAGTTATGTACTGATTACCTCTGTTACCCCTAGGCGCCCTTTAGAATTAATGATATTCTTACTATGTAGATATTACCTTCTCTGATATACCGACTCTTACATCCTTTCCAACTTTCAACTACCTTTCCTCTAAGATAGATTGCACTCCCTATCCCTGGACCCTGATAGACTTGTCTGTTTTGCCTTGGTGTAGCTCTAATTGGGAAACGAAAAATAGTGTTTCTAGATACGTCTATAACTCGGGAGCAGCTACTAGGGATTGGATAGTTAGAAATGTTACAGGTCGACAAGGTATTAACAGTCCAGGTGTCGTATTCTAGCCCAGGGCTGGGGCGTGCTGTATGTGTATCCTTTGTCCAGAGGGTACCTAATGCATTTGCTAATCTCAAAGCCCTTTCTGACCGGCACTTGAGATCTTCATCGAAACCTTCTGCACTACAGGGCCCGGTAATTTCTAGCTTCTGCTAAAGGAATTTGGTTTATTTCTTCCGACAGTGCTCGGGAGAAGTTGATCTGGAGTCTAGGATTATAAATGAATCGAGCGTCTACTGGGATGGTTCCTATCGCGCAATGCGTTAAACAATTATAACTAATTTTTAAAGAAGGGAACGATGTATTGTAGATATCTCAACTATTTTGCGATAGCTGCTCTCATAGGTGCCTAGCCACGTGGGTTCCGTACCTACCACCTAGACCATCTGGGTCGGTAGGGCGTAGGGCAGCCAAGGTAGTACCGGCGGGTGCCAAGTTGGTTCCCTTCGCCCCACTCGAATGTCACCTTGGCACGCTACCTTGGTATCTCGTGAGGATGTCAACCAATTGGAACGCCTGATAAGGGCTTGGCGGACACCCCAGCCAATGAATGGCCAGGCTGATGCGAGTATATAAAAACAAAGAGAAAGGAAAACACCGGGCACCCTACCTACGTAGGAACTATTCCGAGCTGGGGAATTATCGCGTATTGCTTCAAATTTCATCTGCTATATGGTATGGCGCACCAGTTAAACATACCTAAAGGGAATAATCAGGCCATTAACACCCCGACGCTCCCGCCCGTAATACCTTATTGATATGAGCACCTTTCCTCCGTATCAACACACATCGTGCTCCCATGTACATCTTTGATAATTTGCAATTGTACCTATCTAGGCTTCGGCCCCGTAGTAATTGCATCTACCTATAAAAAAGACCTCCAGGAGGAAAGAGAAGTGACAGTAAAGTTGGTGACGAAGCAATGCCGTGCCAGAACTCCCTGCTGTGCTGAATGCTTATGAGAGAAGCGGAGCGCCCAGTGAGGTTCAGCCATACTACAAGCGCAGTTCAACAAAAGTGACATTCTACACAAATTTCAACGCAACAAGGGACACCGGTATCCATGTGTTCAGGGTCTGTCAGTATAACCACCAGTCCTGCTGTGTTGAGGTAGGGCAAGCACGCTCATCTAGTTTATAGATAGAGCGTGGTGTCATTTTCTGGATACATACGAAACATCTCTGAAAAGCCGAATCCAAAGCAGACAAACTCCGCTCGTATCGTCGATGACACCTAACCA
Organism: Aspergillus ochraceus; assembly: GCA_004849945.1. NCBI lineage: Eukaryota > Fungi > Ascomycota > Eurotiomycetes > Eurotiales > Aspergillaceae > Aspergillus > Aspergillus ochraceus. The sequence continues at coordinate 3,826,874 of SSOS01000002.1, forward strand.
TCAATTATTGGTCATTGGAAGTGGGGAGGCAACCAGGCAAGTCCCCAAGTGGTATGGCGGAGAAGAGGACGGGGTGGAAAGCACATGACAGAGCAGGGTAGAAAAAAAAAGAATCGCGGGCCTTGCCCCAAGCTCTCTTTACTTTTTCTCTCCATTGAGCCAGTCGAGACACTACATTGAATCAGTTCACACTCATTCTCTTGATACAATGGATACCTCTCAGATGACTACGTTCGATCTTCAAAGTGAGCGCAATAAACTCGTTTTGTTTGTAGCTCGGGTGTCGGTTACGGGACGACAGGGGTCAAAGGAGCGTCTACAGGATAGCCTTCTGTCGACGCGCAAAAAGTACGTCATGACTTATGGGCCCCTGTCTGATGAATCTCTGGCCCTTCCCTTCTTGATCTTCATGCAGGGTTCAAACCGAGCTCTCGGTCTTGAACCTCGTCGGGCTTTGACGCGCGCTTTTGAGCGCGCTCGAGAACTTGGATGTCCCCTGGTACTCGCGATCAATGGATGGGACGGTCTGTCCACCAACCAGGTGGCATTGACCTCCCTCTTTGGGAGCGTGGTGGGGGATATTGAGATCATGATGAGAATCTTTGCGGAAGATCCACGAAGATTCTACCAGGTCTCTGTTTCTCACGTTGTCAAAGTCTTTGCTGGAGAGGTGGATGAGGAAGAAGGCACCCTACCGTTCAGTACTGGGGAGTTCATCGCTAGGGTGCGGGCAATTGCTCTTGACAAAGCGCGGATATCCCTTGACTTCAAGAAGTTGAGGGAGCAGTCACAGAATCGAAACACCGATCCTGATGCGATCGACGTTGTCGGATTCGCTTGCGAGAAGTGTGATGTGGTCTTTGACTGGCGCAAGGACCTCACAGTCCACATGCATCACATGCATGAGGATAATGAGGAGAGAAGCAAATGCCAGTACTGTGATGAGACTTTTACCCGACTTGACAGCCGGGATCGACACGAGAAGAATGCTTGCACGAAGAGACCCGGATATACTTCCGAGCCAAAGAAGAAGCGTGCCCGTCGCGGTGACAGGGAGACACAGGCTGATAGGCACACTCAGGAGGCTCGGGAGACGATGTCCGAAGGTGGCCTTATTCCGTACTATCTTCTCGAGGGACCGGCGGGTTTTCCTCGTGTTGACCCAATGGCACCTTTTGAGGAACGGATAGTATATAAGAAGGAAATCTGGTGTCGCTACCCAGATTGTGACAGCGAGGTAAGTTATCGACGCGATTGGAGAACACTCTCCGTTGCGGTCTCTCAATTTCTATGATTCGTTTCTAAAAATTGCCTGTAGCACAAGTTCTCCGAGCCAACGAGACTCCGAACCCATTACAAGGGTCAGCACAAGTTTCAATACCCTGCCTGTGCCCCGGGTAAACTGAACCAGAGGCATGAGAGAGTGCAAGCCCAGGGGTTGACTTGGCTGGCTACTTGTGCTCAGGTCGGTGAGGCTAATGCTGGGCCGCAGCCGGTACCAGTTCGGACCGGCAAGGCTAAAGCTGTGCCAAAACCGATGCAAGCGCCGGGAGCGAGTTCTGAGGCCGGTGATCTTGACGCCGGTGACATCCACTAGGTCTTTTCACTTACTTTCACGACAGGAGTATTTACTCTTTGGAGAGCTCCCACTCTCCGAAAATCTTTGGAACCTTTTCAGCTACAGGACTTACACTGTCTCCGGTAGCTACCTGGTTTTCTTCATTCTTCCTATGAGACGTAGGATCAGGTAAGTCCCTTGTCCCTTGTCCCCGGAATAACTCCTCTAGGCAGTCCTGTGAGAACGGAGAAGACTTTGCTTCCTAAAGCGATGGAAGAGCAGCGTTCATAAAGCATGGGAAAAAGGGTAGCAAGGTTAGTCTGCTCCATGGCATCTCAAGTCCGTACAGCAACGCGGATAATACTAACACTATTGCTGGGTTGCCCATTTACAGGCGTGACACATATTCTCGAGAAAAGGTCGTCGACAAAGCGACTTCACGAGCCAACCAATATTCCATGCGTTTCATTCCCGACGAATAGAAACTCCGACGCACCGACAACCCTAGGAAGAGGGTAGATTTGGCGGAACAGGAATCCGAACAGTTGCAGAACACTGGGGGAGAGTTGAAGCATCCATCCTGCTCATCGGCTCGCCACGGCGGTCAAGATAGCCGTTTGATCGAGGTTTAACGGGAGGTGGAGGGAACATTGGGAAGTGGGAAAAGCTGGCCGTCCGACGAGGGGATTAGTCAAAGCCGGTCCACATTCACAGCACCTATCCACAGGGATAGATTGATATCTATACCGATGTGAAGGTCAAGTCAACAGAGCGCATATCACGAGAAGGATTTCATCTCAAGAAAGAGAGAGGGTGAGGGAGAGATAGAAGGAGGTAGGTTTACTATTATACCATGTGTGTAGGAAAAGGGATGAGTTGTGCAAGACCTGGATCACTTACGCTACGCACAAAATGCTGCTTCAACTTTCTGTTAGTCTTTAGTCTAGTCTTATAGAATTGAACATGGTTTGACATCATTTCTTGCCTCTCATAAGTTGAAACGTGGTGAAGTTAAGTGGTTAAGTTTCTGGTGATCAGATCACCTGCAATGTATTCATAGATTTGTTTACTACCTCCGATAACCTCGCTTCTCCAGCCTTGCCTCCTCTTCTCTAGTGATCCTAACCATCAACACTAGCACTACAATTATCCTACACAGTTTTACTTAGGTGAGATCCAATTATTCTTATCATAGAAACTAATGAGGTGTCTCTATGTAGCCCCAAAAACCGTTGCCTCTCGTCCTCTTCCTCCCAGCGCCCCCACACTTCCTTGTCATACAGCAACAGGTGCGGCCATCGCTTCTCTCGAAATGGTTGCTCTCGACAGATACCTTGCCGCGCTAAATACAAGCTGGAACCATTGTCTGCTCATATAATTCGTACAAACCACTGTTGAGACCCTTTGGACCCAATGATGATCGGCCCGCAGCTGTGGTACTTTCGGGTGCAGACGTGTGGTCTCATTACGCATCAGGATCAGGCACGTCAGAAAATAAGCTGCTGTTTGTTCGTGACTCCTTCCTTGATACAATCTGAGCATCGCAGCTGCCTACTTCATATACGAGCTATCACTCTGGTACACAACTATTTGTCTTGCTACAATGGCGCTTCTTTGTAGGTACATTAAGCGGATGCTGCGTCAGTCAACTGGAAATGGCCTCAATTGGTCTATTCGACGTTCCAACAGGAAAGAACTGGATGCAGCCAAACACCTATGATTACTATCTTGGCCTGCGTTCAGATCATTTCGCACCATCCTAAGCTTGGACCGATCCCATTGTCTTGATCCATTTGTTGTGGGAATTGCATCAAAAGGCAGCCGGTGGGACCTCCCAGGGAACAATCAACGGTGGCCTGGTTCAAGCCTCTCTCAAGCATTTGTGTGTGTGGAGGAATTTCGATCAGGTTCGTACGGCAGATCTGGAGCAAGGTTTCCAGAAACACCAATTCGTTCCTGTGCTGCTTGAATTACTCCAGTACGTACGCCCTCAGTGCCAGATGCTGAAAGCATCTCAGACCAATTCCCTATAACTCTCGTTTAACCCTAAGAGTTTCAGGTCCTACTTACAAGTGGCGAAAGCCCGACATTACCGAGATAAAACCAGTTGTACGGAACTCAAGGCCAACACACGGAGAGGAAAATATATCTTGCTCGGTTATACGGCTCTATACCTTGCTTAGCCCTTTATCCGGGGGCGAAACTTCGTCAAGAGGATCTTACAAGTGGGTGTCGACATAGATGCGCTTTCAACTATAGGACGGACGGCGTTATACGTACATTGTTATACAAGTTCAAGACGATAGTCTGAGACAGCGAAGGCAACATGTCGAGTCTTACGTTCTGGGCCAATGTGTATCAACAGGGGCTATTCTTGCCGGTGTTAATTGAAAAAAAAAAAAAAAAAAAAAAAAAAAATTAACTTCACTACGGAGAGCTTCGTGACTCAACTATCTTGATGACATATTGTAATATCACATCCACTCTGGCCCAATGCTTATGGACTGCTTCTTAGCCGGAGTCCATCCTTCTATTTGAGAGCCCTGCGCAATTGAACTTTTTGAAATTCCTTGAGTCCTTCCGGATATCGGGAATGAGCTTAACCGTTTGTGAGTTGCTGCTGCCAGCAATATCCGCAGGGGTTTGTCCTAGACTCAGAATCTGCCAATCATTATACTGATAGCGAGGTCTCCTAGGACAGCGAATTGACGGCCTCTAGCGCTCTGCTGGATTTGATACAGCCCTTTCTATTCTGTCTTCAGCTTAGGGCTTTTAGTTTTATTTGAAGCCGTGTGTCTTGACAATACTAGTTCCTTGGTAACAATATTGGTGGGCTGATCGGGCTTGTCTGACCATTGAGCTCTACTTATAATGTGACGTACCGAGCTTTGCTAATCATGTTTTGCAGCATTAGATTCACCTTATTATATCCTATCGCTCCCACCGACTTTACTTCCTTCGGACCCCTTCCGTTGATCAATGGTCGAAAACCCAGGAGCAACCCAACAAGAAACGATTTTGTGGCAATAAACTCCAGTAGCTGATCAACAAACCAATATCGTTCAAGTGGGTATTCTAAATCCGGATGTTTATTCATTCTTCTCCTTGATTTCACCATCTTCCAGTCTCAACTCTCACTCAGTCATCTTGCATTACTCTTCCGTTCAGCTCTAAAATTTTCATCTTGTATAGGGATCTGCCTTGGGCGGAAAGTTGGACGGTTTGCTGAAGGGGCATTCAGATCTTCTAGAAATTTGATTAAACTCTTCTAACTAATATCAAATCCTGTTCCTCCTCTTCTTCGATTTTGCTATCTTCCAGATCCTCCCTACCTTACTTCTTCCCCTCGTCCTCTTCAATTTCCCCCTCTTCCAGATCATCTCCGCCTTCCCTCTTTTCCCTTTATGCCCAATGCTGTTGATACTTTAAGTATACTCATGAAACTAATTGATCAATAGTCCTTCACTTCTTCAATTTCTCTCTCTTCCAGATCGTCCTTCTCCTCCTCCATCTCCTTTATTTCCCATCTCCCTGATTATCTTTCTCCATCTGCTCATGCTTTCCCAACTTCTATCTATCTTTCCTCGCTGGCACCGGAGGCGCGAGTGGCGGGTGAGTGTTAGATAGTATCCGTGGTATTGTAATGTTCACACTAAGGATAACTGTTAGTATCTTGATATATCGACAACTCCTCGTTCGAACACTTATAGTTCCAAAGGATCGACTTCAGCCAAGAAATGGAAGCAGACTTACCATGGTGCCAATTGGGGCAGGGAAGATCCAAATACCCTAGTTCTTCCAAATATAGACAACACTGGCCCGAAAGAACGCATAAAGTCTCAAAGATAGGCAACGGATGTCCGTAAACTATCGAAAAGCGCCATAATTCTGAAGTTTGCCTATCAACATAATGAGGTGTAAGACACCGCTGCAAAGCTCGGCGCCATAGGATGGAATATGCTGATAGATAGTACCGCTGAGCTAAAAATGATACCATGGTGCTTATACTATCCTCAGGTCATGGCTGTGTTTTAATGTACTGAAGAATCCCAACCAGTCTAGAGAGATTTGGTGCCATTTTCCTAAGTACCTAAGGATCAGGCCGTACTTTTCCCTTGTCAACCATGGACGGTGCGTAGGAGGCTCCATGGTTCATACCGAACACTAGGTAGTTGACGGGTTCCTGCAGGCGAGCTTGAGATTAAATGATCGAGAACCGCACTGGGAGTATGAGCGGGAACTTCAGACATCTGTAGGAGCTTTATAGTAAGTCATTAGGCTTCATAGATGCGGCGCCTGAGGCAGAAGAAGAGCACGAGGCAGGATAATAGCACTTGTCGTTGGAGGATGGGCGGTAGGTGTTGTGTAGATTTCAGGTCGGTCCCCTCGTCTGGGACTTCTTCTTTCTTTTTCCCCTCTGGCCTACAAGCTCGTTCCAAAACGTAAGTATACGTTCCTTTTCATCAGTTTCCATCTATCATCTAAACAGTATTTAATCATGCATTGCTTCGTTGTCAATATTTCTTTTGGTTTCTCATGTTTCAGTTGATTTTGTGGTCATATCCTCCGCTGGCAAGTGAGCCGGCTGGGCCGACTTGTCCCAGTCTCGTGCTTCATTTGTTTTCCATCTCTTGTTCTTCTTTATATAGTCTTTCATCGTTACGGATGTTACCTTCATATTGATATCAGTCCTAGCGAGAATCATAAGTTCGTTTCCGTCAGCAAGACCACCGTCGACTTCCTCAAGAAGGCCACCGCTGTGGCCAAGCTTCGTGCTTTTGAATCCATTATCATGGTATGTCTGCTTCCTCCCCCTGATTCAAGTCAATTCTTCCAAAATATAAACGTTTGAATCCGGGGTACTATGTATATGAAGATACTAATAGCTCAATTTAGTGCAACTTGTGTGCCAAGATCACGAACCTCTTCCACCCCCCCGCCAACGCCGAGGCCGTCCCTGCTGCCGTCACCGCGGCCCTTGCGGCCCTTCTCTCCGCTCTCGACTCTGCCGCCGGCCCCGCTGCTGCCACCGCTGCTGCTGCTCCTGCCAAGGGCGCCCCCGCTGCTGGCAATGAAGTCTCCAAGAAGACCTTGAAGGCGCGCGAGCGCCGTGCCAGGAAGGTATCATTCCAAGAGCCATAGTACAATGTTATATAATATCAATATAGATGGCTAATGTATGATATAATAGACCCAGAGGCGTAAGGAGGCCGAGAAGGAGAAGGAGAAGGAGGAGAAGGAGGCCGAGAAAGAGGAGAAGGAGGAAAAGAAGGAGGAAAAGAAGGAGGAAAAGAAGGAGGAAAAGAAGGATGAAAAGAAGGAGAAGAAGGAAGAAAAGAAGGAGAAGAAGGAAGAGGAGAAGAAGGAAGAGAAGAAGGGGAATGAACCCAAGAAGAAGGAGGCCGAGAAGGGCGACAAGCCCAAGAAGAACCAGAAGAAGATCGATCTTTCCGGTGACTTTGACATCGATCTCAGCGGCCGCATGGATTTGTCGTAGGTAGTTAGGTTAGTTTAGTTATTTCTTCAATCGAGAACTTGATACACGGATAACTAAATTATTGTAAATTGGAACTAGTATAAGTGGTATCGCTTTCAGATTACAAAATCTCTTTTATGAGCTATAGTTCCTATGTAATCCGCACTTGAAGAAATTACATGTGGGTAAAGAATACATTAATCTGCCCTATAAGAAGTGCCTATAGTACCTCACTTGAAGCTTCTGTATAAGTAATTCGTTCAAACTAACCACGCATTGCCTGAGACTATACTGTTACTATAGCTACAAATGTGGATGGGTGTCATGTCCTCTAAGACAAGCCCACATATCACCTCATAGAAGTGGCAAGCCTAGATTTTCCTCTTGAAAGGAATAACCGTTGAGACTGTTTATTGCTGATTGCTTGGTAGTTCTCTTGCGCTCCGTAGAGCAGGGATTTAGCTGAACGATATCCCTAGATCGCCTAGGTCCCGCAAACGTCTGCTCCCAATTATCTAAGACCACGGCTTCCTGATTCGCATTGTCACAATCACAATTCTCATAGCAGCTGAAATGTCTAAATACATAATCCGACCCCAGTTTCCCTCCTTCCCGAATGCCATGATAGTTACTATTCCCGGTTCATTGCTGGAATTTGATCCCTGGTAGGGGGCTGATTAGTTGCTACTTGCTAGAGTACTGTAGGAGGCCGAACCGTCAATTGGAGTGGTACGGACGTGTCTACCAGCGAATGAACGAACTTCCAATCAATATGGGGGTTGTCGTCATGGGACGATCGGCATTTCCCTTTAGCCATTGAGCTATCTCAACATTCACTCGGCTTATCCTACCTTCCTCTTTCCCGCTCATCACAATCGACTGGTCTTATCAAGCCAAGACTTTAGGTATTGCAAACAGTGCAAACATTGGATAGTTACCGAGTTTGTTCTGGCAGATTATCTGTAAGTCCCGTGTTCGATCCACGGCAGTCCCTTTTCTTTTCCTTTTCCACTTGTTCATACCCAAATCCCCAACATATCTATAGACTTTATATAGTTCTTATATTATGTAGGTAGTATAACTGCATTTCCTCTGGCAGGGAACACAAGAAGACAGTTCTGTGGGCGGACTGCTCAGTCTTGGCTATCGTGATGATCAATCAACTCATGGATCAAAAAGTGAGATGATTGATTATAAAGAAGGCATTCATAGAGAAAGAGATCTCCACGAGCTGCATGTCATGCCCAGCAAGCGGCATAATACTTGGTAGATTCTAGTATTGATTTCAGTCGGAACCTCCACAGTCGGCAGCCATACTCTACGAAATGCCTATGATTGATGTTAATTTGAACAATCGCAACTACCTCACCTCTCTCTAAAATGATGGCCCATAACGGAATGTAAGGTAAACACAGTATTTACTATCTAATCAACTTGCTATCTTAGTGTCTGACCAACGTAATGAAGATATGCAATAGCTGGGGAGGGACCGAATGGTAAAAATGTGACTGGTCTCAAATAGCCATGCCTTGCCCAGTCGTCTCGTCTCCGAATTCGGCATTACTCAGGGAACTGTTCAATTCTGTCTCGAGGTAAAGGAGCTTCAGAGGGAGAGAGGACGATCGATGAATCTAGACCATTGATTGACGCTTTAGACCACTGTTGATCGGAGAAATGAATTGTGACCCTGGGCCAGCTTGTCGCCTGGACGCTTCCCCTGGCAGGGGTTTGGCGAGGCCAGCGGCTCACTAGACCCACTGGACGGTTAGATTATATCATGGACGTTCCCCCATTCGCACGGCCCTAGTGTAGATGCTGGCGTAACCCAAGGAAATTAGGAGGATCAATTGGGGTCAAGTGGTGGCAACTGGAGTATGCAAATTAACCAACATTTGCTTGACCGAAGTCGATGTATCTCATTTCGATCCAAGACTCTATAGACAGTCATTTGTCTGTCGTGGTGAGATGGGTGTCGATAATTTTGCTGACAGACATTTGTGAAGATGAAAGATTAAAAAGTAACTGGTAGTCCCCCGATATAGGCTTATATACTGCGTTGGGGCCGGTCCCCAGTCGTGGGAGGAGGTTGTTGGTGGGAGTTGGTGCGGACGACGGGGGAAGTTTGGGTTGTTTATTGCTCGAGTCAGTCATGTCCCGTGAGTTTGGGTCCGTCCCGAGAAACGTTTCCCTTCTCGCTACCCCTTCACTCCTCTTTCCTTCTTCCTCGCTTGCCTCGCCTTTTCCCCTTCGTCTCCCCCCTCTTGACTAGGTCGTCAACTTCGACGGGCTGTCATCTCGTACGGGTACTCTTCTGGACCTGGCAGGCTCGTTAGCAGAACGGTCCGCGAGCTAGATGTCTTGTTTCATAATCTATCCACCCACTTTTCGCACTCTTTGAAAGAATGGTACTAGCCTGTCGCAGTGACCCTCCATACCCTCGTCCTGGTGCCAGTGCCATTACAGCTTGAACCGATGTTGAACAGCGAGCCTGCGAATGTCCGTGTGAACTATAATCGAAAGACGATCCATGCATTAGCGCGACTCCACGTGCTGCCGGTCTAAACAGATCCGACTGCCCTGCCTTCGATTCCATCGTGCATTTGGGACACCAGTATGCGAGTCCCAGGAACACAAAAGTGACTCACAAGCTCATGAATCTACTGGAAGGAGTATAAGCAGTTTGGTTCAGGTCTTTGTGCTCGATTAGTCTCCGACGAAGGACACCCTCCGCCCACAATACTCATTGTGGCCCGGCCTGTGACACCATCACCGGGATGACTTATCCGCACGCATAGAAGGCCCGTGGATCATAAGACTCATGCTGGAAGCCAAAAGAAATTTTTTTGCAACTGACGATAACCTAACTGGTTGGGGCGCTTAGGTTTCCAAGTCCGTGTTATCTAAACTGAGAATGGGAAACATCGTGGCTCAACTAGCCTAGTCAGATCAATGATCGCCTAGACCCCGGACATCGAACAAAATGCCGGCATTCCAACCCGCTCGCACACTTCAGCTATTCCCTCAGCGGGTCTTTCGTCCGATGCAAACATATCTAGGACATGAGCATGTTGCGAGAAGCGTTGCGTTTGGGAGACTCACAATGGAAAGTACGCTTTCAGACCAACGGTATCAGCCTCTCCTCGTGCCCGTGCGATGAAATCCTCGAATTGGTCCAAAGTCATATCAAGCTTCTGAGTAAAGGGGTAAAGTGCCAATGTTGAGAGCAGTCTCTGGGTATTTCCACGATTCATTTCGCCGATGTTCTGCATCCGTGGATCTGCTCCGCTGTCAATGGATCATTCATTACGAGCTTGTATCCTTGCCATGGAGGCTTACCATTGGACCATGCACATAAAGGAAGTGGGATCATCCTCGCATCGACCTCCTGTAGCCCCTCGGCAGCCAGAAGGGTTCTCAGCCGTGTACCCACGCGAAGGTCTTTGGTCTCTTCGAGAGACCCCATGAGCTGAGAACTCCACTGCCTCAACGCGTTCCGCTCTGTGATCGAGCCGTTATCGGATTGTACGTTGAAATATATCTCGATTAACTGTACCCAGCCTCCCGGTTTAAGGACTCTGTACGAGTCTGAGGTCAGTCCACGATGGCGAGACACGAACCCAATCGAACACTAGACCTTTTCATATCCCTAATATAAGATGGCCACCGATCTTTGTTGATTCCTGTCGCAAGCATTCTCGATTGCACAAGGTCGAAATAGTTAGAGGGGAAGGTAAACGGACGGTTCAAGTCATCGACCTATGTGATGATAAGTTAGCGATATCATCTTACATCTGTCTATCCCATCGCTCTTTCAAGAACAAATGAGGCATATCATAAGCAAGAAGACATGCTTTTTGGCAAACCATGTGGCCGCCACACCCCCGAAGGCACAAGTGAAAAATGTCTCGACTTACCTGTAACCACAGGTTCTCCGGGATATCATCTGAGTTGGCATGAGGGAATATGTCCAGACCGATGACCTATTGGGTTGTGCCGATGAGCAAATCTGCGTCTCTTCATATTGTCACAGTTTGGGTTTTTTTACATCGCAGTCTGGGTACTGCTCCGCAACTTCGATGGCCCATGATGCGGTGCCGTAACCACAGTCGAGAATCTGTTGAGGCCGAGGGATCGGTGGAAAAATCAAGCGGTTGTCAAAAACCCGGTTGAAAATCCGGTGTTGAAGATCGAGGCGTTCCGCTTCCTCCTGGTGGACACAGTCATCAGTCAGGGGCTGGCTGGGTTGCCCGTCTGAACTTACTTCATCCACCGGCTGAAAGGATATCTGGTGGTCGATGGAGTATTTTTGATATTCACGTCGATGGATGGTCACCGTATCGCGGTATATGTCGTCTAATTCCTCCGTTTGCGAATCAGGGCTCCTTGACATCAACGAAAACCAGTCAGTTTATATCATCTGCCTATGGTTGAATGTCAGGCTTGGTACGTCATTTTAGTTCTGAGTCGGATGTGTGTCTTTCACAAATGTGATGTCGGTACGAATCAATAACAACGTTCAGAGGCCACAGAGAGGACTCATCGCCGAGTGTGTCTTTGTATGGTTGACAATGGACAGGGAATTGATTATAATGTGGGCACGGAGATCGGTTTTCTTCGAAGCGATCGATCAATGCGGCACAGGAATTTTGGCGACAGTAAAAGTACCGCCGGGCACGAGCAGGGTGCGAATACATTGCCCTCCATAGAAGACTGGAGTAATTTCTATGCGGGCCTCAACGTTTGTACTAAAATGTGCGCACGGTAGGAAAATCCGCTCAGCCCAGGTTTTGTCTGGCTTCTGAAAGGAGCAGACAAATCATTGGCAGAAAAAGGGCTCTGAAACACCCCTCCAGAAACCCAGACAGCAACAAGAATGGCCAAACTGGAGCGAGGGGAGTCTGTCTTCTGCACTACGCTGCGTCCCACGGGTCACTAGGGCAATGGTCATGTCCACTGATCAAAAAGAAATACGCGTTCCCCTTCTGGAAATCCATGATTACATCGAAGCAGTTTGCAGGGAAGGAGGGGTCACTCGGTGGTGCCTTCCGGAGGGGCCCCGATACCGACGGATTTCGACATAGGATTAGACTTTACCAGGGGGATTGGGCTTCTCCCGCTAAGTCTGTCAGGACGAGACGGTGTCACAAATTGGACGACTCGCCCTTCTTCCTCTCTCCTTTTCCCTCTCAGTCTGAGTCGGCTCCTTGGGACGCCAAATGTATGCTTGTTGGCTGGCTCATTTGTGTGGACCGAGAGGGAAGGGTTTGGTGTTAGCACTAGACTCAGCTCGTGTCTACAGAAATTTCTGAATCCCTGCGTCTCACAAACCAAGCCCGAGGACTGCAGCAACCCGGAATTCTCCTAAGCCCTAGGCGTATGCATAACCATATTGCATATCTAGAACGAGGATGTGCAAGCCTCTTATTGGAATTTCGGTTGGTTTGCGCTAATGTAACGGTACTTTTGGATGTGCACGCTCACAGGTGCGAAAGGCCTAGGGAATGGGGAAGAAAGGCCCTACAAAGTTGGGTGTTGACGCAAAATTCCATCCCCCGTCAAGAGGCGCAAAACCTTGACCAACTAAGGAGTCGGTCGAAATTAGAGCCAATCCGTTCCCCGCCGTCATACAGTGCGCACTGTGCAACCTCTGTTGCCCTCAGGACGGACTTGAATGACATCGTCAGTCTATACTAGCCTGGTCCCACCGCCGCTATTTGAGTGAGAATAGTTACTGGCGAGTTCTCCGATTCTTTCTCGATCGCAAGATAGGACCCCTCAGATACTGCAGTCAATGACGGCATTGAATGGCCGGTGGGGGGCCGCTGATGGCCGGTGGCTTGGATTGCAAAGAAGTAAGAAAGGGATCAACAGGGCAATACGGAGTATATCGGCCTGGCTAAATTTCTAGTGGCTCCTTCAAAATTGCGGCGTGCTTGGTCCTCGATTTCTCCTTCCTTTTCATTATTTTCCGTTCCTCCTGAATGGGCTTCTCTCTGCCTATCAGCTCGCGCCCACCTCCCTTCTCACCGCTCCTTTCATTGTCGTTCGTCGCTCTACGGAGTAAGCTAAGAGCCCCTGGAATGGGCCATGGTCCCAATCAAGAATAGCAGACGCATTTGGTATATGACTGTTATTAGCGGCCGACCAATAATTTCATGCTATCATGGCCGACTCATTTGATCCAGGCAAGATGCACGAGTGACGCTCGGGAAGCCTGAACAATCGTGGAGCCTTGGATGGAGCCCGAATTTGTGCGAGCGGATCCTGCCAACCGCTCGACGTCATCAGACCGGCAAACAATCGCGAGAAGATGAAGATTGTAGGCGCAGGTGACTACGGAGTACAGCAAGCCAAGCTGAAAGGGATGAAGAGCGGGCTATCTAATGTACCTCGCCGCATTCATCCAACCCCTCGAGAGTGGAGATGCATCCTTGTTTCGCATCCATGCGCTAAGGAACATAAGCGAGATTTTCGCGGCGTCTTGCCCTCGAACATCACGCATGCATGCTGACAGGGAAGTCATGCATGTCCACCACGTCAGACGCCGGGCCTGATTATCAGCATCCAAACTACCGGGTCTCAGGTTGAAAGCAAAGCATGGACACGGGACAGATTGGCAGCAAACCCAGAGCCATGGTTCACCTTCGGCAAGAGAGTTGACGCCGGAGACTACGGCGGTTAGGCCCGCTAGTGTGGCTATAGCCCGAACCCACCTGCAGCAAACACGAGGTACGCTTGACGATGTCGAGAGATTTTCTCGTTCAGTCAGGATTGAGGGAATCTTCATTTACGTCACCGCTACTGCTGATATTACTGTCAACCGCATGTGACTCGTTGAGGGGTGATTGTATTCATCCTACACAAACTCGCAGGTTGGCCTCATGGTCTCCTGTTGAATTATCTCTACATTGTTTCTCATTTGGTTCCATTATTTAGGACCAAACTCACCGTAGGTCCTCCGATCCCGTCATATACCTCACACTGGCCTTGACAACCTCCATGACGATAGGCACCTCAGCCTCGGTGCGAGGTGCATAAATCAGAACATACTCCGATGGCAGCTCGAAAGTCCGGCCCGTTAAAGCCTTGGGAACCGAAGCCCCAGACAACGAATGACGCTGACCCCAGCCAGCGTCAAAGAGCTTTTTGCCTGATAATGGAAAGAAAAGAGAAAGAGGGATCAGCTGGGTCAGGCTGTGGCGACAGGTGTTCCTAGAACACCCTCCTAGCAAGTGAAGGAGCAAACTTACAATCTGCCGGTGCTAGTGTCACATGAAGCGAACTATCCTTCAAACGGTGAATATGAGCAATCTCACGCTTGGTCTTCTCCGCCGGCAGAGTACTCGCAAGTCCATCGGCAACGAATAATGCATCTGCGTGGAGTTCAAGCCCTGACGGTGCCAGTTTCACGAGATGCGAGTTTCGAGCCGCGAGAGACTCGAATTCCTCAACAAGTTTCTGACCATTTTTGCGTTAGTATGCCTGTTTAACATCTCTTTTGTGGCCGTCTACAGAATCACTTGGGCTCGTGCGTTTCTCCTCAGGCCGAGCAACAGAAATGATATATACCTTCTGCATTTCCTTGGGCGCAAACTCATCCAGTTGTCTCTGCGGCACCATATGCGGTCCCACCTTCGGTCTTCCGCCCTCTCTGTGGCCCAGTTCTTTCTCTCCGGGCAGATAACTCGTGCTCTCCCCGTCTTTGATTTTCCGTGTATAGACATCCGTCGAAAACATCTCTCGTTTGAAGGGGCGCAACACCACGCGCACGCCAAACCATCCGATCGCATTGTGTGGGCTGCCACCGGGGCCATAGGACATGTAAGTTCGGTAGTCGCGATAGGCCAGGACAATTAGGATGGCCGAGAGGGAGGAGAGGAGAATCTTCGGGGCGGATGTGGTTGTTAGATTGGACGTAGCGGGGAGAGAAGGAAGATGTGAGGTGAGTGACGAGAGGGATTGAGGGAGGGAGGGCATTCTGATATTTTGACAAGAATGTATCAGAGAAGGTAGGTACTGTAGAGCGTGTTAAGAAGACCGAGGGGCAGGGAGGTGAGAAAGATCGTCAGATGGAACGATAAAACGACGTAAGCAAGGAAGAGCAAGCTTTAAATACGCTCACAACTCTAAAAAAAAGAAAAAAAAAATCATCACGCGCTGACAAGACCACCGACCGGGGCAACCGGGAATAAGCAAGGACAAATAAAACGACTACAACGCTGTTGGTCGATTCCGAATGTACCCTAGGATTTTATCGTACGACATGACTCATTGCTCTTCCGAGAATCCATGCACCTATAGATAGGTACAGTAAGATCTCTACCTCGTACTGCATTGCTTTTGAATGTGAATTCCCGTTCCATATTCCACGCCAGGGTATTATCCTATACCTTATAACTCTGCCTGTGCCTGTGCCTATACCGGATAACTATCGCATAACAAATTCAAAAGCAAGCAATCAATCATTCAATCAATCAATCAACCTCCGGTCTTCTGATAATGCCATGATATAATGGGAGAAAGAAATACAAGAACCTGCCTGCCTGCCATGCTCCGTGCGCTGTCCGAGACTCCAAGGGTAGAAAATGAAATTGTTAAGATAGGGAAGGGCCAGATGGATATATTGATGTTTACATGTGAGGGGGAAATGGAGTGGCTGATGTCTCAGTTTCGATTTTGTAGGACGAACTTGAAACTCGACAATAAGGGGATGACCGATTTAGACAGGACCGTCTTCTTTAGTGATTGAGTTCAAGACATGTGCCAGCTTGAGCAGGACGACACTTTCTGTCGCGGCGTAGTAGTTAAGACTAGATTAGTCGCTAGTTAGCATGGCCCTGGTGTGGTGACAATGGGGGCAAATTACCTGTCCATCAAGATCCGCAGGTGGCGGGTGAAATGATCCTCGTATCGCTTAAGACTCTCTTCAAGTTTTGCTATACGTGCTGGATCATATCCGCGCGGATCAGAGCTGGGAGCCTTACCGGCGAGATCGGGGTCTGCCAAGTATAGTCCTCGACCGACTGCCGACGCAGCCCAGCTTGTATACATGTTGCAGCACATAAGAATTTTGGAGTGGATCTGTAACGCATGGTTAGAGGCCTGCGGAATTTGTTCAAGGTCTGCGCGGCATACCTTTAACAACTTCGCCTGTGTGAGCATGCATTCCTTCAGACAGGTATCTAAGAAGTCGACGTGGTCCTGCATTAGCTCATCCACGGTCCGGTTAGCTTGTTTGATACCGTTCACGGTCACTTCGGACCCCTGCGCATCGGCCCCATTCACTCGGTCCATCAGGTTCTGCCAGTTGGGTTCGATCACCTCTGCCGTGCAGAAGTACAACAGCTGTTGCACAAAGATAAGCATTTTCGAGCGCAGACTCCACGCCCGGCGCTTCCACACCTCCACTCTTCGGTCTGAGGATTTATGCCGCCAGCAAGTGGACTTGCTCTGGTCGAGCCAGCAACCAACAAGTAGATTTTCATGGTGGCGGAGAGATAGGAGATGTCGGAACACGAGTTGATATCGGAGCACGGTCTTGCGACTGATAACAAGAGATAGAGGGAAGGGCACTGAGTAGTCCAATTCCAGAGCCTCGAACCCGTTGATGTTCTTATCATCTTCGACATGCGACTGGGCAACCTGCATCCCGGCCTCGGGGTTGTCTTGATCAATACCTGAGACGCTCACTACTTGCATCAGCCATTTCGTAAGCCCGACTTTATTCATCCGAACTTTGACATCTTCTTTAAACGGGTCCTGGGCTGCGATACTGCCCGGTTGCCGAAGCACCAGGTCGAGAAGGGATTGCAGTTTAGATACGTTGACCGCTTGGGCGGGCCGACGCAATTCGGGCCCGCCAATCTCGAGGAAAAAGGAAAAGTAGTCGGAGCGGTCGAGGAAGAAATAGTGTTTGAGAGAGCGGAAGCGGGTAGTGAGCGAGTTTTTGGTGAGAAGGAGGTTTAACAGCGATGCGTTGGCATATGTATAGGCGGCGTTAACGTTGTCCAGGAATCTGGGATCGTCGAGTGTTTGGGGTACATCCTTGACCTCTTTGCTCACGTCGACACCGCCGCATTCCCGGACGACATTCAGGTATTTACCAGCCAGGAGGACTTTGTCCCGCACACTGTCCAGTTGAGGAGGAACCTCATTATCGCGAATCGTGTACCGCTTTTCCCAGTATTCGTCCGTATAATCTTCCTCGAGCTTCTCCCGCTTGATCCACTTCTGCTCCTTGACAAGGAACTCGGCGTGAGGGTCTTTGATCCCACCATGATGTAACCACTCGTTGAGCATCGTCATATATGGCCGACTCGCATCACGAAGCAGCCGCTCTAAAAGAGCCTTGCTGGTTGGATCCCCAGAATACGTAGCCAATCGCTCCGTAAGGAGCCGTAGCACATTACCACCCTTGCATATCTTCTTGCTAGACATAGCACCTGGAACCAAGTCTCCACCTTCTTTCAGCTGCTCCAGAATGTTATCCACGTCGTCAAAATCATCGATCGACTCGTCAAGGTCTTGGTCTAAAAGCCCATTCCGGCGGAGCAACTCCTGGCCCATGGAATGGAGTTGAGCGAGGCATTGGCTGGTTGGCATGGTGTGTAGGTGGAGAAGCTGCAGAGTGAAACTGGGGTTGTTAAGAAGCTGGCTTTCGAGCTGCGCAATGAGAATCAGGTAATCTTTCAGGATCTTGCGAATCGTGGCACACAAAGCATGGCTGACTGCTCCAAATTCTGCACGACTTTGGACTTCCACAAATGCTTCCAGCGCACTATAATGCGTCGCCATCTTCAACATCGATAAGGTCAGGTCTCTCAAGGTTGGATCCAATCCCGAAGGTAGCTGAAAAACGGGTCCAGTTAACCGGTCCTTTTCTACAGCAGGGTCGTAGTTGCTGTGATAGTGGATGTACTGGCCCTCAAATCCCATAAATACGAACAACAAATCGTCTAGTAAGGCTTTCTCTTGCGTGTCCACGGAAAGTTCTCGGAGCGGCGTGGGTTGAAGTGATTGAGGCAGCGTGGAGGCTAACGGGGCAACCGATACTCGTGTCGCCAAAGGCGCGGTGGAATGAGGCATCAGGGAGGCATGAGGGTTCCAGGGTACTATATGATAGCACAGTCAGTGTTTGCGAATTTGGTGGTGTTATTAGTAGTAGAGGGATGATTACAGACCTTCTTCCGGTTCCTTCTCCTGATTTCGAGCTTGAGAAGTCGCAATATCCCCCTGCACGCCTCGTTTTGACCGTGATCTCTCCCATTCCCCCCTGTTTCCAGCACTAGAAGACTCCTTGACCGGATTTCGAACTCGAGTCTGCGACCGTTCCTTCGAATGGATCGTCATTCGTTCGGAACGTTTCTCGCTGGTCATGTTCTGTTGTTCGCGAGGCATTCTATTCTTCTGGCTGGACGTGCTACCCCGGTGGTCTGCATTATCCGACTGCAATGGGGAGGCGCCGCTGCGCAGAGCGTGTCGCTCGGCATCGCCGACGCGATTGGACGCAACGCGGGGTCGTGGAGCGTTCATGTGGCTGGCGCGACGGTCATTGACGGACATGGTCCCGCGAGGTACAGAGAAGAAGCCCGATCATGCAACATGGACCGAAATTGGCGGAGTTGGGTAACGGGAGTCGAGGAATCTGGGAAGGTAAAGTATACAATCGACTGCGGGCGTCACGTCGCGGAGTAGCGAAGGTCGGCGGGTAAGGCACGTTGATGCCTGACGGCCTGAGGCGGCGTCTCCGCCAGGCACTCAGCGGACTTGCGTAGACTGACGACGGGAGCTTCGCCCGAGCTGCACCAAGAACAAGCTCACACCTCCTTCGTCCTCTCCAATTCAACTCGCTTCTATCCCCCTCGCTGTCACCCTGACCCCCTCTTTTTTTCTTCAGAATCACCTGTGAACTGTCATCATATCTCATAGCCCGCCAACATGTTCATCGCGCGATCGGAATATGGTAAGCTTCATGACGACCTCTCCCCTCTAATGCGGTCTATCCTATCTAACAACGATGCTCAACAGACCGTGGAATCAAGTACGAACCCTGGCATCCCCCTTATACTTACCGCAATACTCTTCGCTCTTCGGTTCCCTGACAATGAATTTCTTGCAGCACCTTCTCCCCGGAGGGGCGTTTGTTCCAAGTCGAATACTCTCTGGAAGCTATCAAACTGGGCTCAACAGCGATCGGTGTATGTACATCCATCCGTTCCAGCATCCAGGGTTGAACCTGTGATCCTCCCAACATAGATCTTTCAGATATTCTCCCGGAATTCCCGCCACAACTTCTAACTCCCAAGAATAGGTCGCAACATCAGAAGGTGTCATCCTAGGTGTTGAGAAGCGTGTCACATCCACCCTCCTCGAGGCTTCTTCCGTCGAAAAGATTGTCGAGATCGACCAGCACATCGGCTGTGCCATGTCTGGCCTGCAGGCCGATGCCCGCAACCTTGTCGAGCACGCCCGTGTCGAATGCCAGAACCACGCCTTCCACTACGCCGAGCCGCTGAGAGTCGAGAGCTGCACCCAGGCCATCTGTGACCTGGCCCTGCGATTCGGAGAGACCGGTGATGACGAGGAGAGTGTCATGAGTCGACCTTTCGGTGTTGCCTTGTTAATTGCGGGCTTTGACGAGGATGGTCCTCAACTGTATGTTCCCTTCAGTCGTTTACACTACCATCTTCTATCTTTGCGCTCATCCACACCCTCTCGCCCCACACATGCACACATTGTATCATTTACTAACTTGTCTCTACCCGTAGATATCACGCCGAGCCGTCCGGTACGTTCTACCGATACGATGCGAAGGCCATTGGATCCGGAAGCGAGGGTGCGCAGGCCGAGTTGCAGAATGAATACCACCGCTCTTTGACGCTCACCGAGGCGGAAACCCTGGTTCTGAAGACCCTGAAGCAGGTCATGGAGGAGAAGCTGGATGCGAAGAATGTGCAACTGGCCAGTGTGACCAAGGAGAAGGGATTCCGCATCTACAATGACGAAGAAATGGGCAGCGCTGTTGCGCGGTTGGGCGAAAACCAATAAGCGAGCACTGGAATTAATGCGCAAGACTTGTGACGGGCTGATGTGGGATGTTTAGGACTCTTTCGTCCTGTTTTCAAGGTCGTGTATCTGTTTTGGAATCGAATAGAAAATTACAATGGCCTCATTTAATGATCTGATATTTCATGATGAACTTTTGGTGCTGAGGAACTAACAAATTTTCCTGCGGGCGAGATAAAGCTAATATGGCTTCTATATACAACAGGCTATAGGTGATTAGACAACTCCGGTGGTTTACCGGATCTTGTACACGCAAGGCTTAAGAGCCGCGGCCTCTTCCTCAGGCGACATGCTGGCAGTTTGCGAAGGTTTCTCGATGAACCTCTTCTTGCCCGGACCGGGTTTGGTTCCACCGATAGAGGCATACTTGCCCTTGGTAGGCGCACCGCCCTGCTTGATGAATTCCATCTTCACAAACATCTTATTCGACTTGTCCACGGTCTCGGACTTGAGAATGAAGCCGCGACTCCGGAACACCTCGACAAACGTCAAAATGTCGGTCTCGTCATCTTGTTTGGGCTGGGCGTCTTCGGCAAAGACGTCGGCGTCATCCACATCCGACCCGTCGTCGTCGCCATCTTGCTTCTTCTTCAGTTTCTTCTTCTCCGACTTGCTGAGCGGCTTCCGTGCGCCGATTTGCGCCTTCTTCCGCGTCACTTTGCCGAATCGACTCTTCACCTCACTGACCCAGCACTCACCCTTGCCGTCACTGCGCAGCACCCGCCAGGCTTCTTCGACGAACGAAACCCAGTTGGTTCCCATCAGACTAAGACAGAAGATGGTCACGTCGACGGAGCCATCATCAACGGGTAGGTTGGAGATATCAGCCTTAGTGATGGGCGATCCCTCGGGAGCGTGGAGATCGTAGCTAGAAAGCTTCAGGTTCAACTTCTTTGCCGAAGGAATCAAGGCGCGCGCTAGCTGAGCGTCACCGCATCCAAGATCAGCGATCGTGCAAGCTCCGTTAGGTCGCCGAGGCAAAGGCTGGGGTCCTCTGCTCTTGTTGTCCGGCTTGTTTCCCCTTTTGGGATGGGATCCTTTCCCTCTGCTACGAATAGCCGCAATGTAACCGTCAACCGGGTTGGAGGGCCAGGACTCCTTCACCTGGCGCGAGAAGCCGGCATGGTATTCGTCAAACAGTTCGGGGTTGGAGGTAAAGAGTTCCAGAGCTTGCGTGGAGGGGGTGGTATAGAGGGTTTCGTTCAGGTGACGGAAACGAGACGAGATCAATTTCTGGCGCATGGCTTGCTGCAGAGGCGTGAGGATAGCTTCGGTCTTGGGAGGAGCCACAGGAAGAGAGTTCGCGGGTGCAGAGGCATCCTTGGAGACGGTCTTATCCTCTTCTCCATTGGCCTTCTGCTCGTCCTTGTTCTTGTTCTTCTTCTGCTTCTTGTTTGCCCTCTTTCCTTCGTTCGCGCCAGCCTCGTTCTCCTGGTGTTGCTTGGATTCCTCCTTATCTTGCTGCTTCACTGGGCTCTGTGGCTTTTCTCCCTGCGATTTCTGGTCCTTCTGCTGCTGCTGCTTCTTCTTCTCGGCCTTCACGGCCCAAGGTGTAGGTTTCTGGCCTTCGATGTGCCGACGGTACATCTGATCGACATTTCCCTTGGTCACATGGTCCTCTCTCTTGCGTTTGTTGGATTTATCATTAGGTTTGTTCGATCCATTGGCCTGCTGAGCCTTCTGACTGGGTTGTTCGGATTGCTGCGCGAGGCCGGAGCTGGAAACCGACCAACCTGGAACGGCGAACATGATGTCGAGGAAGTTCGACGCGCGGCCTGCGATGTACGATAGCTGATAAAAATAAAAAAAGCTTAAAAGGAATAAATTTTGCAAGGCACTCCCACCAGGTCGAAAATCTCGGGTTGGCGCCAGCGAGAAAAAATCAGGCAAAGGCGGGTTTCCATGGGAATTTTCAGCCCGTGGTGGCTTTCTGCCGGACTTTCCATGGGCGGTCAGGCGGCGCTCATGGCGGGTCTTTCTCGTTGGTTGGGAGTTGCTTACCGACTTCTGCTCGTCGGTCGATGGCTGCGATTTACATTAGCTTATTGCAGTGGCTACACTAGCTCGTTTGATGAAACAGATCGTCTATTTTACTCTTTAAGTCTGTCATCCATGAACACCATAAAGGGGAAATAAGAAAAATGGTTGCAGATCCCCTTTCCTGAAGAAAATGTGGCAAACGTCAGACTGACGGAGGAGCTAAAGCATTCCATTCCTTGGCCCCCAAGATAGAGTCGCATGGTCAGAAGACGCCGTCTACGGCTTCATCTTCTCTCGACGGCGAACTCTAAAATTCTCGAAACGAAAAAGAGAGACTAGGCCAGCAAACTCAGATAGCAAACTTACCTCGAATCCCGACATTCCGTCCCAAAAAGACCTACACCGGAGTAGGACGGACTGTCGAGTCGGAGCCGATGACAAAGGGCAAGAACCGTGGGGAAATGGGGACTTCTGGCCGCCGACTGTAGGCCAATCAAGGATCATCCCCGGGCGAGTCTGGGCCTCAAATCAATGTATTTTTGGTGCGACGAACACACCATCGTTCCCAATCTGCCCCCGCCTGCTAAGCCGCGCCATGATGGCTTTTTCTTAAAGTCTTCATCATTCCCACGCCATGCTCGGTTGATTTGGTTCAAACGATGAAATTCTTGTCTCGACTGGTTCCTGATCTGCTGTGATGGGAAACCCAAATCTTATCAGGGGGCCCGGGGAGGATCTGGGTCCCGACGCTGATGTCTCGGCCCCGGACCTTCAACAAGAGAAGACCACTGCAGACCCGGCAGCAAAGAGTGCCGAGGCGCAGAGAATTCCTAAGAAACGCACCAAAACAGGATGTCTAAGTACGTTTACTGATAGTTTTGAATTGGATTTCGCCGAACCAAAACATCCGTTAATCAAACTACAGCCTGTCGGCAGCGACGCATCAAGTGCGGGGAGGAGAAGCCTATATGTAACAACTGTGTTAAATCTAAGCGAGAATGTAAGGGATATGCTCAGCGCTTGGTCTTCATGAACCCACTTGGAGTTTCCAATTCCTCGAACACGCAGGTGGCACACACCCAACTGCCGCCAGTACCTGCCAACCTACCACTCCCGAGCGGCTACGATGCTCCCGTATTCTCTCAACAGAGGCCAGCCGGCTCACACCGTCCTGTATTGGCTCCGAGGCCAATTCCACTCTCTACATTAGAGCAGGCGCATTCACCTACAGCTACTCCATCGCAATACGGAGGGCACCAGGAGGCTGACGCTCTGCCCTTGTTTTATCATTCTATTCATGGCCAGGGTCTATCCGTATCCAACTCTTCGACTGCGCAACGAGCACCGATCCCTGCGGCAGATTATCACGAACCACCGCAACAATTAACAGCCACTTTCGATGGAACTTACCAACAGCACCCAACGGGGGCTAATATACAAATTTATTCTGAACAGTATCACCTTAGGGAAAGTCAAAGCACCGGTGGCTGGGTTGCTTCCTATGGTACTAATAACCCGTATGATGAGTATCCAAGAAACCATGTCACGGCACCAAGTGCTCCTGAGTTTTCACAGGTACAGGGAAAATCACCCTTTCAAGAAGTCTTTGTTCTCATGGAAATACTAATTAAATCGTAGATCTCAGATGTCGCATCACAACCAGGCTTTCCACACTCGGAAACAAGTCAATCTCAACAACAACCACATAATTTCCAATCAGCATCTACATCACTTTCACCGTCCCAGTATGATGACGAAGGTGATGATTACTACGACGTCGGGTCTGATGAAGAACTGGAAGATCCAACTACTGCTGAAAACTTCAACCAGCTTAGCCTGATCATGGCCTCTGCGAACCGGGATCAAAGACAGCTCCGTTCGTTTACGACCTATTTGAATGAGCCCAATCTCCTCGCTTCGTATCATCCCACTCTTGGCTCTTCGCCTCTGAATAACCCCAAAACCGCGCGAATATTTCTGCATTTCATCCACTCTACGGGGCCTACTTTGTCAGTCTTTGAGAGGCACCCGGTCGATCCTTCCACTATGTTTGGCGCACCTGTGTCGCCGGCGCAGCAAGGTTTGTGGACATACACCTTACCTTTCAAAGCATTGGAGCATCAAGCCTTGCTGCAAACCATCCTTGCCGTCAGTAGCTTGCACATCGCGTACCTACAACAAGCTCCGCCGACGCTCTCTTTAAGACACTATCATTTTGCTCTCAAAAGGGTTGGTGTGGCCGTGGGATTACCCACGCGTCGTAAGCAAGTTGGAACTCTGGCCGCCGCACTGCTCCTAGCATACTATGAGGTCATGAATGCGGAACATTACCGGTGGAATAGCCACATCGCTGGCTCTGCTCAGCTGATACGCGAGATTGATTTCGCCGGCCTAACTCGGGACCTTCGTGCGCATCGACGCAGGGTAAAGGCACAACGAAAGCCAAGGGGCCCGGGGTTATCGTTTCAGCAAGCGTATTTGTTCGGAAGCGCCGCAAACGATGACGACCCATTCTGTGAGAAAGAGAGTAGCATCAATGAGGACCTCATAGGATCCTTTGTCGGTCGAGCTGTCAATTACGATGAATTCGGGCAAATCGAAGATGGCCCAGGAAAACCTCGTCAGAAAAACTTCACCCGGAAAGATATCGAAGCCTTTCGGATTCAATGTGATCTCTATTGGTGGTATTGTAAGCAAGATATGCTCCAGAGCCTTATCAGTGGCAGTGGACTGTTGTAAGTGTTGCACACATACGTGGAGGTCCCTGTATGAGGATTCATCGACTGACAGCAAGGTAGTCTGCCCTTTTCTCAATGGAATCAATGTCCACCTCGTGCAGGTATCGGTCGCTTGGATGCTGTTTATGGCTCGGCAGATCACTTGTGGCTTCTGCTGGGTCGATTGACGGACTTTGGGCGTCGCGATAGGAAGAGAAAGTTGAAAGCCACTAGGGCTACTGGGACTGACTGGAAACCTGATGCCGGGCTCTTCAACTTCATGGCTAGATTTGCTGCGGCACCCCCTGGGATGCAAAGGGGGTCTCCCCCGAATGCTCCATCGGGCACTCCTGCCGCTGGTGCTCCTCCTCGTGCTCCTCCCGGTTCGTGTGAACCTCGTGCCCAACCCGCCAACATCACCACCGCCCGGCCTGGCCAGCACCGTGGAGGAAGCCCGGAAAGCGGAGGTCCTCCCATGTACGGCATGGTCCCATCTAGCGGGCCGAGACACATTCCTGCTGCTTTCGCCGACACGGCAGCTCGACCTGACCACCCCACTCAAGGGGTGGAGGATGACGAGTCTGGGTCGTATGGCGAGGCCGAATCCGAGTGGGAGAGCATTCTGGCCGCGTTCGACACCTTTGCAAAAGCGATAGGCCCCCATTTCATGCCGCTACCATCCGACAGTGCTCCACCGATCTCCACCCCGTTCGGTCCAGCCCTTCAGTACCGCACGCAAACGATTGCGGTAGTGTGGGGATTCTACTATACGGGTCTCATGCTTCTGTATCGACTGCATCCATGCATGCCGCCTGCAATGATGGTTGCAGCGGGCGTAGCGGCGCCTGCAACTGCCAAGTACGCGCAGATCGTCGGACAGGTCGCGGCCGGCATTTACTATCCACAGATTCTCAATAGCGAAGTAGGTCGTCTGAGTCCTACTCTCGGTTCCTGCCTGATCGAGATGACCGTGCCTCTCTTCTTCGCCGGCGTACAATACATGGAGGCCGCCCATCGGCAGTGGATCGTCACTACGCTCCACAAGGTTTCCCGTCTAACCGGGTGGAAGTCGTCCGACGCCGTGGCCAACGGATGTGAACACGCATGGACGATGGCTGCGAAACAGGGACGAGGTCCGCCGTACCAGCGCCGAGATCAGAGCTCCTACGAGCCTTCCCCGATCTGGACGCACGAGCAAACAAACGACAACCCGGAGAGGCGATTTGTCACGCTCCCGGAGCCCGTTCGGTCTAATTGGGCAATGGGAATTTTAAGTCTAGAAGACGATCTCCTAAATTTGGAGATAGCAGATCGAATGTAGATAGACAGACAACGACAACACCAACGTTGCTCGGCAGGGCTCCGTTGGCAAGAGGGGCCCGTGGCAATCGAGCTCTCCGTAAGAATCAGATAGAGACCTTCTGATCGCTCGCAGAAGAAAAAGAAAATTTTTTTCACGGATGTCCAAATCATATGGACACGCTCAAATTCGCTATCACCTGATGCAAGATTTATGGACAGGGATTCTAGACCGTAGGTGACTTCCTTAGGGGTCCCAGTTGTGGACGCCGATCATCATGCAGGAATTCCAAGACAATCAGACCAGTTGTGGTTTTGCTTTTTCTGCTGCTGACCTGGCTTGCTGCTTCACATCTGTAACAGAGTTCCATCAGACTCACCAGTACAACATCTCCCATCCGCGGCGGCGTCCCCTGGTCCGGACGATGTGGGGATCTCGGGGTTTGGCAACCAGTGGGCAGCAGTGACTCGGCCGTAGGGTACACATGGAGGCGTCTGGGTGCGAACACATGGCACCGCAGATCAACGGTCCCCTTGCAGACCGGAACCCGCCTTCCTGAAGCGTCCTTTCACCTTGGACTTGTAAACTCTCCAGGTCGACGGTGACCTGTAGGCTGCGGTAGCCTCCTCGCCAGCGTCGTTTGGGACCACTTGGTCCGAATTCAATGCTTGAGCTGCATTCCTTAGCGTTTGTCTAGCACCGACCAGTCGCGCGTATGGCCACGGCCTTTTCGCAATCGCATACGGCGCATCGGTCTCTTATGTCTTAAACACCAATGCCCAACCGCGCGCGCGGCCGTGGGGCTGGGGTGGAGATCTTGGTTGACAGGCGAGCATATGCATGGGATTGGGTAGCAGCATCTAGACTGTTAGATCCGCGATGGCAGCGACTGGACCAGATGGGCCAGACAAGACCAGGTCGATGAGCTGATGCGAGCTGAAGGGACCAGACGCCCGGGAGACAGACGAGACGAAGCGAGACAGATCGGATCGACGCACACAAGCAGAGTTTCGAGGGTTGACGAAGCCAAAGCCAAGCGCCGATCCGTGGCGAAAGGAGGGAAGCATTCACAGTTGGTGCAACGAGGCGTTTGCTTCACCACTTTCCGTTCGTTACGCCCGGCTGTGGTGGCGTTCCCGCCTGAGGCAGGCATTCTTACCATCGTTACCGTAAGGCTCCCGTCCCGCCGACGTCATTTTGACTGCGCTTCTCCTTCAGGCATCCTTTTTTCTTTTCCTTTTTCTATTTCGACTTCTTCCTCTTATATCCCCCCCATTGCGACGGTCGTTCGGTCGGATTGTCCTCTGTGCCTATTTCTTTCTTCTTATTCCATTCCATACTCTGTCCCCTCTTATCCACGGTTCGACTGTACCAGTGGTACTGTTCATACCTCCCCCACCACCAACGGCCCGTCCACAACCAAAAAGTCACCCGCTGTCGTCATCCACGGTTCGCTCCAAAAGTCACCCGGGCACATGTCTCGATACGACGACTATCGCCGTTCTACCGGCCACCTGGAGCATGACTCCGACCGGTGGGACGCCGACCGTTTCTCTCGTGAGCGCCGCGAACGTCTGCACTCGCGCGGTCCCCCCGTGCTCGACCGACCCCGCCGCGTGGAAGATGACCGCTTCGAATACCGCATGCAAGAAAATGACCGATATGGTCCTCCTGCCCGCCGGTCGGACAGGCTCTACGAAGATGACCACCTCGTTCATACTTCGGGGCCCCTCGTAACCTACGACCGTCGACGAGATAGTCCTCCGCCTCGACCCCGTCTTCTGCGACGCCAATCGTCCTTGGACACTTTCGATCGCATCCCCTCGCGCAAGCTAGATGAGTATTACTACCACGATCCCCCTGCTCGCGCTCCGGTCCGCCCTCCCCGCGAACCGGATTACTACGAAGAGATTCGCGTCGCGGACCCCGACCACTACGGCGACGAAGAATATCATGAGCGTGAGCGCGATCGCTTCAGGGACCGGCCCCGCCGCTCCACCAGCCGATTCCCAACGCGGGTCGTTGAGGAAGTCGAGATCGAGAAGCCATACCCTCGGAAGGGCAAGACTCGGATGCCTCGAAAGCTGGTCCACCCCGCAGCCGTTCGTGAGTTTGGTTACCCATACGAGGATGAGGTATGTCATACATCGCGCCAGATCTCACCGGGTATTTGGAAGCTGACCGGCCATTAAAACAGGGTGATATGGTCATTATCCAGGTCGCCCTCTCCAAGGAGCAAATCGACGATGTCATCAGCCGCAGTCGCCAGATGAAGCACCGGACCGGTGGTAAGTGACCACGTGCCCCCCTTCTCGGAGGAAATCGGCTTTGTTAACGGTTCTTCTCAGCACGTATAATAGAGTCTTCGCCGTCCCCCGTTCGCGAGCGACGCCGGGATAGACCTGTGGAGAAACTCGCCATGGAGCCCTATACCCCTAAGAACCACCACCATACGATGCTCATCGAGCCCGCGTCGTCGTCTTCCTCTAGACACCGATCGCACTCCCGCCATCCCCGCAACTATGACCTCTCCGAAAAGCGGCTGACCAGGACTGTCTCCCGCACGCGATCCATCTCGGTGCACGGTCGTCATCGTCGTCGGTCGTCGCCGGTGCGCATTCGCCATGATATGGAATCCGATCACGTTAACGCCGGGCCGCTTGCCATTATGATCCGGCCTCGCGACAGCGATGAGGATCTTCGCGAATACATGCCTCTAGAGCGACGGAGTCGGAGTCGGGGAGAAGTTATCCGAGACACGGAATTCATCAATGGCGACGGCGACCGCGAGGAGATCACCGAGGTGAAGAGGGACCGCAAGGGTAAGACATACGATATGGTCGATTATGATCACAGATGCTAATTGGCAATTTTCAGGCCCCAACTCCCGTATCGTCCGTGCCATGATGGCTACTTTGACTTAGACGACCCCATCTGTTCGTTCTTTCGAACTCTGACGCGTTACGAATGATTCACGGTAATTTGATATGATGTCTACTATCTCGGTATTTTGATTTCGTCTCGTCTGGTTACAGGTTATCTACATGTAATATATCGGATCAGCAGGCCTGTGATTGTCTTTTCTTTCTTTCTGATTGACCTTTGCTTTGGATCTATCTGTTGGGTACAGTGCTCTTAATCGGTACTTAGTATGAGAATGTCTAGTCTAGAATATACCCTTGATGTTTTTACTAGAGCCTGTGTTGCGCGTAGTAAATCTATCATAATTTTTCATACTTGAGATCGACTATTATGGTCGAAGGATTTAATGTGAACATGTTTAGGTTATAATATATCAATCTGAATAGGACTTTGCATTCACTTCCTCTGTGATTAGATGTTATTTCTAGCACAAAAAATAATCTGACAGACCGGAAGACAGACATTCATTGAAGTATGAAAGAGACGTCACAATATGTGGCGGTGCACACGTTCTGCACCGCCACTGATGAACGGGGCCTTGACGAGGCGGTGCGTGGCCTCGACTCCGCGCCGGCACCTCCCTAACCTAAACAATAATTCCGACTGACAGATTGCCATTTGGAAAGTCACGATCCCTTCCTTTTCTCCGCATCTTACAGAAACCGCTGATTGCGTTGCTCGCCACCATGGATAAATTTCAGGCGTTCGGAAAGAACCTGAGGTGAGTTCTCTCCTGAGAGTTAATTGTACTGCCTGTTTTCTACTATTTCCTGTCTCCCCTCCTTTCGCTTGCCCGAACACCCCCCCGGGAACGCCCATCCTCCTGCTGACATGTTTCTAATATCTTATTGCTCTGCGAGATAGTGCGAACTTTTCGCCCTTCGCTGCGCGCACGCAGCAGATGATTAAAGAGCAGCTGGGCCAGGCCGAAGACCGCACCCAACTCCCCGATGAATACATCGAGCTCGAGAAGCGCGTGGATGCGCTGAAGCTGGTCCACCAGAAGCTTCTTCAGGTGACGTGAGTCTTGAGTCCCT
This sequence comes from Aspergillus ochraceus, assembly GCA_004849945.1. Classification (NCBI taxonomy): domain Eukaryota; kingdom Fungi; phylum Ascomycota; class Eurotiomycetes; order Eurotiales; family Aspergillaceae; genus Aspergillus; species Aspergillus ochraceus. Next base: position 3,856,929 of record SSOS01000002.1, read on the forward strand.
TGTCGAAGGGAATCTCCCTCGCACTTGAATTGAAGATCTGCGGAACCAATCCCACTTACCTTTGCTTCTTATCCCTCAATAGCTCCCAGTACTCCAACGAAGCCTACGACTATCCCCCCAACATCCGCGAATCCTTCAACGACCTCGGCCGCACCATCAGCGAGAAGGTCCAACTTCTCTCCCAGGCCGCCTCTCCCGCCGAGGCGCAGGCCGCGCTGTCCGCTCCCCCCGTCGACAAGCCGCAGCCCAAGACCTTCAACCACGCCATTGCCCGCGCTTCGCTGTCGGGGTCCCAGACGCTGGCGCAGAACTCCACCACCGGCGAAGATCCCCTGGCCTCGGCACTGGAGAAGTACGCCCTCGCGTCGGAGAAGGTCGGCGAGGCCCGTCTGTCGCAGGACGCGCAGATCCAGTCGCGCTTCTTGGCCGGATGGAACACCACGCTGAACACGAACCTGATGTTCGCGGCTAAGGCCCGGCGCAACGTCGAGAATGCCCGTCTTATGCTGGACTCGGTCAAGGCGAGCAAGAAGGCCCAGGCCAGAGGTGACCTGGACAACCTGAGCGAGGAGGCCCGTGCCGAGATTGAGCAGGCCGAGGATGAGTTCGTCGGTCAGACTGAGGAGGCTGTCAGCGTGATGAAGAATGTAAGTCTGCGCAGGATGATTGAGGAGAACGGAATTTTGCTGACTGTCTCTCGTCAAGGTCCTCGATACCCCCGAGCCCTTGAGAAACCTGGCGGATTTGATTGCCGCACAGCTGGAGTTCCACAAGCGGGCATATGAGATTCTCAGTGAGCTGGCTCCTGTGGTCGATGGCTTGCAGGTTGAGCAAGAGGTATGATTGCATTTTGGTCATAAGATTGAGACAACGCTAACATGATGCTATCTAGGCCAGCTACCGCAAGAGCCGTGAGGGAGCTTAAGTCCCTGACTCCAGTCTCCTCTGTTTCCTTTATGTCCTGCTCCATTTTGATGTGTTGTCTGTCTGTCTGTCTGTCTCCCAGCTAGTCTTCCTACGATTTCCCCTGTTGCACTTGTGAAACAGATGTTTTTATATCCCGGTGGAGGATGTGTAATTCCTTATCGATGCGTAGTCAATTCGTCTTCTTCCCTCCAGTCCACGTAAGCCAATACCCGTACCGTAAAGTCCACCCGCACCGCCACAGCGGCAGAATGACACTTCGCAGCCTGAGGCAGCCAGCCACCTAAGCCCACTCCGCCCCGAAGCTCCGCGACCTGCTCCCGTGGAGAGTTATCATCTCGGCGACCTTCTTGCTCGCGGTGGCACATTCGCAACGACGGAACTCGAATTCGCTCAGTCGATCCCTCGCTTCTTTTACCTTATCTATTCCCGAACCGGACCCGCGTCGGAACTCGACCCTGTACCTCAGTTTGACCTTGTTCGTTCTACCGTGACCCTCCCAAGCGATTGCGACTGGCCTTACCTAGCTTGCTTGTGTTGCTCCGTTGCGTTCGAATCTCGTTGACGGAAACTTATTTAATCAGGTCGAGACACGGTACTCTTAGCACGCGAAGAACAAGGCACACAGCGACAGAAAGACAGAGCACAGCAGGCTGGACCTACAACTGTCTCGTTTCTATCGTCGAAGCTTCATCATCTCCGAATCGGTCATAGCATACGCATACACGACGGTGTCTTGATATCGGAGACGCGATACCTATCTACCTACCTACCTCGGACGAAGAAATCCAACACAGAAAGAAAGGCAGGAAGCCAGAAGGATAGTCAACATGGCTAACGGGTGCGATACTCTCTCCCTCTCGGCCCTCCCTCATTGAAGCCTCGCCCCCGTTTTGTTGGATTCGGTTCATGTTCAGTTCAATGCGGTTCAAGTCGGCCATATTTTGGATGAGCTACATACTCTCATATACCGAGAGAGACGTAGGACGGACACATGAACCGGTCTTCGAAACAACCCTAGAGGAGACCTAGTGCTAACTGATGTCCTTATTTCTATATACAGGTGGAGTCTCATTATTGGCCTCGTCATCATCGTGATCGCATCCGTCCTGGCCTGGGTGTTTAGTCCTAAGGGGGAGAATCAGACGTGCGTTTTCTTTCCTCCTCCCCCCTCTCTTCATCTTACCCGTCTCAGTTAGAACGCAACCCCGAGAATGAACCAAAAGACACATGCAGAGAGAGAGAGAGAGAGAGAGAGAGAGAGAGAGAGAGGAAGAGAAAACAAAACTAACACGAGTTCTTGAATCCAGTGTATTCCGAAGCACGTTGATCCTATCGTTCGTTTCGTGTTATCTTATGTGGGGTACGTTATCCATCCATCTATTCTCTCCCTCTTCTTCTCCGCCAATATATACGTCTGGTTTTATATCTACCTTGTTGGGTGACTGATTGACTAACGTATCTTGTTTTGATTTATCCAGCGATCGTGTTCCTAGCCCAATGGCATCCTCTCATCACGCCGAAGAGATCGAATATTAGACCCGAGCGGGTACCGCAGTGATCGATTCCTCTTGTTTGTTGGATTCGTTTTTGAGTTTGTAGTTGTGAAAGATAGAGATGAGGGGAGGTATTATATTGCTGATTAGCTAGGTGAAGGGGGCAAAGAACGGGGGGAGGGCGAGAAGAGAGATTTGTTTGGCTTTATTTGGACTGACTGAGTGGTCCTGTCATATCTAGCATACCTACCTGCCTACCTACCTATTGGGGGTTTCTATTTTATACCTTTTCTTTTTTTTTTTTTTTGTTTTTCTGTCTTCGCACATTCCGGTATTCATGTATAATCTTACTTCCATATCTAAGGGTTGTCTTTCATCTTTGCTTCTGATATCTCTCGTCCCTTGTGCACATTGTAGCGATAGGTGTATCTATCTGGTTCACGCCGATCCTGTAGTATCAATTAAATATCCTCCGTATTAGATTATAGATTTATAGAAACTATTCAGCCAACCCCCACAACCCCCAGAATAACCTTCTGCACCGTCCATCTCGCCAAAAGCCCCGTAACAGCCAACGCCATCGCACGAAGATACCCACACCCTAGCAGAATATACAGTGCCTCGATATTACTCAGCAGCACGAGATGCGTGTCCGCCGCGCCCAGCGACAGCAACGATCCGACCAGCTCGATCACATTAGCTAAGTAGTTCGTAGGTACCGACGCGGGCATCAAATGGATTAGACTCTCTAAGAGGGTCGGCGATTCTGATGTCCCGGACGAGGCGGTTGTCGCGGAGGGTGTTAGGCTGTTCAGTGCTTGGGTGGGGAGGTCCGGGGAGGAGAGGAATTGGCTGGTTTCGAGGGTGAGGGCGTGAGATGACTCTGATATGTTATTGCTGTTGCTGTTGCTGCCGCCGCCATCTGGTCCCCAGATGACGAGTAGAATAGGGAAGAGTTTCACGCAGCTGCTGACGAGCAAGGCGGTGCTGATGGCGGTGGGACTGGCGGGCGATGGAGGCGGTAGGGGCTGGATGTTTTGCGTGGGAGCCGTGGAAGCACGACGGAGGGGTGGTGGGGGAGGAGGATGGGCGTAATGCGCTGGCGGTGGAGGATTGGCATTAGGGGTCGGGTTGTTGTCATTGCCCGTGCCGGTAGCACCATTTGTCGACGAACCATCCACAGCCGACGATTGCGAGTGCAGGCGAGGCGGGCTCAGGGCTGACGTCGAAGTGGGCGATAACTGCGGTTGAGCGCCCGCCTGCGCAGGAAAGGAGGGAAAGACAGGTGTCGACGGGTGGGATGGTGTGTCGGTCGTGCTGTTGCCGCTGCTCTGGCCATTCTGCTCTAGTCCTCTCGGGACCGGGGCGAGAATCGAGGCCAGCAACCGGATCGTCAGATGGTGAGCGAGCGTGGCGAGGGCGTTCAGGCCCAGGAAGAAGAAGTATTGGATGACGATGGGGGCGCGCGCTAGGAACGTCGTGGATAGGGTCTGGGTTTTCTCGATGCGTGCCCACGTCAGGTAGACGTCGAATAGGAGGAGGAGAATGCCGAGACGAACGATCGAGCGCTGCGTGGTTATGGATAGGTCAGTTCCTGCGCGACAGATGTCCTGGAGAGCTTTGGACTTACGTCGAATTGGTTATCGTCGCCTCCGAGTCGATTGAATAGGAGGTGTCGGTATACCTAGAATGGTCAGACATTTGTCTAGATTGAAACCTGTATCGCTCCTATATTCCGGCATACCTGAGGCTTGATGAGGACAAGGTCTATGAAGATGACAACAAAGTCATATTCGACGTATTTGTCGGCGAATCGCTGGCAGCGCGGGCATTGCGTCAGGCGCACGCCTTTGCCCAACGACCGGTCATCTGCGCGACTGTAGGTGCTGTACAGATGCGAGACAGGGTAAGAGCATTCGATGCAGATGGGCATCGCGTCATGGACCAGTTTTCATAGCAGGCTCCATGCTTCTAATGAATGGAGATAAGTAGTTGGAAGACAATTGGCGATGGACGGAGAAGGAGAGAATGCTGAAGGCGGTGAGAGGGACTCAGTGGTCTAGAAATTCTATAGATAGGATAGATCGCCTCGCTATATACACTTATGCCCGAACTATTGAGAAGCACTTGTTTTTTATGACCATCCAACAATAAACAGGAGAACTTTTGTATTCCCGTCAATCAATCACTCCGGTGTCATCAGCCCAGCTGGGCTCGATGCCGCGACACACGCCCTCGTAATCGCGGAAAAGTTGCGAATTCTCCGGCAATCCAGGGGTTGTCCAAAACATGGTCCAGTTGGTGTCGGCCAACTTCCACGTTCCCTCGGAGCGCTCAAAATACCATTTGTTCACCGGGTTGTCCTTGCGGCTGCGCCAGCACACCCCCTGAGGGAAGCAAGTCCGGACCATCGCATTGAACACGATGTCCGCCACACCTCCTGCCCCTTGGCTGCGTTTTAGAACCGCAAACTTGTCCAAGTATGGAACCATGCGAGCTTGACTCGCTTCACTTCCGTCATCCTCCACACCTGGAGGAAGCTCCCAGGTCAAGATAGCACCCCCTTCATATTCTCCGGCGATGATCAAGCCGGCAAGGCGATCGTTTACTCTGTTCAAGTAGTCCTGGACATCAAGCTTGCGGTTGAACGAATCCTCGATCAGACGTACCAAGCGTGGCAGGTCAATGCTAGGGTCGTCCAGGCTCAACCGAGGGCGGTTCTGCGCTGTCCACACCTCCACTCGTGGATCAGGGATCATAGTAAGTGGCATGCCCCGCTTGACAAACGTCGTGTGTAAGCTGGGTGTAAAGATACTTCCTCGTCCGCCACTGATGGCTTCACGTCTGCTCATAGGCAGAGAAGACGACAGTAAAGGTTTGTCGGTAAGCAAATTGTGGATCAACGGGTTTCGTTGTCGTCGAGTGCCCACCGCGGACAGCGCCGGTGCAGCCTGCGGCGATCGGGCTGAGTTGGCGACCTCAGCCGGCGAAGTAATGATCCCGGACGATGCCGAGGGTAGCATAGCGAGGGCCTTCTGGGAGAGGCGCAGGTTGTGTAGATGATCGTCCACAAGGCTACCTTGTGTTGGAGTACGCTTATTGACTCCACCAGTGGGCTCTGCCGGTGTTGAGCCAGGCCCTGTCGCTGCCGACTGCTGGGCTTCAAGTAACTGAGTTTCAATATCGTCGAATTCCTGTTCCATATTGATGAAGACATGTGAGGTTTGCGGGCCACTGAACGCAGGGATGCCTCCAAGAGGGTCCAGGAGAATCACTCGATCTAGCGAGACTTCTTGCTGCAGCCTTTTGATATTTTGGGCCGTAAGCCACGGGTCTTCATCTGGATGCGGGACGCTTGCAAGACCGGCAAGCTCTTTTGTAAGGGCGAGGAGAGCGTCCTCGCCCGATAAAGTCACCGCTCGAGGGACATCTTCCGTGTAGGCGATGGGGGCGATAATGACCGTGTGCCCATCTCGGAGAGGGTTCAAGAGAGCCTTCCGCGATAGAACCGTCGGGGTATCCGGAGACTTCGAGGGAAGAGTCAAAACCGAATCCAGGTGGGTAGATTTGGAATCGGGTTGGGCATCGACTGCAGCAGCGATGCGGTCTGCTTGGTCAGCGGCGATCCTTCGCGACGCGTTCGCATCGTCCATGGGTCCCGGATCGACCACAACGCAGCAGCCCATGCCCAGACGATTCAATTGCGCAAATGTCTTAGCTACTCCGTGAACGACCGAGTCATCTAGTTGCTGAGGGGCCTTGAGTTTGATCAAGGCCAGGTGTAGTCGCATCTCCGGTATCTCCTGCGGGGGAGGGGTAGGAGTGGAGTCATGCCTGAAGACCGGACTGTCGTAAACCGAGCGCGAGGCACCATAGAATGATCCCAGATTGACACCCGACGGTGACGAAAGGGCCACGGCCTCCTTACTTTGTTCAATGGTCGGTTTCGGAGGTGGGGTTGGGGAGTGTTGAGCTTTGAGACGGGCCAGATACGATTTGGCTTCACGCTTGGTAGATGCCGAGTTCAGTAGACTGAGGAAGAATTCCTATTGCCACAACGAAGCCATCGGGGTCGATTAGTGATACACGCGCTATTGTGAACAATGGGGTTGCACGGATATCGTACGCGGTCCAGCAACTTCTCCTTCGCCCGACGACCTAAACGATCATAGCTCTGGCTGGTGGAAGAGAAGTCGGCGCTCTGATTGATCGGCCGATCGGCGGAGGACGAAAGAGGACGACGAGAGTGGTAATCGAATTTTGTGGTCGGCTGTCCATTGCAGATGGAAGCTTGATGTTGCTGCTGCTGCTAGAGGAACGACGAGAACGAGGTCAGAGCGACATCCACACAATCTTTCCAAACCAAAACCCACCTTCAGCAGCGCGGACTTGGTCCGCGGCCAGTTCAGCACTCTAGAGCTCATGTTTCATTCTTGACAAAAACCAAGGAAATCGGGATCGAAAAGAGATACATAGGATGATTCAACGGGGAGAGAAGAAGAAAAAGAAGAAGAAGGCAGGTCCGAAGAAAAGGAATCGAGGAGACAGGGGAAGTTCACGAGGAAACTTGGGCAGCAGCAGCAGCAACGGCGAGCGCGGGTCGGGGAAAGAAAAACGGACGAAAATGAGTCGCGGCGGAGAATGACGCATCTCGGGCGACGCTCTGATTCGGTGCCGATAACGCTGATCGATAGCTGGGTCTCCACTTGCTTCTCCCCTTCTCCTCCTAGACTTTTAGATTATCTGCCAACTAGTGTCACCACTGTCCATGCACAAGCTCCTTCTCCGTGCGCCTTTAGCCCTGCGCAGGTGCCAGAATGTTTTTCTCGGTCCTTGCCAGTCGCTCGGAGCTGGTTCGAAACAGGCGCGGTAATTCCGTCTCTTCGTATGAAGCTTCGTCAACAGTCATCTTCGCAATCCCTTGCGCAGAGAGGAAAATCTGCGGCATCCCATGACCATTAAACCCGGCGATTATGAGCTGTCCGGGCTTGTGGGGAACATGTCCGAGGTGAGGCAGAGTGTCGGGGGTATCTCCCATAACTGGTTAACGTCGGTTAACAAGAGAAACTGAGAGACGGGAAACCACAAATAATTGCAGGTAGACAGCACATACTTCCTGTCCAAACCCGGTCGGTATAAGCTCCCGAATTCTCCCATCCATGAAAGCGTCGTTGCATGTAATTGTCAAAGTACCTTACGGCCGAGTCAATCACTCTGCTGTCATCCGTGTTGTTGTACCAGTCCGTGGCATTGTGGTAGAATGTCGATTTGGCTCCTCCCACGACGATGCTTCCATCTGGCCGGTGGATCAGGTAGTCATAATCCCAGGCGTTGGACCGAAAGGTGTACGAGCAGTTCTTTGCGTTCTCGGGCGGATTGGGCACCACGATTCGGCTACAGACTCCTCGTACTGGGACGATATGATTCTTGTACTCCGGTGCCAGGGCGGCGGTATAGGCGTTGCTGGCGAAAACCACCTTCTTGGCTCGGATGGATCCACGACTCGTTTCAACCGTCCACTTTTCATCCACGCCGGGTGATTCCGAAACTCGGTGCACGGGTGTATATGTCTGAAGATTGGCTCCACCGAGGACCGCCCTTTTCAACAGGTGCATCACGAGTTTATACGGCCAAACGCGCCCGGTGCGATAACTAAAACACCCTCGCGCCCCTTTCACCCCGGAAACCTAGTGCCAGTCAAGCGTCTGTCAGGCGTGGTCTGTACAAAGGAAAGGAGAGTCTTTTGATTCTTACGGCTTCTGCAGACTCAGGCGGACTGAATTCCACATCTTTTACCCTGGTAGCACCTCGCGACATGAGCAAATCGTACGCGGCCTTAGTTTTGGCGCAATGCTCGTCGTCAAACTGCACGTCGAAAACTCGATTCACATCGAGATCGCATTCGATCTTCTCCCGCTCGATGAACGACTGCAGCTCCAATAGGTGTTTCATTTCAAACTCCGCCACCTCCTCGGCTGCCTCGACTCCGTATTCAGCGGCCATGATACCAATCTGGTAGTACGGGTCGGGCTTGAGATGGCCCCCTGTGTCGAAGCCATGGAGTTAGCTCTCTTCTGTCACCATTCCATTTCCTGATCTTTTTCGTAGATTACCATTGCGACCCGTAGCCCCAGAACACGCCTGACGTGCCTCCAGAATAACGACGGATGGACTCTGGGAGGACGACTTGCTCCGCTCGAGGCAGTGATAGGCAGTGGCAGCTCCCGCGAACCCAGCGCCGATGATCACGATGTCAGATTCATCAGGAAGAACCTCCGTCGAACGGTGATTATCCAAAGGATGGGGCTCGGAGCGCCAGAAGGAAGTCATGCCATGATCGACGGGAAATGGCTGGGACATCTTGGCGGATGGAAAGTTTGGATGAGTTGGACAGCGAGGACAGAGAAGAGCGAAAGTCTCAACAGGAAAGGTCCTCGAGTCAAGGGAGTACTTATGAAACGCGCCGTCGACGATAAGACCCCGAGGGGCTGCCACATCATCCAAGTCAAATGCGGAGAAGGTGGGATGGACGGCGCCCAATACATGTTCAGAGCAGGGGGGGTTGGATTTAGATCCTGCCACAAGAAATTCAACAAATGGCCGTTCTGGTCGATTTGTTTGAATATAAATTATGTCACCGTGCATGCTGCACCATGCGATGGTCCTCATTCAGCGTCGGACGGGTCATTTTTGTGCACGTTCTACAGGCAGATTAGCAATGGTTAGTTGATTTAAGAATAGATAAATTTCAAATTGAACAAACGTGCTTGTTCTGGTCTATTTATCCCTTGTCTTCTATATCTATGTTGTACATACTATACCTATACTAATCCTGATATCGCCGTCTTATCGCCGCCCCGCGGGAAGAGGCACTAGTATCGCTCTGACCTTACCATCTCTCTAATAGATTCATCCTCAGTAGAATAATTCAAGCATAATTCTCTACTTCGTAGAGCCATCGCTTCGCTTCAGTAAGAACCTTCTTTCCTGAACAGAAGAACAAGGACCTTCCTTGCCCGTGCCCGCTCTTTCCTCTTGCGACCGACTGATTCCCTACTCCCTTCAGGTATAGAGTACTGTATGTACATTCTACCAAGGTATGTGTCTTATCTCTCGTCCCCCGTCGCAGCAGCGATCCCTGGTCTGTGGCTTGCATCTGCAAGACAAGGTGCCTGGCAGTTATCTACTACCCACCTACTTCTCTACAGTGTACTCCGAATACTGTGTGGCCACTCAGTCAACTCTGGGTCCAGCAAAGCTTCTGGAAGAGAATCCCGAGTGTTCGAGTCTTATCGTCCGCATCAAGCTAAATCGACCCCCACCCTCTTCTAGCCTTTCCGAAGATTCGGACCCCTCGAATTATCGACTCTTTTTCATCCTTCTGAATCACTTCCCCCCCCTTCGTCTATAATTTTGCCCCCCCTGCATCCTATCGTTCTTCTCCCTTGAATTCGCCGCTTCAATAAATCTGTGTGAACTTTAATTTCTAAGTTCTCGAATTTTTTGGTCTTCCGCGCTCTTTTGTGGGGAAACTAAATAAACCGATTTCACTTCTTCGCGACCTGCCGTAACCCTTGAAAGGATATCCCACCCAGGAGATGTCTTCCGACTCCGTCGACAAACAATATCAGGAGGCGATTAATGGCCTGAAGCCATTGTCGAATGTTGATCATTCCTTGCCCGCGACGGGTTCCGACCTCTCGCGCTTGAGTGGTCGAGCGGACGTGGCCATAGCGAACGGTCTGTCCTTGGACGAGGTGGAAGACGACGACGAGGAAGAGGTCGACGAAGACTACGTCGCGGTGGATCATGACGACGTCAACGAATTCCCCTACTGGTTTCGTCGCCCGCCGGTGCACCACCGTACCAAGTTGGACGAGCTTCATCCCTTCGTTCAGGTCCTGACCGTGTCGAATGTGGACGACTGCATGGAGGTGGAACAAGCATTCCCGGAACAGGAGCGCTGCTCCCAAGATAAAGTACGGACCCCGACAGCATTGATCGCAAAGGACCGGCGACTGACTTGATACCTTCTTTCCAGTTCATCTACCGTCTCAACCGATGCCCCGAACTGTGTCTGGGTCTTTTCACCTTGCCCATCGTGAAGGACGGCGAGCCGAAACCTCGTCCGATCCTAGTCGGACATGTCGTTGCGACTCGAACCTCGACAGAGCTGGTCACCGACAAGTCCATGCAGCTGCCGGCGAACTGGAAGACCGACCGGTTCGCGGTCGAAGATGGCGAGACCGTTGGCCACGACGAATACGGCAGCACGATTGCGATTCACTCCCTGGCCGTTCGACCCGAGCATCAAGGCAAGAAGGTCGCCAGCACCTTGATGAAGTCGTACGTCCAGAGAATTAAGGAGGCGCAAATCGCGGACCGTCTGTCCATCATCACGCACGATCACCTGGTATCGTTCTACGAGTCGTTCGGGTTCGAGAACCGCGGGCCTAGCAAGTGCCAGTTCGGCGGAGGAGGCTGGGTAGACTTGGTGAGTGTTGCCTTGTCCCGACAGAACATTTCAAACTTTTCCCTTATCTTTGATTCGGTATGCTGACGGTACCCAGGTTCTCGAGTTCACCCACCAAGAATAAGATCCCAATGGACTGATTCACCTTATTTCTCCCCACCTCGGTTACCCTTCACCTTACCCCCTTTATCACACTATATGATTTTTCTTACCGTTCTCTCACGCACAATTCCCATTCAATGGCTTATGCATGGATATTTTTTATGTTAATGTTATTACCCCTCCCCGGATTTGGTTTTACGTGGGTTAAGAGAGAAAAAGCAACGGAGTTCTGTTTGGCTACGACGATTCCGGAATGGATATTGACGATGATGAATCCCACGGCTGGCGGTCTGGTTCGGTCAAGGTATGGAGTCTTTGTATCATAGTCCATATTCCTGCGGTAGTCAATGTATATGACATTGCCTGATCAACGAGAGAATTCTTGGTGCTTCGTACTCATTCTGGAGTCCGGTTAGAAAGTAGTTGTAGGAGGGAAGTCTGGCTCTCGGTTACTAAAAACGTTCCCCACATTTGGTCTCACCGCCCGCCAAAACTCTTGCCTCCGACCGCCCGGACTTAATATTTTCTTTTTTTTTTTTTTTTTTTTTTTTATCTCGAGATCTCTCGGTCGCTGAGAGAACGAGCCTTTTTCTCCCCCTCCCATCACTTCACCTTTACCTTGGGGATTTTCTTGAGAGTCAATAATTGTACTTCTCAGGTACCCATCATGAAGACCACTTGGAAAGATGTAAGTTTTTTTGTTGTCCCCCTTCCCCTGATCCATTAAACAACCCAGACTGACGATATGCTTTTTTTTTCATCACCGCTCAGATCGCTCCTGTGCCCACGAGCCAGGAGTTTTTGGATATCGTCCTCAGCCGTACTCAGAGACAGCTGCCCACTCAAATCCGTGCTGGTTTCAAGATCAGTCGTATCAGAGGTATTTGCGACCTTTCGAAAGAAACAGTCCGTCGACATGGTGGAAGTCGATGCCGCTGGTGGACGATAAAGGAATTTCGTCGCTAATACAAAAATTTTCGTTTCTGCCCGTTAGGCTTCTATACTCGAAAGGTCAAATACACCCAAGAAACCTTTTGCGAAAAATTCCAGGCCATTCTCGATGGATTTCCCCGCCTCCAGGATATTCACCCTTTCCGTAAGTTTTTTTTTTTCTTCAATCGGATTTATTATATTCAGTTCATCCTTCTAATGTCCACCAGACAAGGATTTGATGAACACCCTGTACGATGCCGACCATTTCCGTATCGCTCTCGGTCAAGTTTCCACGGCCAAACATCTGATCGAAACCGTGTCTCGCGACTACGTCCGTCTTATTAAATATGCGCAGTCTCTTTTCCAGTGCAAGCAGCTTAAGCGCGCCGGTCTGGGTCGTATGGCCACTATCTGCCGACGTCTCAAAGACCCTCTCGTCTACCTGGAGCAGGTCCGCCAGCATTTGGGCCGTCTGCCCTCCATCGATCCCAACACCCGTACCCTCCTGATCTGCGGGTACCCCAACGTCGGAAAGTCCAGTTTCCTGCGCAGCATCACCCGCGCCGATGTCGACGTCCAGCCCTACGCTTTCACCACGAAGAGTTTGTTCGTCGGTCACTTCGACTACAAATACCTACGATTCCAGGCCATCGACACGCCGGGTATTCTGGACCATCCTCTGGAGGAGATGAACACGATTGAAATGCAGTCGATCACCGCCATTGCCCATCTTCGGTCCGCCGTCATGTACTTCATGGATCTCTCTGAGCAGTGTGGCTACTCCGTGGGCGACCAGATCAAGCTGTTCCAGAGCATCAAGCCTCTGTTCGCCAACAAGATCGTGTTCCTCGTGATCAACAAGATTGACGTCCGCCGCCCCGAGGACCTGGAGCCCGAGTACCAAGAGCAGCTTCAGGCGATCCTCAAGGCCGACGACGTCGAGCTGCTGCAGCTGTCCTGCACCACCACCGAGGGTGTGACGAACGTGAAGAACGCCGCTTGCGACAAGCTCCTCGCCGATCGAGTTGCCCAGAAGCTGAAGTCCGGATCCAACAGCTCCGGCACCCCTGGTGGACGTTTGGGCGATGTCCTGGCTCGTATCCACGTCGCCAAGCCCATGGGTGGCGTGCAGCGCGAGACTTTCATTCCCGACGCCGTGAATTCGCTCAAGAAGTACGACAAGGAAGACCCCAGCCGCAAGATGCTGGAGCGGGATATCGAGGAGGAGAACGGCGGTGCCGGTGTTTACAACATCGACCTCAAGAAGACCTACCTACTAGAGAACGACGAGTGGAAGCACGACAAGATCCCCGAAGTGTGGAACGGCAAGAATGTTTACGACTTTGTGGATCCCGACATCGAGGCGAAGTTGGCCTCCCTGGAGGAGGAGGAAGAGAAGCTGCAGGCCGACGGGTTCTACGAGTCCGACGACGAGGTGGAGGAGGCCGAGGACGCCGAGCTGCGCATGAAGGCCGACCTGATCCGCGAGAAACACGCCCTGATGCGCAACGAGGCCAAGATGCGCAAGTCGCTCAAGAACCGCGCGGCCATTCCCCGAAGTGCCAAGGCCAAGAGACTGTCGCAGATGGAGGAGGCGCTGGAGGAGGCTGGTTACGACGTCGATGCCGCCTCCGCGCGGGCCCGCTCCCAGAGCCAGGCTCGCGGACGCCCCATCACGCGCGAATCCAACGACGACGCCATGGACGTCGACATGTCGGACCCTCGCCAGGCCATCGCCAAGGCCAAGGGCCGTGCTCGCAGCCAGGCTGCTACGGATCGTCTCCACGATGGTGTGACGGACGAGATGGCGCGTACCAAGGCGGACCGTCTGGCCAAGCTGGGCCAGAAGAAGATGAACCGGATGGCAAGAGCTGGAGAGGCCGATCGACACACGACCGCATCTCTGCCCAAGCATTTGGTATGTTTCCTCCTTTCACTTTTACGAAACATGATATACTGACCAGTCTAGTTCGCCGGAAAACGATCCATCGGCAAGACCCAACGTCGGTAAAAGGTCTATGGCCCATGATGAGACGAAGTCTGCCTTCTATAATATCTATCATCATCGTATACAGTTATCGGTCATGAACTGGGTGTCTTACAAAAAAAAAAGGCGTCGGGTGTTGTTGTTTCTTTCGATGTTTTTCTTTTGTTTTCTCACGGTCTCTGGATGACACAATTCCGCGTAAATACCTGGCAGAGGATAGATGACCTTTTGCTACTTATTATTTAGCTATTCTGACGTTCTGCTTGATGTTGATATGTCTGTCTCTGCAATGAAAACAGAGGTCGATGAAGATGATTTGCAAGCCTATCGTAGGGATGATCCAAGACAATAAATAGTATTATAAAGAATGCCGCATTAGCTATTAAATATGGTAGAGATTGAATCACTTCCTCAGTTCCGTCACCGTCTTTATGAACCTTGCCTTGATCTGTGCCATCAGAATCCTAGGCTTCGACTTTGCCTTCGTGGTCTCCTTGGTTTCTTTTGCCTCCTTCGTCTTCACGTCTACCTTAGACGTCATTTCAGTCTTGGATTTCGAATTCTCCGCTAGATCTATCGGCGTTCTTATCTCTGTTATTTCATCCTCTAGTCTCTGGCGTTTTGCCGCCTCTTCCTGCCGCCTCTGTAGATCTGCCTTATCTTTTTCTTTCTTCTCTTTGCTCTCTTGTTGAATTTCGTTGTCGGCACCGCGTTCTTCCTCTTTCGTTCTGATCTTCTGATCCATCTTGTCGTTTCCAATCTGTTTAACCTCATTGTTCACGACTTTATCGTTTCCAAGTCCTTGCACGTATACCTGACTCTCCTTACTCTCCTGGCCATCCCGTTTCTTGGTTCCTTTTTCTTCTGTTTTGTCTGTCATGATCGGCTCCATGGTCTTCGCGAAACCATTTGTCATCTTTCTGTCTTGAGCGTGCTTCATCTCTTTGGTTTTTTGAGATCCGTCAATCATGGGAACTGTACACATATAGACCCGGTCATTGTTAGCATGACATTTCTTAGCCTAGTACCCAAAAATCCGCTGTCTTCTCCAGCTTCTCCCAATAGGAAAGGAAAGCAAGACAACAGTCATCTCGCTCGCTCGCTCAATACACAGACAGAAAGCTAGAAAGGGAGAGATAGAAAGAACGAGAGGAACATACACAAAGTATCCGCCGGCCCCAGCACAATATCATGTACGAGTTCCGCCTGCTCCTCCTCTTTCTTCCCACGGGGGTCAACGCGATGAACTTTGTGACTCCGATGATGGCGATGATCGGTCCCGCGGACGTTGAAGTCGTAGACGAAGTCGCTACCAGCGCTGGGGTTAGGTGGGCTGAAGAGGGTGGTGTGATGGTGGTGGTGGGAGAAGGGATCGGTGAAGTCCATTTTTCCTTTGCTTTTGCTTTCTTCCTTGTTTTGCTTTTTTCTTTATTGCTTTCGTGTCTTTCCCTTGGCTCGCTGTATGGTGTGGGCTGTTTGTTGATAGCGGGATTAGTGAATGGAAGGGGAAGTTTTGCAGGCTTTATGGAGGATGGGTAGATGGATCGTGAAAGGAGAGAGGGCGAGAATAATTAGAAAAAGAATTTACATCTAGATTGATATAGAATTGGAGCTGTGCCATGGTTATCAGAGGTGATGGGATCAGTATTACATAGGGAGGTGCGAATATCGGCGGAATTGATAGGAAGATGCGTCATTATTATGATTATGTACGTTTACGGAAGGGCAGTAGAAACGTGGAGTATGTGATAGCACAGGAATTATCTGATGAACTGATAGTATTCATAGTCTTTAGTGAATGGCAAAGAAAGAAAAGACAGGCAGGATGTTGCACGCAGGTCACTGGAAGGTGGTGTCTTCTGTCAACGACAAACATTCACCTCCATCGTATCCTCTCCCAAACTGGACTGGTGAGTTCCTCCAACTTCACATCTCCCACATTTCTCGTCTTCTCCCATCCCTTATCCTCTCCGCTAAATGCGAGGACACAGATACACCACCTTCAAGTCAGTGCCCTTCTCTATTCTACCATATACATACCTTCAACCTTGCTAACGAGGTTCCAGAGATTGCTAGGACTGCCACACCTACAAGAAGACCCAAATCCCTAGGTACTTCAACGGTGACAAAGCGAGCACCCGGACTGTTGAGGGTATGTAAGGTTTGTATAAGCTCCAAGCTTTTCATAATGACTGGGGCATCTAACTCCATCTCCATACGATCGAAAGAACCCAAACAAGTCCCAAGCTCAACCTCAAACACCAATCTTCCCAACCCTCACCAACCCCAAAAATACCCAAACAAAGACAAAAACCCAACCCAAAACAACAATGCCACTCCCAAAACGCTCCCCCAGCCCCTCCCCCGCCTCCACCACCACCTCGCCCCCCAAGAAGTCCTGCACGCGAGACGACGACCCCGACTGGACCAAGTCGGCGCTCGAGGCCATCCGCGTCGGCAAACAGCTCAAGACCAAACAAGTCGACAAGCTGCGCGACATTAAGGTGCGGATCGAGCAAGCGGAGAGGGAGCTGGCGGTGCTCAACGACATGAGAGATCAAATCTTGTTGCAGGATCCGGTGGCGCAGATCCGCGAGCTGGTGGTGGATCTGTGCAGGGTGTATTCTCGTGATAGGAAGAGACCGATGGTGGAGGATAA
Source organism: Aspergillus ochraceus (assembly GCA_004849945.1). Taxonomy (NCBI): domain Eukaryota; kingdom Fungi; phylum Ascomycota; class Eurotiomycetes; order Eurotiales; family Aspergillaceae; genus Aspergillus; species Aspergillus ochraceus. The sequence continues at coordinate 3,873,503 of SSOS01000002.1, forward strand.
GATGTCGGAGGCGATTGAGGAGATGAAGGCGTTGGAGAGGGAGGTCTAGAGAGGGTGGTGGGTTCTTTGGTTTTGAGACATTGGGAAGAGGTGTTCGTGGTGATGATGATTGATGTTGAAAAAGGTGATTTGTTACTTGCATTGGGTCCAAGTTTTCTTTTTCTTTTTTTCCCTTTCCCTCTTCTGACTTGTCATTCCATTATCAACGTTAATCATGTTGCGAATGGGCGGATTTAAAGTCTGAATTCATGTGGGTTGGTGTTTGAGCACGTTATGCATTGCATCTACAAAGTCTTGCGATCTTAGACTCTCTGCATGGTATTTGTTGGTCTGCTAGCTTGGTACTCTAATAGTTTGGCCATAGCAAATTACTAGATTCTGATTGATAAAACTAGTCTGTTCACGAGATATGTAAAATTCATTCATGCAAGGTTTTCTTCTAATACCAACCTACAGTCATAATCATCGGGGTAAGAGAAAGGGGTCTCACGCAGATAGAATGGAATAAAGTAATAATATATTGATTCAAAGAAAGAATACAAGAATATAGACTGTTAAATAGAGGTTCAATAACGTACAGTACTTCATAACTTTCATACTCCCTTGCAAAGTAAACAAGAAGAACGCCATCAATATAAAACTGGAGACAGAATTCGAGAAATAACCCAAGACAGAAACAAGGTCATCACCTCATCAAAGCAGTGCGCACATTTTGCACAATGTCCATCAACTCTCGCATTTGGTCTGCTACAGCACTGTGTTCCTTCCCTGACTGATCGCCGTAGTCTGTCAAGATGTCTCGAATCCTGAAATAGGTTTGCTGCATAGTATCCGAGTTCACCAACACGTCTTCTACCTGATGTATGAAGAGCTTGAAAAGTTCGGCTTCAGCTGGCGTCTGGAGGACTTTAGCCGCGTCTTCGCTACCGATCTGCACATTCTTCGCGACATCTATCGCTTTTGACAATTCACTCAAGACCATATCTTTGACAAAGCGCGGCGTTTTCCCAGGACCGAGTTTTCGGACTTTATCAGTTGTATCCAGAAAGCCGACGACCAGTTCGCCCAAGTTAGGGCTGTCCAAAGACGATTCGCAGCCAAGTGCCAGAAATCCATACGCCCTACTCCACCCAACTGTAGACTTCGATTCGACGATCCCATGTCGCAGACGCATCAGTTTCTCGCCGGTGACGTTGTGGCGTTGAAGGGTTGGCCACCGTTTCATAATTTCGGCGGCCAGCTGCTGAGCGTTCTTCGAGGTGAGTTCGGTCCCCGACGTGGGGTCGAGGAATTGTTCCCAAATAAACTTGATTGAGTTATCACGAGGTTTTCCATCCGGGGAAACGGGAGGATGTCTTCCAGCCACGCGTTGTGAGCCGTTCAACCAGAGGTAGGAACGTCGCGGCTCGGCTGAAGGCATCACAGCTGCTACTCGGACCTTCTCGGTCCATTGAGTCCGTCGATCCCTAACGGACTTCACACCGGTTCGGTACTCTAAGAAGTAGAATATGTCTTCGGGACTGACCGAGAAAGCACCGTATCGCGGAGTGGTTGGCTCAACCTCCAACAGGACGTAAAACTTCGGTTTGTGGCGTTTAACATCACGCCGAACGGGCGTGACAGCCTCCAAAGCGAAATGTTCGTCGGATATGGTATGAACACCAGGTTCCTTGACATCGAGCGAGCTAGGATGAGGAACAATGCCCACCACAAGATATCGCTCTTTATTGATACCAGATTCTGTCTGCTCGGCATTGGAGGAAGAGTCCTGGGAGAATTCTGGAAGCTCAGAGTCCGGAGTCTCGAGCTTTCTCAAGGCATCTTTCCAACGGAGCGAGGAGGGTCGATTTGCCGTAGTCAAATATGGAATCGGACGATCTTTGTGGAAAACATCGAGCTCGTGGACGAGTCCACTGAAGGTTGCCGCGAAATAGTGTCTCTTCTGGGCCATCTCTGCTGTTGAAAACCCTCCTTCGTCTCAGATGTAGACCGGAGATGCTTTCAGCTATATACAATGACGAATAAACCAGTTTATTCGAAAACAGGTATACAAGAAAATTGGAACAGGTCGGAAGTTTGGACTTTGCTCGACGTGCTGCTATCACCTGACAGACTTCGAGAATCTGTTTCAGTATTCAATTGGTAGAGCTTGCCTTGATGGACTCAGCTGATTGCAACAGGACGTGCGAGTAATGGACAAAGAAGAAACTTCAGCGTAGAGCCTAAAATGGGGAAAGAAAAAAATTGGAGAAGGGAGGATGGGGAGGACTGATATATCTATGGATCCAAAATGGAAAGTGCCGGTAAGACGACGTAAATTTGAGGAAACGGATTGTTCCTGCTTCCTTTAAAAAAGATTATGTTGCATTTTTGCAATTTTTCAGCCCAGGATATCTCTTATTACTGTAACATTAGACAATCTAGGTTGGCTCTCAGCCTCTGTTTGTACTGTACGTTGCTTGATCCTGCATCATTCAACATGAATATATAGAGGGAATTATAGGTGAGGTTGTTCTTGTTTTCCGGTAAAATGCGTGTTTAAAGCCTCCTCCGAACCTTTTCTATCTCCGTGAAGATTCAAGATAAGGCAGGTGTAGAGATGGTTGGAACAATTGTTGGGGCGCCTTGCTCGCCTTCCCACAAACTGATCTGCTTTGGCGGCTACACGATTGTACGCAACTATACGCAATGATATGCAATTGTATGTAATTATACGCTAGTTGTACGCAGTTGTACGCAGTTGTACGCAGTTGTACGCTATTGTACGTACCGCACCTTCATTCATCCTCTCCCAAGCCCGCTCTTAGTAGACAGATCCGCCGTGTACCGCAGAATATCTACTTCTTCAGCCTCAACTATAGCCGAGGAACCGCTCAGGACATTGAGGTCGGAAGATCCCAACTTACTTTTAAATAATGGGCGCAGCCATCTTTCCAAGATTATCCAAGAAAACAGTAACATATTTCGTCAATCCGCGAGCATTCCGTTAAAAAGCACCATCAAAACAGAAGCAGACGTTATAGGGCATTCTATACTACACCTCTACTACCCCGTGAATTATATCATAAACACCAACTTGAAGCACGGCCATATCGAAGCCCATCCCGAGTGGGCACAAAAAAGAAAGATTATCAATAAATATACTATCCACCTAATAGAGCCCCTGTGCCTTTTACTGTGCATAAGATAAAAGCTCCTAATCTCCTTACTTGGAATAACTTCGAGCCGGCCATCGCTACAACCAACAGCGAAGAGAGTAAAATATTAAAGAGTGCTTACAACAAAGCATCTGGAACTCTACTGGTCGAGAATAGCAAGATATTTATTCAGCAAGTAAAGAAATATCTCAAGAACCTCAAAGTAAAGGATATCACTCTTTAATTAGATTTCCCTCGCCATCCTAAACACTAAAGAACTGGATGAAGACACAAGTATCCATAAGTTAACGAGAATTACTTAATTTAGCGAGGACGGCAAAAACCCCGAAGACAGAGAGACTTTTAACATAATAATACTAGATTTTCTCCGAGCCATAGCCCGATATTCTCAGATTTGCTTCAGCTTTTAAGTTCCGTTTGCTTGCTTTCCTTTACTTTCTAGGCTTATTCTTTTCTATTATTCTCTTCTTTTTCTTCTATCTCATTTATGTTTTTTTTTTTTTTTTTTTTTTTTTTTTTTTTTTTTTTTTTTGGTATCTACATATCCGTCCTCTTCAAGTCCGACACTAGGAAGGCTCATCATTGTCCCAAGCTATAATCAACTTCGTATGTAGTTATTGGGCTCTGTCATCGGGTTCGTCACATTTGCTTCAGGTTTTACAGTATCCGAATCTTGAAGTTGAATTTGCTTCGGCTTTCCCCGTGAAAGTAGGGTATTGGGCTTGCGTCGAGTTAGTGAAGATGAAGAAGCGCTGAGCAGTGTGAACCTAACAATTAGTGAAGGTAGTGGTATACTACAATATCTCAGAGGAGTACCTGAATTTATAGAGTATCAAACGCCTATTTTGGAGAAAGTAGGGCGTGCGCCGGCGCTTAGAACCAAGCACTACTACGCATTATACCAGATAACTGACTACAAGATGACCACGTATAACGTATCCGGAAAGCGAACTAGACAGATAAGGACACCAGCCCTCTATGTAGACATACATATCGAAAGTAAACAATTCCCGGTTGCTTGGCTGTAACTATGGCTGGTGGTTACGCGAGCCCATACCCCGCTCTGGCTCTCCAGGCATAGCATTTGCCGTGCTAGTTGATTGATCGGCGTCCCAGCTGACCAGCTGACGATGGGATCAAGAGGAGCTCAAGTAGATTACTCTAATATTCATATCCGATGATAGATTCTCAATGTCCCTCCGTGCTCTTCTCTTCTCTCCCCTCCCCATCCTCCCTCAAATTACTCGAACATGAATTATCCCTGCGTCAAGCTGTTCTCAGAGGAAAGCATCAGCTTTCCTCTATTAGTGCGGTACTGCAGTATCGCTTATTGAGATGGAGCTGAAATAACGGCAACAGCAGGGACAACGAGAGAGGCCTACAGGTCTTGAAGGTTACTGTGAACGTTTAAGAAAATACGCCGCCCGGATCAAAATTTCTCAGACGCTGGACAAGGAAACAGGCCACAGAAAATGCGAAGATTGCTGCAACAGTCATGGCGTCAAACCAGACAAATCGGTTTGATAAGATTTACCAGGACATTCTGTTTGATATCTCGCGCCTTTGCGGCCCTGGACTTGTTCTCCTCTGTGCCGCGGCTTTAGGGGAACAATAACATATCCCATCTGAACAAAGATGACCAGCTCCTTCTTTTGAAGTTCTTACAGGAAAAGAAGTTGGAGTTAAATGTCAACGGACTGGCTGCACTTGCGGATTTATACGAGATTCCTTGTACGACCCACCGGGTAGGATATGCTGATCGTGAAACATAATGAATTGGATCGCTCAAAGGTCTCCGTTGATAACTCCGAGGGCCATAAATAGTCCCCCGATTCGTGCTGATCAATCATTCAACTCCCCTCAATTGCCCACCAACACTTCTCTGTCCGATCGCTCCCTCTCCGTCATGTATCTCCGGCCAATCCACGCAGAATCCCACATCCCTACTCTCCGCCAATTCATCAAAGACAACCCTCTCGGAACATTCACCACGGCCATCACATCGCCAGAATACCCTTTCCTACAAACGAGCCACATCCCCTGGATATTAGACGTGAAAGATGACACAAGCGAGTCTGACCTCGGCGTTCTACGAGGCCACATGGCGCGACTGAACCCTCAAGCCAAAGCCATAATAGAGTCGGCCACCTCGACTGCTATCTCCGATGGAACATCAGCACCACCACCAACCGGCGGCGTACAACTCGACAATGAAGTCCTTGTCCTCTTCACGGCACCTGTGCATCACTACGTCACGCCTAAGTTCTACACCGACACGAAGCCCGTAACGGGCAAGGTAGTCCCCCGACGTGGAATTATGCGGCCGTGCAAGCGTACGGAAAAGCAACGGTCTACTTCGACAATAGCGCCGAGTCAACGGCGTACCTGTCCCGACAGATTGCGGATCTCTCTCAACATGCCGAGACCGATGTGATGGGGTACACTGGGGAGGAAGGGAAGAAAGGGCCCTGGAAGGTGTCGGATGCGCCGGATCGCTATATTGCGATTCTGCAGAAGAATATTATTGGGGGTGGAGGTGGAGACTACTCGGCTCGGGGGCAAGTTCAAGATGAGTCAGGAATCGGGGGAGAAGGATCGTGAAGGCGTTATTTCGGGATTTGAGAGCTTGGGGACGGAGGCGGGATTGGAAATGGCTCGGAGTGTGGCTGAGAGACAGGATCTGATGCAGAAGACTAAGGGTTGAGCAAGGCTGTACATAGGCTGAGGCGTTGGGGGCCTGTATCTGTGGAAGAACCCAAACTTGTTGAATCGAGGCATTGGGAACTATTGGGCTCTGAGGTGGAGGACGTATACATTACCTTGTGAGACCCACGAATTTCGCCCCTTTGTAGCTGTAACAAGCCTTCAATTCTATTTCAACGTGCCACGACCATTTCTAATCGTATGATGCAAGCCCGTCCGAGGGCGGAGATAGCTCCAATGTGCATGCGCGGACATGCCTCGGAGAAGAATGATGTATCGCTATGGGTGCAATCCTGCCCATCCCTGTCATGTAGGAATGTCCGCATTTAGCCCGGCTTATGAGGCATCGACCTGAGAGTAGGCGCTTAATATCGGACACGCTGTACACCTTCGTCTAGGGCATCAGCGACACGTGATAGTCCTGCTAGATACAAAAGCGATATAAAAGCCCCATATAGAGCAGCTCTGACAGAGACATAGACAAAAAAGAGAGTCCTTTGTTATAACACCAGTCGCTAGATTATCAGACCTCAAAGTCCCATCAGCCATGACTCTACCCCGATGTTTGAAGCTTCTATGGCTACGAACCCCTAAACAGAGCTCCAGTGAGTGCATTGAAGCTCATGATGCTGGAAGTAGGTGATTATACTATAGCATTGAGCTCCAGGACCTTCGTATCACTATATAACGTGGGTAGCCAAATTCTCATAGAAACTCATGAGGTCTGTGCCGGCAGGAAGGAGGGCCGCGTGCTTCACAATGGTACGTGAATCGTTCTAAATGTTGACTTTCAAGGTGCTGATTCCACTCATAGCAGATCAGTGTTTCGGGACTTGCTGCAGCGGTTGGAAGAACAGCATCAGTGATCAGTGCTGGAGTACTTACTGTCGAGGGCCAAATTGAGCCTCTTCTGGATGCATCTATTCTGGCAGAACTGCATTCTGAGGCATGTACAGATTTTGCTATATGATTCCGGGCTTGGAAGTTCGATGTATACACAATTAAGAATGTTATCATGCAAATTAAACACAATCCACTCACTCCATAATCCTCAGTTCGGAGTGATGATGTCGCGTGAAACTTGATCAGGGCGCAAAGATGTTGAAAGCATCGTCCAAATTCTGACACATTAGCCGAAAGCAGAAAGTCCCAAGGAGCCATACGTACCGAATTGATCAGATCTGGGTCCATCCACTCCCGGATATCGATCAAGTTTCCAAACAGATTTTCAAACTCCGTCTCGGGGCATTCAGTCGGGGCATTTTCCGTACCAGCTTGGACCCTAGAGAAAGCGTTCAGTTAGCTGAAACCGGCTACGGTGCATACAAAGGCGTAGCCTACTGTAAGTGATGAAGTATCCGATACGCTCTGAGACAGATATGACTTCTCCCAGAGAGGTCTTTCATATGAACAATCAGGGTTTCAATCTCCTGTCGAAAAGAGTTCAAGTCATATCCCGGATCCACTGCCGATGAAATGTCCTGAAGACACGAATTGAGGGCCACGGCTGCATGTAAAGCCTTCAGACTGATGACGCCGCTCAGGAGCCAGATATAATTTCGAAGTAGTGGAGCTTCGTAAAGCTGTCTATGGATGGAGACCAAGGCCGAGCCAGATTTGATACATCTTTCTCTAGACGTTGGAAGAAAACAGGGTGCTTTGGAATGGTGGAAGGGTCGGTGGAGAAGGAGGTAGAGATGGTGTGCATAAGTCTGCAAAACGCACCAATATGCGTAGCTATTAGCATCCAAGATGTTGGGAGACCCATCAATTAGATAGGTCGTGTCCCATTGCCTTTGTTCCTCGGCTATCGCTGCGTCGAATTCATGTAGTAGATGCTGATCTAGCCGGGACGGACCGGATATATGACGACAAATTTGGATGGAAAGTCGAAACAGGCGAAGCTTGGCCATCATGACTGACATCTGTGTAATTTCGCCGCGGCTGGATGGCTGTAAGATCGCTTCATCCGTAATATCGGAGTCATTGACATCCGTTGGTGGGGTGGACTTGATACTCAGGAGATATGACATATCAACGTCCCGGAAGATCATCCCCTGATATGTATGTAACGTCAAGAGACCAGCCCAACAGCGGCGTCGTCTTTCGGCCTCGATGGGACCGCCTAGGGTCTGATCCACATTGCACCGTAATGCAATGCCAATATTCAACGCCATTCCCAACAAGGCCCATGCTTGGTCGACGGACTCATTGTGGGAAAGGTTGTAGATTACCATTAATAAAGCCTCAAATGTACTGAATTTATGCCGGATAAAAAGTTCATCCTGTAAAAGACAGGTCATTGCCGTTCGGAGAAGGCGGCGAGACAGAGAAGCCGTGGCAGGAACTTGCGTCGGACTTGAAGGAAGCTGAGACCAGAAATATGCCAGCCGGGGATCGCTTTCATCCATAGTGTTCAGAACCAAAGAGCATATAGAGAAAAGTAGCGCTAGCCATGGCAAGTCGACGCCATGGGGTCGTTGCATAAACGCTGTATATTGCTTTTGAAATGTTGGTCCATGAAGAATCGGGAATAGAGCCGAGATGTATTTGAAAAAGTGTGAGATTAGATAGTCGCAACAGGCCTTGGGGGGAAGAGAGTCGACGATCTCTTGAAGCGAGATGCGCGGACTGATAGAAAGAGGCGGAAAATCATGTTCTGGAGCTGGTCTTTCAAGTACAGTTTCCCATTGTGCACTTACAGGCACTTGGTTCGTTTCTGATATGGGCAATTCAGGAAGTAGAACCGAAGCACTGGCAAAGACTGGTCTTGACGGAGAGGACGGAGATACGGCACTGCCCAGCGCAGTTGACGCTGGAGCAGTAACGGGCGCTCGGTGTTTTCTGGTGGATATAGGGGCACCAGAGGGGGCATCGTATGAGCAACTGGCCTCGCGCCTGCGACGCTTGCAAGCGCCACATGGGTGCTGACGATCGCATCGCAACTTGGAGCGTCGGCATTGCTCGCAATTAACGGCTTTGCGCTTTCGGCGGTGGGCATCGGGAAGTTGCTCCACAGGCCTGTCAGGGCGGATATCATCATTGCCCTCCATTAAAAGCAAAAGAAAACCAAGAATATTTGCACGGACAATTTCAAAATAAAAGTCCGACAGGGAGGTTGAAGGTCGGAGATGCGAGGATGAAGTCATGAAGAGCGGACGGACATTGAGGAACGGCAATTGACGGAAGCCGATCTCCGCGATTAGGGCTCGCTGGACCCACTTAACTCCGACGCATCGGAGATGCTGCTCTACAGGTGGAGCCGTGGATGTCCGATGCCTTCAGATGGACTGACGAGTTTGTTGGCTACGTTCATATCCGTTGGGATCAACTTACTTCCGACTCTTTCTTTTAAGCTTAGCTTAGTTTAAATCATGTTTAGTCGCTATGAGTATATGTTCTCAGCTCCCTCTTTACCTACATCTGCCTTCATTGTCTTGCACTGATCGGCGGCCATGGAGACATACTTCCAGTACCAAAGTGTCCGGAAAGCAGTCCAACAGCATCTGGCAGAGCTAAGAACTGACTGTAACTGCTCGAGCTACACTGTCGGGTCTCCTCACAATGCGGAGTAAGTTTTACAAAATCCTGTCGGGGCCCCGTTTGTCTAACACATCTGCGTAGCTGTACATTGAGCATCCGTCACGGCACTCTGGAGAAACCGTCTCCTTCGGATTCGACAAGTTTAGATGATCTGATCCTTGTGGGCTGGGATGGGCCAAATGATCCCTTGAACCCTGCTAATCAAAGCATCACGCGCAAAATCTGCATGACCCTTCTGGTCTCTTTGATCGCATTTGCAGTCTCTGCCGCATCGGCGATCGATGCTTGCGGTGTGAGGGAGTATAGCGAGTACTTCCATGTGTCTGAAGTCGTCGGGTCTCTCGCAACAGGTAAGACAATTTCATGCTGCGTGATAATCCAATTTCATTCCCATCTCAGAGAGAACTCCAGCTGAATCTGAAATTTTATTCCCAAGGTCTCTTTCTCGTCGGTTTCGCATTTGGCTCCCTCCTCTCGGGCCCTTTCTCGGAAACCTTCGGCCGTAATGCGATATATTCATCGACGATGCTTCTATTTTTGATCTTTATCATGGCATCGGGCCTTGCCCCAAATCTTCATAGTCATTTGATCTTTCGCTTTATTGCCGGGTTTTTTGCCTCGACCCCACTAAGCTGCGCCGGCGGCACGATTGCAGATCTATGGAATCCGGTCGAGAAGGCCTACGCCTTTCCTATATACGCTATACCTGCATTTGCAGGACCGATGGTCGGACAGATGATTGGAAGCTATATCCCAACCACGATTGGCTGGCGTTGGTTAGAGTGGACAATGCTCATCATGGGTGGCGCAGTTCTCGTTCTGGTCCTCCTCTTCCAACCTGAGACCTACGGCAATTTGATTTTACACTGGAAGGCCTCGATTCTTCGAAAGGAAACCGGTGATGAGAGATACAGGGCGCCAATGGAGATGAAACGAGAGAGTCTGGGCCGGCGCCTGAAGCTCTCGGTGTACCGGCCATTTGCGATGTTCTACTCGGAGCTGATCATCATTCTCGTCTCGCTCTATTTGACTATCATCTATATCGTCCTCTTTACTTTCTTAGAAGGCTATACATATGTCTTTGGTGAAGCATACGGCATCTCAGAGGGCCTGACGAGCATTTGCTGGGCGGGTATGCTTGTCGGGGTTTTGCTTGTTGGCTGCGTGGTGCCGGTGGTATACAGCTGGACTGCAAAGGCTTATGCTCGAGAGAAGTCGACTATTGCCCCTGAGATGAGACTCTGGTATACAATGCTTGGTGGTGCACCAGCAGTGCCGATCAGTTTGTTCTGGATGGGGTGGACCAGCAATGTAAGATTTAATGTATCTCTTTGGACTACTAAAAACTAATAACCTTCTAGCCAACAATTTCAATTTGGTCACCCCTCATCGGTTCTGTCCTCTTCGGTTTCGGCATCACCACCATCTTCATCGTTTCATACATGTATCTCATCGATTCCTACGATACATACTCAGCCTCTGCACTAGGGTTTCTCGTGTTTACACGGTATGTGGTCGCGGGAGGCGTGACTGTTGCTGGTGGCCCGATTTATCAAGCTCTCGGCGTGCAGTATACACTCACGATTCTTGGGGCTGTTAGTGGAGTCATGGCTTTTGTGCCGTACCTACTATACATCTACGGACCGAGAATCCGCAAGAACAGCAAGTTTGCGGTGAATATCGACACGAACTGATATGCTTTTACAATTTATTGAGAGACGTAGCGAGAATGAATTAGATAATAGATGATAGACATTTGGCAAAAGGTTCTTTAAGTTTTTCATACTTTAAAAGAATTTTAATTCTTTCCACGTCATACGGTTTTTGTGGGCTTGAGCAAGTACTAGGGATCGCATAATAAAAGGTATGTGAATTCCCCTGAGCGTCAGGCGATAATGACAGCTATTTACTATACCATGACGGTCATACGGGAGCAAGATACATGAACCTAGTTTTAAGTTCAGCAAACCCACTTGAATTCTCAGAAACCTTGGATAGACATCGGAGTAATAAGCCTAAGAAATTCAGCCTGTCAGTCAGAGACATGAACACGGACACGCCAACCCTTACAAGAGACACCAACACCAAATGCATTATACAATAAAATCGATTGCTTGAGCTAGCTATCTACAATTAATAAATAACAGGACCCGATATGCATATGCCCAACCCTTGAGAAAAACGCCGCGGAAAAAGAAAACTATCGTAGACCCGTAGCTTTTGCGTGTCCTGACATCAAAGCGTCGACGCATGCAAAGAGAGAAAGGATCAAATATAGACATAAAAATGATAGTTTGAATTATTCCAATCCAATCACACCGAGGAAAAATGCATGGATATCAAAAAGAGAAGAGAAGAGAAGAGGAAAAGAAACGACATGCTACAACATCTCCTCCATCAAAAGCCCAGCCTCCGTTGGAGAGAGGGGGAAGAAGACACAGCCCTAGGCTAGTTGTCTTCCAGTCCTTTACTCCCGGATCTCGGTGGGCTCGCTGTGCTCGGTCTGACCGCCGTGCTCGTGCTTGGGCGTTCCAGGGGGGCCGTGCATGTCCTCGACAACACCCTCGGGAGGAGTCCAGTTGGCGCTCTTCCAGGGAGTGACGTGCAAGACGTACATGGTGTCGACTTCTTCGAGGGTGCGGCCCTGGGTCTCGTTGACGAAGAAGAACACAATGAAGACACCGGCCAGACAGCATCCGGCGAACACGTAACCGTAGGCAAAGTCGATCGCACCGGAGATGAAGGGGGTGAAGAAGGAGATGAGGAAGTTCCAGGTCCAGTTGGCGGCAGTGGCAACTCCAATGCTGGTGGCACGGTAGCGGGAGGGGTACATCTCAGAGCAGACCGACCAGACGATAGGTCCCCAAGTACTGTAACGCGATACTGTTAGCTATTTGGGCATCTCAAAGGGGTTTGTGAAGCCATATAAGGTATATTGCCGGGCGGCGAGGTGATTGTGAAGCAAGGTTGTTGATCATGTAATCAGGAGCGGGATGGAGCAAGAAAAACCAAAAACTTCAGGGGAAGAAAGACTTACGTAGAGAAGCCGACAATGAAGAAACAGGTGAAGACAATCATGGCAGTACCGGCCTGAGGAGTGTTCTGAGGCTCGGCAACGTCCAGGGCGAAATGACCGACGGAAGCCCAGATCATGAAACAGATGAACATCCATCCGGCACCGACCATCAGACTGTTACGACGACCGAAGTGCTCGACGACGTACAGACCAGGCAGGGTCATACCGAAGTTGACAGCACCCAGAATGATCTGAGTGACGTAGCTGTTGTCGAGACCGGTGGAGGTAAAGAGACTGTTTCCGTAGTAGAAGATGAAGTTGGCACCGGTAAGCTGCTGGAGAGACTGCAGGGCGATTCCGAGCAAGGTACGGTAGAGCATGCGAGGGCCAGTGAAGACCTCGTACCAGGCAGCAACTCCGGCAGCGCGCTCCTCGTCGAGCTTGTCCTTCATATCCTTCATCTCCTGGACGACACAGCGGTGGTTGGGGCTGACACCGTAGAGTTTGCACATGACCTCACGAGCCTCGTCGACACGGCCGTTGCGGTAGGCATAACGGGGGGACTCGGGCAGGAAGATACTTCCGATACCGAGGATCAGGGGCCAGGCAAAACCAATGCCCATGGTGATACGCCAAGAGGCGGTCGACTGGATGGATTCGGTACCGAAGTTGATCAGGTAGGAGATGAAGATACCGAAGGCGACGAAGAGCTGGAAGGCGCTGACCATGGCACCACGGACCTGGCGAGGAGCAGACTCACTCTGGTACATGGGAACCACGCTGGAAAGGGCACCGACACCCAGACCGGCTACCAGACGACCGACGGCGACCTGGTACCACTTGGAGTCGGTGGCCATCTGGACGACGATGCCGACCATGTGGATGATGGACCAGAGAGTCATGGAGTACTTGCGACCGAAACGATCGGCGATAGGAGCAGCAACTAGAGCACCAATCATGGTACCAATACACAGCTTTTCGGGGAGTTAGTTCGATGACTTCGACGGCCAGTGAGATGGATCCTGGGGAATAAACCTACCAGACCGACAATCAGACCGTTACGGACGTTGTCGAAGACATACTCGCCGTTGGCCTGCTGCTCAGCAAAACGCATCTTGAAATCGGCCATGGTGGTGAAACCAGAGATTTGACCTGTGGCATGTTAGACTTGATCCTGATCTCCCATAATCCCCAACGCTGTAACCTACCAGTAGAGTAACCGAAGATGAAACCACCCATGGAGACGACAATTCCCAGCATGAACGAGCGCCATGTCAGGTACTTGACAGGAGAGTCATCGATGGTGATGTTGTCCTTCTCGATGGTTGAGTCGGTTCTGGCAGGAGTGGAAGTCTCCGAGTGTTCGTGCTCAGCGGCCTGGGGCTTGAGTCGGCCCATGAGATTAGAGACACCCATGTTGTCAATTGGATTCCCAAACAATTGAATCCTATACGATGGGGTAGGTGAAAGGTGTCAAGGGAGGTAAAGGGGGAGAGAGAAGAATGGAGAGGAAAGAAAAATTCCGGAGAGACCGGAGGGGCCGGGGGAGAGATATATAGACAGCCGCAGTGAATTTGGGCCTAGGACGATGTCATAGTGCGGGATCAGGAAATTCACCTCGAATAACTAAAACCAGACTAAGAATAATATGAGCGAAATGAAGAAATTGACGCTCCATCGGTCGGCAATTGACCTCCATGCCACAGCCCAGGGATTGGAGGGCCAGAGGAACCCCATTCTCGGGGTAGGACCATGGCAAGAAAAACGGGGGCCCAGATCTCAAGGGCCCGATGGCAGACCAACGAGGGACGATAGTCCGGAGCTAGAGGCCGGAGTGCTTCTTGGACGTTCGACAGAGAAGTTTGGGGTGGGGAGACAGTGGAGTAATTGGCCTGGAGAGAGACCGGGTGCGAGAGAGCGATGGGGGGCGAACGTCGTCGCCGTGTCGTAGCGACTTCGTGCATGTTGACTAGTCAGGCAATCGATCACTGTGACGGATGGATGATAGTTTTCCCATTTGTGACGCTCTTGGCGAAGGAGCAGCGAACGATTGGTATGGAAGATTTTCGGCGAGTTTTCTGGGTTACATGGAAAGATCACGGAATTGTCCAAGTATGACAGGTGCTACCATTTGTTCCTGCAAAACTGCTTATATTGACTTTTCTATCACTAACTTTTCTATATCCATGACAGGACTGCATCTCACCACCCACAGAAAACCAAGTGACGTCCATCAGCACCATCTCTACTCTGTAGGTGTCAGCGTACAGAGTAGGATTTGCCACTCCAAATGTGTCTGCAGTTCGCAGATTCTCAACAACGGAGAATTAGCGGCGCTGAAACCAGGCGATCCACTGCAACAGTTGGTGATTTTTCCTAAACTGAGAGCTCTTAACGAGGTCCACTCAATTTGTGCTGTCCGTTAGATTTTTTTTACTTCTTTCCCTTTTTTGTTTTTAGCTCTCAGGGGATGAAGTGAACTCGGCTGAGAAAAAAAGGGAAAAAAAAAAAATTGGCTGACGGAATCGTTACTCGTAGCTAGGTTTCCGGCGCCGAGAGGCGCGGCAGATCATTCCGAGTGGATCCGACCAGAGAACGATTCGGTTGGCGATCTCAGGCACGGGCAAAGCGCGACAAGCCCAAGAAAAATCCAAGAAAGTGTAACCCTCGGCAAGCCAGGGTGTTGGGAGAACACTGGATGAGGCGAAACCCCAAGAAAGAAGCAGGGGGGAAATGGCGACTGCGAACATGATCTTTTATAAAACTCTTTCGGAGGCATCTAGTCCGCAGGAAAAGATAAGGAGAACCGAAATATCGGCACACCGAGTCGGAATCGGGATCGTCTGGTCATCGGTATACCGATTCGGCCAGCAACCGGTCGTCTCGCAGTGAACGGGAAACTCTACCATCCCGTTTGGAGCTCACCGAGAGGTGGATCGCTGGTTCCGTTATCTCTAGTGTGTCTAGGGGATCCACACGCAGAATTTTTCATTTTGGTTTGGCCCTTATCTCGCCATGTAGGAGAATTGTTAGTGCAGTTGACGTAGGCACGGTCGAGATCCTCTCCCTCATCCAACCATGTCTCACCATTCCCCTGCGACCTGATCCAGCTCGGAACTTCACCGGCCAGCTTCTGGTCGGCCCAGCTATTCCAAACCACTTCGGGCCCCGGTGAAAATGATTTTCATCTCCTTTGGTCGGCATGCCGTCGAGATGAGACGGGATCAGCGGCCAGTCTAGTGAAAATTTCTTCACCGGGCCATGGCTTGGTCGGGTCGATCGGCACTGCAGCTGTTCACTTTCGGATGGCCACCGTGGTATGATGCTCGCTTTGCCGGTCGCTGGTCATGCAACAGACACAGCAACAACAGGCAATAAAGATGCCGTTCCTTGCGTTCAAGCTTCTACAGGGTACTATAGCGAACAGAATTAATATCTTAGAGCTCATGAGTATCTTAGCAGGAGATATCTCGGTCATGTTTAATGCAGAGAATTGCTGAGAAAGACCGACATTAAGCCGAGCAAAAACTGTACCTGGCAATTGGACCCAGCATCCTGTACTACGGAGTAGGTAATTCTCATTTATCACAGTCAATCAGTGAGCAAATAAAATCAAAATGAAAACTTGGTCACGGAAAAGCCGATGTCTCACCATCGGACTCGATTTCATAATAGAAACCAGACCTCTGCTTTTCTACGGAGCACGCCGGTGTACTCATAGTCTCATACAAAGGCCACAATCCTTGCACCGTCGCAATAGCTGGAACCACGTGATAAACAGTATCATCCATATGGAGTATAGGCCTCACCATGATGGTTACAATTATTTCTATCTTCATTGTAACGTAACATCATTGCATAACAACACTGACACAAGATCTTTGCATCCATACAGCACAAGACTTAATCAAGCTTCTTATCATCAAAACTTCAAAAGTGGCATCATCCTTGCCGCTCATCCCGGCCAGAGCAAGTCAACATGGATCAAAGAATCATTTGACAAGGTCAATGAATATACTAGCCTTGGATAATGCACACTGAGAGCCATGACAGAAAATGTGATGCCACCATTATTCCCATGTTCATTCATTATTCTCATGGACAATAATATGCACTGTCCAGAGGTTAGAACTAGAAGACAAAAGTACAGATTGTCTTCCGAGTAAAGCGGCGAGCTTTTCATTCACTACTGCATGCGACGCGTCTAGCGAATTGCTCATAGCACGCCATCCAAATATTGTGTCCCGGCCCACAGTATTCTTATTAGCACTCAGTAGACTGCGTTCTGGACTGTCTTGGATTCGGTTGCGTCAACGGGCATTGGCATTGGCAGACCGAGGTGCAACCAATTTACTTCAATTACCCTGGGTGTCGCTGCATTGAGATGGAATAATGGTCTTGGAACACAGGAACTACCAGGGAACCTTGCTGGTGAAGTCTAGGATTATAAAATGTTCACATTATATGGCCGCATTAATTTTCATAAACTCTTGCTGACATCAGGATCATGATGAAGCTAGCACCATTGTAGTAAGTAGAATTACACCAAGAATTTGGCTCAAAGTTAAGACTCGCGTCGCAAGGAATATCAACACCCCCAAAAGTCAACTCCACACCGTTTTTGCCATCCACAGCATTCTCTCTCGCAATTTGCAAATCGTCGGTGGTCTAGACTTGGCATGTGTCCAGATGACCACGCGACCCCCCATGCCTGCACGTCACTCCTCATTTTGCTAAAGATAGATAATAGCAGTCGATCATACGGGGTAGATCAGGTGCTCTTCTTGCCCTTCTCCCGCTCAGCCTTGCGCAAGGCCCGCTTCCGGATCGACTCGTGCATTCCACGGTTCTGACCCAAAACCAACTTGCCCATAGTGCCAGTAACGCAGGTCAGGAACCAGGCCATCAGTCCGTGGCTCCAGTAGGGAGACGAGCTGTACGCATATGTGGGGGATCCGCCGTTGCGGCCAATCTTAGACAGCACCGCCTTCACAAAAGTCCGGGGGTTAGGGATCGTAGCGCTGGCCCGGCGGATCTTCGACATAGCCGAGGTGATCAGGTACGCCTGCACAAGTTCAACCGTGATGCCATGC
The DNA here is from genome assembly GCA_004849945.1 of Aspergillus ochraceus. Classification (NCBI taxonomy): domain Eukaryota; kingdom Fungi; phylum Ascomycota; class Eurotiomycetes; order Eurotiales; family Aspergillaceae; genus Aspergillus; species Aspergillus ochraceus. The sequence continues at coordinate 3,891,016 of SSOS01000002.1, forward strand.
TGCTCGAGCTCCGAGCCAAGCGCCGAGGACCACTGCTGCAGGAAGGCCTTGCTGCCGGAGTAGGTCGCAAGAAGGGGCGTAGGGAGCAAGCCACCGAAGGAACCCATCGTTAGGATCAGTCCCCGCTTGCGCTGGACCATGCCGGGGACGACCAGCTGAGTGGTCCGCAGAGTGCCGAGGCAGTTGATCGTCACAATGTCCGTCAATTCATCCTCCGGGGTCAAAGCGAAAGGAGTGGGGATGTCGTGGCTCTTTCCAACGTTGTTCACAAGCACGGCCACATCCAAATCATCCACCAAGGCCTTGAGCTTCTCGAAGTCGCTGTCCTGGTTGCGGGCGTAATCCATCGCCAGCGTCTTGGTCTGCACGGACGGGTATTTAGACGTGATCTCATCACCGAGGGTCGTCAATTTCGAAACAGTGCGGGAAACGAGAAGGATATTGAAGCCATCACGGGCAAGCTGGAGAGCAAATTCCTTGCCCAATCCATCGGAGGCACCTGTGATCACGGCCCAGCTGCCCTTGGGTCCAAAGGAGCGGAGCTGAATGTATGATGGTCAATGCTTGAATTTTGGCAAGAGGTTTTCCTCGTAGATCACTTACCGGCTTTCCAGGAAGCACGAACAAACTCAGAAGAACCCTAGCGAAAAGGAGAGCTCTAGAGACGATGAACAAACTCCCCGCTGCCAGGAGCACTGAGGCGCCCACAGTCTGCCAGCCGGGGGCCACGTTGAGCTGCCATTTAGACAGGCAGGATGTGTATTTCGCGACGAGATCCATTGTGAGTTCTTTATCCCGTCAATCTGATCGCTTGAGCTCGGGATTGGGGATTTTCACGGGGGATGAAAGGGACAAACGGCGACGCGGAGAGATTCGGCGGGAAGTTGGTTGGTGTTGTGCCAAGAACGGACCTCGGTCCATCAGCAAACATTCAACGCTCAACCGTCACCCTCCTCCCTTTCCCCAAGGTTCCCAACCATCACATCGGATCAATTCCACCAACTTCAACTTAACTCGGTCATCCCCGGTCCAAGTATACCAACCTTACAAACACAATGTCCGCTATTCAAGCTTGTTTTGCTGCTCCCATGAGTTGCCTCCCTCCGTTTGACGGCTACCTGCCCAAATGGCTCGCCTTCGTACGTGACGCGCCGGAGCATCTTTATCCCTGAACGCGGAAGGCTAATAGTCCTTTCATCTCTCAGATCTCGGTGGTCTCCGCCCTCAACAGTCTACAAGCCTACAAATCCCATGAATACTCCGCACAGCTTTACAATGGCAAAACTCAGTCTGGTCAGAGCCACGCCAACCCTCTGTCGTCGCGCACCTTCGCTACCTGGACATTCCTATCCGCCGTGATTCGCATGTACGCCGCCTACAACATCACCAATCCCGTTGCGTACGACATTGCGATTTGGACATACGGTATCGCCTTGCTGCACTTTGTCGGCGAGTGGTTGGGCTTTGGAACAGCCGAGCTCAAGGGTCGCTTCGTCAGTCCTCTTATCGTCGCCTCGTCCACTCTGGCATGGATGTTGACCCAGCGGGAGAGCTATCTCTCTCTTTGAGGTGGTGCAGCGATCTTCTGATTCCTTCGAGGGAAGGTGGTGGCTTATACATGTGAACTGGACCCTTAATAATTAATCACCAGGAACTTCCGGGATACGGCGCTACTCCTTGGATGATTGTCATTCTGCTCATGATGCAAAAGTTATTCTACTACTACATATTACACTCCGATTGGGCTCAAGCGTCCATCTTCTTTCTATACAACTCTCCTCCACAACCCCGTAGTCTGGCAGCGGCTTGTTCCGGGGTGATGTCACGCTGAGGTTCGCCCATCAATTCAAATCTACCGTCAAATCAGCAACCTGCGAGACAGGATCATAAGGGAAAAGGAGCGAGACTTACCCAACCAAGAACTTGCGCACCGTGGCGCTGCGCAGCAGAGGGGGGTAAAAGTGCAGATGCAGGTACGACGACTCGACCTCTTCTTCCGTGCCGTCGAGCGGCGCCTGGTGGATACCCATGCTGTAGGGGAAGTGAGTCTCGAACAGGTTGTCATATCGTCGGGTGATCTCAGCAATGGCTTCAGCCAGCAGGCCCTTCTCTTCGGCGTTCAAGTCGACCAGGGCGCGCTTGTGCTTCTTGCTGACAATCATGGTCTCGAAAGGCCAGATGGCCCACCAGGGGCAGACAACCAAAAACGCGTCGTTCTCGAACACCACGCGCTCCTTCTTCTCGCTCTCCAAGGCAGCATAATCCTCCAGCATGTGCTTGCCTCCGCGCTCTTTGCGGTACTTCTTCAACTGCTCCAATTCCATGGCGGGCTCCTCGGGCAACGTGCTGGTGGTCCAGACCTGGCCGTGCGGGTGAGGGTTCGAGCATCCCATAGCCGCTCCCTTGTTCTCGAAGATCTGCATATAACGGTACTGCTCCTTGGGCTTGGCCAGATCGGCGGTAGGGGAGTTGGGCGGCAAGGTCGTGGGAGGTGCGATGGAAGCCAACGGCGACTTGGGCGACAGGTGGGCCGTATAGATCTCGGTCCAGGCGTCAATGACGGGGGTTATTTCAGCGGCCGACAGATCCGCCAGAGTGAGGTTATGGGCCGCCGAAAAGGTGAGCACATAGCACTTTCCGGTCACCGGCTCAGCCTGCAGGAAGAACGACTCCCGATCTGTATCGACGTTAGGACCATGCCTCATTGTCTTGCTTCACAGGATGGAAAAACACACCGTCGCCCTTCTCGGCGGTATAGGAGGCCTGTTCCTCCTTAACCGCGCTGTAATCGTTCACAAAGACGAAGGTTTTCTCATATTTGGGGTTGGAATCTCCCTGCGCGCGCTTGTTCCCGGGACACAGGTAGCAGGCGGGATCATAATTGGGCAGAGTAGTCTTGGAAGGACTCTCCTGGGCTCCTCTGTTGATGAACAATTTCAGTCTTCTTCTTGCAATGGCGGTTCATGGAGAGATTTCGGGGCCAGCTTACTGCCAGGGACGCTTGGTGCGGTGGGGAGAGACCAAGACAGAAGAACCGCGGAGAGGATTGAATCTCCGATGGGAGATGTCGTCGAGGATGCTTTCAACCATTGCGAGAAATTAGAATCGTAGGCTTTGCAATCAGACCGGCCGGCAAGAAAGAGAAAGTAAGACAAGAAAAAATGTGCAAAGAACAGCGAGCAGAAAAAAAAGCAGGGAAAAGTCGACGGGCGGAGAGACGGCGCAATGGCGGGGCAAACGCCAAACAGTCAAAGGGAGTCGCGGGGTCTCCGGACTGCCACGCGAGTCCCGTGATTGGACAAGTCCCTTTCGGGGCATTTCGGTACCGAAACCACGGGGAAGCGAACTCGGATAATTTCGGCCGATGCCGAATCTGAGATGCGCAGGTGGCATGAGCTGATTAGCATGTTCTTTACGGAGTACAACTGTCTCTACTACAAACATACTCCGGAGTATATTCTAGTAGGCTGTACACGCCCCAGTGTCTGTTCTATCAACAATCCATAGACTTTGGTCCCTTTCTCTGCCCTGAATCGGGTAGTTAAACAAGGCAATTGGCGTTAGTCATCGGGGATTTTGCCGCATCTCACCGGCTACCCGAGTCATCCCCGGCCCGACGCTGACGTCATGTTACCCTGATTCCTAAGGTGTCTATCACGGTCTTATCAGTGAAGGTCTATCTCCAGTCCCATGGCACCAACATCCACCAGATGGGGTGTCTTCTCTACATACTCCCGACTTCTTGTATATACTTTAATATAACATTAAAATATCCTCGCTTCCATAACATGAGCACCACCACCCCTCCAGACCCCTCCTCCGCACTCCACCTCTACTCCCTTCCCAACGAGGTATATATATCCTCTCTACTTCATCAGTCCCCTAGTATACTAAGAACCCCCTCTCACCACCCAACCAGGTCTTCGTCCAAATCCTCACCCCATTCTCCACGCGCGCCCTTCTCCCCCTAACCACCATCTCGCACCGCTTCCACGCCCTCGTCCTCCGCATCCTCCACTACCGCCTCCTCCTATCCGCCTCGCTGCACGGATACAAACTCATCCTCGAGTGTTTCCACCCCAGCTCCAAGCTCATCGAACCGCATGTCTTCTGCCAGTATCTTGGCACCGACGGGCTTAGCGATCGCCACGAGGGCGCGGGCTCGTTGTACGAGGATGCCGATCCCGCGCAATGTCTGGGACGGCTGACGGCGTTGTATTCGAGGTTTCGGCCTGAGAGGGCTGTTGAGGAAAGGTTGAGTGGGATGGGGTTGGTTATTTCGGGTAGGTTTTGTTGGTTCCGGAGTTTTTTTTTTTTTTTTTTTTTTTTTTTGAAGGTTGCGTAGTGCTGGTGTAGAGATAATTATTCACGCAGGTTTACGTTGCGTCATGGGCGATCATGTTCTGGTGACGAGCTGATTAGCAATATCTAGACTCTGAGACCCAAGCAAACCAAGACCATTTGACCGTCACGCGACCTGTCAATCTCGAAGCATTCGAGGAGTTCTCGCAGCTATGTGTTGTCGTGAACGTCGTCAAAGTCATGCCGGGGACGCAGTTGCTCTTGAGTGCAAATACGGTCGAGGACGGAGTTGTCCGGCTGTTTCGGGAGTGGTTGAAAGAGCAGGAACGGACTTGTAGTTCCTCTCGTAATACGGATGATATTGATGAAGAGGATGAGTCCGAACCCAATGCCGCTAGCGCTAGCGACCAGCCTCAGTCTCAGTCCCTATCACCCATGCTGTGGGTCGATCAGGGCAAGAATGTCGGTCTGAAGGTGCGGGTTTGGAAGAAACAGTACCTGAATGCTGGGTTTCCGTTGCTGGTTCATCGGGATGAGGAGGCGTTGACGAGTTACGAGGTGGATATTGAAGGTAGGTTCTGCTTGTATTACGGAGCTTTTGAGAGTCTGGGGCTAATCCTGTGGGGTTTAGAATTGCATATTCGGACGACGCGGATACTACTGACTATGGAGCAGTCGTTGGAAGAGCAGCAGAATTACACTAAAGCAGTGATTTTTACTCGAGGAATTGGATGATCTGTCCGATAGACTAAGCATGTATTGCGATGCATTGTGCTAAAAATACCTCCTCATATACCTTTATCATCAGAACTTGACATAATTCGTAAACGTATGCACCAGCTGGTAACCAGCCCTCTTGTTAATTTCCCTTCATCATCACAGTTATCAATTCTCATACGCCAGCCCCGACTCCTTCCTAACCGCCCCATACACCCCAGCCAAATCTCCCTTGATGCCCTTCTCCGCCTTAACCCCCTTCAAATACTCATCCGTGACCTCCACACTCCTCAACCGCACACCAACCCTACTCGCCACATCCGCCGCATGGCCCAGATCCTTGCGCGCCAAATCAACCGCAAACAACGGCTCCTCGCGCTTCCAATACTCCCCGTCGACCATGCGGTCCGCATACTTGGCAAACGGGCCGGGCAAGAACGTATGCACCCACCTACGATACGCCTCGACGCCCAGCCCGGACTTCTCGGCCGCCACGAGGCCCTCGGCTACCGACTCCACCGTGTTCAGGATGAATGTGTTCCCGAGGATCTTGAGCGTTGTGGCTGCGCCGACGTCTTCGCCGGGCATGTCGAGCGTTGCTTTGGATGTGACGCCGTCGAAGAAGGGCGTCAGGCGCGCGAGTGACTCCGCTGATCCCGCGGGAACGACGATCATTTGTCCCGCGTCTGCGGCGTTCGGGGCCCCGAAGACCGGGCATGCGACGAAGGAGGCATTGCGTTGGGCGAGGGAGGCGTGGATCCGTCGCGAGGTGTCCGGGTGGACGGTGGAGCAGTCGACGAGGAGTTTCGATGTGAGGTCCAGAGAGGTGTCGGAGAGGAGGGTGTTGATGATCTGGTCGAGGGCGGCGTCGTCACCGACGCAGATGAAGGTGATGGTGGAGGCGCGGACGGCGTCGGAGATGGTCTCCGCGACGGTGGCTTTCTCGGGGCCTAGTGATTCGGCGAACGTAGTTGCTTTGGAGACGGTGCGGTTATACACGATCACGGGGGAGGTTTGGGGGCCTTTGTGGGCGATGTTGCGGCTCATACCCTGTGGTTTGGTCCGTTAGTTGCTGGTGCGGGGGAGATAGTGGGATAGCTAGATTGGGAGATGAGTGGATGGGTGGGCAACTAACACGGCCAATGTTACCAAGGCCAATCCAGGCGATGCGTTCGGAAGACATGGTGAGGGTGTTTTTTGTGATGGTGTACTCCGAACTTCTCGAGAGATGATAACAGAAGGGAAAGAGTGGAAGTTGTACTCCGGTTAAGATGACCGGGAAGATGAGGGACGACGAGGTGGATCTCGGCCTTGGTGGATCCCGACCCTCGGCATTTCCGGTCGATCTCTCTCCCGGACTGGTCCTCTATACAAAGTATTGTAGTATAGTATATGATTTTGGTCATGCAATTCTATAAATTTGTTACTGTATTCTTTATCATCCCATATCGCCACACTTATAGACTGTCTTGTAATTGCGGTGCTTCACCTAGTAGATCGTAGTGATTGGCTAGTATCATCTCGAGATTCACTATCAGGATAGCAAGAATCCTATCTATATTCCCTTTTATATTCCCTTTTATATTCACCTAGAAACCAAAGAATCTCAAACTATTAAGTCCCCCGCCCCCTCTCTCCCCTAAATGGACAAAAAACAGTATAACGAAAGCTTTTCAGGAGTCAATAATGCCAGAAACGGAGATATTACAAGCACTACCAAGGCGGAATCGATCTCAGACGATACCGTTCTTCCCCGAAAGGCTTCGAGCGTGAAGAGTTGATTGAAGAAAAAACACTTCGAACACTCTGCACTACTACTTATTTATCTGTCCGGAAACTGCGGAATGTTGAGAGCAAGCTGGCTCAGTGCCGTTTCTGGTTATATTCCACTTGACATGAATATACAACAAACGATAGTATGCAAAGAGGCAACAAAAAAGCCGGTCTCTGGATAAAACGGTATGTCGTTCGGGGATTACACATGAAAGATCTCTGGTGCTGAAGTCAGAAGCAGGCTAAAAGAAAGAAGCGCATGGACCTTTCGTATCTTGTTCTCCATTAAAACAAGCTATCGAGACACATACATTGAATCAATTGCACTTGTATTGACATAGTGGTTACTGCTTCAATGACTACGTTCGATGTCGAAAGTGAGTGCAACAACCTCGTTTTGTTCGTGGCGCGGATTGGTGTCTAGCCCACAAAGCTTGAAATCCAGACAGCATATCCAAAACAAGGAACGCAAAAAGGACACATTTTACTCGCAGCGTGTTTGAATGATGGATACTCTCGATTTCGTCTAGGAGCAATTGCCCCAAAAAATGGATGAGGGTTCTCTCCCATAAGGGACAATGCTGGCCATATTGCAAGTTTGCGGTCGACCACAAAAGGACACACGAACACAATGAAGCCTTGAGATAAAGTTCTGCTATTATTTCCGCAAATAAGACACCAGAAAGGTTTACTAGATTGCATACACGTGGCATGATGAATCTCTATTGACGTGGGATATACGGAAGAACCAATTCCGAAAGTGAGACAGCAACTCCACGAATTTCACAGCTGGAAAAAACACGAATATAGACTGGCTCCCAGCAAATGAACGTTTATCGATGATGGGTAGACCCTAAGATTGAATACTGGCGCCTCGTGATGTCCTCGACTCGTCTCATGGTGAACCCCGGAATAAGCCCCTGTGAGGCTGACAGTTATATGGGGTATCAGCTCCTGGAAGTCTGGCTAATTATTCTACCCTGTGATAAACTCCTTTTCCTACGGGTCTAGCGGGTTGATAGTGATACTGGAAGTTTGCCCCCCCTCTACTAACAGTGAAGATGATGAGACTTTGGGCTTTGAGGAAGGCGAGAAAGAGGACCAGGGATGAGGAGTGCAAGGCCGGTTTAACCAGAACGACGAACAGATTCTCGTGACGGCGTGCGGGACCTTCGGTATGACTTTTTTTTTACTTTTGGCGACTATGAGGCCTGCTGAGACAGGTCCATACAGGGCATACCTGATACCGTTTGCATGACCAGCCTTGGGGCCTTGAGTATCGTTAGAGAACTGAAAGGTTCCATGGATGTCTGCCCACAATCTCGCAGAATTTTCGGGAAGACCTGGGGAAAAGAACCCACGATTTCGGATATTGAAACGATTAGACAGTATTAAGCTATTGCGGAAGCCGCGAAGCAGACGATACTGGAATGTAGTAACGACCAGCTTTAACAAGTATAAGAAAAGATGCTAGCTGAAAAACGTTTGATCGACATGTTCGGCTTCGACGCGGTTACGGAGGACCTGAATAACGCTAAGAAACGCCTTAACAACCCCGGAAGCGGACCCGGACTGGGCGAAGCTAATAAAGATATTAAGAACGGCTCCGACGATGAGGATGAAGACGATAAAACGGGTTCTGAAGATGAAAACAAAGAGGAAGAGGGTGAAGAGGCGGATGCCGATAAGAATGAAGGTGACAGCGCGGATGCTAACGATGTCGGCGGGAATACCACTGCAAATAGTTCTTCAGAGTCGTCCATCGGTTAGGTTAATTTGATAATTTCATTGACTTCTTCAAATTTGCTTTCCTAACAGCATGACTGTTCAATCTGAAACGAACATTTCGGTAATGAAAATAATGAGCCAGCAACATGTATTGCAAGATACCAGGAGTAAACTGAATAAGAACTGCCAATTGATACCGTCTGAAGGTTTCCAAAAGGTTCTCTCCTATCCAACCTCCCTTTCCTGACACACTACGATCAGGCATTGAACATACTACTTTCCTCCATCCTTCTGACCCTGAATCAAACCAATGATTTTTTCGCAGGCAATCACGCGGCCCTCGCCCTCCAACTGCGCAGCAACTTTCTTCGCCCGATCCGCCATACCGATTGATTCCTCGCTGGCCAGCACGCGGATCAAGGCTTGCCCTAAGTCGACGCCTCGGACAGCTGGAGCTCTATTGCGACTGCCCCAGACTCCAATTCCGCAGTACTCTGCTCTATGTGCAAAGTCGTAGGTGTCGAACCATGTGGGCAAGACGACCTGGGGAACTCCAGCCCTAAATGATAGAAGGTGACGGCGTTAGGACAACGAGGCCATGAAAGGGCGGGGTATAAGGATAAGGATAAGTTATATAAAGTAGGATAAACTCACCTCACCGCCTCATGATAGGAATTCGACCCCCCATGATGAACCATACACTCCACCTGCCCGCTCATCAGCACACAGATCGGATCCACACTCAACCACGACTCAATCCGGACACGATCCCTCTCAATCGCCTCCCTCAGACAAGCCAAAGCCGACTCGTCACGCTCGCCTCGCCGCTGAAGCTTCCACAGGATCTGCACATCCCTCCGCTTCTCCAATAACATGCGGAACCCCTCTGCGAACTCGCGCTCCTGCGCCGCACTACACGCCACATGAGACCCCATGTTCACGAGCACCGTAGGACGCAGGGACAGCCACGCCGCGAGCTGTGGACTCTCGTGGGCGATGGGAGCGCAGGGCCGCACGATCGGTCCGCAGAGTGTGAAGTTGTCAGGCACGAAGCAGGGGAAGTCCGCGCCTGGTGTGGTCACGAGGAGGTAGGGGGTTTTGTCGCCTGCGGGGCTGGTGAAGAAGGGGTTTTGGCCTGGGATGCCGTGCTTGTTTCGGTATTCTCGGAGCTCTCTGATGCGTTTGTTGCCGAGGAGGATCGGGAAGATCTTGAGTGTAAGGAAGATGTTGAGGGGGGCTAGATACCACGGGACCGGGTAAGGGTAGCCCGTGCAGAGACTATTTTATGGTGAGATTCTTTGCATATGAGGGACAACAGAGGTGTGAAAACAAGTGATACTGGGGAAAAGCTCGGAGGAGGAAGATTCTCACGCTGGATATTTCCACAAATTCGCCAGCCGAGGCTGAGGAACCAGATCCTTCGTGGTATTCGGACTCAGCAGGACATGCGGCCACCGCAAGACCCGACAAGCATCCAAACCGATAGTGAACAGGGGATCTACGACCACAATGGCGGGCCGAACCTTCTTGATGATATCGACGCAATCACGATAAATAGCGACAAACTGGGGCCCATCCCACGGGTTCATCAGCATCGGGATAAAGTTGTTGAAGGCCTGATTGGCACCCCGGAACCCGATCTGGTGATAGTCGAAATGGTCAACGAAATGAGGCGTGTTGTTGTACACATCTACCATGGATGGTCCGTTGATTGGGTGAAAGGTAGCAGTGGTGGTGGTCGACGCGATCTCTTTGGCTCGCTCGTTGAGGGTATCGATGGATGAGGCGAGACTGGGGAAAGAGGCGATGTGGACTGTGTAGGATGGGCGAAGGAGGAACTCGTGGGCCACGGCGAGTATGATACTTGCTTGGCCAAATTCACTGTTTGTGAAGAAAAGAACGGGGTGGCTATCCATTTTGCTGATGGTTTAGGTTGAGATTCAGGGTACGATATCAAGGGAACTAGAAGACACGATGTGAACATAAGAAGGAGAACGAGCAAGACAATCAAGATCTCAGACACTTTATCCACGAAAAAAGATATAGACAGAGAGAGGGGCAAAGGACGTGGTGAAGAAAAAGGGATGGCCCACAGGCGAGTCACACAGGAAAGTTCCCTTAAAGAGAGTGGCATGGTTTGATCTTGTTGGACAGGAGTAACTTGAAAGCACGTTTAGACATCGGTGATTACCATTATGAACTTCTCTATGCTCTTTTTGTGAGCCCCTATACAAAATCTATATGCTATATGCAATGCTGGTGATTAATTCACTTCTATACAGTACTTTTCTGTCGTTCCACCCTCATCTTATCGATCATGCCTTGCGGAGACCTCATCTATTTCTTCCTCCGTCCACTGATCGCCGAGTTCCGCGTATTCACCCGGTCAATATCATACGGATTCTCCTCATACTGCGTAGCCGTTCGAGCCAAAGACCGCCCAGAACGAGCCGACTGTCTACTCGCTCGAGATGCGCGAGACGCCCGTCGACCGATGGCACCCTCTGACTGGATCGTCGAGAGACTATCCGTATCACTATCGCTGCTATCGTCACTCTCTTCCTGACCGGCCTGCTCTTCAGGGCCCGTTGTAACCTTCTCCTCAGCGGGCTGCGCCGCACGCACCGGCTTGTTCTGCATCTCAGCGAGACGATTCATGAATGCTTCTGACTCAGCGGCGTAAACGCACTTCTTGCGGATCCCCGCTCCATACCAATAAAAGAGAAGCGGGAAAGGCGCGCAAGCGAGGGCAAGGAATGCAGGGATCGAGGAGGCCCAGTGGATGCCGAGGTTCTCATACATGTAGGTAGTGAAAAGAGGGAAAGCCATGCCGAAGAGAGAACGAAGGGAAGAGTTGGCGGCCAACACGGAGGCCGCGAAGATGGTATACGAGTCGATCAAGTAGTTGAAGACGCTGAGGAAGACGAGAACCTCTCCGAACCCGAAGGGGACACCGGCAGCGACCGAAGCCATCCAGTGGATGGAGGGTGAGTTGGTCCAAGCGAACCAGAACAGTCCGATCGGGAGAGCGATGCCTCCGACGATACTAGGAGGGAGTCGGACCTCCGGAGCCAGACGTCCCGTGGTTTGTCGGCACAGTTTGGCGTAGTGCAGGTTGTCAGGAATGGTGTAGAGAACGGCGAGGACCATTCCTACCAAAACACCCATGAAGGCCAAGCCGCCTACACCCTCGCTCCAGCCGCGGCCCTGCTGATAGACGATCGGGAAGGCGGCGAAAAGCATGTACAGGGTGCCATATATAATGGCCATGTAGATACAGAACAAGAGGACGATCGGCTCTCGGAACAGGAGTTGCCAGGGCCGCGAGAGCGCCGTGGAGAGCGTTTTGGCCAACGGGACCCTGCCGCGCTCAATATCCAGCTTGCTGCGATAAACTCCGCCATTCAGCTCACACAATTTGGCGGCCCTTCGACGCAGGAGAACAGGGGCATATGTCTCGGGTAGAAAGAAGGTGACCGCAAGCCACACGACGCCAGAAAACGCAGCCATAAAGCCTTCAACCCAGCGCCATCCCGCGCCGGTGCCCAGGAATCCGCCGATAACCGGTCCAACGGTCGGACCACATAGCGGCGCCGCAGCAAACAAACTGATGGCAATGCCTCGTTGAGCTGCAGGGAAGAGATCACTGATACTCCCGCCACCATTGCCAAATGCCGACGAGCCGGAGAATCCCGCCAGGAAGCGGAGGATGATGAGGGTCTGTATGTTCTGGGCACCTGCCGCGCCCGCATTGAACGCCGTCATGAGAAAATACGTGATGGTGAAGATATGTCGACGACCGAAGGTTTCACTCATTGGGGCCCAAATTAGGGGACCGAAGGCAAACCCCAACACGAACAGGGAGATACCCAGGATGGCGACTTCTCGCTCACAGCCGAAATCCTCGATGATCTGGGTCATGCCGCCCGAGTAGGCGGACGAGACCAAAGCGGTAGTGAGCGTGATAAACGAGACTAGGAACGTGTAGGACCATTTCCGCACAGCGCCGAAGTTCATCGGGTTGCGAGGATCGTTGGGGATCCAAATGACCACGTACGGGTCTTCCTCGGTGCCGGAGCCATCGTATGGGTAGCTCGCGATTTCCTGCGTAACCACCTTCTGGTCGAACACCAGACGGAAGCAGTTGATGCGGGTTGGCAAGGCTGCCTCACCAGCGGCTGATCCTGTCATGCCTGCTGGTAATCTGTGATATGACCGTGATCACTGGTCATCCAAAGTCAGCTTAGGGCTTGTTGAGAATGACCGAGGGCGCAATGGCTCGATGTCAACCTGGCTCGGGGATCGTCGTGCTGGTGACACAATTGTGATAGTATGACCCACCTGATAGCGATTCTAATGGAACAAACAAACAGTAAAAATTATAGCATTAAGTCCGTGTTTGGCTTGTGCACCCTAACAAGAGGTCGTTGGCCTCGGAGAAACCGTAGATCGCGGGATATTCTTCTATTAGCGAGATCCCGGGCAAATGTTACATGGATAACCAAGGGTGAAAAAATTAATATGGCAATAATAATGAACGAGCGTGATATTATTACAGGTATTAATATGGGCAAAGAAAATTCAACGCGACCCCAACCGAGTTGAAAAGAGAGCAGGAAATCGGCATTGACAACCGAGTGCTGCCTCGGTTAGAGTGGCAGTGATCAAAGTCTTAAACCACCAGGGGCAAAAAAAACTTGAACCCGACCAACAGACCAAACCACACTGCTGACTTGACTATTACCAGCTGGGCTTCTCATTCGTGAACGACGGTCGGCCCGGAGTTAGTATTCCTTAGTGCCCAGACAAGCAAATGGCCCTTTGCTCCACTTCGGCTTGGCCTGCAAATTTTGGCAAATCGTGTTTCCGGTTTCTCGGTCGATGGGTGCACCTGGGGATGAGAATGGTCAGAATGGCAGGGTTCCAGTATAGATCCAGTACCTTGGGGTAATTGTCAATGTCCAATCTATATCCATAACATCTCAATGGTTGTGGCTTGACAATTGTTAACCCTGACAAGGGGCCGCCCAACCCTGGTACGGCATACCGACTAGTGGCTACAAGCATTCTTGGCAGACAAAAACCCAGGTGGTACTGTGGTAGATGGAATCCAGTCTATTTATACACACTTCGACGCGAAGGTGATACATTTCCATCATTGCATCTCCAATTTGCATTACACGCGGTGCTGCCTAGACGCAACCCCATGCAAGCAAGATAGGGCATGCATACGGCACGGGTCCGGCACGAGGATGCCGAAGTGGAGCCTGGAGACTCCCCATAACTCAGGGTCATAACAGTAAACATTTACATTTTATGTACATTATCAGCCCGGGCTGCCAAGCGAGATGAGATGTCGGAAGAGAGGTGCCGAGCAAGTTTCCATAGTAGACTGAGGCCTTTGGTTTTGTCGTATAAGAGGTTATTCACAGCCAAAAAAAAAAACAAGTAAATCATTCCTTGATTACACACAGAACATCTCTAATTACCTGAAGTCAAAAACAAGTTGAATAAAAGAAGCATATAGCCTCCTATAGGCCTTGCCGCCTTGTTCATCTATTTTCTCCATCAAATAACATAATATATCTTGAATGATCACATTCAATCTCAAAAGAGAAAGACGTTTTGTTTAACTCAAATTTCTTTCCTTGGTATCTAGTACACGAATGTGATTCCAACAGCATAACCAGGGCAAGAACGCATAAATGACAGAGCTATTAACCATATGTTACGTTGGAAGATTGCGTACAGACTTAGAGGTACGCGGGATAGTACATCTTCCCCCCTTAACTTATATGATTGTACCAAGTCATTGCCTTACTGCTCTTCACACTTTACAACTTCCAACTGCGTTCAGCTGGTTTACCACCCACTTACTAAGTATCCCTTCATTCGGCGTATCAATCCCGAGGAATCAGCCAGCAATGTCCGACCAAGGGTGATTTCGCGGCCATCTTTACGCCTAAACTTTGACTTATTCTGTTGGAACTGAAAGTACTGTTGGTGGCAAAGCAGACGCTGCTATGTAAACATTCCAGCCATATCTCAGTTAGGCACACATACAAAGGAACACTGGCAAATGCAAACAGTGCAAAGTCCAAATCGCTATTTGATGCCTGAGAAGTCAGGTTTTCAGAATCACCGAAAGGGGCCTAGCGCAGCACCACTTTCCTCCACAGGAAAGCAGAGGATGAAGTCAATTCATATTCCCTTCCTGCCAACTACAATATCCCCTCTTCATCAGAGGTATCATACCACACCAACTCTGGGGCCGGACAGCGCCTTCCACGGGAATCATCTAGCAACATTTCTTTGTAATTGTGATAGTATGAATCCCAGATGGTGATGCTTCCCCTGAGTCCCTCCGAAAAAGGCCAGTTCCACGAGCTGAGGTATTCATCGTAATAGTCACTCACAAGCTGTTCTAAACGTGGGTAGAGATCCGCACATATCGCCTCAAGCGCCGTTATAGGGTCTCCATCTTCCATGGCCTGGACAGTCGGGTCCGGGATATGCACCACATTACCCAGGGCTAGATCGCGAACGATCAGCAGATCCTTGAGCTTCATGGACTGAACGCGCTGCTGTCTTGGCTCTGGGCCTAGGAGTGCTAAACCCCACAGCTGGTAAACACCCCGAATGTATCGAACACGTTCGGTACGCGTCAGATGGGGTAGGCGAGTCTTTAATTTGAAGGGCGAATATTCTATGTGACCGTTAGCCAAGCCGTGGATGATTGATTTTAGCCTCGGGGCCGGGGATCAAAGAGAATTGGCTTTACCTAAGACGCGACTGATGTGATGCTTTTCAAATTCCGCCACAGATTGCTCCAAAACGGCGGCGTTCCGGATCAACTGGAGGACCTCCTGGAAGGACAGGAGTGTATCACTGGCCGGGGGACCCCCCTGGTCGGCCAGAAGTACCCGCGCATGCTTGCGACAGGGAATCGTCCGGGGGGCCACCTGTTGATAGATGGTATAGGCATTATCAACCCATACCTGGCGATGGCGACGGCAGGTGGTCGCAAACCAGGCCACGTCTGAGAACGAGGGAAGAGCACCAAAAATCGACACGATCAGTTCGGTCGGAAGACGCGACAAAAGGAGGTCAGATGACATGATTGAGAAACCACTGTTCGGAACTGTAGGAGCGAAGGAACGAGTTGCATCGATGCATCTTAAGAGGCTAGGAACAACGTGGTGGGGGGCTCTGGAAAACGCCTGTCAGATGCGCTGCAATCCTTTGGTCCATGCGCCGGGGCGATCTTGGTTCCCGCAGGGGTCTCAACCAACCACTGCCCTTCCAAGTCCAACGCGTTTCAGGGTCAAATCCTCCCCATACCCAACAAAATTACTATTGCGTTGCTTACGGCTGACTGTTCCTCGCATTTCTTCGTCGTTGAGTTTCATTGCTCCCAGAGCGCTTGAGGGGCGGAAATTATGGACCCTGCTTGAAAATCACTCGATGACCTTGACGGATCATCTACGTGCCTGTAATGTAGTCGGGCTTGGCGAGTAATTTCAAGAGGGCACATCAAGCCATCAGTTGCCTCGCACAGGACCAACAAGCATAAGCCAACGCATGCCCAGAAAGCACTGCCATGATCCGAGTTTCATCTTCGCCTTTGAAAAGCTCCTTCCCATTCCAGAAAGTATCTAATCTTCTGCCAATTGAAATCCAAAATGGGTAAGCGTTAGCACATTGCCTCCCATCGAGGTATGTGTATCACCAATCAGACCTGTTAGATCCTAGCAAAGGGCCGAGATGCCTTGCTCGTCTGAACTTGCCTACCTCATTGCAGGCAAAGTCAGCTTGATCCATCGCCCCCAGCATGTCTCACCTGTCGTTCAAAACCCCTCAGAGCGATGTGAAAGCAAAGGTAGACATGCTAGACAAGGAGGACTATGTATATATAGGCTGGTAGTGTTTGCCTTGATCTTGAGTTTTTCGACTCAGAACAAACAACTTTCCTTGTGTTTTTGTCACTCTTTTATTCTGTCGCTCATTATCTGTCGCTCATTATCTGTCGCTCGTTATTCTATTAAAATGCATTTGTCACGCCTGGTGACTAACCAGGTGGCATTATGCCTGCTTTGTTTGTTCCTTCTGTCGGCATTTATGCCTACCTCTGCTCTGCCGGGACGTGGTAAAGGTATCGGCAGCCATCGTTCTTCCAGCGGCAGTAGGGGAAGCAGCCACCATTCCGACGACAAGAAGCATGGTTCGGGTCTCGGCAGTCTCTTCTCTAGTGATGACAAAAAGTCTTCTGATGACGACAAGAAGCACGGACTTAGCGGCCTCTTCTCCGGTAGTGATAAGAAAGACGACAAGAAAGACGACAAGAAAGATGATAAAAAGGGCAAGTCTACCACTGGAAAAGATGGAAAACACGGCTCTTCCTCGGGCCACCAGGGAACCGATGATAGCAGAGGCCGTGGCTCTTCTCGGGGTTCTTCTCGGGGTTCTTCCCGTGGGTCCAACCGAGGATCTTCTCGCGGCTCAGATCGAAGCAACCCTTTCTCTGACAAGTTCGACCTTGACAATCCCTTCTCCGATGCCCACAAAGTTGAAGACATTTATGCTGTCGAAGACGGCCCGACCCCGGATAAGAAGCCTGGAATTGGTATAGAGTTTGAGGCCAGTGGTGTTCAGTTCCAAAACAAAAAGTGCAATGACCAGAACACCTTCGCGCTGAAAGGCAAGGAAGTCAAGAACCGAGCAAGCAAGCGGAGAAAGGACTGGGCCTTGACGGTGGACACCACTGATGGGAAAGGAGGACAGCTCTCAGGAGAATATATCCTTAACGGCAAGAAGATTAAACTCGGCTCTGGTCGCGCTGGAAAGGCCGCGGACGAGGTGGCAAATGACTTTGTACGCTCCCTTCTCGCAAGACCGTGTCAAATTCTGAAGCACTAATACCTCAATAGACGAAAAAGTGGAAACCACACAAAGGAAAGAAAGGCAGTGGTCCTGTGACTATCCGCCATGCCACACCCAAGCAATGCCACAAGTGGGATTTGGTGAAGCCGGTAAACGAAGCTATGATCCCTATGGTTGAGTGGCAATACCAGGTCACCGTCCCGATGCCATTAGGTGCTATCCATGACGTGTTCCGCAAGGCTCACCTCCATGAGAAGAGCCCCCTGTTGTCGGACTTTAAGCCGGCTTCCAAGAAGCGAATGATCTGGGTCAACAAGAATTTCTTCCAGGCAAACCCTGAAGGCAACAGCCCGGACAAGATCACTGCAGATGCAATGGGCTTTTTGTCCTTGGTGGTTTCCTACGCCAAGAACGCACAGTCCAGAAGCAACCCGGAAATTAGCCCCAAGATGCTCACGACGATCATGCCGCGCACTGATTTCGCCAGCATCTACAAGGACGTCAAGTCTGATATCAAAGGGGACCTATATAACCTAGTCTCAGTCCTGCTCTGTTACAAGAACGACGTTGACGACGAAGTCGAGTGAGTTTTGCGCTTGTTGTTGTGATAGAATGCTAATGGTGGACTCTGATAGATTCGACGACT
Source organism: Aspergillus ochraceus (assembly GCA_004849945.1). NCBI lineage: Eukaryota > Fungi > Ascomycota > Eurotiomycetes > Eurotiales > Aspergillaceae > Aspergillus > Aspergillus ochraceus. Next base: position 3,909,062 of record SSOS01000002.1, read on the forward strand.
CGATGTGCGACGGCGATGCGAAGAACCCCAAGCCCAAGAAAAACATCAATGAAATGACCGAAATTCACATGAAGGGCGAGAACCCTAAGACTAAGAAGAAGGACGAACCCCGCGTGAGACTCAAGGAATGGATGGAGAAGTTGCCCAAGGGCCAGGACCTCCTGGCTGAGGGAGATGCCGTTATCGACAAACAGGTTGGCGGCTTGAAGTCGGCTCGCGAGGAAGTTTACGGCGACTCCAAGCGGCTGGTGCCCTTGTTCGAATTCCGCGATATTGGAGCCGCCAAACCCGCACAGTTTAAGAAGGTGGTTGACGATATCGAGGATGCAGTTGTGGCCTACCACAAGCGATTCTAGAGCTTTCGACATGGGGGGGATGTCACTTCTCGGGGTCAGGACGACTAGCTTGGCCCTTCTTTTTCTCTTCCGCCTTTAGGACGGGTTGATCCTGCCCAGCGACGTAGCAGCAACTTTTGTTTGGACAGATGTTTCTTTTTTTCTTCTTTCTAGCCGCCCTTTAGATCTGGGTAGCATATTGTATTGACTACAATGTTGATAATGGTTCTGTGAACATTAGAAATTGAATTGAAGTAGTTCGATTCGCAGCATAAGGCGTCAAATTGATCATCGTATACCTTTTGATCGTGATGGGAATAGGATTCTTGCTCTATGCTCGCCCACAGGGACTCTTTATCTTCTTCTGGAAAGTGTTTCCCTAGAAAGTGGACATCAAAGCGCCAAGGATGTCATCATAATATAGTAGAGTATTGCTTTTCTTCAGGCATCATCGCGACAACCGAATGATCTGTCACTTAGCACGAAAATCCCTCGTTCTCCATAATTCGAAACTCGGTCTTTTTTTCAGGCGAATATCGCGCTCTAGAAGCACGACCAGCTGCACCGACTATGGTCTGGCCAAAGGGTTGTAACTGGAAGAAGGGAAATGGAAAGGCGAAGGAAGAAGGCGGCTCAGGCACCAGGGCCATCGAACCTTCGCGCACGTGGGTTAGCACGAGACCGCGTCGACCTGTCTGACAGTCTTCGCGCCACTTACTCCATGGAGCTGCCGCCGACTCCCTTCGACAGAATCCATCGGAGTTTCTGCTCCAACCCGATCCCGTCTCCATCATTGGTCTAGGGAGGTGTTATATCTTGCGTCCATCAAACTGCCGATCCAGTAGTTTATCCAGCATCGCCATGGAGACACTGCGTTGGTCCAGTCGGCAAGCTACACATCGTTGGGGAACATTACTAGGTGAAGACTCAGACGGAGCGCGCGCTTCGGAGTTCAGGACATGGTAGGCGGGGATGTTTTTGCCTCCGTGTGGGCTTTGCCAATGCTAACTAACTTTATATACTACTGAGACCACACGTACGGTGTACTCCGGAGTATCGTGGGTGGGCCTTGTCGCACGTCTCTCGGTCATCCAAAACTCCAGACAGATCGAAGGAAAAGTAAGAGGTGTGGAGGGGGCCACATGTTGTCAAAAGTCCCGAGAAGAGGCCATCGTGGCCGTTTACAGATCGATGAGGGAACCATGGGATACACTCCCAATTTCCAGTTGATCAAAAATATGAAACCGAGCCCGAACCTTGGGAGGTCCCGAGCTTATCCGTTATCTCCAACTGGGCGAAGGAGGGATCTGTCAGTGTCTCAGACGAAGGCAAAAACTTTAACTACTGTTTTTTGCCATCTGAGAGACCTGTTCCTAATTGTGGCAAGGGGATTTTGCCGGGAGTGGCTGGCTGCTGTGAAGTTTGTGTGCATCAGAAAGCCCTCCTGCCGACTTTTCGTTTCTTTTTTTAAATTGTTGCAAGAACTCTCCACAATTCGTTGTTCGGCCAAGATGGCTCGAAGGTTCTCTTTATCCACTACGGCTCAGCCGTTGGACAGAGCTTCCTTCACGCGACTATTTCCCGGGAGGGTTCCCTGTCGATCTGGCTAATATATTGGCTGAACTGTTAGTAATAGTTCTGAAGATCAACCCGGGGAGGCCACGGAGAACCTATTCTAGACCGTGTTCGGGACCATGAAAAGTGAAAAGGATGGACCATTCGGTGGAGCATGGAGATGAATCACCCTCGCCCCTCCCACCATGAAGTTCATGAGCTCCATCAAGTCGAAGCTTGCGACCGTGATTGACATCCGATAGTCCGTCCCGAGGGGAGGATCACCCGCACCCGCCATCCAATCAATTGGCCGCGAAGCTCGCGGGTCAAGCATTACTGGATCGGAGCTTGGGTTGCCCTGTCGGGCATCCGGATCTACATATCTCAACCATCAACGCTGTGTGGCAGGTTTCATTATGTCACGGATCGCGGGTCAACATTCGACGTTGTTTCGAATTTCCCGTTGTTGATTGTGGAATTCTCGCCATCCCACTACCCATCTCTCTGCTCCTTCCCTCAAGATGGGTGGGTGGCTAAGATGGCGTGACGGTGATGACAACGCATCTAGAATAAACTACCACTCCAACCATCTCCATCATGGCTTGGTGGTTCTCCACAACGCCCATGGCGGTGACAGCAGGAACCATGAAACATTTTCTAGACCCCTAACAGACAGAAAAAAATTGGCTTCCGGATCCACCAACTAGTGGTGGTTTCCCTTCCTTCAGGGGACGATTCCCCTTCCGGCCATCTTTATCTGACCTCGGCTACGAAAATGGGAGTATCGCAAGCTTCCATTCTTCGATTGCTCAAGGCCACGTCAACGTTGGCAAAAATTTTCCAAGGGGGGTAGGGCTTTCCACGCCCCTCATATCGTCATCCTTCACTATTTGGGAGACAATCTTCATGCCACTTGAAGATGGCTGACCAGCCTTAACACAAGGGGAGAAAATTTCAAAGGCCTTGGACACCGGGCAGATCATGTGGGGATAATTATGATGCGTTACCCTTCGAATAGAGGGCTTTGTAGATCGGGACGACGATAAGCTGAGCTTATTGGCATTGTGTGGTAACGGACATGGAATAAAGCTCGGCCATGCAAGGGGGTGTCGAAGGGCATCGTCATCCTAATAGCTTGGTTCGGAGCCCGTGCTGCCCAGCGGATGGATGCCCTTGGCTGTATCCACCAATGCGCGATGACCCATCTGATTCAGGGCCCTTTTTGCCGTTGGAGATCAGAAAAATAAGGAGCTTGGGTGAAAAATTATTTTTCTAAGAAAAAAAAAAAAGCAAGGGCCAACATACCAGAAATATCCATCTGTATGGACGCGCGTTGTCTGCCAAAATCAGGGCAAATTATCATCATGATCAACTACGACGTTGATTTTCTTTTTGGAGGAACGATTATTTTTTTTTCTTCTGGCCTACTGTCCGTTTACTTATTTCTACGACCATGGCTGCCTTCTTATGTTCTCTATCTTCTCATGCTTTTCCTTTGAACCTTCATCTCAATAGTCTTTCCCCTTTGTGTGATCACCATGTCACCACAGACCACCCACGATTCGGCGGTTTCTTTGTCTACCTCTGATGCGAGCTTCACGGAGAAGAAGGACGTCCATGTTGAAACAGCATCTATCAGACCAACTGATAGCAGTGATGCCGAATTGGGAGAGTCGTCTCAGGATGAGGATGACAACCTCGTTCACTGGGATGGTCCCAATGATCCCGAGAACCCGATGAACTGGACGAATTTCCGGAAATGGTTGACTATTGCCTTGATTTCCATAAGCAGTTACAATGTGTAAGCAGACCTGTCACCCTCTTGATCTTCACTGTGGCGAATATGTCATGCTGACTCTTCCCAGCTCTCTGGTGTCTACGATCTTCTCACCGGCTGTGCCGGCTGTCCAGGATGAATTCAACAACCATGATGACTCTATCTCTTCGCTTATGGTCTCGGTATATGTTATGGGTGCTGCTATTGGCCCTCTCATCCTGACACCCATCACCGAAATGAGCGGAAGGTTGCCTATGACCCACGCGGCAAACTTTCTTTTCTTGGTTGCCGACATTGTTTGTGCTGCCAGCGTCAACATGCCGATGCTTATCGTCTCCCGACTGTTCATGGGTGTGGCTAGCTCCGTCCCAGTGACTGTGGGAGGTGGCTTCGTTAGCGATATGATGAAAATGGATGAGCGAGGAACAGCGATGACAATCTGGACCGTGGGGCCTCTTCTGGGTTTCGTGACTGGTAAGCATTGATGTTATGAATCTGCGATTTTTACACATACTCATATATATCTATAGGCCCCATTTTTGGTGGCTATATGGTCCAAAATATTGGATGGAGATGGACTGTCTGGCTTGAAGCCATTGTCGTAAGTCTTCTCAACCTTGCCAACCAATATCACCAAAGCTAATCAGTTTGAACAGGGTGCAATTGTTGCAGTTGCGTCTGTGTTTCTTCTCCGCGAGACGTACGCACCAACTATTCTACAGAAGAAGGCGATGAAGTTACAGAAGGAGACTGGTCGCCACTACCGTACCAAATTCGAGACTGGCCAAACTGCCTGCCAGATGCTGCGGGTTTCACTAACCCGTCCGATCAAATTCCTGTTTCTCTCGCCTATCGTCCTGATTGTATCCCTATACAGTGCTGTCACCTACAGCTACATGTACATCCTCTTCACAACCTTCACCGAGCTTTTTGAGTCGATGTACAACTTCTCGCCGGGCGAGGCTGGTCTCGGCTACCTGGGCATCGGTCTGGGGTTCACTTTTGGTCAGATCACGGTTGGTTACTTCTCGGACCGCTATGTCCGGCGACAAGAGAAGATTCACGGCAAGATGAGGCCTGAGGACCGTCTGCCGCCTCTCGTCGTGGGATGTTGTCTCGTTCCCATCGGTCTCCTCTGGTACGGCTGGTCGGCTGAGTACCACACGCACTGGATCGTGCCCATCATCGGTACCTTCTTCCTAGGCGCCGGTATCTACTACGTGCACCTGGTGACGCAGGTGTACTTGGTGGACGCATACACGACATACGCCGCCAGCGCCGTCTCGGCAGAACTTTGTCTTCGGTCGATTTTCGGCGCCACCATCCCCCTTGCCGGCACCCATCTGTACAACAAGCTTGGAATGGGATGGGGCAACAGTCTTTTGGCTTTCATTGCGGCCGCATTTGCGCCCACTACTCTTTTCCTCCTGAAGTATGGAGAGAGCATCCGGACCAACCCGAAATTCCGTCCTAACATGAACTAATTCGACCTTACCGTTAACTTCTCTTGGACCACTTTTTAACTTCGTCTTCGTTCAAATTCTTCTTTCACCTTTCTTGTTACGACATCCAAAATGATCACTGCATTACCAGCGTTTGGGTTGGCGTTCCGGAACCGACACGACTATGATCGAGCGTTTCTTTTTTTCTCGACTTTTCTTTCATCTTCGAAAGCAAGCATTTATAGATGCGGGGTATACGCCAAGTTAATGTCTCTCTCACTGATCCGTTAATGTTTTGGGGCTTTCGTTTCTTTTTCATGTATATAGATTTCTTTACTGGGTAAACTGGATTTACGCAGCGTTGATGTGGCGATTCTATTAGACAAGCGAGCGCAAATTCGAGACTTCCAAGAACATTTTTTTCTATCATAACTGCTTTCTCCACTGTAGTTCAATTTGCAAGAATAAAGCGACGCGAAACACAAAAAAGCCACGTCTCAACATTGACACATTCATGATCACAATTTGTACATAGTAACTACTGCGTAATATTCAAGGGATAAACCCCGAGATAAACAACCCCGCAGATCCTAATCCCAGACTCATACTCAATAGACTGCGTCATCAAAGCCCGGATTCCAGGACTCTAAGTCTAACATGGCGGATCGACAGAAAGCACAGATCCCAAGAATGCGAAACTGTGTCCTTCCCCGGAACCTTGACCGAAAGCTAGGAAGCCAAGAAGCCAAGAAAAAGGGATCCCCTTATAGGTACATACATCCATTGATAGGTACCTAGACAGGTACGGAGTAGGAGGGGCAAAAAAAAAAAGAGAGAGGAGGATGGAAGCGGAAGCCACCGAGTCGGAGAAAGAAAGCAAGAAAGAAAGAAAGGGGTTCAACCCGGGTAACTTACGGAGTAGGTAGGTAGGCAGGTTCATGCAACGCAACGAAATGCACTGCATAAGATAATTACATAGAATGGCTGCAGAAGTGCCGCAGGAAGGACCCGCTGCATGCACGAAACCGGGTCTTATTATTTTGCAGGTTATGCAACGGCGTGCGTCAGCCTCTCCCCACCGGCATTCCAGCCTTGTCTGGGGTTTTTGGTTTTGGACCCTGAAATCCATCCGTGATGAGATCGGCGGCGCTGGGAGGGGCGGTAGTTTCCTGTAGGGCTAGGGCTAATTGTTTATCGCTCTGGCTTGATTTTGGGGCTGGTGGGCTTCTTTGGGGGGGTTATCAGTTGGGTTGGAGTTTGGGTGTACTTCGATTGTAGAAAGATAGAGTGCTCCTATTAGAATTGACAATAAGTGTAAGTACTCCACTACAATGACTAGTAGTGTACTGTCGCCGTCAGCTAGTCACTACTGTACGCTATTAATTCCCGGTGGCAATTACATGACCGACGAAGCCTAGAATCCATCCCGACGCCTATTTCAGCAAGACAGGTACAGGTCTAGATTCGGCGTTCTAGCTCACAAGTCTCGGAACAATATGCGCTACGATATCGAATATATTATCCATGCATACATTTCACTGGGTCCAGTTGCTGTGTAGTTTCTAAAGGGGGAAATATCATCCAGCCATTTACGACATAGTGTCGATGCTGTTTACGTTTACTATTTTAGTCACTGTGAATACTGTACATGGACCTCCTCCCCACCAAAGTAAGGATGTGATTTGAGTGAGGAAACTATTGGAACATCTCCAGTGGACCTACGGAGTACTCCGTATAGCAGTCCGTGTTCAATATGTGATTTACCAGGTTGATAAATAGTGGGTGGGTCGGCACTATCACTTAGTGTGGGCCAAGCTTTGTGGCTTTGCTTGGGACTGAAGTGTCCAGTTGTATACAACACAGGACAATGTCCAGAATGAAAAGCACCACCTGGGGATTAGTTAGGACGAAGGGTGTCTTTTCTGATACCCCTGAGTAAGTTGTCTTGTGCTATCTTTGGGCCCATGTTTGCGGCTCTTGCTTTGTTTCGATGAGATCCGGGTTCACGGGACTCTGTCAGCCCTAGTTTACTACCTAGACATCTACTTATAGTAGTTCACACGAGTATTCAAAGTAATGTATGTTCTCAAGGGGTTCCCTTTCTATGGATAAGCGAGAAAGTCTCGAGAGCTATCTGGAAATGAGATGATTGACTCGGTCGACCTAGGTTCTAATCGACTTTCAGCATTCTAGCTAAACTACCATCTTCGCTACATGTCCCGAACCAAATCTAAGGTACGTACTCATCCTTATAGATAATAATGCCACGATGCTTTCTGCCTCTTGAGTGTCTTCATTGGCTTAGAGTCAGCCCCTGTTCGAGAGAGAGAGACAGGCCCAACCACCCAGTCACCCCTTGCATTCCTCAGCGCTGGGCTTGTCTCGTGCACCACCATCATGACTCTCACCACCACGTACTTGTCTGCATAGCGATGACGGGGGTTCCTAGTTGAATGACAGAACCTAAGCATATACTGCCTTTTGTGTCATCATTCCATCTTCACAGTATCCGTAGATGGTAATCCAAGACTCACCCCGCGAAGAAACCACCACCCACTCATTCCAACCAACCATCCCCCTTCCTAGGAATGAAGGGGCAACAACCAGGGAGCCAGGGAGAAAGCCACGCCTTGACTCGAATCTAAAGGAAATTAATCGATTAGTCAGTCGTATATCCATCCCCTCCCATCAATCCCTCTCCATCGCATCTCATCCCTTCCTACTTCGTCCTCAACCAAATTCCTCTTCGACAATTCCTCGTGGTCTCGGTATGTCCTATCCTGTCTGTCCTATTCTTCTGTTGAGGCTCAAGAGCGCAATGAACTAACTAGAGATATCCGTGTATAGGCATTAGACCCAGTCGTTCTTTATCAGTACTCGCTGTCTTTTTGATAAATCGGAGTAAAAGACTCGACACGATGAAGTTCACCACGGCCCTTATTGCGCTCTTCGTTTCGGTCGCTGTGGCTGCTCCGGTCCCTGTATGATCTCTCCTCTCTTTTTTTTTTTTCTCTTCTTGTCCTTCTCTTTTCACCCTTATCTATCTACCTATGTGAACTGTTCGATGGGTAGATAGATGAATCAAGGGAGCCACAGCGAGAGCTTCACTAACAAACCATCTACCTCCAGTCCACCTCCACAGAAGCCAACCAGCCCGAACGCCGCTTCGAAGCCGACAGTCTTCTATCGGCGCTGGTGAACCCGAAGGCGTTTACCAAGGACATTAACTTTTCGTTGCTGGGTATCGATAAAGAGGACTTGCCGAATGCGCTGTAAATTCAGTATTATTCATTGGTTGAAGGAGATTGGTACTGGAGGGAGGAGGTTGAGGATCGGAAGGGATGAGGCTTCATAATATGATAAGGAATGAGATGTGATGTTGAATTTGGCTGTTATCTTATGTTTTTATATTTGATGTCTACATTTTTATGAAACGGAGGGTTAGTTGGAATCAGTACATGCGAGAACTGGCTTGATACAGTGATTTTGAATTTGTCATTCATGATCGACTAACTAGCTCAATAGCTATAAGTAGGCTATTGATAGTGATATTTCGTTCTCGTAATGCGTTGTGCTTCGTAAAAAAGACAAAAAAAGGATCTCATCTGATCTGATCGCCATGAGCCCAATTCCTTAAACAGTAGTACTTCGTCATCGTCATCATCGGAAAGAAAGGCTGAAAACAAGACAATATCAAAAGAATGGCTGAGTGGGTATCCGTAATTATTCGTAGCCGATGGGCATAATCGTTCAACATAAAATGCAGTGCAGCGCAGTGAAGAAAAAAAAAAAAACAAAGCTGACAAGGATCTCAATCTTCCATGTAGTCGTCAACCTCCACGCGGGTTCCCAGGGCCTGTTGTCCCTCCTTAATCATGGCTTGAAGCTGGCGGTTCAAGCGACGTAGACTAGCATCTTCCTCGCGCTCGATCCGACGGCGCTGGGCCATGTATCGCTGCGTTTCCACCGAAACGGGAGTCTCACGGGGCTTAGCGGGCGAGGAAAAGTGCGCCGTGGGTAGCCCCGAAGACGAAGGAGTCGACAGGAGGGTCCGGTTTCCCGACTGTCGGTGACGCATGAGTGCGGAGCCAGCTCGACGATGATGAGACTGAACTCGGCGTTTGCGAGACGACGATGCGGCATCGTCGCCGTTATCTCGCGAGGGCACCAACACCCAGTTTTGCCGGATTTCATCATCCGGATACTCCCCGGGGACCGGCGTCGCATCTCGTTCGCGACGCATGGGCGATGCAGAGGCATGCACGGTATCCTGTTTCTCCGAGGGACCCTGCTCGACCGTCATGGCATATCCTTGACCTCCGCCGGCGTAGAATCCCCGAAACGCGCCCGACCAGCAAAATCCCCAGACTTTGCCTACCACGCCCAGCACCGCGCGTGTCCAGCGGACCGGGGCGGCGGGGGCCAACAGCCCCGGGTTGTAGTCATCGTGGTGGCCGTAGTCGTCGGGGAAAGTGATCTTCTCGTTCGCAGCGGGCGGGGCCGCAAGCGAGGTATGAGGATCCCGACGGCTGCGTTTGCGACGGACCTCGCTAGCCTCGGTCAGAGACTCGATGCTGCCGTCGAAATGGTGTGGATGGTAGTCCTTATAGCGGTTTGGACGATAGTAGTCGCTCTCGGAGGGGAGTTCGTCGGACCCCAGATGGGACAAGGAAGGGTGATAACTGTCCGGGGAACTGAGCGGAGTGGCACTGATGAGGTCGGTGGAGGGATCAGTCCAGGCACGAGCCCCGGACTCGTAGTGGCGACATCGTTTGCGCGAGGAGATGGAAATGGAGCGATACAGGGCCGACGAGGCGGAGGACCTCGTGGGAGCAAAGATTTGCGAAGGAGGACCGGTGAGATCGAGTTGAGGGGGAATGGGAGATTCGACAAATAGGGGCATTTGGGGAAAATGCAGGGGGGTGGCTGTTGATTTATTTTTGTATTTTAGGACGCTTAATTTACTGACCTGCAAAAAGAAAGAAACAAACGATGTGGAAGGTAAGATAGCAGAATGGAAAAAAAGACAGAAAGAAAAAGATTGGAGGAAAGAAATAAAGAGGAGGTTGGAGAAAAAGACGGCAGGTGATCTCATCTTTCGGTCTGCCCTCACCTACAGAGAGACCTTCCACTACTTCCCTCCGCATTTCCTTCTGGACCAGATCAGTCTACCTCGATATTCCAATATAGAATATAATCAATGAAGGAAACATCATAAGGCAATCAGATCTGATCATGTCCTCCTGCCAAGAGACCTCCGTCGCTCATCTGCAGACCCTCTCCAATGCATCAAGCAGCATCTCTAGCTCCCCCTATGGGTCAGTTCATGCGAAGAGTTATATCTGCTGCCTTGACTAGCCGTGAGGATTTAGCGCCACTCGATTTTATCGTCCCGAATTCCAGACGGCATGCCAAAGTAGCTAACAGCCAGGTGAAGATACTATTCAAAACCGAATCGGGATGAACGCCTATTGAAGTCTGGAGCGATGACCCCCATACATACATCAGTTGATATTGACAGGGACAAATCTGACTTTGACACCCCACACTCCAGTTGTACATTCGGATGAATTGCCTACAACTTCTGACTCCTCCACTGCACTCCAGCTGCATCCAGTCCCTCCTCGCCGTCCACCAGCACGCACCAGCCTTCGTATCCGCGGCCTCCGTCGCCCGCAATGACCGCCTCGAAGTGACCGCGCGCAAAGTTCAGCACTGCGTCGTCAAAAGTGCCTGGCTGTAGCCAGACAGCCGGAATGCCAACCGAGTGAGCCTCCTGGAGGAGAGGCAGTGTTACCCCGGGCGGTGTTACCACCGAGAGCGACGTCTGCGATGGAGCCGGCAGCGCCCCCGGCGATGCGACCGTGGCGTAGGCCTGCGAGGGCAGTTGGATGGAGGCGGCGCGAGGGTTCAGCGGAGTAACGGGAAGCGAGTGCTGATGATACCAGGCCAAGACTGATTGTAGATACAGTGAGTGATACGGGTTTGGGCAATTCTATGCGACGGAGACCTACTTTTGTAGCCGAACTTGTTGGCGTCATTGCTGGCTCCGGCGACCGCAAACCGCGGAGACGAGAAGAAGCGCTTGACGGCGTCCATTTTAGGTTCCGTAGAGTTTTGGTATTTCAGAGTCAGGTTTATTATGGATCAGATATTTGAGACTTAAGGTGAGAAAGGGCGAGAGAGGAGGAAAGATGAACGAGTAAATCTACTGCCGAGGAAGCGGGGAGTCTTGTTCGGTCTCCATCTTCTCCATCTTCTCCATCTTCCCCAACCAACTTTCTCTCGTTCATTCATCCACGCTTTCGTTCATTTCTTCTATCTTCATCAACCAAACACATTGACCTCTATCGCTCTCGCATGCCCCCCTACGTCCCTCGTAAGCGTGTCTCCTCCGAGGATCCGCCCAGTGCCAAACGTCAAAATGCCACCCCCAATGTCGAGATCGGCCTGCTCGATGACGACAGCTCCGATTCGTCTTTAAGCGATGCTCCCAGCAATACTCCCAAGCCTCCGAAGCCCGAAGATGACGACTCCGACGACGAATCCGATGATGAAGAAGTCGACTGGGAAGATGCTATCGATTCCAACCCTACCGCCACCCCGGCAGCTTCCAACACGCCCGCCCACCTTCAAGACCTCGAGTTAACCCTGGATCGGAACGAGGTCCATCTGACCGACATTGCCGAAGGGAAGAAGGGTCCTTCTAAGATCGAACGTCAGATTCGCATCCAAACCCATTGTCTCCACGTCCAGTTCCTTCTATACCATAATGCCCTGCGCAACGCCTGGGCAAACGATTCCGAGGTACACGAGATTCTGCGGCGCAAATTACCTCCCGCGCTCCATAAGGAAATCAAGAAATGGCGCGTCGCATCTGGTCTGGAGCTCCCGGAGAAACCGCCGGAAGACAAGTCCAACAAGAAAAAGAAGAAAAAGGGAAAGCAACGGCAGGAGTTGGAGCGCGACTGGGGCGAAGGGTCCACGCGATTGGAGCCAGGACAGCCGGATATGAGTCGCGGTGATCCCATCATCCCTTTACTTAAGGTGCTGGCCGCCTACTGGAAGAAGCAGTTCAGGAGCACCGCCCCCGGGTTACGAAAACACGGCTATCAGCCCATGTCCCATCTTCAGGCGGAGATATCTTCTTTGCAGAATGATGATCACGACGCGGAGAGACATGGGGAGCGGGTGAAGGATGTTGCGGAGTTTCGAAAGGCGGCCGAGCAGATGCAAGGATCGCGAGACCTCGGAGCTCAGCTTTTTACAGCCCTGCTGCGCGCCCTGGACATCGAGGCGCGACTCGTCGCCAGCCTACAGCCTCTAGGATTTGGATGGACCAAATCGGAGGCCTACACACCAAAGCCTAAAACAGAGACGGCTCCAACAACGGAGACCGAGGGAACTGAGACTGCCGTGGACCCTGAATCAGACAGCAGCGATTCGGTTCCGAAACCCTCCCGCAACGGCCCAGGGTCCCAAAAATATGACAAAGACCTACCCTTCCCGGTTTATTGGACAGAGGTGGCCTCGCCAGTGACGCACGAAATCATCTCGGTTGACCCGCTCGTGCTCCAAAATGCCGTGGCTTCGACCCCGGAGTTGCAGGCGGCCTTCGAGCCTCGCGGAGGCAAAGCCGACAAAGCTAAACAGGTGATTTGCTACGTGATAGCCTACTCGTCGGATAAGACGGCCAAGGATGTTACCACGCGATACCTGCGTCGTCGCACTTGGCCGGGGAAAACTAAAGGGTACCGTCTCCCCATAGAGAAGATTCCCATACCCGGTCGTAAAGGGAAGTACTACGAGTACGATTGGTTCCGCCTGACTCTGCGCGTATACGAGCGTGCTCCCAACAAACGGACTGAAGTCGACGATGTCGAGGACGCAAAGGATTTGGCCCCTAACCAACCTGAGAAAAAGCCCGCCAAAGAAGGCGACACCCTTCAGAGCCTGCGTGCATCGGCCGAATTTGTCCTCGAGCGATTCCTCCGTCGCGAAGAAGCCTTGAAACCCGGCGCCCAGCACGTCCGCACATTCACCACGGGGCGCGGCGTCAAAGCAAAAGAAGAGAACGTCTACCGACGGAAAGACGTTGTCAAATGCCTCTCAGCGGAGAGTTGGCACAAAGAAGGCCGACAGATCAAGAAAGGCGAGATCCCACTGAAACGAGTGCCCATTCGCGCCGTCACTCTTCTCCGCAAACGCGAGGTGGACGAACTTGAGCGTGAGACAGGCGAAAAGCCCAAACAGGGTCTCTACGCCAAATACCAAACCGAGTACATCATACCGCCCCCTATCCGCGACGGCGTCATCCCCAAGAACGACTACGGCAACATTGACTGCTTCGTGCCCAGCATGGTCCCGCGCGGCGCGGCACACGTCCCCTTCCCAGGGACCGTGCGTCTCTGCAAGAAACTAGGCATCGACTATGCCGAGGCCGTGACGGGCTTCGAATTCGGATCTAAAATGGCCGTTCCTGTAATTCAAGGCGTTGTGGTGGCTGTTGAGAACGAGGATCTCCTAAAAGACGCCTGGCGCGCCGATGCCGCCGAGAAACGAGAGAAGGAGCGCCGGAAAACAGAGGCCCGCATCCTGCAAACCTGGCGCAAGTTCCTCTTCGGCCTGCGTATCGCCGAGCGCGTCCGTGAGGAATACGGGCAGTCTTCTCGCGACTACGAGCAGGACGATTATAATCCGTTCACGAACCGACGGGCCGGACGGCCTCCTTCTCCCTCTCCAACTGGAGACTTCCATTCACACCCGCAAGAAGAGGAAGAGGTCGACGAAGACCGCGCTGATTGGGGCGGCGGCTTCCTCTTACCCGGTGAAGACGACGGAGATGACGGCGGTTTAATTGTCGAAAAACACCACGAGCAGCCGAAATCTGCTCAACCTGACAACCGTCCAGAGTCGAGGTCGGAGCCAGAACCCGCTCCGGACGAAATTGACGTAGACGCAGATGATGATGATGATGATGATGAGAATGAGAATGACAATCAAGAAGGCGGATTCGAAAAAACCGAGATCCCAGACAGCGATGGTCCCTCTATCGAAGAGCTGTCTTCTCCGCCTCAAACATCATCAGATGACGACGACGATCCCGATTCAGACCCGGAGGTTCAATTCACTGGCTCGAGGTCAAGGACACAAAAACAAACACAACAAGCTCAGGCGCAGGAACCGCCTACAACACGCCGACGGACTCGAAATATGACAAGAAGGGGTTAATTAGTCGGTGAGAAAGTGCACTCGAGGCGGATTCTGGGGGCGTTTCATTATTCATGGAGGGTACATCTTTTCTGCTCGGCTCTTTCATATGTACAATTTAAGGTATTTGGCGTTCGTTTTCATGTTTCCATGGTAAATCTAGGTTTAAATGAGGGGTGGCGTTTCGGTTTCGGCTTCAACATTGAGGGGAAAGCTTCAGCGTTCTGGAGGGATATGGGGATATGGGTATCAGGACATAAACTAGAAGAGAAGGGTCTACGAAACACGCACAGCACGTGTCATACAATTCCATAAACGAATAGGATTCAAATCCAAATCCATTAATCTAATCAATCATCTTAAATATTTCTCTATGCCAATAGCAAATCCTCCATCCAACAGATGGCTCTGTACCCATAAACTCGTAATGTCTTAATATACTTCCTAACTACCTTCTCCTAAACGAAGGCGACCCAATCCCCACGTCCCCGAAATCCTCATCATCCTCCTCTTCAATCATCCCGCTCTCGCCCTCATCACCACTCACCAGCTCAAAATCATCAATAGCCCCAAAATGCACCGCCGGCGAAGTCACCGGACTAGTCGCCACGCGAGGCCGTGACTTGAATACGCTCGCGTAGTCCGCTTCTTCCTTGAAGAGGTCATCCTGGGGCGTCGAGGCGCGGCTGATGTCTGGGACACGACCGGATGGCTTCTGTGGTGTCTCGAACTGGTTGACGGGGAAGGACATGCGGGCGTGTCGGGGACGCAGGCTGTCGCGCGGTCGACGGGGAGGCTTGTTGGAGGATGGAGGAAGCAGGGACATAGATTTACGGGTTCGTTCGACGAGTCCGGTGAATTTTATTTGAGGTTCTGGGTCTGGTTCTGTGTTGAGTGGTGGGGAAGGTGAGGGTGAGATTTGGACGGTGGGGGATGCAGGAGGAATGGGGACTTCCTCGAGGTGAGGATGAGGTTGGACAGGCTGTTCTGGGGGTGTCGGATCTTCCAAAGACAGTGAATGAGACGTTGTCTTATGCGTCGGTTCACGCTCAGCAGGAAGATGCGAGCTGGGCCCGCGCCAGGAAGCGGTCCGTCCGGACGTGGCTGTATGTGACGATGTCCCGTTGATCCGAGCCAATGCCTCAGTCATTGAGAAGAGAAGGGACCGGTCTTCCGCTTTGAGGGAAACGCGCTCCACGGGCTGGCGAACGGCTTTGGAGATACTCGCGACGGTAAGTGGCTGGTGATCCCGAAACACCAGGGAAGATCCATTCGCCGAATTGGTCGAATTTATGCGCTCGTGCTTCTGGATGGAGCTGCCGTATTGGCGCCATCGATTTAGACGCGCTCGCTGCAGCAAAATTCGAGACTCCAGATCCACCAGGAGGTCTGGGGTTGTGCTGGTGGTGAGATCTTCCACGGTGGACTCGTTGGCTCTGGACCATGCAGTGCCGAACGAGAGTTCCAAGAACGTATCATTGCTGCTGCGAGCGCCGCCGTAGAACAGCGCGTCGGCCCATTCTTCGCTGCCGAGCCAGTTGGCTTTAGCCCCTCGTGCTATGCCGTCAAAGTCGACCTGATTATCCTCTAGCATCGGGGGGCTTTCTTCGGCTCGAGCATCTAACTGACCCTTCTTGCGGTCCAGGAGCTCGGAAAATTTCTCGTGGGTGTGCTGGATGCGACTGCGGCGGTCCCCCATTGATCTCAGAGATGTACGATATGCAATTATGAGAGGCAGCATCTGCTGGTATTCCTGACGAGACAGCCCCGGAGCCATCGCCATCCTCATGGCTGGGCTCCGCAAGTCATCATCTTCCGACTCGGCCAGGGCCTTGCGTAAGACTGCTGTCGAGAACACCGCCAGGATCTCATCGAATTTTTCCCCTTTGCAGTCATCCAGCATAGATTTCCGCAGGATCGTCTCCCGTCCTAGTTCACCATTCTTCTTTAATTCAGACAACACCCGGAACAGCGCAGCGCGCAGGTTGACCGACTGGAGCGGTTCCAGCGGCGGAAAAAAGGGACGAAGTTTCTGGCGTGCTGGTCAGTTCCGACGATCCAATTCATGCACGAAAATCTATATCCCGGTAGCATACGTCTCGGGCGGTTTCCGGGTCCCAGATAGCCACCAGCTGATAGAGGGCCCATTCGACGGCCTTGATGCGCTGACGTTGTTGCGTTTGCGATGTGGGCGATAAGGAGCGGACGGTGATTTCGGGCCAATCATCACGCTGGCCGAGTTGTAGGAGCTGCAGGTTGCGAACAAAGACGGATAGATGCGACTGGGGAGGCCAATTCGGCGCCCTGGGTCGGAGGGGAGCTCTGGACGACTGCATTGTCGGTGGATCCTGATCTATCTCCGAGTTGGTATCCGCTGGCGTTGAACTGGAGAAGAGGGAGAAGGGTTCCGGTAGAGGTCGGAGTGGGTTTCGTTGCTGGTCATGAATATGACACCGGACGATTTGAGCAGGAGTCAAACGACAAAGAAGCAGAGAGACGAGCAGCGCATGGCGATTGTCGACCAACAAACAGTCTTCCTAATCAGGTGTCGATCAGGCCCCGAAACAAAGGCGGCGATCGGCCTTACCGCCTTCCGCTATCTTTTTCCCCGCAGAACTACTTTTCTTTCTCTTTTTGTCTTGTTTCTCTCCGTCTCTCCATCTCCCCTCCTCCGTCTCTCCTTCGCCCATTGGGGATTTCATCCTGCTCCTTTGCCTCTTCACCCTTCGTTCCACCGTCTCGCTGACTTCTTCACCACAATCATGGGCTCCGAAAACCCCTCCAACCCCCTCTGGACCACTCAGTCCGGTAAAGACCCCTCAGGGTTTTCCCCTCCGATAAGCCAAGAATGCCAATATGCTAATCAAACTCCCTAATCTAGTCCTGTCCACCCTTCCTCACCCCCCAGAGGAGAACTCCGCCTCTCCTGTCCCCTTCTTCCATCTGCTCGAACGCCTGAAGACCACCAAGCGCGAAGGCTGGCGCCGGTTCGGCATCACGTCCGGTGAATCCATCTCCGACCACATGTACCGCATGTCCGTCATGACCATGCTCGCCCCGCCAGCGCTGGCCCCTCAACTCAACCTGCAGCACTGCATGAAGATGGCTCTGATCCACGACATGGCAGAGTCGCTGGTCGGCGACATCACGCCCGTCGACAAGGTTGATAAGTCGGAGAAGGCTCGTCGCGAGGCCGACGTGATGGACTACATCTCGAAGAACCTGCTGGGCGGCGTTCCCGGCGGCATGTTGACGGGCGCGGACATCCTGAAGGTGTTCCAGGAGTATGAGGAAAATGTGACGCTGGAGGCCAAGTTCGTGCACGATATCGACAAGATGGAGCTCCTGCTGCAGATGGTGGAGTATGAGCGCACGCATGGCTTGGATCTCTCTGAGTTCTGCCACGTCGCGAGCAAGGTCCAGTTGCCCGAGATCAAGGAGTGGGCGGCCACGGTGTTGCAGGAGCGCGAGGCGTTCTGGAAGAGCAAGGTGCAAAAGGCTGGACAGGCATCTGCATAAACGGAGTTTTTCTTTAGGGGGCATATGCTTGTTTGCATGAGACTCATGTATTGATGGCGTTGACGTTGCATTGTCGTTACGAGTTTTCTTATGTGCTGTTTCACATTGTTATCTGTTTCCATACCACCAAAATCGGTGGCGGCGTTGGTGAGCCATTCTAGATTAGATACCATCGTGATGTGATTCCGATGAATTGGGCTGGTTGATACATAGATGAGTGTTCATAGAGTTCAATCAGTGGTTATGTGCAAGTACCAGTGTCATTATCACATGAATATCAGTGTAGTGTAGTCATCACAGGTATACGCTATGAGCGCAACCAATCTATCTATCTCTAGCCCTCTTGTAAGCCCCTTCATAGCCAACCCAAATCAACCCACTCTAATCCATCAATCCAACGCCTCCCTCTCCATCTCCCTCTCCAACATCCTCGCCTCCTCCTCCATCTCCTCCATACTCCTCGGCGTCCTCTCTTCATTATCCACGACCGGAAACCTCCTCCCCCTCTTCCCCTCCTCCTCCTGCCTCTGATTCTGCCTCAAAGCAGCACCAACATCCCCCTCCTCCCCATCCAACATATCATACACAGCGTCCGTCCCGCCCTTATGATCCAAATCCGCCCTCTTTCTCGGAATCACATGCGTGTGCACATGCGGCACACTCTGGCCCGCATCCACCCCATCCTGGACCGCGATGTTGAGACTACTCGCGCCGTAGACGCGCTCGATCATGCGGCCCACGCGCCGCACTGTTAGGAAGAGGTCGCTTGTCTCGGAGGGCGTGAGGTCTGCGACGCGGGGGACGACGCGGCGTGGTGAGATCAGGACGTGGCCTGGGAGGATTGGTTTTAGGTTCACGAGGGCGATTGTGAGCGAGGTTTGGTGGAAGACCTTGAGAATGATTCGTTGCGTTAGTGGGTGAGTGTGTGGGTGGGTTATGGGGGAGGTAGGTTACCTGGGAGGTTACGAGGAAGGGACCGAAGTGGATCGGGGCGCCTTTTAATGCAGCGGACATGTTGGTGGTGTCGGGTGTGGAGGAATTGGTGGACATGTATGTATGTATGTAGGTAGGTAGGTAGGTAGGTGTTGAGCTTGTGTCTAGGGAAATGTTAGGATGGCGGAGGATTGTGTTGCGGGCGGAGCTCTTCCGCGGAGAAGTTGGCGGTGCGGATTTACATCGATACAGGCCGTCAGGCAGGAACTATGTTTCTCCAAATTAATCTCCACATCGAACTACTACACACTACACCGGTGTAGGTAACAGATCAAGGCCAGATAAAAGGTATGGGTATCATTAATCACTGAAGTCAGGACTCAAATCATATATTACATATCAGTACCCTTTTCCTCATCCCCAGTCCGTAGATGGATCAACGTCATCAAAATCAACATCACGAATGCAAAACACGCATCATTATTAAAGCATAGTACAGGCACATCATATGACATCAGAAGCGAAAAGAAGAAGGTAAAAAATGCTTGTCAGCGGTCGATGACGTCTCAGGTCTCTTTGGCTGCGGCCTCGGTTTCGGTTTGGTTCTCCTCCTGCGCATTGGTCGGTTTCTCTGGCTCCGACTCTGGCTCGGGTTTCGGGTCTTCAGCAGGTGCAGCGGCCGCAGCCTGGTCCTCCTCCGGCTTCGGTTCCTCGGGATTAGGCTCGATTGTCTCCTTTTCCTTGCTCTCGGGCTTTTCTTCGGGTGCCTTGGGGGCGTCTTCATCTTCCGGGACCTCAGCAACGGTGACCTGGGACCCATCGGCATCCACTGACGTGTCCTCACAAGGTGCCGGCTGTTCCTCGCTGGCCTCCTGTGCAGGGACCTCCGACTGGGACTCGGACTTCTCGGGTTCCGCCTCAGGCTCTAGCTTCGCCTCCGGCTCTGGTTCTTCCGGTTCCTTCTGAGCAGCTTCGGTCGCCGCCTGCGGGGACTCTTTCGGATGCTGCTCGTCGTCCTCGGCACTTTCGTTTATAGTCGTTACCCGCGAGCTGGTCGAGGGACTGTTCTTATGACGTCGAGTGGTTGCGCCCGTGCTGATGGATGACGGCTCCATAGCTTCCAGCGAGGTGTTCGAGGATCCGCCGCTGTCCTTGCGCAAGATGGTCAATCGGCGCCCATCTGTCTGCTCGGCCGGCTGGTGCGCATCAACCCCCTCCGCCTCCGCAGGGACGGTATAGTTGTCCTCCGGAATCAGGCTGTACATGTCAGAGACGGTTTTGAAGAAGATGTAAAGCCCCTCGTGACCCTCGACCTGCCAGAACACCTCACGATGCTGGAACCACGCGTGTGCAAAGATCCGGTAGAGCCGACGGAAGATGTTGGTCAGATGCCGCATGCTGGCTTGCGGTCCGCCGCCCGCCTCCGATCCCAAGGTCAACCGGCTGGGAAAGTATTTTGGCGACGTAAGAACGGTGGTCGCCCAGTCGAGCGTATGGCAGCAGTAATCAATGGCGCAGCAGGACTTGGGCGGATCGTGGACGGCGCAGAGGTATTGCCACTCGGACGCTCGCATCTCCGGACAGGTTTGGGCAGAGCAGGGAGGGTTCTCGGCGAAGAAGGCGATAATCAGGTTGTTGACCTTCATGGTCAGGAAACGGCAGAGCTCGTACAGCCAAAGCGACCGGTCGATGCCTTCGGGGGGTTCGGCAAGCTGAATCGCAACATCCCGGTTGATCGGAACGACAATGTCGGTTCCTTCGGGTCTCGTGTAATGGTTGTAAAGTGCCTTGAGATGTTCCTGGAGTTGAAAGGGGGAGTCAAGCTGCGCGTGCGGAGAAGAGACCAGGTCAGCGGGAATGCGCACTCGGACTTTTGTTTTTTGTTTACAACAGTGAACTGACCTGCGAGAGAGGGATCAACGGAGGGCCCACTGCCATATCAACAGCCTTGGTCCCCGGTCGAATTCTCCGAGTCGAGCCGTCGTCGGCACCGTGAGATGCACCTAGGTAATGCTCTGCATCCTTGCCAATGGACTCGCCGACCGAAGGCGACTTAGGGCCGATCTGCACCTCAGTAAACGGAGGAGGACTGGGGAGGCGCGGGGAGCTGGGATGGGTAACTCCCGCAGCAGCCATTGTGGAATTACAAAAACAAAAGCTTAAAAAAAGAGGATGAACGAGTGAAGAAGAAGGGATGAGAAGTTGAAAAGACTGACGGGGACGGGGTAGCAACAATAATAAAGGAGAGACGAGCCGCGGATGATGGAGCCAAAGCGGAGCTGCGAAGGCGCCGGCGGACCTTGGCCCATGACCGCCGGTGCTCTATGCCCTAGTCGCCCGCTTTGGACGTCACTCCGCATTCTTCAGTAACTATAAACATGCAATTATCTTCTTTCCTCTCCCTTATTCCCTACCTTGTGATATCTCCTCCACCAGTCTCCTCAACGTCTGCATCACCTCGTTCACCGTGCTATCTGCTACCACGCCCTCTTGCCACGAAAACGCCACCCCCATCCTGCCGTCCCGTCCCGTCACCGCGCTGATCTTGACGGCGGCTGAACAGGCACCGGCACTTTGACTGAAAAGCAAGCTTTGAATGCCATATCGATGACAACTCCTTTTACTCTGCAGGAATCCCACATTACTCAGTTCGAAGCCCGCGGCTCGCGGTTTTCCGATCTTGTCAAGAAGCCATTGAGCCATGTTTGGAACATGACCTAGATACCCAAGGGGCATGTCGGCACCCTGTGTCCCAACGGCCCGGTCGATAGTTATCTTTGTCCGTCTCATATCCTGCCAAACTGGCTCTGAGGTCCTTCTGTACTGCTCATTGAACGTTCCGATGTAGCAGCCCATCGAATGACTGGTGATCGGCAAGGGTAAGAAGTGGCGCAGGGACATGGCAGAATCCCCTTGTATGCTCGTATACTCTGCCGGTAGGACATGAAAGAACGACCTTGCGATCAATGACATGAGCAAAGCCGTTACAGTAGTTTTTTGGTCTTTGCATTGTTGCTTCACATCCGCTAATGTCGCCGAGGGGATCCACATGGAGGAGACCCTCGTGCGAACTGGCAGGTTCTGCGGAGCCCCACTCCAATTCTCCGGTATACGGGGGCTGTCCTGCTGCTGGCTGGCAAGGTATTCCGGCGAGATTGGCAAGTTGTGGATGGCTTCTATATTTGGTAATAGAGGTGCTTGTGATGCCGCGATGATGGTAACGAACGCATGATCTCCTGGCTTGGATAATTCGTGCTCCAAGTCTTCGTGAAAGACAAGAGCACTCTTTGTGTCCGCTAACGCATGATGAAAACAGAAACAGAGAATGAACCGAGCACGATCGATCGGGTCTTCCAACACGCGCACCCTCCAGAATGGGGTCCGCGGGCGATGCTGAAAAGGGCGGTTGTGCTGGTCTTCCAGCATCTGGTCCAGGCCGACTTTACTGTCCGTGCATCCTGGGACCTCAGAAAAGCTGACCACTTGGTCAAGATCGATCTGAACTAAACGTGCGAACCGAGGTCCCGTTGGGATATCCACGGGAACAGCCGAGAGGATCGGATGCTTTTCAATTACTGCCGCAAGGGCACGAAACAACGCTGGCTTTATGGTCTCATCTTCCCTCTGGTAGATGGCCGTCACGCAGACATTGAGATAGATGCCCAGATGACTGCGAAAGGCAGAGTACTGCTCTATAGGACCTGTACTTGTTCAGTTTACTATAGCGAGGTTGCTGAGGGTCACTCACCTAAAGGTCGACAACGACGCAAATTATCCTCCGAGTGCTCCATAATCAACATACGAATATAATATTAGATCTCCTTTTGATACTAACCATTGTCTATCCCTAATCCCTCTGGTCAATCCCAGCAGTTATATACCATGAACACTCGGCCCGGGCACCCGTCCGGGTCAGGGAGCCGAGTCACTAACAAGAGCCGGGTGACGTGCATCGCGCGGGGAACAGAAGACCGGAGATTTCATCGATGCATTAGGTAGACAGAGCCAACAGGCATAGTCCAACATAACTCCGAGATATACTCCATGTAGTTACCAGTCACATACCCCACACGAACACATCAAAGTTAAAGCCGACACTACCCGAACAGGAAACCGGAGAAGACAAGCAGAAAACCCACTTTCTTCCCCCTCCTCCATCGCCTCATCCTTTCCTTTCCTTTTCCCTTCTCTCTCTTATACTTCCCTTCCTTGTAATCTCTCCCACTTCCCCCCTTTCATACAACTCACCATGATCGACCTAGAAGACGAAGATGCTCCCCCCGAGCTCATCGACGTTTCCGAACTCCCAGAGAACGAGAAACCCCAACCCGAACCGACGTCATCGGATCTCCCCCGCGTGCCGATCACGCTCGTCACCGGTACGCGTTCCATCCCTCTATGTTCATCGCCGATATATGTATTCGCGTGCTTTGGTTCTAGGGATACGGAAGGAGAGGACTAGACTGTAAGGAGTCAGGCTAATGAAGGAATGGTATCAATTTCCATCTAAAGGGTATCTTGGAGCCGGCAAAACGACACTACTGAATTATATCCTGACGGAGAAACATGGCAAGAAGATTGCTGTTATCATGAATGGTTGGTTTGATTCTCGTCTTTCTCTTTATCTTCTTTCCGTAGAAAATGTGATTTTGCAATGCTTTTTGATTCATGTACTAAATTCTATGTAGAATTTGGAGATTGTAAGTTCTCTCTACTTCCGTCCTGGTCTCGATCCAGTCCCCCGTCTCCACGTACGAGACAAACTTGTTTCGCATCTGTAGTCGATTGAGGAGGCCTGGGCTAAACTAGTCCTCATGTGCCTTGGGTCAACAGCATCCGATATCGAAAAGCCTTTGACTGTCAACCAGGACGGTCAGGAAGTAACCGAGTGGATGGAGGTCGGGAACGGATGTATCTGCTGCTCGGTGAAGTGAGCTTCCCCTTCTGCTTTCTTCTCACAGACATATACATACATACATACATACATACACAAATGGATGCAAGAAATGGTGATCTAACAATGAGGGCAGAGACTCCGGCGTCATGGCCATCGAATCGTTAATGGAGCGTCGCGGCCAATTCGACTACATCCTGCTCGAGACGACCGGTCTCGCAGACCCGGGCAACATCGCTCCCGTGTTCTGGGTCGACGATAACCTCGGCAGCTCGATCTACCTCGACGGCATCGTGACTCTCGTCGACGCCAAGAATATTCTTCGACTATTGGACGAGCCTGCGCCGGAGGAGAAGGTGTCGAGTCACGAAGACGGACAGCTTCAGAAGACAACACAGCCTGATGGGGAGCATGACCACGAGCACAACGGTCCCGTTCTGTCCATGGCTCATATGCAGATCTCGCATGCCGATGTCATTATCCTGAACAAGGCGGACCTGGTCACGCAGGAAGAGCTGGATGCCGTGCGGGATAGAATCCTGGGTATTAACGCCGTCGCGAAGATTCATGTGACGGATCATAGCAAAACGCCGCAGATCGAGGGCGTGGTGCTAGATCTGCATGCGTACGATCATCTGGCGAGTATAGATTTCGGGGAGAAGGGACATAGTCATATCGATCCGGTGAGCTTCGCATTTTTTTCTTTTTAAGATATAATCATGCATCATTTCATCTATCATGCTAACCTCCTATCCATCGATGAAAAGGCCATCTCAACAATCGCCATCACCACACCTCCCATTGCCCCCTCTCAAGTTCCCAAAGTCGACGCCTGGTTGCAGTCCATCCTCTGGGACTCCACCCTCCCCTCATCAACATCTCAACCCCACCCCACAGACTTCGACATCCACCGTCTAAAAGGCATCCTTGTTCTCAACGACGGAACGCATAAGATCATTCAAGCCGTGCGTGCGATCTTCGAGATCCAGGATGCCGGTCCAATCGCGGGCGACGGCGAGGACGATAATAATAAAACACAGTGTAAGATCGTGCTGATTGGGCTGAGACTTGGCAAGGATGCGCAGGCGTGGCAGAGGAGTTTTGAGGAGTTTTTGGTGAGGGAGTAAGTTCCTACGCAGGACGAAGGCCCTGCTCTGCCATATTCCGAGTAACCATTGTTCGTAGCTGGTCCATACCCCATTTCCATTCATCGTGTGCATTTCGTCCCTGGGGTACTTGGCCATACGGGTAAAAATCTCCCCTAAAGAAATTGATCGTCTGCGGAACGGCAGCTGATGGTGCTGGGAAGATCACCTATCATATCAAAACCATGTTAATAGATGTTGAAGAGTCGTGTTATTATATAACGTACCTGCTCGGGGGAATTGTTGTTACCACGACGGAAAATCTGAGCTTTTCCTGCGACCTTCTTGTTCTTTCTGATGTAGAACTTCATAGCCAGGACAGCATTCACGTGTGGACGCCCGCCTTGTAGCCAAATCTCGCGGTCACGTTCAAGCTTTGGGTATGATTCAGAAACCGCGACCTCAAATACAACGCAAGGCCAGCTCATCTTGCTAACGTGGATGAAAGCGGAGTCGGGCTCTTTGTAACAACCGCCATATGGCGGCTTAAATGAGTCAAAAGCTATAACATCTTGTCAGTACAGTTATGTATCGATTAATATATCAATTTACTAACCTGGACTGCTTTGGTGTTCAATGTCGTGGATTTCCTGACGCGAAAAGAACCCCGTGCAAACTGCGTCGATCATCTGCATTGTGGCCCACGCTGAGATAGATTCATGAAGTCGAGAGGGCATCTTAACGTAGAGTATCTCGACGGAAGCATGGAATGAGATAATAGGCCTTCTTCTCTCCACTTCTCCGTCCTCAGCCAGGCTTTGTGCCACGAGGGCACCGACTTCAGATGGAACGTTAGGAAACTGAAGCAACCCACTGCGTTCTTCGTAGTTAACGATGGCTTTTTTGATGGAGTAAAAGATCTCCTGGGCAGATTTTGGAGGGATTTGTCCAGACTCGCTTCTTAGAAAGTAGCGAGACTTTGACATACGCTCAGGGTCTGGTTCAGGTAGGATAGTCATCTTGTTTGCTTGGGTTGGGATAAATGTAGACGAAAGAGGGAGGGGCGAAACAAGAATGGTTATTAGGTGATAAGAAAGGAAAGTGAAAGATGGGGGAAAGTGAGAAAGGAGGGAGTGGAAGAAACAGGAAGGAAGAGAGGGGAAGTGAAGTGGAAGTGAATGATGAAATAACGGAAGTGAAATGGAAGTGAATGATGAAATAACGGAAGTGAAAGGAGGACATCCAAGCCAATCAAACAAGGAAGAGAAAACACAAAAGCCACACAATGAATATATCCAATTAATACAGCTAAGCTATGAAGAAGATAT
The DNA here is from genome assembly GCA_004849945.1 of Aspergillus ochraceus. NCBI lineage: Eukaryota > Fungi > Ascomycota > Eurotiomycetes > Eurotiales > Aspergillaceae > Aspergillus > Aspergillus ochraceus. Next base: position 3,935,139 of record SSOS01000002.1, read on the forward strand.
TATCGACATAAATTCAATATACATGAAGTTTCCAAAGCTATTCAACAAGTAACAAGAAAACAAATAAAAACCATGATCCAAAAACAGACGCACAAGACCGAAGGCAAGAAGGATAAAGAAGGCCACCAATTCATAAGTCGTGAAGTTTAGATAGAAAAGCAAATGAGTACTCATGTCGCTGTATCTCAAATAGACAGCAAATAAATCATTTGCTTCCGGAATCTTAAATTGCAAGTGGATCCTCGAGAGGAGTGGGTTCGAACCCATGTTTCTTTTCAAAAAGTCAAATCGATAGGAGGAAAACGAAAAAGAAAAGATATCAAGTCCGGGAGTCGCAAATATTAACTCCAGTTTCGCCGTTACTCGTGCGGATGCTCGTTTTTGCAAACTGTGAAGCAACGTCAAAGGTACCTGTACAGCGCAGAAATTGTCAAAGGGTATCGCGCAGATGGGCCCCCATTGGAAGGACCGGTAAAAAAAGAAAAAACAATAATCATGATGAACAAGACAATGCGATGATTGTTCGAATCAAAGGCAAATCACTTTTGGTTTTTGTGGTAGTTTCGGCTGATGTCGTTTTATGATTCTGAAGCACATCTCGGTCATACAGATGCCTCGAATGCTGGGTTGATCGGGAGATGCGAATCGCTGAGGTTAGAGGTATGCTCTTGCAGTATTTGTCGAGAGTATCCCAAGGCTGATCGGATGTTCAATGGTGAGAATCGATCCGCATGGGATTCCAGCAATTTTTGTTCGGATATGCTGAAGGCAGGGTTGATCGGGAGCATCGAATGTAGTAGGGAAGATACTGAACGTGATGGACCCGCCCAATCCTGGTCTCGAATCAATGCATGGCTGTAGTCAGCCCCGGGCGCGGAATACGGATCGGTCGACTGGGTGGCCGCAGAAGACAGCGGCGGCGAGTGATTCGGGGACCTGGGCCCTAGGGAGCATGTCGGGTGGCTGCCCACGCCGGCAAGTTCTTCGGACAGAGGATCGACCGGGAATGGTAACAGGTCGGCCGACCGATCCATAGAGGGTCTACGGTAAAGCGGATTCATTTCAACATCAAGGTCGACGTCAATTTCGTCCGAAACAAGGTCCGGGAGCCTTTGGCCGTCTTCGTAGTCCGTAAGGGGTGGAGCCGAGTCGACGAATCGTGCTAAACGGGTGGACTCAAGAGAAGACGATCGCTCGTCTCCATCGATGCCAACGACGGACATCAAACCCTCCTTGCTATCGAGTCGAGTTTCTGCGCCTCTCACACCCATTTCGTCAATCGCACTGTCCCGGCGTTCCTCGTCACCGGGCCGGTAGCCCTCAGAGGGCAGCGGTCCCAGTCCATGAAAATCCTCGTCGGTTTGCGGAGTGTATCCGTATCCACCGCCTGAAAGAGCCTGGGGCTCCGTGAAGTCGTTGGGGCCCGCTCGGGGCTGCAAGAATGCCGAAGGAGCCGCCATGGCGCGGGGGTTGTACCACGGGAAAGCGCCGTTGTGCAGCCCGAAGCCAACTCCCATGTGTCGGGGCTGCACCATGGGAGCCGGCTGCCCGGTGCTCATCATCGCGTCGCGGGGAAAGAAATTCAAAAGCTCCTTGGCCGAGAGGCGGTGGCGGGGTGTCGGGCTCAAGCAGATGGATACCACTCGTCGATAGTAATCCGGGATGTTTCGGTCTTCGTCCAGAATCAGGGGTCGGGGCTGGCGCTCGGGTTCGTCCTCCTCCATTGCCAAAGCCCACAGGGTCATGCCTAATTGGTAAAGATCCGTCTTGACCCCGATGTACATCGAAATGCGCTGGTTACTCTCGATCTTCGCGGCGATCTCCGGGGGTTCCCATCCCACCGGGCAACCCCGGCGATTGATGTCGATGATTTTGGCGTCGTCGTTGCCGTCAACCACTATGTTCGACAGAGTGAAGTCTCCCTGGACGTAACCCGCCTCGTGGATCTCACATAAACCCTGCACAATCTGCCGGGCCCATCGCTCGCGTCGTTCCCATGCGATCAGCCCCCGGTTCTCGTACAGGATATCCACCAGGGCTCCCTTTTCGGCGAAACTGATGAGCAAGCCTTTGACCATCTCTTCATATTCGTCGACCACGATCCCTTCCACCTGGACGACATTCGGAGTGCCCTGCAATGCGTGGAGCGCGTTAATCTCATACAGGAATTCATCCACCGTGTCCGGTCCAGGAATTTCCTTCTTGATGAAGGACCTGCCATCCAAGCGCACATTGTAGACAAACCCCGACAGATGCGCTTCGAAATGTAAGCGCTGTTCAGGGACCAGTCGAGCCTCCGGCAAGTGGCCAATGCAAGAGGCCGGCGGATAAGGGATGATTTCGTTGACGTCCTCGGTGACGTGCACGTGTAAGCGTCCGTCGCGGGTCTCCAGCTTCAGATTGGTGACGGTGTCGTAGAACTGGATGTCGGGCAGCGACTCGCGGATGGACTCGTAGATGCGGGCACATTTATCCCGCTGGTAGCGCAGTTCCTTCAAATCTTGCTCGAGAGAATCGGGAGGGGCGCCGCGGTAGTCGCAGGAGATGGTGACGCGACGCCATCGGTTGGGGGCTTCGGCGTAGGTGACGAAGAATTTTTCACGCTCGGAGCGGTCGCGGAAGTGCATGCTCAGGTTCAAGATCCAGCGTTTCTGCAGCTCCATCTCGATGATATCGTCGGGTGGTTCTTCGGGAACATCCGTCACGTCGGGGCAAGGGTTCCATTCCGAACGGAGATCGCCGTCCTCATTCGTCTCGGGCAGTTCCTCAACCGTGGTCTCGTCCGCGTGGTCGCCGCGCCAGGCAACCTCGGGTGCGGATAATCTGGGGTCCACGGCGGGCTGTGGAGACCTGGACCTGCTCCTCTGGGAGTGGGAACTTAGCGTGCGCCGGCGGTCGGCGGACACAGCACGACGGGGCTCCGGATCGAGGGGGGCTAGATTATCTCGACGCTCGGAGTTCTGCCTCTTGAACGTGGTCGCTCGAGGCAGGCCGACTCCCACCTTCCGCGACAGTCGACGGGTGAGCGTATCGTGCGGTTTGGGGGGAGGGTTAACGTTGGAGTTACTGTTGAGGGGGGCGTTGTTGGCGTGAGGATTGGGAGGATTGTGCCGATGTCGAGGCGATTGTTGCTGACTGTTGTTGGCCGAAGGGGCAGAGCCGGCAGGCGGCTGGGAGGAAAAATCGCGATCATCACGGCCCAGCCATCTGCGCAGGCCCAAGCGATGCCACATGCTCTGTTTGGGACGAGGAGGTTCAACCTGATCCGGATCCAGCAACAATCCCAGGGACCGGTTCGGGCTACAAGAACTGTCTGCGATGGAGATGGCCATACGGCATGACACGGATGGCAGTCAGTAGTGACGGTGTTGTTGTTGTTGTGGTGGTGGTGGTGGTTAGTGGTCGTGCGAGGAATGAGTAGGACGCCCCGGCGGCCGAAGCAGCGATGTCCATAAGAATTGAGGCGAAATGGACTTGTAGGACAAATTTTTTAGGCCCCTGAGATCAGCAGTGTGGGATTCTGTTTCGCCGGGACTAAAAGGTCTGGGGCCCTTTGGCTAGGAAGAAGGGGGGCGGGGGAGTCACAATGACAGTCAGAAAGGGGAGAGAACAGAGACGAGTGAGAGAGAGATAGACAGGAAGAGAAAAGAACCCAAAGAAATGAGATAAAATCAACGAGATCAGGAAACAATAGTGGAAAATTAAACTTTTCTTTGCTTTGCTTTTTTTTAGACAAATCAACGGGGGAATTGGACACAGCAAAATCCCGTCAATATCGGAGAAGTCGGTGAGTGTTTGAGTTGTTCTTCAGGCTTTTTTTTTTTTTCTATTAATATTTAAGGGAATTCTGGCATCGATCAGGCCAGTCCGGGTTGCACAAGGCAGACAAGCGCAACGAGGACATGGAGCGAGTGCGATCAATTGGACGGCATTGCCCAAGTGTCAGAGTGATGGGGAGTCCCAAAGGAAGGGGAGCAGGAGGGAAGAGGGAGAATGAAGAGGCTGGTTGAAGTCAAGGGACAACACTCCATTGAAGAGGCAGACGAAGAACAGGTCTGAATGGACGAATTCACCGCCCCGTACCGTGGACAAGAGTCATGGACAGAGCAAAGAGACGAGAAGAGAAAGTCTGGAAGAATCGTCGATTTGGAGACGCGCCGGCGGCTGCACGGCGGCCTGACAGTGCCTGAAGGGGTATACAATTTACTTCCTTATTCACGAAACTGGCCAGTTTAAACAAGAACAATAGGTAACTATTAGTTTAAAAAGATCAATCGAGTCATCCTCCGCCATGACGTATCGACTCCATATAACAATCCAAAAACCCCAGCCATCTTTTTCTCGCCAGTCACTCGTCTCGCTAGTGTCGGACAAAGCGATCCCAGGAAAAGGAAGCAATCCTACGAAAAAAAAAAAAAAAAAAAAAAATTGATATAATTAATACTAAATAAGATTAAAACCCAGTCCAATCCCGAAATCTCCACTCCTGCAGACGCACAGCCCAATTCCTTCTCGAAGCCCTCCCTTTTCCCTTTCTCTTCCCATGAGGTGGCGCCAGCAGTCCTACCGTACCAAATGATATAATAACCTCAACCATTCCCCGTCCTGTCGTTATCAGGGTGTCCCCTTCAGTGATTGATTGATTGATATACCATGAAGTATTAACGCCCGGGATCTTCCACCTATGGATCATTCCTCTGCCCGAGCGTATCGCTTCACCCGCCAAACCAGACCAGGAAGACGGCCAGTTGTCACTTCGACTATCATCCGATAAGAAGTGTTTATCTATCCCCGTCCACTTCATCTATCGGATGAACATGAACATGACGTACCAGAGAAAGGAAGAAGAGAAAATAAATTAAACCCAACAAACACATGGGAAAAAAGGCAAAGGGAACTAAAAGCTGACGGACGACTCACGGATAAACTTTCAAAGTGATGCTTCCATAGAACAACTCAACGGTCTGCAATGCGTCCAATCATCGACTTTCTCAACGACCAGGCCAGTTGATCTCCCTACTTGCCCTACTGGATGGTAGGTAAGTAGTATGTGGGTTTGTTTGTTTGTATGTACTGTACATGGACCTTGGTGGTAGGCTTGGACACTTTGCCTATTCGTACTGGACGCTGGAATCTGTTGCTCTTCAGTGACTTCTCACAGCCTTCCCTACTTTCCTTTGTTAGATTTATATTTACTTATTCTTTTCTTTTAGCTTTCCTATCCCTCGTGGAGCTAGCTGTGCCCCGATAATACAGCCATGATCCCTGTATACTTCATGGGGAAGGAGGGGAACCACCACCGGATAAACCACCGGCCACTCACGCCTGAGTATAAACTCTTCAAGACGTGGACATTGCGGAGAAGGACGGGTTTCTCCTGGTCCGAAATGAAATAAAGTATGGAGGGTGCTTTGCGCTTATCGATGTCAGGACGGAGGACGACGGAGTATGTACAGGAGGGAGAGTTGGCAGGTAGGGACCGGTTCGAGACTCGTGCAGACGGAATGGCATCATCGTAGTTCATTCCTCTTCTAACTAACTATACGGTTGACTGACTAACACTCAGGTATCTGTTGTAAGTGGACAACCGAGGTCGGTCAGAACCCTTTCTGCGTCTCTTCTCTGCCATCCCATGGCATGCGTTTCTGCAGAGAACAATGCACATACCCCTCCCTCCTCTCTCTCCTCTCTCCTTTCATCTACTTATCCCTAGGCTATACCTAGACAACCCTCCAACTCATGGTTCTCGAGCCCCCCACGCCCCCCTTGCTTCTGGCCGATGCTACCCATGCAGTGAGATATGCAGTGCGCTTCATATCGGGTGGAATCCATGCATACATTTCTCTCATTCTCTCGTCCCCCCGTATCTGGAATATGGTCGACGCCGTTCTCGATCTCTATTCGGCCAACGAGGGCCAAATCACTCCACTCTGCCTCCTCTGCCAGAAAGAAAAGGTAACACGGCATCGAAAGAGTGATCATCCAGGTTGAATCAATCATGTCTGGTATACATATTGACATACATAAGATAAAGAAACTGATGGAGGGGCGGAGGAGGGGACAAATAATATGTCAGTAGTAGGGGTAGGTGTATCCATTATCCATCAATCACTCAATCGAGGCCAGGCCAGGCCAACTCATTTCTTTCGCTTCGTTTTCTCTAGATATTCCCTTTTCTTCTTCTCGTAGAGCGGAGTGGTTGCTGTCTTCTATTCCTTCGTCTTCTTGCTTCTATCATCCCCCTCTTTCCTCTTTCTTCTTGCAAAGCACCGGGTCTTAGAACCGATGGCCTTCGTTTACTCTCCCATTCACATTCACACATCCCGAATGACAAGACACAGGCATTAAATCCCAAGTGAGAAAAGGAAAAGTTCCAACACATTTGAGATGTACAGATTAAACCAGACAAAAGATAGTAATATAAAACTCAAAAAAAGGGAAAACTCCGCCCATGCTTGCCGCAAAAAATAAAATAAAATAAAAATAAAAATAAGGAAGACACAAACGCCCTGTACGTGACCAAAAAGAAAAATACAATGAAGAAGGTACAAGGATAGGGTGTAAAGTTATATACCAAATCAAATCATAAGGTTGATCGATATCGACGGGGCCAGCGCAGCTCAGTCGAGCTCGTCCTCGCTGGTTTCATTGGACTTCGCCTTGGGGGGCTTCGCGAGTTGCTTCTGCCACAACTGCTTGGCCACCTCCTTGTCCAGATCGGCGAAAAGGATATCGAACACATCCGAGTACCAGCTTGCCGCATGGCCTTCAATGCCCTTCTTGATGTTCTGCGGTGGTCAAGTTAGTCACGAGAGATAACATGAAACAGAAGTGGCATCACTCACCTCAGGCAGTTCCAGCCAGTCAGACATGTTGTCCGCTGGGAAGATGATCTTCTTTGCGCCAGCACGACGGGCAGCAACGGTCTTCTCCCGTAGTCCTCCAATACGCAGCACCTTGCCGGTCACTGTCAATTCACCAGTCATGGCAATGGTCGGGTCGAGAGGGTAATCCATTGCCAAGGAAAGTAGAGATGTCGCCATCGTAATGCCAGCAGACGGGCCTAGTCTTGTCAGTCACGATCGCCAGCACCAGATAGCGTGGGGGAAGGCAGAAATCAAGGCAAGAAAAGGACTTGGGAAAAAAAAAAAAAAAAAAAACTTACCATCCTTGGGTACAGCACCCTCCGGACAGTGCATATGGATTCTGGCCTTCTCGAAGAACTTGTTCTCGGGGAATTGCTTCGCCATGATCGACTTCGCGAACGAATACGCAATCTGGGTGGATTCTTTCATCACATTTTGCAGATTGCCCGTGATTTCGATACCTGGTCGCGACTCGGGCGACAAAGCATTCTCCAGGATGGACTCCACGTACAACGCGGCACCTCCCATGCTGGTCCAAGCAAGACCCATCGTCACACCGGGCGGGAAAGTGTCGTACAGGCGGTCGGCGGTAAAGATCGGGGGCCCAACGTAGTCCGTCAGGCTGTCTTTGCCAATGTTGAGCTTGACGGTGTCCGGCACTTTCAGGGCCACTCGGGGCGTTTCGGTCGTCGACTTCTCCGGGTCGGCAGGGGCGTTGACCGAGTCGGGGTACTCGGTCTCTTTCTGCGATTCCTCATGCACAGCCTTGCCCTCGTCGGTGAGGGCCTTTTCTTCGGCGAGCACTTCCTCCCCAAGATCCTTGACGATGTTGAACGCCGCCTTTCGGTAAACCTTTTCGATCTGCTTCTTCAAATTCCGGACACCACTCTCGCGGCAGTAAGACTTGATCAGCTCCTCCACGGCTTCCTCCGTCAGGTTAACATCGACTTCCTTGAGGCCTGTCAGCTCCCGAGCAGCGGGGCCAAGGTATCGCTGGGCGATAGCCATCTTCTCGTCCGCGACGTAGCCCGAAAGTTCAATGATCTCCATTCGATCCAAAAGAGGTCGCGGGATCGTATCGGTAACGTTGGCCGTACACACGAAGAGGACCTTGGACAAATCCACAGGGACATCCATGTAGTGGTCCAAGAACGAGGAGTTTTGCTCGGGGTCGAGAAGTTCCAGCAGCGCAGAAGAGGGATCTCCCTGGTGACCGCGTCCGATCTTGTCGATCTCGTCAATGAGGACCAATGGGTTTTCGGTCTGGCATTTCTTCAGGGCCTGAATGATACGGCCGGGAAGAGCGCCAACATAGGTCCGACGGTGACCCTTGATCTCCGCCACATCCGTCAGGCCACCGACGGAGAATCGGTAGTACTGTCTGTTCAGAGCCCGGGCGATCGACTTTCCGATACTGGTCTTTCCAACACCAGGAGGGCCGACCAGACAGATAATTTTTCCTTCCACGGTTCCACGGAGCTTACCGACGGCGATGAACTCGAGGATCCGATCCTTGACGTCCTTAAGACCGTAGTGATCCTCATCCAAGACGGTAGTCGCATGCTGAATTCCGAAGTTCTCCACGCTCTTCTGGCCCCAGGGGATCTGAGTGAGCCAGTCGAGGTAGTTGCGGGTGACGTTGAACTCGGAGGCAGCCGGCTCCAGGTGTGCCAGCTTATTGATCTCCTCGTCAAAGACCTTCTTAACCGCCTCCGGCATGGCCAACTTCTCCGCCTTCTCCTTGAATTTCTCGACCAACTTGTCCTTACCGTCGGACTCGATGCCCAGTTCCCTCTTGATGCCCTTCATCTGCTCCATCAACCAATACTCGCGCTGGCGCTTCTGAATCTTGGCTTCTACATCCTTCGAGATCTTGGACTGAAGCTGCGCGTTCATAAGCTCCTTCTTCAGGACGATCAAGGCCTTCGGAAGTCGCTCTTCAATGTTCATTATCTCCAGGACCTCCTGCATTTCATGCAGCTCGCCTGCGGAGACCGCGGCAGCAAAATCGGCCAACTTGGCGGGCTCGTCGCTAAGGTTTCCAGGGAACTGATCGGTGTAGAAAGCCGAGATCTGGTCCCGGAACAGAGGGTTTAGGCTGGCAATCTCCTTGCACACGTTGACGATCTCGCTGGTGACAGCACGGATGATGGCACTCTTCTTGTCGTACGGCTCTTCGCCCATGTTCTCCACGTTCACCAAGCTGACCGGGTATTTGCGGAGGAATGACGTAGGCTCGTAATGGTCTTTCGGGGCGAGTTCCGCAGTTCCCTCCTCGAAGCTGGCCACAACATCGCCCCGTTTCTCCGTGGTCTTCTCCTCAGAAGCGGGGGTCTTCGAAGGCTCATTGGGAGGCAACAAGGATGAGACCTTAATGCGGCGGTGCGGGTAGAGTACAGCTGTGACACCGCTGGCTTCCCCGCGCAGAGGATAGGCAGCAGTGATCTGAGCGAAAACACCGACATCGTAGACCTCGTCAAGGTTGTGAATCACATCACCATCCGCGTTCTCGTCCTTAAAAAGGAAGGCACCCACGTACGGCTGGCCCCGCTTCATCATGTCTTGGATGGCCGAGGCAACGTTCGGGTCTCGGATGGTAATCGCCTTGTAGAAGCCCGGGAACAGCGGTCGCTTGGCAATTGGGATGGCCATGACCTGAGGATAGACCTCAGGGACCGACGGCTTCTGTAGGGCTTTCTCGCCGGAGCCCTTCTTGCCCTTCTTGCCACCGTCGTCGTTACCGCCATTGTTCGCGCCACTGGGTCTGGAATCGGGCGAGCCACTGGAGGGGATCGGCGAAGGGGAGTCATTCGAGTTTCCTTTTCCTTCTACCGAGTTATTCTCCTGCTTGGCATCTTCCTCCACTCCTCGCTGCTCCTTGTCGCCGGTCGACTTTTCTTTCCTCCGCGCAAATGCCGATGTCGGAGCTCCGGGTTCTGACGAGCCGTGCTTGCCTGACTGATCGACCGTCTTCCGTCGGGAGTCGGGGGCCCGCTCGACGTCCTTGTCTTCGTCACTTTCCTTGTGTTCTTTCTGCTCCGGATCTTCCTTCTCGTCTCCAGGTGGGGGTTTTTCTCGCCGCCGGATAGAGCTCGAGGAAAAGGTGCGAGGGGAGGGAGGGAGCGATCGGAAGAGGTGCGACGAAGCTAGTATCGACCGAGCACCGGCATTCTGTCTGGAAGAGGTGAGTAGAGGCCGGAGAATTAAGGGACGCGATGCTTTGTGGAGCGCGGCTCTCCAGGGAAGGGTCTGGCCGCGGAGCATGCTACTGTATGTCGAGGGAGACGGGGGGGAGGAATTCGAGGGATGGAGGGGGGAAGAAGGAAGGAGAAGATGAGAAAAAAGAGAAGCAGGAGGATTAAGAAGGAATTAAGAAGCGTCACCAAGAAGAGACAATGGAAAGAAAGAAAGCACGAGGGGAGGAAGGCAGACGGACGATGAGGTCCCGGACAGACTGATTAGTGATTACCGAAGCAGCCTTTCATCATCGTCTCGGTTCATCGTTTCTCCGGTCGGCAAACTTCTTCGTGCCGAAAGACTCGAAGCTTCTAAGCTTCTCTCAGTCCCGAATAGTTATGGGCGGTGTCCGGCCAATTCATCCTCCCCGATTTCCAAGCATCTTCTTCCGCTGACTGTCCCTTTGGTGTTTCGCGTGTGGCTGGCTTGGTTGCCCGTCTTACCTCTCTGCATTCCTTCACAATGAACGCTACTTCTGCCGCAATGCCCAAGGCTGCGGCTCTCCCCGCTCGTTTACTCCGGACTTCGCATCGATACTCCAAGCAGAACCCGACGATAGGGCAGGCTCGTGTCTACCATGCTTCAACACTCTCGTCGACCGACAAACGCCCGCAGGATGTCGGCAATAAAAAACACTCCGGCTTCGCTTCTTCGAGAGTAGGTCGTCCTTTTTTCTTTTTTCCGTTTGCCCATTTGCGGCCCTCCGGATACTATGGTCAACCCCCTGCCAGTGACCCATTTTGATCTGCTAACACATGCATAGATCTTCCATACGACTGCTCCCCGCGCGGCAATTCCCGACCCTTACAAGACCCTCGGCGTAGAGAAGGGCGCATCGGCGTCCGATATCAAGAAGGCGTACTACGGAATGGCCAAGAAATACCATCCGGATACCAACAAGGAGCCTAACGCCAAGGAGAAATTCGCAGAGGCTCAGACGGCTTACGAACTACTTTCCGATGCCAAAAAGCGAGAGAACTACGATCGGTTTGGCTCTGCAGCATTCGACCAGAACGGCGGCTTCGATCCTAATGCGGCTGGCGGCAATCCATTCTCTGGTGCGGGCGGTTTCGGTGGCTTCGGTGGCGGCTTCGGGGGAGGATTCCCCGGCGGTTTTGCGGCTGATATCAACTTTGAGGATCTTTTCGGCGCTTTTGCGGGAGGCGCTCGTCGTTCCGGTCGGGGCAGGCGAAGCCCGTTCCAGGAGATTCTGGTCGGTGAGGACGTCGAGGTTCAGACCAGCATTTCCTTCATGGAAGCCGCGAAGGGTACAACGAAGGACATTGTCATAAACCCCCTCACCGAATGTGGCACTTGCAAAGGCGACGGACTGAAGGCGGGTGCCAAGCGCTCCAAGTGCCCTCAGTGTAACGGCTCTGGAACCAGGGTGCACTTCATGCAGGGAGGCTTCCAGGTGGCGGCCACCTGCGATGCCTGCGGCGGTGCGGGCATGACGGTGCCTCGAGGATCTGAGTGCAGACCCTGCAGTGGCAACGGCGTGGTCAGAGACCGCAAGACCATTCAGGTGGATATTCCGGGTGGTGTTGAAGATGGTATGCGGTTGCGGGTGGCCGGCGAGGGTGATGCTCCGCCCACGGGAGCCTCTGCCGCGCCTGGCTCTCGGACGCAACGGGGTGATCTTTTCGTCTCTATTCGGGTCTCTCCCGATCATCGCTTCAGCCGCTCCGGCTCCGACATTCTCTACACTGCCTCCATCCCTCTCACCACTGCTCTCCTGGGTGGCGAGGCAACCGTGCCGACCTTGGATGGCGAGGTCAAGGTGAAGGTTGCCACCGGTACAGGTACCGGTGACCGCATCACGCTCTCTGGAATGGGAATGAAGAAACTCAGTGGCCGAGCCCGCAGCTTCACCCCCACGGGTGACCTGAGGGTTGAATTCAAGGTGGCCATGCCGAAATACTTGACCGGCAACCAACGAACCATCCTGGAGGTGCTAGCGGACGAAATGGGTGACAAGACTGCCAAGCGTATCATGAATGTTGGGCAGCAGAGGTGAGTTTCGGTCCTCCCCTGGTCGAGATGCAGAGCCACGTGCGAGGAAAGCTAACCATAACATTCGCGATTGCAGTTCATCGGAAGCCACCTCTGAAGACTCGTCGAAGGGCGAGGGCTTCATCAAGTCGGCGTGGCACAAGCTCATGAACCACAAGAACGAGTCTCAATCCGAAAACTCGACGGGCAAATCGGACAAGGAGTCGAACGGCTCCGACAAGAAAGACGACAAGAAATAGGGTTCGGGCTGAAGGGATCCATCAGCCAGTGGAACAAAGTCGGAACAACCGGACCCTGAGACGGGGTCCTGGATTGTACACAATGTAATTATTCATGGAGATTTTTTGGAGATATCATAGCGCCGGCGACAATAGGGGGTTCTTCTCTGTACGATTTCTGCTTCTGGGAGGGTGTCAATAGAGACTGGGATATCCTGTATGTACAGTAACCATGTACCATTAGAAAATAGACTCTCTACTTCTCAGCATTTGGTGTTTCGTCTGTAGTTTGTCAGCTCTTGTTTACTGGTCAGGCGGTGCTGAATTGTTGGCGCCAGGACAAGAGAGGCCCATCGACCGCCCTGCACCAACACAGCTTACCTTCTCTCCTTCCTCTCCCCCTCTCAGGAACATCTTCTTCCCCCTCCCATCTTCACGCCTTCACATCTTCACGTCTTCACGCCATCACACACCTCTCGGTCGGGAATCCTTCAGCCTCGAGATTGTTGATTCATCTCACTAAAGAGCGTCTCCACTCTCGGTCGTCATCGCCCGGAACTCATCCGCCTATCGACTGGCGCCTTTTTCCCTGCGAATCCGCCCAACTTACTTACCCCACAGCTCTCCGTCCCGATCATCCCTCTCTCCTCCCCTCCGTTCTCACGCCCGCATAGCCATACACCCTGTCGGTCTGAGACTCCGACCTTATTATTGAAATACCCGCTCACTCGCTATCCTGTCGATCACCGTTCTTTCCAGCCGCTGTGGATGGGAGCTTCCCGCTCCTGTTAACCCCCCACAACCTGCAAGATGGTTCAGTCACCTATGATCTCGTGTCCGCTCAAGCAGACCAACGAAATCGATTGGATCCGCCCACTTAAGGATTACATCCGTCAGAGTTACGGTGAAGACCCCGAACGTTATGCTCAGGAATGCGCGACTCTCAACCGTTTGCGCCAGGACATGAGAGGGGCGGGGAAGGATAGCGCGACAGGGCGCGACCTGCTTTATCGGTATTACGGACAGCTGGAGCTCTTGGATCTAAGGTTCCCCGTGGATGAGAACCACATCAAGATTTCGTTCACCTGGTGGGTGCCTTTCTCTTTTGATCTATACTTCTTCGCGTTGGGGTATGGTTCGCTGATGTTTGGCTTTGGTAATTAGGTACGATGCCTTCACTCACAAGTCGACTGCGCAATACTCGCTTGCCTTTGAGAAAGCCTCGATCATTTTCAACATCTCCGCCGTGCTCTCCTGCCATGCCGCCAACCAGAATCGCGCGGAGGATACCGGTCTGAAGACCGCATATCACTCCTTCCAAGCAGCCGCCGGAATGTTTACCTACATCAACGAGAACTTTCTTCATGCCCCGTCCACCGACCTGAATCGAGAAACCGTCAAGACCCTAATCAATATCTCGCTCGCCCAGGGACAAGAGGTGTTCCTCGAGAAGCAAGTGGCAGATCTCAAGAAGGCCGGTTTCCTGGCCAAGCTGGCCGGGCAGGCGGCGTACTTATACTCCCAGGCGGCCGAAGGCATACAGGAGCATGCTAAAGGCGTTTTTGAGAAGGTCTGGTTGATTGTCACTCAGGCGAAGGCGACGCACATGGCCTCGGTCGCTTCCTACTATCAGGCTATCGCGGATAGCGAGGCCAATTCTCACGGAGTAGCCATCGCGCGACTTCAGTTGGCAGAGAAGAACTCGACAGCGGCCGTGGGATGGGCCAAGTCTTTCCCCTCGTCCGTTCCTCCGACTTCCAACTTGAGCTCCGAGACCGGTCCGACTCTGATGGAGATCATCAAGCATCAGCTGGCTAATGTGCAGGCGACACTCAACACATTCATCAAAGACAACGATTTCATCTATCACCAGCCGGTTCCGAATGAGGCGGGGTTGTCCGCTGTTGCCAAGTTGCCCGCGGCTAAAGCTATCCCGGTCAGTGAACTCTATCAAGGTCAGGACATTCAGCGCATCATCGGACCGGATATCTTCCAAAAGCTCGTCCCAATGTCTGTCACCGAGACGGCTAGTCTCTACGACGAGGAGAAGGCGAAATTGATCCGAGCGGAGACAGAACGAGTCGAGACTGCTAATGGAGAAATGGCCGCCAGTCTGGACTACTTGAAACTGCCCGGAAGCTTGAATATTCTCAAGGGTGGGATGGACCAGGAAATGACCGTCGACGAGGAGTTTCGGCAGTGGTGCTCAGAGCTCGCCGGCCATTCGTCGTTCACCAAAGCATTCGACAACTTGCAGGATCGCAAGACGGATGTTCTCGCGCAGTTGGATCAGTGCTCGAAGCAGCTCGACCTGGAAGAAAGCGTATGTGAAAAAATGCGCTCTAAATACGGAGCGGACTGGAGCCAGCAGCCTAGTGCCCGACTCAACACCACCCTCCGAGGAGACGTTCGTTCCTACCGTGACACCGTCAATGAAGCCAGTGCGAGTGACGCTCAGCTTCTGTCCACGCTGCGGCAGTACGAGTCGGACTTCGACGAAATGCGGTCTGCAGGAGAAACCGACGAGGCCGACGTGCTCTTCCAGCGGGCGATGATCAAGGCGGGCTCCAAGCATGGCAAGAAGAACGGGCACGGGAGCCCGTACTCTGCGACCGCCGAGGGGAGTCTGTTAGATGATGTCTACGACGAGAGTAGCCTGTCGGTGGCAGACCAGATTGCCCGGGTGGAATCCATTCTGAAGAAGCTGAATCTCGTCAAACGAGAAAGGTCTCAGGTTCTGAAGGACCTGAAGGATAAGGTAAGTGCTTCTTAGGGAGGCTATACGCTTGCATGAAGGCTAACCGCATGTCAGGTTCACAACGATGACATCTCCAATGTTTTGATTTTGAACAAAAAGTCCATATCCGGACAAGAGAGCCAGCTTTTCGAGGCGGAGTTGGAGAAGTTCCGCCCTCACCAAAACCGGCTGCTCCAGGCCAACCACAAGCAGTCCTCACTTATGAAGGAACTCACCAAGATCTACGGCGATCTGCTACAGGATAAACGAGTTCGGGCCGAGCAGTCGAAGTACGAGAGCATCACGCGCCAACGGAACACCGTTATGGCGCGATACAAGAAAGTATACGATGCCTTCAACGGCCTGCGGTCTGGAGTTGTTCAAGCGCAGACCTTCTATACAGAGATGACCGAGACCGTGGACAGCCTCAAGAAGAACGTCGAGACCTTTATTAACAACCGGCGCTCAGAAGGCGCTCAGCTTCTGGGGCAGATCGAGCGTGACAAGGCAAGCGGTGTATCGGAACAGGAGGACCGCGAGCGCGAGAAGCTGCGACAGCTGATGGAGCGCCTTTCCACCGAACCCAAACCATCGTCCGCTTCCTCCGGCTCATCAACCGCGCCGTCCAAGGTTCCGTCCAAGGTTCCGTCCAAGGTGAAATCCCCTCCGCCGCCCGTTCAAACCCCTGGATATCCAGGCCCCGGCATTTCGTCCCCGAAGATGTCGCCGCATTATCCGCCCACCGGAAAGCCACACGGAGCACCTCTCTCCCATTCGCCAGCGCCTTACGGACAATATATGACTTCGTCCGGCGGTATGCCCTACGTGCCGGGACAGTCATTCCAGCAGGGAGCGGCTGCACCCCTCTCGGAAGGCTACAATCCGATGGCATACCCTTTCCCTCCGTCGGCCTCGCCTCCGCCCAATCAACAATTCTACTCGTCGACGCCCGTCCCGTTCGGTAGTTTCAACGGCCCTACGCCCTCGACGACCCCGTCGCAGTTCGTGCCTCAGGGGTACGTTCCGCCTCCACCGCCTCCACGTCCCCAGCAGACCTCGTACCCGCCATCGTCCGGTCCATTTCCTTCTGGTCCGGGTGGTTACGCCCAAAGCAGAGCCTACGGTTCAAGTCAGCATCACAAAGCCCAGTCGCAGTCCTCCCAGTCCCAAGGTCAACCGGGAACCGGATCCGGTGATCCCTGGGCTGGTCTGAACGCGTGGAAGTGATTCCATCTCTTATCATTATCATGAACCAATTCAAAAGCGGGCGGTTGTGAAAATGAAGTATGATAGACTTTACGCTTATGGATCTGAGGGGTTCTTTGCATTTGGGCGTTGACTCGTTATTACCTTTCTTGAACTCTATTAACTACCTCCTGTTGTTGCCTGTTCTCGGTCCTCTGGTTTTCTGGTTAATTGTTGGCCTGTGTTTGTTTGGTTCGTCTTGGTTTAGCTTTATGACTTTCTTCTTGGTCTTGCAGAGTATACGTTAAGGTTTCTATTGAGTTTTTATTACTACGTCTATTTACCTTTATCTTTACTTTTCTATCCGCAACCTGTTCATCTCTATATGTATCATCTATACCAAGCGAGATTCTTCGATTTAGTACCGCTTTCATCTTCCACTCGGTCAATTCCTGGTCAAAGGATCCCTGTCGGAATAAGTGTTGTGATTTCACAGACAGTCCTGTCACCAATCAATATAAATGATGTCTTTACGCATACGCATCGCTCAACCAACAACGATCCAGTTCAATCGATTCCAGTCCAGTTCAGAATCAGATTCGAAACCAGACCAAATCATAGTTCATAACCATAGTCTCGATACGAACAACAAGAAAAGTCACATAGAATCACGAAAGAAAATTGCGCTATGAGTTCTTTATCAGCAGAGAATAAGATATCAAATAGTTCGGCTTCCTCGTCTTCATCCACCGCTTTCGGATGGTTATCCGATCTTGTTCAATCTCCCTAAAGAGCGTTGCTCAGCGCGGTGGAGAAGACACCCGGATTGCGGTTACGTCATACCTATAGATGTAAGGAGTACAAGTACATCGGTGTGTATCAGACATAGGATCGAGCAAACCGGTCAATATCAACTAAATCTAGTTTGGATTGTATGTATGTATATACACAAAGGCAGAAGAGACAGTAGAAAGCAAAGGATCTGGTTATAAAATTAGTAGCTAGAAACGTATCCATCATAGTAGAGGCAGCGTATAGACTGGCAAGACGCTCGGGATTCCAATGTGTATGGTACAAAGTGGTGAAAAGGAGAAAAGAAATAAAAATAGGAGAAATCGCCCGTCAATTGTTTATAAGTCTTCAACTTCAACTTCGACGCTCAAGGCACAGTTGTATAAAGTGTAAGTAGCTAGGGGATCTTTCGGGGGCGCAAGATTATTTTGAGTAGGTAGGTTGCCAAACAATGATGTCTGGGGCATGGTGACATGCACACTATCCGGATGAGAATACAGGAAATAAGAAACATGAAAGAAGAAGGACAGAAGCAGCAAGGTAAATCAAACCAACACCAATGGGTATCATGACAAAGGGGAGAGTGCTTGAATGAAGGAAAGAAAAGAAGAGTGTGTGTGTGTGTGAAGTAACAAGGCAAGGTCACTAGCAGATGTGGTTGGTCGCGCGCATCCATCAAGTACCAAAAAGTCACCTATGCAAATGCATAACTCCGCTAGAAACCGAAAATAGGCGAATGCACTTGGTCATCCAGCAGATGTCTCTTAGGAAATCAAAATTTCCAGAAGCAAAGACAGCGAGAATAGAGAGAGGGTGTAGAAATATAAATGTCAAGGTTGAAACCTCAGACGGAAATGTCGGCCTCGGCCCTCCTCGCGGACTTTGTACAAGAACCGAGCGATTGCCTCTTGCTCCGCTAGCCCGGCACTGTTGAAATGTTTGCGAACAGTCACCGCAAGCTGATTTTTGCTCACGCGATCCTGACTGGAGATCTGGTTCAACGCGTTCTTTCTATCGAGTCGGTGGCCAGTCAATGGTTTCGCGGAGGTGCCATTGGGGCCGTCGGTGCCGGGCTGCAGAGTCTTCTTGGTACCGTGGGACCCGTTCGTTTTCGGCTCCTTGTCGGAATTAGACGAATGGGCACGCTGAGCAGCGATAGATGTCGGCGATCGGAGGCCAACGCCCTTGGAGAGTAGAAGGCGGGAGTACTCGCTGTTGAAGGCGCTCGGGGAGGAGAGTTTGTAAGCGTGCCGGTAGGAATGAAGAATCTCGAGGGGCATCTCGGGCCAATGCATCTGAATGATCAAGGGCAAGAAGTCAGCAATCCGGTCATTGTAATCGCACGAAAGAAGAAGACAGGGGATTCAAAGGCGTGTAGATCTCGCATTGGCACTCACCTTGGGCTGACTGTCGTGTTGGTCACCATTAGCGGGGGCACTGGTGACATTTACAGTGGTCTTAGTCTCGCGCACCGAGACAGAGGTCGCTGCTAATGAAGTATTGCCTTTGCGGCCTTTCGCCGTCATCGTCTTGTGCTCTCGAGTCGTACTGGAGCCTTCAGAGCGAGAGTCATCCTGAATGGCAGTCGTGCGCTGCCGCGGGGGAGCCATGATGTGCTATAGCGAAACGAATGATGACAAAAAGAGGGGGAAGAGTAAATTGATCGGGCCTCGGAGTGGCCCGAACAAGTAAAAGAATGTCAACTTGAAAATCCGAAGGCAATTGTCAATGGAGAGCAGATATCAGCGGTGCGTTTCATGGTAGACAATGAAAAAAAAAGCATGAAAATGAAGAAGTTGGGGCGCCGTCATGAGGCGGGCAGACGCGGCAGAAATATCGGAGGCGCGCGACATCATCTGCCGCATTAGGTAATATTGCCGAGTGTCGAGGGTGTAGAAGTAGACATGGCAACATACGATATCATCTCCTGATTCTGTATCTGATGAGATTTGGTCTATGATAGACTCTCTGTTTGCCATTGATGTAATTTAGAGTGTCTTCTAGTTTTAGGTTCAAACGATGTGAATCATTGTAATCTACCAACTCAATGGCTGGTTCAAACTATATACCTGCGCCATGCAGAAGTGCTGATTTAGCAATGGCCGACAAGATAATCGGCCCTATTCATGCGACCTTGGGCTCAAACTGCCCGTCGCATTGACACGAGCAAACCATAGTCAAGCGCCGAATCTACCGTATACTCTCATGAGAACTATAGAGCCGGACATCCCACTAGACGTTGACACAATGTAGGCAGAACCCTGATGAATGTCCCCTACCCGTGTCTATAATATCATGCGTACACCGCAACTCTTCCCCTCATATCAAGCAATATGCAATATAATGCAATCTCGGTCCTCGAGTCACCTCGAAAGAGTATACTAGATAACGCTTGTCACATCTAGACAACAAACGGGATGAAACCCCAACTCAACCACGACGCCTCCAATACCAAGCGGCCAGATCACGAAACACACCCCAAACAAGTAAACGCCCAGTAAAGAAACCACAACATCCACGATATACCTAGGACTTGCCCTGTCTTCTGCCTGAAGACTCAGCGCCAGCCCAATCCGCTTACGTCAGCTGTCAAACATGTCACTCGAGGCATACGGGTTAGGGCTAGAATCGAGTCTCCGTATTCCGGAGCAAACGATCGGAACAGCGTTTGTTTGTGGGGAACAATAATAGGGCGAGCCAAGCCCCCCCAAAAAAGCCACCTGACGTTGGATGGATAGAGAGATGTCTACTATTAATATTTGTTGGGGAGAGAGACCCTCTTGAGGCGCCTCGCTTATGAATTATGATACAGTAACAAACAGGGCCAGGCAGGGTACAGATGGCTTACGACGATTGTCTCAAAATCAATGCATGGATGGGGTATGTGGCTGATTGCCTCTTCTGACAGATAACTCTTCCTGACTGTACGGAGTATCTGCCTGTCTGGCGGTATACAAGCCCAACTCATATCCAGTATGTGTAAGCCCGCCCCAAGAAGTACAGGCCCCAGATGAGGCTGCAGTAGACAGAGAGAAGGGGAAAATATGTTTCAGCTGGGGCATTGGGCACACAATACTCTTAGACAGGATTTGTTGTTGGAAAAATTCTTCTCCCTTTTTGTTCTGGTGACTCAGAATGGATACGATTCGCTCACCGCTATCTTCGTTGTTGGGGGCAATTGGAGAACCTCGAGGCTACGGAAGTTGAACGAAGGCGAGTCAGAAGAGATAGAGAAGAAAAAAAAACACAAGCCGTGTAGCCCTGCAGGGAAACTTTAATCTCCAACACCAGACAGGGCAGAACCAGGATGGCTGGCTTATTCGTACAGTACATGAAGACTAGGCCATAGTCCGTAAGGCGTAAAGGTCGAAAAGATTTTGCACGGGTCTACCAATCCTACCCCGTACAAGGGAAAAAAAAAAAATGAAAAAGGGAAAGGGCAGAACAGTAGGATCGGGACTGGACGGGGTACAAACCATGAATGGCCTAATCGGTCACGACGATGGACAAATAGTTACATGATTACCTAAAACAGTAAGCCAGTGGAATCTCTCGTCTGTGCATGTGCCTCCTCCGTACGCTCTGGTCCAGTCACGGCGGCCTCAGACCACCACGGGATTCGGGACACACTCGGCAGGGGGGCAAATGGAGAGAATTCGGGTCGGAGATGCCGAGGGTCGAGGGGTCAAGGGAAGAAATTGCCTCAGCCCGCGGACTACGGTCTACGAGTACGGAGTAAGGCTACGGACGGAGGACGGGGCTCCTATGGTTAGCGCGAGAAAAACCTGAGCAGGAGAAATCAGGTAATGAAGGGTTTGAAGCACCCAACAGAAACCATCCAAACCAGTATGAAAGACCTGAGAAGAGGGAAAAATCTTCACCGAGGAACCCTTTGGGGGGAGGGGGACGGTTTGTACGGGGGAAGCCCGTGAAGTGTTAGCTAAGAAATTTCTTTTCTGAGCCTATCCTTTCTCCGCAATCCGCCCTGATAGGGGGGGAATGAATGTCCGGCTTTCTCCCGAAATCATCCGACCACCGCATCACTCCTGCAGACGGTTCTCCTCCGGCTTTTGTTCGTCGAGTTCTGGACCGACGGGATTTTTTTTTTTTCTTTCCCTTTTGGGCGACGCCGTTTTGACACCCCCGGAATCCATGCGCCAAAATTCAATGCTTATCTGCCGACCAGATTTATAATCACGGGGAACACTACACTTTCGATCACTTTATCCATGGTACTTTGTCAACCATATCCTTCCTTTTAACATGTTCCAATTACATGTAGGTATCTGTATAGAGTAAAAATTATACCTTCACCCACCCCCTCCAACTGATCCAGTAATCACCTCCGCGACGCGGGAGATTGTCATCTAGAAACACGGCAGTGCGCGCCACTAAGGCAGGCCCATGTCTCGACTCCTGGATTAGCTGCAAATCATTACCATGACGCAATCCGGCCATCTTCCGCACATGTATGATTACGGGTCCTTGCTAATTTTTTTTTTCGCCCTCTCTGTCTCTGTCTCTGTCTCTCACTGCGCCGCCCCCCCCCTCTCTGCCGGTCTGCCCTCCAAGGCTCCAACCCCATCCCCATCTTGGAGGTCCGACACGTCCACTTGGCATTATTTTCTCTTTCCCCTTAGCCCCGCCTTTTTCATTTGGCGGGTTCGTTATTTGTTATTGTTGTCGTCGGTGGCGGTCAGGGGCGACAAGTGATGATGGCATATTCGTACCCCGTACTCCATACTCTGTATTATGTACTGAAAAATAAATACACAAACTGCTAGGTACCTAGGTAGGTAATCTACAATAAAGACCCAAAAGAGTAACCAAAAACTACCTCGGTATCTTGCTCATATTTATCAAAATCGGAGCATGAAGATAACCATCGGAGTCCGTTCCATAAAATAAAATAAAGGAAAATAAACAGTCTGGTTGCCCGGTGTCGATCTTAACTTTCTCGGGTCTCGGGGGTGGTGATCGGGGCATGTGAAGGGGTTGCTGACTGCTTGTATGTACGGTGGTTATCACGATCACAAGCTGCGGAGTAGTGATGATTATGGACATCGTGACTACGGATACATCGTGGTTAGTTGGAAACTCTCCTTGTGAGGAGTACTCTACCAAGTCCAGCCTACTAGGTAAGAAATACTACCTAGTTATCTGTGATCCATAACCATTGGACATACTCCGGATAGTCGGATACTATCATACTACAGCACTCGTTCGTCCTAACCAACTAACAACTAGTGTCCGTCCAAGCTCAACAGGGGAAGAATTAAGAAAGCAGAAAACCAGGGGGAAACAACACTGGCAATTAAAAAAGGAGGGGTAAATTAAACCAAAATGAAAAAAAAAGGGGAGCTGAAGAGGAAAGGGAGCTAGCTAGCTAATGATAAATTAATTCGCGACCCTAACACTAACAGTCTACTCCGTACACTATCTGAAGTTACTGCTACTACCACCGTGACCTTACCTCTAACAGCACAGTCCGACAACCACACGGTGAAGCCCGTGGTAGGTGCGATATCAACTATCTATGTATAGCCTTTAGTGTAGTTATATAGTTAGTTACCTTAGACCCGTCCTACTTACGTACTCTGTACTGTACCCAGATATCTTCTCCGTAAGTTAGCTACCTAGCTCAGGGGGTAAAATCATACCCCCCCCATCCAGCTATTCTCCATATTCTATTTCCCCCAGGCTCCATGAAGCTCACCCTCTAACAAACACTAGTACCTCACTAGATGCCCAGTTGCATACGGCACACATAACCTTGTCCACAATCCAAGCTTACAATGTTGCTAATGTACGTGAAAAGGAACGGTGTGTTGGAAATTGACGATAGAGAGGACAGAATCGTCCATAATGGATTAAATTCGAGGGGAAACGGGGATGGGGGAGGGGCGTCTCCCGAGTCGACCGATCCAAGGTTGTTAAACTTTAATATTGTGAAAATCTTCAGTGATGATCGTGATAGGCATGATTCTATGACTATCTGAGATAGCTACCTACCTATCGTCGGGTTAGTGGGCAGCGAGGGTTAAGCATGGTAGACCGCGGGGAGAGAACCTCAGAGAATGAATGGGAAAGAGGGAGGGGTGGTATTTCGCCGAACCTTCCCCCTAGGAAAAAAAAAAAAAAAATCACAATGAAAAAAAAAAAAATCCGTAAAAATAAAATAAAAAGACTAAAGGCGACGTGTCATCGGCCAGCACAAGGAGGCAGCGACCGTGGCGCCAAGCCCCTCACGTCTGGTTCTATTCTCCAGTTCCCCCCAGATGGAAAATCGAATTTTGATCTCTGGACGGAAATGCGGATAGGGTGCTCCGCTTCGAGCTGAGTTTGTTACTCCGGAGTACAGACTCGACCGGGCCGGTGGTATCTGGTATCTTATTCTTTGGGATCGTTCAACAGCAATCATAGATAACCAGCCTACCTATACTACCATTCGGTATTCTGTACTCTGTACACATTCTAGACCAGTCCGCATATTGCATAGGATAATATGATATGATCTGGTAACCCCGGATAGTCCTCCCGACATAAGATGATATGATATAACATATGGCATGAGGTTCAAGGAAGAACTTCGGGGCCATTACTCCGGATCGGTCGCACAGTCCCGTGGTTTCATGTTAGAGTCACCTCATGCCATAATCCGGATTTACCTGCAAGGGTAATATTCAACGCTGCCTGTAACAGCTCCATGCCCCGTATACCTACCTAACGACCTTCTGAGTAAGGTGCCGGAGGACCTTTGGGGTGACCTTCATTCTTACATGTACACTCATCCGTTCTCCCCTGAAATTACTCCGGGTTTGTCCACCCCTCCTCCCCCAGATAAAGGGTTATCATCTATCTCCATCTTAGCCTGAACACTCGAATCGAGAAAAAGTCCGTAGCTGATAGGAAGCCAATCCTCCTGAATTCCACCAATAACAAGTCACCCGCTTGGCCGGACTGGGCGTTCCCAGGAATTCAAATCGCAAGTGAGCTCATCAGGCTATCAGCTAATTAACGCGTCCGGATTCCGGAAGCGCGGCCCCGCATAACCTGGGGGCGGCGGCTGTGAAGCCTGTGAATCAGTGATATCAGCGTGGTACGGCTCCTGCCCTTTCATTGGCTCAGACAGTCTGTTCCAGAAGTTTGTGGATCCTCCGATCGCTGGCCTTGGCGCCTTGTGGGGAGTCGCCCGAGTGCGTGTCATTAACACCGACCGAGCCGTGGTCATTGAGGCGACATGGCGGATGCGATACCGAGTACGACGTATTGTCATCGGTAACCATACCGCGTCCCCGTACCCGTGACGGGGCACACGATGTAATTAATCAGAGGGCTGGTGCTCAGCTGCGGTTACTCCGTGGGATGACCCCTGCCCAATGGATAAGCATTCCCCGGTGCATTTGGATCTAAATGCCCTTTCCTCGGTCCCCTGTCCTAGTAGCTCGTGCCTCGAGAGCTCTTGAACGAGGGGGATCTTCTCTGACTGGATATGAAAAATCGATTATGGAAAATTGCCTCTTATCATGAGCTCCGACGAAAAACCTTCCCCAGATTCCGTCCCCGCATAGACTTGCCAAGCGTCAGGAATGTGCTATTTCTTGAACGGCCTATTTGGACCATCCACCAAGAGTCTTGGGTGTCCAATTCCCAGCTGAGGCGGCAAGTGAAGATCGTATTGATGCGTCGTGGTTGTGGTTAGGTCAGCAAGGCAACGCAATTGACGACGGATTTGGCGTTCGAGGGGGTCTCGAGACGGAAACAGGCTCTCAGTGGCCGCGTCGCATTGTCAACATTCCTTCCCCGAGCACGTCATGACACCGTACACTGGAAGTCTGGGGACACTGTTCCCCCAGAAAATAGTCGTAACGCACTGTTGCTTCAGCCCAGGATGTGTGGTACAGGCCCATCTTTAGTAACAGTCTGCACCGTCGCGGACCCGACGGTTCTTCCATGACTGGCTTCTGGAGATCTGTGTAACCGCATACCTGGCTACCACCGACACGGTTGCAGCGAAATGGAACGGGGCACAAGGAGTGAATATAAAGAAACGGAAAAGCAAGAGCAACTTCACCCTGGAAAAGACTACCAATACCACGTTATGACATGGTTACAAACTCTGTCGCAAGAGTGCACATCAACTTGGTCGTCCATGCTCATGCGCTGAGATCACACCTCTGCAGTTACTCGAGTTGGAAAAATCGAAACACACTACCTTCACAAGGAAATGTAAAAGAAAAACGGAGAAACAAAAAAAAAAGAAGAAACGGGCAGGAGCGCATGCGTACGGTGTCAATTGTCTGACACCATCCGCCTGGCATTACCCCACACTGGAGAAATCAGACAACACCATCACTCATGATCGCTCTTCTCCTCTTCGATGCATGACCTAGATGCTTGTCGATTGGTCTCGACATGATCAGCCTCTGCGTACAGATAGCTCTATCTTGGATGCGAAGCCGCGTCATTGGATGATTTTCTTTCTTCTTTTCTTTTTTTTCTTTCGATCCGCATTGGACTGAAGCACCGGCGATGTCGGACCCTGGAGCCTGGTGGTATTGCAAGGCCTCTATTTACCGGAGTGGGGAAGTCACTAGAAAACAAGAAAAAGAAGAAAAGAGGCAAAGGAAGGCGCTAAAATGATGTGCGCGAGTCCTCCGTATCGAAATGGGAAATAATTCTGCCATGGGTGTGCGCAACAGAATTTTCCATGGATTGATTCCCGGGGTTGACTGGATCGATAAATCATGAAATATGATATTAGTCAAAGCTGGGGATTTCATTATCTCAAGGTGGGGTTGATTAGGCAGGGAGAAGAGCACATCCATGACTTTTGTGATCAACGAGATAACTGCACAGTACGGATAAACGGCTTCCAGAGGGCTTGGCGGGTGGGCGATCTTCGACCGGGAAAGCAACCAAGTTACCAAAAAGTTTACTCTGTACTGTGTTGCGCCCTCAAACCCCATTCTTCAGCTTTCCTACTCTTCGGCGGCTAGCAGCGCACAGAAGAGGGACGTTAGGATGTTATCGCCCGAGAAACGTACGGTGTAGTAACGGGGTGATCTCCGACAGAATGGGAATAGCAGACTTGCCTGCAACCGGAGACGAGACCGGGTAGGATGCGAATTGGAGATGAGCCTGCCTGGTGGACTTGCTAAATCGGAGTGTAGATCACTGTGATCATCGTGGGGAAGATCTTCAGTCATCATCCCCCAATCTACCCCGTACCACCCTTCTTTGACTTTCTGACAGTCGCAGGCCTGAAGGGGGCTGGCGGGAAAGAAGGGGGACAAGAAGAAGGACTAGAATTGACCAGGAAGAAGGCAAAAATAGGATCAAAAAGAGATACTAGCGATTCCCATCATGAGTCCCATCCTCTTCTAACCATCTACAGTCACATCAATATTTGCAACGGTTAATGCCGCAAAAGAAATCCCGCTCTTCACGTAATAGAAGTAAGATGAGAGAATTTTTTCTCAAGGCATTTGATAATGAGTATTGCGGGACGATTCCTATGACTATTAGGATTGTGTTATGTATAATGTTATAACTAATGCCAATAGGTGAGTCGATCCTTCCCCTCGGGTTGGATTCTTCCGTCTGAGGGGCGTGACAGGATTTGCCCTGACGATGCGTGCTCGCAGGAATCTTGTTACTTCAATTCTTACACATGAGTGATTACTACAGTTAATCGTGACAACTGACAACTGATCACTGACCCCCTGCACTTTAGTCAGGAGCAAAGCCCTCCGTCGGCGCCTAATAAAGACCTGCCACGACGGTGTGCCTAGCTGGCAGGGGGCATGTTTTAGCCTGAAACCCCAGGGCAGAGCGCAGTACATACTTCATACGGCGTAGACTCGGTCTTATTCTGGGAAGCAGGTCGTACCGCTTACGTACTTGGGCACTGGTACCTGCGTGCCAACTCCAGACTTGTGTTCCCCATTTTTCCCGCTAACTCCAGTCTTGGGGGTTCAACTAGTGAGGAAGTCATGGCGATATCTCGGCAATCGGTACCGGCACCAGCTGCCAGTAACTCCGTACAATACACGGCTTGGAGTCCTTTTACTTGCATACCTGGAGAGATGGTGATCATATGTTCACTGCTCACAGTGCAACCCTCAGCCATCATTACTCTACTGGGTAAGATGGAATGACACAAAAGCTGCGTCCGCATGTACCTCTCTCTGGACAGAGTAGGCAGGCTGTACAGTACTTTTGAATGTTCTTATCTGGCGGATCTCATTAGCTGCCCTTCCCAGTTTCCACCCCTCCTTCAATTTTCCTGGGACCCCTTCATCCTACGCCATCATCTCCCTCATTCAACGCCGACGGGGCTAGAAGGGGGGTCGCGCGAACTACTAACCGCCCAAAGGCCAAAGGTCACAATGCGACATCTGCTGATCGCAGCAACCGGACAGGTGAATTTATCCTATCAGGGCAGGGCGAGCCGCCACGATATCACGTACTCGGTCCGCGAAGTGGGGACGCCTCCATCCCCCTGGGGTTTTATCATGTTATGAGATAACGTCAACCAAGCCTGATTTATTTTTTATTGTTTCTTTTTCTTTTTTCTTTTTTCTTTTTTGAAAGAGGCGTTTGGAGGTGGGCTCAGGACTGGGGTCATCCCCCCCCCCCGGTCTATCCGCTACACAGTACACACCCGGCCCTGGAAAATGAGCCATGCACATTGGCAAAAGGCACGGCCAAATTAAAATCGTGATCGTAGGAATCTGTGCTATCAGCAGCCCCCTCCGTCCGATGACGGGCTGCCTGCTTATACGGGGCGGCTCACCAATAACTACGAATTTTACGGACCCCCCCGCCAGCGCGGTCCCCTCGGGGTTATCTGGGATCTACCACTAAAAAGTCAGTCAAGACGGCAGTGTGCATATGTTTTCCATCTACCTGAATCCGTGACACGCAGTCTAGTCTCTTTCTCTCTTTCATTTGTCCTACAATATCATTCAATTTTTATTATATTTAGGAATACGTGATCCCAATTGCATTCACTTCTCGGGATAACCACGACTATTCAACCCTTGCATACCGCCAGCCATCCAGGAAGTTTAAAACTCCCCTCAGACCCGGCTAGATTCGTCATTACCGCGATTTATGATGCCTAATAGCTAAAATTAATAGGAAAGCGAAGGTGCAGTGCCATCACGTAACCTATGGGGAAATGTCACCCTGGATGAGGATTCGTGGCGGTCCTCCATACAAATCAATAATATGACATATTTCCTTGGGGCTGGCTGGCTGGACTTTGCCGAGCCCCGTATCTCCGTCCGTATATTTCGCTATCCTCGCTGGTTTGCGCAGGTCCCCCCCGAGTTCATCAGGAATTCGTTTAATTTACTCCGGACTTCCCCAAGAAGATAAAAAAAAAAAAAAAAAAAAAAAAAAGACATGGTCTATCACGATTCTCGACTGGGGATCCTCTACTCGCCGGTCTCTTGGAATGCAGCACAATTACGCAAACCAGCGAGCTCATGTATTTTCTGGGGGTAAATCATTCCGGGTAATGCATTAGTTGGGATGTGGATCTGGGGATTTGCGGAGTTCGTTTCCTAATCTCCCCCCTTGATTACATGATGTATTTCATGTTATTAATTTGAATTCTGCTTTATTTATTGTCGGCCATCGACGGCGTACCAAGAATTGGCATAGTCTTGCGACGATTATGGCCATTACGGAGTAGTATGCAGTGATATTCTTTGTCCCCTCAGGTGCCTGGCCCAAATGAAACAATGCAGGGCGTTCTTGGAGGGGGGGCACCAACGCCAGGGTTTGTCGGCGGCAGGGTCCTTGGTTCCTTCGGTTGAGGACCTTTAGTAACGGTTATTAGCAGTGGATCGATATTTATCACATCGAAGGTAAAAATTGACTCGGCCGGTTAATTAGAGCTGGCTGCCTTAAGACTGGCCAGTTGCCACAGGAATCAAACTCAGTCAGACAGAAATCATCGTGAGCTGGGGTCCGGAGGGAAAAGGAATGTCTTTCCGTTCTGTTCTGCCGTTCTACACCGGCCAGCCATGGCATGAACATTGCCCGATGCGGGATGCCTCGGCACGAAGGCCTGGGATAAAACACAAAGGAAGATCGATTCTGGAGAAGTGATGCCGTACCTTGGATCTTCATAAAGACTGTTTGATACTATCTCGGGAGCTACGAGAACAAAGTGTGTGACTCATTATTGATTCAACGTCAGGGCTGATTCCACTGTAAGTTATTCAAAGGCTTAAAATGTCTACTAGACTCTGGGTCCCATCCCGGGTTATTTTCGTGGACTCCAGGCCAGCCAGTGGTTTGCGGCAACAGCCTCATCGGACATTCTCGACCGATGATGAATGATGAAGTATTGGATCTCGCCCATCGTATGACTTTCGTCGCAACCGCGCTGCTTTGCTTTGCCCTGCGTCGACTCACCCTATGATCGACGCAATCCGTCACACCGAGGGACTCGTCCTCGTTCATTCGATAACCAGTTCCTTGTCCTGGGCTCTCGCAGTGTCCAACCATCGACTGATGACGGGTCGATCAGCTGGTCGAGACCGACGGTCTTTGAAGTCCTTGATGTTCTGTCGAACAATAATCTGTCTTTCCCCGGCTCCTTGCCCCAGACAATTCCGGAGTATGTTGGATGTTGGGGAAAAGCAAAGCACCGATAAGAAAAGTAAAAAATAAATAAATATAAATAAAATAAGATAAATTAAACCCGCAAATTACAAACAAAGGGTAAGAGGGGGGTCCTCTTTGTTTTCTTGGGGGTCGTCATCATCTCATTTCATCATCATCACTGCCGAAGATGTTATCATCATTCAACCCCCATGTTCCGGGGCCACCCTCCTTTATTTCCCTCGTCGCTTTCCTGGAATTCTTTACACTGTCGTCGTCGTCGTCACATGGATGGAACGTCTTCTTTCTTCTCTTTCATTTTTGGCTTTCCCCAAAAACACAAACACCCATCATCACGTAATCCATCCGGCGCTTGGTCTGTAATCGTCGTACTCTCCATGTTTGCCTGGTCGCCTATCGAGGCGGATTCTCCAGATCATCCGCGATAGCCGGTTCGGAGCTTTAGAACGGGACGTTCGTTAGGTATGGTTATTACCAGTCCGGAGTCCTTGACACACGCCATACACCGTACTCGGTGTACGGAGCCTGAGCGAGGATGGGGGGGACGGTACTCCGGAGTACCGTACCAGAGCGTCGAACGGGACACGCACTTCTCCAGACCACACAGCCACTTCTGCAGTTCCAGTTTCTACTCCGTAATCCCTATCGATTTTAGTCTGCCCCACATTTCTTTTTCGTTTTTTTCTTTTTTTCCCTCCCGGTCAGTCAGGACTCAGTAGTTGCTCCGTAGTGGCTCTCTCTCTTTTTTTTTTTTTTTCTCCATTGTGTCGCCGTACTCCGTAAACACCCTGCGTGTCCCAAAAAGAACGAACGACCGAAGCCTTTCCCCCCAAGAGTACTCCGTAGGCAGCAAATAAGGAAGATCTCACTCTTACTTGCTTCACTGGGAAGATAAAAATAAAAGTTACACATCAACCTCTTAGAAGAGTACTGTACAAAGAAGTTCCAAGGCAGAAGAAAAAAGTAAATTCCTCTCCACTGAAAATCGGCCTGGGAGAATCTCCAGCCGATCTGAGTTGAGCACGTTCTTTTTTCTTTTTCTTTGCCTTTTTTTTTTTTTTTTTCTCTTTTCTTTTTGCCCCCCCGATATTCCTCCCCACACATCGTACTTAGGTTTTTTTCCCCTTCCATTTTCATTTTTCAATTTTCGATTTTTTTTTTTTTTTTTTCCTTTTCCTTTTTTTCTTCCCTCCCTTCTCTTCGCCGATTCCGATAAACCCCCCTCCCCTAGCACTCTTTCTTCTTCCTCCCCTCTCCCGAGCTCCGTTTCTTTTATTCCCCTCCATTCCTCAATTCCACTTCTTCCTGACTCTCCTTTTTTATTTCTCCTTCTCCCCCAGATCGTCTTCTCCAGATTTCATCTCTCATCCCATCTCAAGTTCCTTTGTTCAACTTCGCCCTTCTTGGCTCGCCATACCTATCATTCCGGCTCTCTTCCCGCCATCGGCTGCTGTACACCCTACTACATCCCACACCTTTCCTGCGTTGGAAAGACCCCCTTGTCGCTTCCAGCTCCATTAGCTTGCGTGCAATCCGCTATCGCTACCTCGCTTTCGATCTCATCGCGAAGTCTCCGACTATCCCTGCGGTGACATCCTATCATCCTGCCAAGCATTCAAGCTTAGGGCGTTGATCGACTTGCCGATTTAGCTCCCTGTCGCGACGAATCCTACTTCGCCTCGGCCTTGCATTCGTTCTGAACGTGCAATTCCTTCAACTCCCGACTCTGTCCTACTTTGGCCTACCACCGCGGAGTTGATTTAGGAGGAGCTTCACATGCCGCCCCCGGCCGCTTCAGTGGATTTTTCTAATCTACTGAACCCCCAGAACAACACAACTGTCTCCGCCCCTTCCACCCCTGTGGACAGTTCTAAAGCCCCCTCTACTCCCTCGAGTACCCAGTCCAATCCAGCCATGGCCTCGTCTGTGAGCCTATTACCTCCGCTCATGAAGGGCGCTCGTCCCGCCACGGAGGAAGTGCGCCAGGATCTCCCTCGACCCTACAAGTGTCCCCTCTGCGATCGTGCTTTCCACCGTCTGGAGCATCAGACCCGACACATTCGAACCCACACGGGTGAGAAACCGCACGCGTGCCAGTTCCCTGGCTGCACCAAGCGCTTCAGTCGTTCTGACGAGCTCACTCGCCATTCGCGAATTCACAACAACCCCAACTCCCGACGGAGTAACAAGGCTCAGCACTTGGCCGCTGCTGCTGCTGCCGCCGCCGGACAAGACAATGCCATGGTCACCAATGCGGGTTCAATGATGCCGCCTCCGAGTAAACCCATGACTCGATCCGCCCCTGTTTCGCAGGTCGGCTCTCCTGACATCTCTCCCCCTCACTCTTTCTCCAACTATGCCGTTCACATGCGCTCGAATCTGGGACCTTACTCTCGCAACACCGACCGGGCTTCGTCTGGAATGGACATCAACCTTCTGGCCACGGCCGCGTCCCAGGTCGAGCGCGACGAGACGTTCAACTTCCAAGCCGGACCGCGCACTCCCATGTTCGGCTCTCGTCACCATGGCGGCAGTGGCCGATTGCCTTCGCTTTCTGCCTACGCAATCTCGCACAGCATGAGCCGCTCGCATTCGCACGAGGAAGACGATGGCTACTCGCATCGCGTTAAACGCTCGAGACCCAACTCTCCCAACTCGACTGCTCCCTCTTCGCCTACTTTCTCTCATGACTCTCTTTCTCCTACTCCCGATC
Organism: Aspergillus ochraceus; assembly: GCA_004849945.1. Lineage (NCBI taxonomy): Eukaryota > Fungi > Ascomycota > Eurotiomycetes > Eurotiales > Aspergillaceae > Aspergillus > Aspergillus ochraceus. Next base: position 3,967,542 of record SSOS01000002.1, read on the forward strand.
ACACCCCCCTGGCAACTCCCGCGCATTCTCCGCGGTTGAGGCCTCTTGGCACCAACGAGCTACACTTGCCGTCGATTCGCCATCTGTCGCTCCACCACACTCCTGCGTTGGCTCCCATGGAGCCGCAGCCCGAAGGTCCCAACTACTACAGCCCCGGTCAGGGTCACAACGGTCCGAGCATCAGCGATATCATGTCGAAACCTGATGGAACGCAGCGCAAACTTCCCGTGCCCCAGGTTCCTAAAGTGGCCGTTCAGGACATGCTGAACACCCCAACTGGGTTCTCTTCCGTTTCCTCGTCGACCAACAATTCCGTGGCCGGAGGAGATCTGACGGACCGCTTCTAGTTGGATTCCTACATTCCAGCTTTTGCCAGTGAAAAAAAAAAAGTGGATTCCAAAACAACAAAATTATACGCGCTACGAAACGAATAGACTTGTGCATTTACAGTGTGGTTTATGGGCATCCTTGGTGTCGGGTGATTGGTTTTATTTTCAAGTTCATACATTTTTTTGCGCGGCGTCTTTACCGATAGACGGATGGGATTTCGTTGGTTTTCATACTTCTATACTCACACTCTGCCTTCACTTCACCTTTTTCTTTATTTATATCACTACATTCTCCCATCATTTGTTCCTTCTCGAAACATTTACCTTCTTGACTGTACCGTTTTCAATCAGAACCTGCTATTCAGCCTTTTTCTTATCTTACTCTGTTCTCCTCTCTTTGGCTGCGGCCTCAATAATTCGATTCGCATCGTGTCTCCCGACACGTTCTACTCTATTTATGTCCCATAGTTTCTTTAGATTCGGACCTTTTAACAGGACAGGCGGGCTTACACAAAAATAAAGACGAGTTTTGATCATCAATCTCAGATATCAGACCTAGTAGTATCTCATGACTTGTACGGAGTAGATGACATTGGAATGCCCTGTGATCCTGTGCATATCTACATCTATCAGGTGTAGTCAGTGATTCACGCGGATGAGAATCCGGTTCCCGAGGTCGCATGACACGGTCACGGACTCGGAATGATCTACAGTGTGGTCACTCTCGAGGGAAGAATGCGCGAACATGGTAGCTTTGTTATCTCGATCGCCAGGCAAATCGTATCCTCGTATATTCCGATCAGAGGATGCTGCGGACCAGCAGTGGGTGCCTGAAAGATCTGGCATCACAAGGATGGCTCGAAGAGGGATGCCGCCCGTATGGTACGGTACGGTAAGAAGGTAGTAGAAGCAGGCTAAATCAACACACAAAAAGGATGGGAAATACTCGAAACTCGAAATAAGAATAAGAAAAAAAGAAACGAAACGAAAAAGAAACAACCACCTAGTGTTTGCTTCCCAGCTGCCTCACCTTTGGGCCGACTGGTTCTTGTTCGCTCGGAGGCTTTTAATTAAATCGGCCATCTTCCATCTTTGTTGGCCGCCAAACTTCCCCTTCCCCCCCTCTTTCCAGCTCAGCTCAGCTCCTCCTCAAGCAAGCCATGATGCTCCAAATGCTTCCTCTCGTCCTGCCTTAGCCGGGCATCCTGACGGTGTCTGTATATTGTATATCTGACGCTGTTTGTTTATCCTGATCAACACGATCATCATTATCAAGGTAACGAGATGAGATGCCTTTCTTCCCCTGGTGTTTTCCAACTTGGCGCTACTTTTCCCCGCCGCTTTGGTCGCCGCTTGAGCTTGGGGAAATGGTGACTTGATAGGAAACCCATGGCCCCGGGCTTGTCCTCTTTACTCGCCGCTCCCTGGCTAAGTATATGGGCACAGGATTCGTACGGAACTTTTTTGCTTTATTCGGATCGATTAGCAGACCGGTTGCTTCTCCGTGCTTCTAGTGCCTCCCGCGGACTGGAGGTCTCTCTAACTCCTCTTGTCACCCGTCTGGGACATCCGGCGTGCTGGACCCCGGGGCGAGAGGGAAAGATACGCGAAATCATCGTAGTCGGGGATTCGAGGGAAAAAGCATTTCCAGACACCAGAAACAACCATGCCGCCCTTGCTGATTGTCCCGTCTCTATCGAGCGACAACGCATCGGAAACATCCTCGTCGACCAGCCTGTCCCTAGACACGAGATGGGCATCCGGGATCGCAGGCCAAGACATCCTCGAGGACGACGGCACAGGGGCCCTCGTTGTGCCTGCCCACCGAGCCCACCTCCACCAGCACATATACATCTGTCTCTTCCACATCCTGGACTGCCATCACACGTTCGATGACCCCGAGCAATGGCGGACTCATGTATATAGCCATTTCCGGACCCACGAGCCCCCGCGCACGGCGCGCTGTCCGCTGTGCCCGACGCTAAGGTTCGCCGATACGCCCACCGACAAGGGCTGGGATCTTATGCTGGACCATGTGGTGGGGGCGCACTACCACCAGGGCCAGACTCTTGCTGGCAGTCGTCCGGATTTTGAACTGATGCAGTACCTCTACCGGTTGCGGATTATCAGCGTGGATCAGTTCAAGGTCATGCAGATGCCCCCGCCGCCGTCGAGTCCTGCATATCATCGATCGCAGGAACCCGTTCGCGCGAGTATCGGCTCGTCCGACGAGCCGTATTGTGCTCCGTATAGTCGGCGACGGGAGGAAAGAGTGCGGGGCCAGCGGAGGGGGGTGAGCGTTGCGTAAAATATTGAAATTGGCGGTGTTCACTATCCGATCCCCCCTTGCAGCCATGCAGGGAGGATATAGATGCTGGTTGGGGGGTTGTCATCCGTCAATCATCTTTCACTCGTTCGTTTCTTGAACGGGCTTTCTCTATCTGTCTGTCGTCTCTAGCGGTTTCTTTCTTTTTCGTTTTCTGTCTTTTTCTGGTATCTTGATCTTCAAAACTTCTTATGGCCTATCGCTTCTTTTCTTTCGGCGATTTTATGAATCACCTTTGTTTCTGGAAACTTGGTGGGAGACTAGGGATTTGGTCAGATTGATGCGGACGGCGGCGGGGCATGCTCTTTACTAGCAGCTATGGCTTTTGATGAATCATGATGGAGTTGGTATATCATGTGTTAACGATGGACATCTTGTTGGCTCCGAGAGCACCTAATATGGATTGATTTATCGAGCACTCCAGAGACGGGAGATTGACTTGCACCCAGGCATGACATTGAGGGTATTCAGGAATGGGATTCGGCTCCTTTTGAGCACCTTTTCACGGTTCTCCCAAAGATCTGCATTGGACTCTTCGGTGAGGCATCATTTTCGATAGATCGCATTTCCCCGCATATCTGTATCCCAGATGGATGTTGGGCAAGAGTGTTTTCGACATATATTAGAGGTGACTGGGGTGTCAATGCAAATCAGGAGTATCGAAACAGGGCAGTAGTTCTAGCTAGTAACGCTATTTATCCCTTGGAACCATGATCCCCGAGATCTGACATGTTCGTGTCTATACTTGATATTCCCCGGGCGAGGAGACAAACAGGACAAACACCCCCAAAGTCCCGATCCCGAAGCATCGCTTTGTTCACACCACCATTTCTCGCTTTTTGCTGGTTCTAGTGCAACTTCCCGTGAATTCCAAGCTCTCCGATCGTCATCCTCGTAGAATGAGAGCATCGCTAGCTCTATCCATTCTTTGAATATTTATCCGACTCCCCCGAATTTCCGATCCCGAGCACCCTCGTCCTAGAATTGACGCCGCAATCGTCGCCTGCCCACCCAACCCCTCCTCGACTACCAGCATTCACCACCTTCGAGTCCACGACATAAAAACCAATTAATATGGAGCGCCTTTCGATTAATGACCCTCCCGCTGGTCCTCAACATGGCAACGCACCCCCCGGGTTTCCTCCGCAACAGCAACAGCAACAGCAGCAGCAGCCGCAGCAGCAACAGCAACAGCAACAGCAACAGCAGGGGCAGAATAACAACACGCTGGGCCCGATGTCGCATGGCCCGCCGCAATTACCTCCGCAGATGTTCACCACTGCGGCCCAGCTGCTAGATCTAACGGATAGTATGTTCCGGTCTCTTTGCTGTTCTCGCACGCCTCGGTCTATCGCCTGTCCCAAAGTTAAATAGTTGGATTGGGTTTCTTTCTCCCTAGCTAACCGGCACTCCAGAAAAACTTGTTCTAGTGTTGCGCGACGGAAGAAAGTTAATTGGCGTGTTGAGAAGTTGGGATCAATTCGGTATGAATCCGTGATTCTATCTGGAGTCGTCTCGTCTAATGTGCTTTCCGCCTGCAGCGAACCTTGTTCTTCAGGATACCATCGAACGAATGTATGCGGGCAAGCTGTACGCCGACATCCCGCGGGGTATTTTCCTAGTCCGAGGAGAGAATGTGTTGCTTCTGGGTGAAATTGTATGTGTCATACCCTCGAGACAGCTGCTTCCCTTCCCTTTCCCCCTCACGTGCTAACAATGTATGATCGCAGGACCTTGACAAGGAAGACGAATTGCCCACGACGGTCCAAAGAGCCCCGTTTCAGGAAGTGTTCGAGTTGAAGAAGCAAGAGGATGCGCAGCGGAAAACGGGCGACAAGAAGCGCCAGGGCAAACTCCAGTGTCTTGGATTCGAGCCTGAACATAGCGGAGAGATCCTGTTTTAGGCGTGCTGTACGAACCATTTTGTTTGCTTGTGCTGCGTCTCTTGTCTGCGTCGCTACATCCGACAATTGCACGAAGGCCAGCCGTTCGGCTTGTCTGGTCACTTTGAGAGCGGTTATACCTCTCGAGAGGATTGATGGTCCGAGATTTCAAATGAGAACGAGAACGCTCCTCGGTCTGTCGTTGCTGCCGGGCCCTGTTCCCCGATCACATTTACATTAACGGTAAAAGGTAGGGGACTGTGGAAGTGATTCTAGGCCCAACGGGCGTCGTCGACTCAGTGTGTGATTGGGACCCTTCAGGCGACGAAAGGGTTGATTGATAGATGAGCAGGAGGATCGCGATTTTTTGTGAACCTGGCCGGCGAGTGGAAAGGCTGGTGGCTATGCTTGATGATCATTATGTCTTATTATTATGCCTTTTCTTCACATTCTCTGCCCTTGGTGTTCTTTTCTGTCGTATTAAAACAAAACCGTCGATTTGGACTGGCTGGTCGTTGGAAATGGCGTAGGTGCTATACTCTAGAATTCCTGGAATACGAGTCTATTAATGATCAGGATTCAACAATTGAATGACTAGCATAAATTTAAATCATTCATAGATCAAGTGCAATAGTGAATATGTCGAATTGACTATTGACTATCAGTTGCTATCGATAGCGATGCCAAGACTTGCCGTACCTTTTTTTTTTTTTTTCCCTCTACTGATTAAAATTCCATTCGGATCTCTTCAGAAAAAAACTCTCTCCGCAATCCACCAGGAGAATCACTTCTTTTCCTTCTTTCTCCCCTCCTCACACCCCCTTCTGCTTACGACTTCTCAACTGCCTGTTGGTCGATCTGCCCGTCATGGCGACCCTGGCGGAGAAGCTCGAGAAGATCAAGTCTCCCAAACTGCAGAACCAGCACCATGTAAGTCCCGCCTTTGCCTGCCCAATGTTCAATTCACAGTCGGTTTGCTCCGTCGCGAGATAGATCCTCATTGCTAATTTTTCTTCTCCTTCCCTAAGACCGCCGTGGTTCTCTCTGCAGTGGAAGACACTCTCCGTGATCAAAAAGCAGACTTTTCTGCCACAGCCTACTTCGCCGCGCTACTCGCCCTGCTATCCCAGTCGCTATCCACCACCCAAGGCATTGTGAACAAGGATTTGGCTACCTCCGTCGTCTATCTGCTCGATATCACCACTGCCTACGTTCCCGCGTCGATCCTCCGCTCCAAATTCTCCCAGATCCTCACCAGTCTTGCGCCTGCTCTTTCCCTGCCCGAAGTTGAGGCCCCGCTGCTCCGACCCTCAATCGGCTGCCTCGAATCGCTACTCATCGCTCAGGATGCGGCCGCTTGGAACCTCCCACACACCCAGATCAGCCCGCGTCGGGCCATCGCGGGACTGCTGAGTCTAGCCGTCGACCACCGTCCGAAGGTGCGCAAGAGGGCCCAGGATGCGCTGATTCAAGTCCTCAAGTCGCCTCCCCCCAGCCCGTCGCTCGACCACCCCGCCGCCGATATGTGTGCGGAAACCGGCATGCGGACATTGGGCGACAGCATCACCGCTGCGTCCAAGCAGCGCCGCGGCCGTAACGACCCGCACAGCCGAGAGAACCACGATCCCTTGGTCATTCATTCCTTGCAGCTAGTGAAGACCGTCGCGACCGCATCGGGCGGATGGCCCAGCAAGAAGATCGAGCCGCTCTGCGAGCTGCTGATGAACGCCTCCCGATCGACCAACGAGTACATTACGATGGGCGCGTTCGAGGTCTTCGAGGTCATCTTTTCCAGCATGGCCAATGAATTCTCGTCCTCTAAGCTCCCTCGCCTCTTGGACGCCATTTCCGAGCTGAAGCCCGCGCAGAACGACTCCCAGCTGCTGCCGCCCTGGATCGCCGTCCTGTCTCGCGGTTACGACGTCTCCGCCCAGATCAGCCCCGAGGATACGTTTGAGAAGCTGCCCGACTTGTTCAACATGATCTCCAGCTACCTGGCCTCCCCGTCCAGCAACATCCGCGTGTCGGCGTCCGAGTGTTTGGTCTCGTTCTTGGCCAACTGCATTCCCAACTCCGTGATTATCGAGCCGTCGGTGTACGATGAGAAGACACTGGAGAAATTGGCGAAGGCGGCGACCGACCTGCTCTCGGTCAAGTACCAGGCCGCGTGGGCCGAGGTATTCAACGTGTGCTCGGCGATGTTCGACAGCTTCAAGTGGCGCTCGAGCCCGTTCCTGGACAGCGTCGTGAAGACGGTGGGCGAGCTCCGCAGCAACGAATCGTTCCACGGCAAGAAGGAGGCGGATCAGGTTCTCGGCAGCGCCGTTGAAGCCATGGGCCCCGAAGCCGTCCTGGAGATCCTGCCCCTGAACATCATCGAACAGAAGGCTGGCCAACCAGGCCGTGTCTGGTTCCTTCCTGTTCTCCGCGACCATGTCACCAACACGAACCTCGCCCACTTCCGTACTGCGCTTGTTCCTCTGAGTGAGGCGCTCTACCAGAAGAAGATGGACTTCAGCTCCGCTGAGAAGGCGGTGGAGACCAAGATCTTCGAGACGCTGGTCCAGCAGACCTGGGCAGTCCTCCCCGGCTACTGCGAGCTTCCCTTGGATCTGGTGGAGTCGTTCGATCAGGGCTTTGCCGAGCTTCTTTCCAACGTTCTCTACAAGCAGACCGACCTGCGGGTGGATATCTGCCGGGCGCTCCAGAACTTGGTCGAGTCCAACCAGGCCATCCTGTCCGTTGAGACGGAGGGCGATGATCTGATTCTTCAGCGACGAATCACCAAGGATGCCGCCGCGAAGAACATTGCCCATCTGGCTGGGTTCGCTAGCAACCTGCTGGCCGTGTTGTTCAACGTGTACAGCCAGACCCTCCCGCACTACAGAGGTTACATCCTTCAGTGCATCAATGCCTATCTGAGCATCACTCCTGAGAAGGTTGGTTGACAGTTGTTGCTGTTTCACATTATGACATTGCTAATCTGTTTACGCTATATAGGAGCTGAACGAGACGTTTGCCCGTGTCACCACCATGCTCGAGTCGTCGGTTGCCTCGGAGCAGGAAGCCTCCAAGCAGGGCAACCAGCAGGGCGGTTCCGGCGACAAGATGCCACCCACCTCCCACACCCTGATCGACCTGGTCATCGCCATGTCGATCTACCTGCCTCGCGAGAGCTTCGCCAGCCTGTTTGCCCTTGCCTCGGCCGTCCTGAACGGGTACACCGGTGATCAGCAGCTGATCAAGAAGGCCTACAAGCTGATTCCCCGCCTGGCTTCGACGGAAACTGGATGTGATGCCCTTCGCGAGCGCAGTGGGGAGCTGCAGACCTTGATCCTCTCGACTGCCGACAAGACGCCCGCGTCGGCTCGCCGGGACCGTATGCTCGCCATCCACGAGCTCATCACCTACCTGCCGACCTCCGATCTGCACTTCATTCCCTCCGTCCTCTCCGAAGTGGTCTTGGGCTGCAAGGAAAGCAACGAGAAGGCCCGAACTGCCTCCTTCGACCTGCTCATCCACCTCGCGAAGAGAACCGCCGATTCCGAACGCAACCCCCCTGGCACCAAGATCCGCAACGGACTGGTCCCCCACATGCCCAACGACGCCCCGGATGCCCCCGCCACGATCGAGGAGTTCTTCACCATGGTGTCTGCCGGTCTGGCCGGTAGCTCGCCTCACATGGTGGCGGCGTCGGTCACGGCGCTGTCCCGCCTGTTTTTCGACTTCCACACCGAGATCCAGCCGGCTATGTGCAGCGACCTCGTGCAGACCGTGGAGCTCTTCCTGACCAGCAACAACCGCGAGATCGTCCGATCGGTTCTGGGCTTCGTCAAGGTGGCTGTCGTCGTGCTCTCCGACGAGAGCCTGCGCGCGCGTCTGAACACCCTGGTGCCCAACCTGATGGTCTGGAGTAAGGAGCACAAGGGCCGTCTTCGCAGCAAGGTCAAGGGTATCTTGGACCGACTGATCCGACGCTTCGGCGCTGCCCCCATCGAGGAGCTGGTCGGTGAAGCCGACCGCAAGCTGGTGGTCAACATCCGGAAACAGCGCGAGCGATCCAAGAAGAAGAAGAAGGAAGGCGCTCTGGCCGGTGAAGACGACGAGGACGAGGACGGTGACAACGCCGCCGAAACTAACGCCAACACGGCCGCCAACGCCAAGGGCGGCCGCACGTACAGCAACGCCTTCGACAAGGCCGTCTACGACTCCGACTTCTCGGACTCCGACGACGACGCCAGCGAGATCGACTTCGACGAAGAAGGCGGCGCCCACAAGTCCGGTCGTCGCGCCAGCAACCGCAAATCCAAGCAGAGCGAGCAATACATCCGCGAGATGTCGCCCGAAGACAACCCGCTCGATCTGCTGGCGCCCGACGCCCTCGCCAACATCTCCACCACCAAGCCGAGCGTCCGCTTCCTCAACACAGGACCCGGATCCCGCCGCAAGCATTCCGCCAAGGTCGACTCCGACGGCCGTCTCATCCTGGGTGACGGCGACGCCGCCGACCCCGACACCATGGACCTCTCCGGCGAAGGCGCCGGCGGGGAGAGCGGTGTCAACGCCTATGTCGCGGCCGTCAGCGGGCCCGATGCCGTGCGCCGTGGCCAGCGCGGCAAGGTCAAGATGGGCCAGACCCAGCAGAAGAAGAAGTTCCAGGGTAGTGCCGACGATATGGATATGGATGAGGATGACGCCGCCGCGATCGCCGCCAAGACTTCCGGTCCCCCCGGTCGTCGTGGTCTTGGTATGCCCAAGGAACACGGTGCCAGTGGCGGACGCATCCAGAAGCGCTTCAGCGGTAACGGACGAGGCGGTGGCCGAGGTGGAGGTTTCCGTGGTGGTGGTGGTGGCCGAGGTGGCGGTGGTCGTGGAGGAGGTGGTTTCCGGGGCGGTAGTGGTGGATTCCGAGGAGGTGGTGGACGAGGCGGTGGTGGTGGTGGACGAGGAGGACCCCGATTTGGTGGAAGAAGAGGTTAAACTGACAGGGAAAAAGGATGCAATAATCAGATTGGGTTATTGGAACTGAAACGACGTTGATGAAACCCACCAAAAGCCAACGCCACGTTAAAATGTTGAAGAAAAGCAGGACAGGGAAATCTATAGATACCTTTGCTTGGAATTGTTTATTTTCTTTTTTTTTTTATAATTGATTATACATATTTCTTTTCTCTCATCTCTTTTCTTTTCCTTTTCCAGGAAGTACTGTTTGATATTATATCATATTGTATCTTTTATCGCGGTATTAAATCTTAGTATGGACATGAAAATGAAGAGGAATATGACATAGAATAATTCCAAAGCTTGATTGATTGGTCCCATGAATCCCCCTAGGTATGCTTACAGTGTACACATACCCCATGGAAACTAAAGCTTGAAGCTTGAAGCTTGAAGCTCGAAGCTCAATAGTTCTTCATCTCCATTTCTTCTATTCAGCCTTAAGCTTTTAGCTTTTAGTGCCGAGGCCAAAGGAAGGACCTATCTACATAAGTGAATAAGCCAGGTAAGTAAGTACATGTACCAGCGACAAAACATAAAAAAAATTGACAAAAAGAAAACAAAGAAGTCATAGTTAACTATATAGGGACCTACCAGGTACTTCGTACTTATTGTAGAACGGACGTATGGACTTGCAGACAGACTACACATAACAGAGATATACGCGAACTTAGCCATGAAAGCGATGAGACAGACAAGAGTAACTACACTGGAGTAACTAACCAGTAACTACTAGTAGTAGATCGGGGTTGATCGATCTTCGATCTCGGATCTCAATTACTGTGGGTTAACTGACTAACGAGGTAGTTTAACTGAACTAAATTAAAACAATTCAGTTAACTGCTCACGACGAAGTCATTAGGGTAATTCGTCTAACGGTGTAATTATAGTAGAGAATTATTGAATAGCTGCTCAGTTAACTAGTTTGTTGATTGTCGCTTGGTTAAGTTATCAGTGCTACTCTTTTTAGTTGTTGTCGGTCGGTCAGCAGCTATCCCCTCAATCGCCGAATGTTAACTATTTGTAACTATTGCCTACTCTGCAAATCAAAGGATCTCTCACTCCCCACACTAGTTATTAGGTGCATACTACATAACTATACAGTAAGATACCCAGACTACACCGTAATGTGGTCTCCTCAACGGCTCGTTCTAAACTTCCCTATTTTACTCCGTACTATGTATCTACAAGTCACTAGTCTGTTAGGCTCGACGTTAGACGTCGGTGAAGGCACTCTGCATATTTCAAAGCCCGATGATATGATAGATCAGATTATAAGGGTCAGAGACTACCCAGGCTACGCGAGTCACTAATCTAAATTAAAATTTCCCAAGACCCCTCCCTCCCTTGTAAAGCGAAGGTTCTAACTAGTTAGGGTGTATGATCCTAATTACGTCTTTCTTTCCCTTCGTCTTCTTGCTTTCTCCGCTCGTTTGCTTTTTCTCCTGTCTTTCTTTCTCGCCTCTATCTCCATGTTACTTTTCGCTTTCTTCCTCCGGATCACTCTTCTCATTTCTTCATCTGCTCTGATCTGCTCTGACCTGTGGTCCTCGGAGAAAGAACCGCACCTTTGAACCCGGAAACAAGTGCGGAACCCTAGATCAAACAAAGAAAACCAAACAAAGAAAAATCAAAGAGAAAAGGCGCAAAAGAGGGGGAAAGAGGGGAAAGAAAGATAAATTAAATCCACGGCCGAGGCCAGCATAGAAGAGAGAAAAAAAGATAAAAAGACCAGCCTGGGTATCAATTCTTCAAGTGATAGAAGTACAGTACACGGAAATTTCCCACTTTGTTGATTTCGACGACGTTTCCTTATTTGGCCGTGCATGCAAATCATGCCAATTCTTTCCCTCTTGGGTAGGCATTTTGGTGTTTCTTCGCTTTCCTTTGGTTTGACTGAAAGTCGTGCTAAAAGCCGCGTCTCGTTCCTCTCGCGAAGGGGTCGATAAGAAAGACGGGCAGATAAGCAGAAGAAAAACCGAATCAACCACAAAAAGGCAAGCGGCTCAGAAGCAGGCAACAAATCAACGCCCGGCGCCGGTACAACCATTTCCAACTCCTGTACACTGACGCATGAAGCAAATTAAAAGATATAAAAAGGACAAAAGGCTTCAAAAGATCATTCCACATATCCCAAACATTGGTATCATGCCAACGTCAAAACAAAATAAAGTGAATCAGAATAAACCAGGATGAAAATCACGCTGGATAACAAGAGATGATAAAATAAGAGGGGATATCCAAAAAGAAACGAAAGAGATGAAACGATAATGAAAAGCACAGAGGCAAAGTTCGTCGGGTGGCTGACTATTAGCGAGGCGATTTGCGAGCCTTGCCTAACCATATATGCCACCATCTAGCGACCCCGAGAACAGCCGCTCGACCGTCATCTTTCCGCTCCGTGCCATCTGGGTTGCCGAGAACCATGGCGAATACCCAGAAAAAGGCCGCAGTCCAAACGAGAAGAAAGAAGGCCAGGGAGAGGAGGGAGGATAGCAGCAGAACCGCCACGAGGCCGCCGACGGAATAGGGCTCGCACGGATTTGAAGCCGAGGGCCGGTCCGGATCGTTATTGTATATTGATTGTGTCGACGCTGATCGAAAAGAGGACTTGCGCAGGCAAGCCAATCGCTCATGGAGATGCAACTGCGGGACGAGAAGATCGCATAGTTGCGCGCGAAAGGAGGTGGATCGAAGGTAAGGAATGCAGGAGCAGAGACGAAAGGGGGCGGTGAAGAGGACAAAGAACAAGCCGAAGACGGTGTATAGAGATGCACAGAGAGAGAAGATCGGTACCGGCAGGGAGAGTCGGAACTGGAAACGTTCGCATTTGGTTTAGCAACACGACGTTTTACCTTCCTCCTCCGAGGACGCACATGACACCGAGGGAAAAACTTACCAGCATCAACAATGCATCTTGACTATCGTCCGCCAAGGGTTCTTCGTCATGAATCGGTCGTTTGTGAATGCGAGGGGCACTATGGTGATGGTTGTCGCCGGACATAGAGGAAGAGTGATCGGTCCAACTCCCACGAGTCCTGTCTTCCTTCCGTGAGGCCCCGTTGCTATACGACGCCGGAGTCGACGCAGAACCATTTTCTCTGCGAGATGGAGGGACGGACACCGGAGCCACGACGGGAGACACGGGATCTGGATATATCGACTCCCCCGGAGCCTGTTGCTGTTGATGGTGACGCGGCAACTGATGCGGCTCCTGCGGATATTGGTGAAGATAGGACGCATCCCACGAATCGGAAGGGAAGGCGTTGGGAGAGGCATCTTCAACGGAATTGAGTTCAGACGGAGGGTAGACGGCTGCCCCCTGCTTGGAACGAGGATCCGACGGGGAGGAGACCGAGGGATGATGCGCTGCAGGAGGAACGGCGGGAGTCGTTGAGGGATCGTGAAGGGATGTCGTCATGAGGTGGCCATGCTCTTGGTAGTAGGCAGGCGAATGGGTCATCTCCGGCTGCCTCATGGTGGGCGGAGACCAGGCAAAAAGAGGAAGGGAGAGTCGGTGGAGCAAAAAACCAAGATCTTCTCGCTCTCTCGATCTTTCGCAGTCTCTCTCTCTCTCCCCCTTCAGAGATCGTTTACGGCGGGAGAAGCACAAGGTGGTACAAAGGCGCACACAGAGCGACAGGGACAAGCTCACCGCATGGCTTCACGCGCAAGGGGCATTACTCTGTTCGGTCCTTAGGGCAAGGGTTTCTGACGGTCGATACCTCCAAAAAAGCAAAAGTAATGCGGGGAAGAGGGTGGGTGCAATCAGAGTGCGAGTATGGGGAGATAGGAGAGGGGGGGAGGACCTTAGGACCAGGAGGAGCGGAGGGAGGAAACCAGGGAGACTTATAGGGCATCCATGAGGGAGGACCAAGAGAAAAAGGATGCAGAGCGGAAACCCAAGAAAAGGACAAGAACCAAGAGAAAAAAGCCAGTCTTGTCGAAGGAACAACAGCGGAAGGGGGAAGTTCTTTCTTCTGGCTTTTTTGTTGCCAAGACGCCCAGGTGCCGAGCCCTTGGCATGGACGACATCAAAAAGTGTCACATAAACTCATCCATGGCGAAGGGGGGAGGAAAGAGAGAATTAGACTTCCTGAGGTGGCCGAGAGCAGGTCATGACGAGGAGAGTCCAGGAGGAGGCGAACAGGTGAAGTTGCATCCTGAAGAAGCGGGAAGATCCGCGGCGCACCGAATTAATTATTTTAGTGAGGAAATGGAAGGGGGGGGAAGATTGAAGGAAGAACAACTAAACAAGAGAGAGAAAGACCGAGAGAGAGAAGGGAGAAGGAAGGGATCTGGAAAGGAACAAGCGTAATGACCATACCGTCCGCCAAGACGCCAAGACGCTGCGGGGATTATTTGGGCGGATTAGGGTCTGTTGATTGGCTGATCAGGACAAGGAATCCGCGTTCGGAGGTGGGATTTACGGCTTGGCGGTATCACCTCCGTTTCAGTACAACCGGGCAAGGGCACTTGGAAGGCCTGGAAGACCAGGCCAACTCACTCACTACTGAGTATGTAATATGTATGTAACTACCAGGGAGGTAGGGACTACTCCGTCCTCACTACTACCTCTAAGCAATCCTAGATACTAATACCACCTCCCTCATCAGTCTCTCCCTCACACAGCCAAGGGTTCCTTTTCCGGGGTCGGCCCTCCCAAATCTCACCTCGCCGTTCCACCTCGCCGTTCGCAAACAAACGCCGAGCCCAGTCTGCCCAGCCCCGCCGAGAGATTGGCACCCTCCCCTACTCTCTACGCAGGCCGTCTTTCCCGGGCTGATGCAGCGTGCTTCGTGTATGAGTGGTGCAATCAGCCAATTAATTAGGTAATCGGTCGCTTCTGCCTTCGTTGTGGCTGGTCTTGTTTCGTGTCCTGCTCCTTGTTCGTCTCCGGCATGTCGATCCGGTCCGTGATACTTATTTCCAACGTTGGACGTGACTCACTAGTCCCCTAGTTCTACTCCTGCTGGAGATAAAAGTAAAGGGGGTGGTGCATGATGAGGTATCCGTATATGGTTGATATCTTACTCCGTAATCCCGTTCCTTACCTTCTTCAAGGACAAGACAAGAACAAGACCCTCCGTTGAATCCTGATCATGCCCAGTACGAGCTTTGGGCGACCGATGAAACCTCCGACTTGAGCCCAGCCCTTGGGAGCGAGCCCGAGAGTCATCGCCGAGATCTCCGCATCACTGACATGTGGCCTTTTGCGTGGCAACGAGAGACCCGGAAGACTCAGCAGCAGCGTCGTTCATTTCCCTGGAGCGGAACTATGCGACGATAAAAGCCCTATTGGGTTCTGCTGTATCCTTGTACCACCGTCTACCACGCATCCCGCCTCTGGGCAGCCCTTCTTGTTGGTTATGGTATATCTCGCATCTGCTCCAGATTGTCTTGGCCAGGTTGCCTAGATCTTGGACCGGTCCGCTTGCGCTTGGCTGGGGGGACCAAGATGCGATCTCCTCACGTCTGGGGCTGCCGAGCACATCATACGAAGTACACCGGAGTACATGTGTACGGTGTAAACTCTTCGCATGTGGATAGCTCACTCGCTTCCCTATCGGAGCGCAGCACTGAGCATTGATTAGAGAGGGGAAGAGGGGGGCAAGGAATAATTCATAGGTGCATGATTGTGTACGGTACCTTATCTCGGCGGCAGGGGAGCGACTCGCTTCACAGTTCACCCCTCCTTGATGAGTCTCTATCAATCCGCTAGTGGAGTTGAGCGAGTATCCCATGATCTGCTTCGATGGCGTCAACCAATTTGGAAGAATGTGCACTAGGACCACTTCGGTGACCTGCTAGACTGCAACGATCTGCCTAATCTGCTATTTTGCGTCTGCTGAAGAACACAACGGCAGGAACAGAACGAAGAGAGACAGTAAACCCAATCGCAAAGCGAAAGTGAAGTGAGGTGAATGCCCAATCAGTCCGTGTGTAGCGGTGTAGAAACGGGGAAAACCTCCACGACGGACAATTCCCACACCGTCCGGAGATTTCAACCGGCCAAGAAATGGAGCAAATCCGAGGAGATCTCCAGCCTGACAGTTCCAGTTCCAGATAAATTCACCATGCGATTCTATTGGCTTTACTTTTTTGTCAATCTTTTTCGCGGCTCAACCAGGCTCGGCGGTTCTTGGTCTGCCCGGGGTATCGCCGCCAATAATGGATCTGGTTATGGATATAGATGAATGGATTGACCTCTCATCTCGTAAGAGGCCTTGCCGGTTTGCCGAACGATGCTAGCGAGTTTGCCAAGTTTTTGACTGTTAGTTTCTTATGTTTGAGATTGGAATCGCCTGCCCTATAGCCTTGCCGAGTCTTTTGTTTTCTCTACTCCGTAGTCGCTCCGACGGAGTGCTCCACTGCGGGAACAGGAGGAATGAAGCAGAAGAGATTTCCTTTTTTTTTGTCTAATTGACCTATTCACGATAATGAATGAACAGACCCCGGCATAAATCCACCTAATGACGAACCGGTTCAGCAAATACCCGAGATCACAACAGTTCTTATGACATGGTTGTCATGACGCCGAGAATCTCCCAAATCCCAACCCTCAGTGTACTCCGCATCGCCTTGTGTGCCGAGTGATTACGCAAATCCCGAACCCCGAAAGAAGAATGTGACAAATTCACGCACCCCAGGTCCCATACCGACGATGATTACATTTCCAATCATCTCACGAACTACCCCTGTGGCCTCGCAACGGGCCCCAAAACCGGATTTTGCGCGATTCCCACCGCACATACATCCTACAGGGGCCAACGGTGCGGAGATGATCGTCCCCCCCAAGTGAGGAGTCGGTGGGCCGAGGTTCCATCCCCAAGGCCCATTCAGCCTTAAGATGCGCCTGCCAATCCCTCGACTGATATATCGCATATCGGCGTCTGGATTATCAACGATGGGATTGGACACTTGTCGTCCTTGTCGAGAGGGGTTCGTTCTTAGTGTTTATGTGTACTGTTTAGACATGGGTTGGTTGGTTATATGACAAGTCTTATCATGACTCCTGGCTTTTCTGTCCCCTTGAACCACCATCGGTTCTTTTCCTTTTCCTTTTCCTTTTCCTTCTTCTTCTTCTTCTTATTTATTATTCTAACCATTCGCACAATGAACACATGCCCTAGAAAGCAGAAAACAAGAAAATCGGAATGGGCGCCCTCGGCTATCGCTACATACATGCCCTTCCTGTCCACATGCAAGGAGCAAAGTGGAGACGATAACACATCAACCCGCATAATCATTCCCCTGCATCTGAGGGTATTTACGGCGTGAGATGTCTTATCCTTAATGCTCGGTATGCTTGGTTTCTTGGATTTTTTTCACGCCTTCCTTCCGGAGTACTATTGCCCCCCTCCATCTCTTGTTGCTGCTGTTGGGTCATCTGCAGAAGGCGAATGATTCAAGCATGTTTCGTTGACATATAGGGTTGGCGATCATCGTGATGAATGTTCAATATATGACGACTGTGGAGGCAGTTCTCCATCTCTTCTTGCTGGTGGAACGGTGTCTGATCCGTCTCGCTTGCTAAATAGCCAGTCATACGGGGTACACTGGTGCTGCTCTGCTCCGATCGATTCCATGAAGGTAAACTTGTGTTTTAATTTAGGAGCGAGCATAGTACTATCTCGTCGAAAGTTTCCATGGTCTCAAGGCAATCTATTCTCTTGAGAATATTCGGCAATGGATAGCTACCCATATCTTAACATTATACACACTCTACCTTTTTTCTTTACCCTCAACTTTAATTAATAGAATCAGATCATCGGTCCATCCCGTTCATAATACGGAGTACTCTCACACAACCTAGAGAATGATTTCTAGAAACGAACAAATAGCTCAAGCACCTCACGCAGTCCCCCTATCTATCTCTACACGACCGGCCAGTACAGTACGGAACACATACATTCCTACCTACCATTCTTCTAGTGACACAATCCTGGCCATACCTTCCATGCTATCCCAAGCTACATTTTATACAAGGCATAGTGGACACCCCATATCCAGTGCCCTTCATCAATCTATGATATCAGCCCGCAGGGACAGTACATGGCTAGTTAGTCGTTACTGTACAGCAGTCTACCCCAATTCGGAGCTCGCGTGAATGTTCAATGTTGATGCCATCTGTAAGGGATGGATGGGATAAGAGAGGTAGGTGGATGCGCCCGATCAGATATATGCCTACTAGGGGTTTTTGCCATCGATAGAGGGAGGGAGGGATCCAGTGATGGTTTTCATATGTGGATCATACCCGTAGAATCGCTGGTTTGGATTGTAGCTGTTGTCGGAAGATTGTATTTGGACTTGGTAGAAGATCGGGGATATTTGCGGGTTTGACCGAGTGGCGGACGAGGGTGCTGTTGAGCTGTTGCTGCTTTTTCGTTAAGGGTTCTATAGATGTTCTAGTGATTTTTTATATTGTAGAGTTGATTGGTTGTCTCTTCTTTCCTTTCAAAAGGGCGGGCTATTCTAGAAAATAGATACCCGTCCAAATAGAGGTATGTTTTTCCCGGAGAAGAAACCCCCCAAACAAAAAAGGAAAAGAAAATATGATTCTTCCATCAACTGCCAGTCCCAAGCCCTTGTTTATTTATTTTCAAATTCAACAACCTTTGGTCATGCCATCAACCATTCGCGATCCTCTCTACCCCGTAAAAAGAAACACGATGTCAAAATCCCATCCCCAACTCCCTCAATGTGCCTGCCCGGTTGATCAGTGGAGCACTACTCATTTTCCATGCAAGGATCGATCCCGACCGGTTCAGACCACAATCCGTATAGAGAAAGAAAAGGAAAAAAAAGGGATCTATTATTTATTAATCGGGACGTTTTCCA
This sequence comes from Aspergillus ochraceus, assembly GCA_004849945.1. Lineage (NCBI taxonomy): Eukaryota > Fungi > Ascomycota > Eurotiomycetes > Eurotiales > Aspergillaceae > Aspergillus > Aspergillus ochraceus. Next base: position 3,985,919 of record SSOS01000002.1, read on the forward strand.
AGTGTATTAGTGTCAAGTTAACGATCAGATTCAGATGACTAGGCCCGAATCTACGTCGCCTGCCTACCTGCCTGTCTACCTGTCTATTTTAGTTAAGTCATGTTTTGTTTGTCCTTTTCTATTTTCCATCGTCTGTCGCTTCCCCCTTCCCCCAAATCTTGGGCGTCTGTGGACTGTGGTGTGGGCACTAGGAACTATTTCAGTCCCGACCCCCGGCCGATTAGTTGCTGTAGTTAGGTTGACCCCTGTTTGTTTCCGTTCCGTCTCCCTACGAAAGAATCCGGCATCCTTGGCTTTTCTTCCGAGCTAAGGTAGCGCCACGGCCCACGACACGTCCCCATCTCGGGTTCTTTGTGAGACATTCCCAGATCCCCTAGATTGGATTGGGTTGGATTGATTCACATCATTTTGTTTGGTTTGATTTGGTTCTTGCTGTTGTACAAGGAGCAAGAAGCAGGAGGCCAGTAGCAGAAGGACCTAAGGCACTTCATGAATGCTATCGTGTAACCTAACCTGATTAGCGTACAGGACTGTCAGTCTGTCATTGCCCTTTTTTTTTTTTTTTTTTTTGGAATGATGGTTTGGTTGGGGTTTGGATCGTCATAAGTACTGTAGGTTTCTATTGTTGGACGATTAGAGTTCACTGGACTGGGCTGGATTGAATTGTTCGACTTCGACTCCTTTTTTTTTTGTTCTTTTCGGCCCGGCGAGGGCTCTGTGCGTATGCATATTGCAGACTCGACCTACTAAGGCACAGTACTTGTAAGAAGTTACGGTTGCATATCAGCAATCAAATCAGATCCTGCTGTGACGCAATAGTCGAGGCAGGAGAGCAAGAAAAAAAAACCATAAAAAAAAAGTTACGACTCACAACCTACCAAATCAGCATATAGGCTTTTACAGATTGTTTGTTTGTGTGTCTTCGGGCCTTGCCCTAGTCCCAATCCTAGTCCTTGCTCCTGTTCCAGTTCATTGGGGTAGTACAGAGGATGGGGAAAAGACGAAACATTAATCAGGTTAGATAGAGCTGTGCTACGGTAACTGTGCTTCTATTTCGTTCACGCCTACCTACGGTGTAGTTACACACTCCCACATCCACATTCAAATCCCTTGGCCCTGACCCCTGTTCGTCCGACCCTCCTTCTTTCTTTCTTTTTTTCTTTCTTCCCTTTCCTTTCTATGTTATGTTAACGCTTACGGTGTACATGGCTATCTGCCTACATATATACACATACAGGTCCTGTACATAGATAAGTCCTCTGTCGTGTCACCCATGCACAACGCATGGTGTAGTCATGTTCGACCCTGTCGAAGCTACATGAATGAGCACTGCACTGCGTCGGGACATGCATCTATCTGTCCATTGCACATTCCTCTGAGAGAGGTCTATACATACAAATATCCATAGTGTAGATATACAAAAGTGTCAGGAGAGCGAACAGGGATCCCACGTTCATATCATCATGCACAACGTAGAATGTATCTACATAGATGCCAGATCCCTACCTCACGAGCATTATCCACTGGGCGCTGCAGTTTCGGTTAGCCGAAGCTTGATATTCGGCGCCCTGGTGAGGGCTTGACGGTTGGAAACATTAGTTAGGTAGGTTGATGCAGAACCGATGGATGGGAATGGTTGATTTGGAAAGACGACTGGGGATCGGACAAACTGTGGGATTTCCCTCTGTGTGTTTGATCGTAGATATGTATATGTGTTGGCGCGTTGATCTTTGGGTAAGGTGAGATGAGATCGCGTGTTAATCTATATATTAGGTATTCCTCAAATTTTGTTATTCTATATATTTAGTACACCGTATGTGCGGAGTACTCACGGACCCATACATCTACCAGTGCCGCGGCCTGCGTGTCCATCGAAAGTACAACGAATAGCGGCATCTCCGCAACTAGAAGGTTCTGAGTTTCGATAGGTGGAGAGCGGGCTACCGGGAGGGATTGAATCCGTGCGGCCTGCCGTGCTGATGCATCCGAGAAGGACCTGGCACTCAGTACGCTCCATACTCCGTACTGTTGTCAATGTTATTCTACGGGTGCGTCGGGTACCTAGGGTCTTATCTAGCTGCTACTGCCAGCAATTACCGTAGAAACTAGGTAGAAACTCGGAGGGGCCAAATGTTCCTATTAACCAATTTGTAAATTTAGGGATGTAGATCATGGTCCCTTCTTCTAGTTTTGTTTGCCAATTTGAATTAGAAGATCCCTTTACCATAAATAGAGCCAATGGGATTGTTGGCATTGATGATCGTGCGTCGCTGCTGCTAGCGCGCACCATACACGGTGTAAGTAGCCTGGTAGCGTTTAGAGGGGTGAGTGGTGAACGCGATCCCTCCGGCTTGAAAGGGCCGAGACTCGGGCCCGAAGTAGGGCAAAAAAGAGGAGATTTGTTGGGTCCCCTAACACTGATGAGGAAAGGGGGCGCAAAGAGGTTTAAGAATGGTCGAGTAGTTCTCCAGAATCAGCTAGATTTTCCGCCGGCGCTGCAGTCCCTGCGGCAGAGAAAGACAACGAGTACTCCCGGAGTATGCACACTGTAAGTGAGATAATAAATAGAAATAGGAAGAGTTATAGACAGTAAGGGGTTGAGAACGCCAGAATACTAATAGTAGAGAGGTACTCAAGTTAGTTGTGGGCGCGTGCTAGGTCGGCGACGTTTTGTGTTTGATTGTTTGAAAGGGGTGGGAAGGGAGGATAATAATAATTAGCGGCAGAAGAGCAACAGTCTAACAGAGCAGTCAAAAGAGAAGAACAAAAATAAATACCAACACAATATTCCAAGGGAAAAAGCAAAGGGAGAGAAAAAAGATCGGCCCACCGAGGTGATGTATCAAGTATCAAGATCATCGACATCAACTGAACAGCCGACGGATCAGCATCGGGAAGAGCCCCACTTGATGGAATCCGTTAGGAATCTGTGGCTGCCAGGGTGGCTCATGGGCCTAAATTTTTTTCATTTTCCCCCTCCGGCGCTGTACTTTGGTTGCGTGCCAAATTGGGGAGATTAAGTAAGCGGCTGCTGCGAGAGGAAACAATGACGGAAGGGGCGAGCCGCGAGGTGAGTATGACGATTTGTTTCTTTGTTGAATTATTCATCCACTCTTCAATCTACTGGCCTTACGTTGTATGTTTGATACCCGTCCTGCGAGGCAATCAACTTGGATTTTTTTACTGGTAGATTTATTTATGTTTTTTCTTCTACAGGGGATGGAAACACAAGGAAGAAAAAAAATCCTGCGGGCCGCTGCAATCCAGCACAGACATTTATCTGCCAGACAGCTGAATATTGCCGGGTATATGCAGCCGAAGTTGACGTATGACTGTCAGATGAGAGGGGGTGCGAATGAGGGAAAATAAAATGGCAGCAAGGAAGGGAGGGTAGGAAGGGCAAGACCCGGAGAGGGGGGGGAATGGGGAATATTCGCTTGGATATTGGACGACGGATCCGACAAGTCGTTACTCGTAAAAACTCACCCATGGGAGGGGGGGCAGGGGAGGGATTGGAGAATGGGCCGCAGAGGGTCCTACTCCATATGTACGCAAGTGCATGTATTGTCCGGCACCAGCCTAAGCCTAAAGGTAAGGCCAGTTTCTGGGATTATTGGGGGCGGCGACTGCAACATTTGCAGGTGGTCTGGGTGGAGTACGCCTCATGCCTAACTAGGCTGCCGGGAGCTTAGGTAGTTGAGCTTATGGCTCGCACGCCAGTCATGGATGTCGGCTGCAGCCCCACTGCCGCGGTCAGGAAATATTGGCGGCACTCCGTAAATAATAAACGGCACTAATTTAGATTTATGATTTATTAAATTAAAAAATCAATGGCACGGGGAAGAGAGGGCCGGTGGGTCCGTGTTCCATGGACCACCTGCAGCCTCTCGGCGAGTCACAGCCGGGGGTTCGTGCTAGACTCCCCTAAGTTTCCTTTCCCCCCCCCCATCCCTGGTGCTTGCTTTTCTGGCTCTGGCTCCGGCGCTTGCATCCTCGTCAGACACTGCCCTGTTTCGGGGGGCCAGTTCGACTCCATGAATTTTTATTTTTATTTTTATTTCTTTTGTTGCACCTTATTAATTTTGTATTTTTATCTTTATTCTCATGTGTCCCCTACAGAGTATGCTGTTTTTTTTTTCTCTCTCTTCTATTTCCTTTTTGTTCAATCATGCTTCAAATACAATGACTGTCTGCCTACTTTGCTTCCAGTTTTCCCCTCCCAACTTTCCATCTTGCTCACCCGTTTTATTAACGCGACTTATTTCTATCACATTGGCCCCGCCCGCCAACATCACACTAATTTTTGTTTCCCCTAGCGTATTGATCAATGGGCAGCTGTCCTTCCTTCCCCATAAATAAAATAAAAATAAAATTGAAATAAAATTGAAATAAAATAATTGATTGAAATTAACCAACGTCTGGCTTGGGATTGATCGAGTAGCGAAAAAAAGTGAATGAAATATGTAGATAAATATAAATTCGAAGGAATTGACATAAGGCGATGGGTAAAATCACGCGTGGTGAGGCTGAGACCTGCCAGATTATATGGAGTACAGATGTACGGAACAGTATGGGGTCCAGAGACATATTTTATTTTCTCCCTCCGGCACCGTTTTTCAGTATAGATAGCCAGTGGCCATGGATAGCAAAAGTATTTACCTCATTAGAATCTGCGCATCACCTGTAAAAAGCGATCAATCTGACTACGTATGTGTAGCCTCAGCCGACAGGAGTACTCCGGAAAATATACACTGTAAATACCCGCGGACACGACTCCAGATTGTCCCCACCCGCTAGGCCGTTCCTGGACAGGAAGCTGTCTGTCTGGCTCTTGGCGCCGGACGACCGCCATCTCAGCTTTTCCGTGCTTTTCTTTGCTTTCGCTGACTGCTCGAGAGCTGCACAACCACTAGCGTCACTTGGCAAATTTCACTCATTACCACCAGCCCCTCGACCATTTCTCTCTCTCTTCCTCTTCTTCTTCTCTTCGCTTTTCTGGCCTTTTTTCGCTTCCCCTTTCTCGTTTCCTTGCTTTTCCTTTTGGTGGCCTCTGTCTCCCCACCCCTGTTCTTGTCTTATACTACCGTTGCGTCGATTTCCACTCCAGTCTTTTCACCTTCCCTCCCACCCTTTCACTTTCCACTATCCCTTTCTGGTCTCTTCAGGCCTTTCTTCTCCGTCTGTCTCTCCGACCCTCTATTCTTGTCTCATTCCCTTCTCTTCCACCCTACCATATCCCTTCGGATTGCCTCTTGCCTTCTTTGCCTGACCATCCCGTCCCCTCTGCCACTTCGGTACCTGAGCTTCAGCCGCATTGTACTTGTCTGCAGCTGCTGGCGCTTGCTCAAACTGTCTCGTGTCACCTGACCCAGTTGATCGCGAGAGGCGGGAACAATTTCGTCCAGCCGTCACCTGCAAGCTTGATTTCTGCGCAGTATTGATGTTGCGGTTGATTTGCATCCGCAATTGCCTCTGAATTGTGCCTCGCGAAGGAGTCGCGCGTCTCGGTAATTGGCGCCCTCAGCTCGCGCGATTACTGACATCGGGACTGTGCAACCTTTCAGTGACACGGACACGCATTGCATCACTGTGTCGCGTATTGTATGGGAGCTACCAGTGGTGATCTAATCATACATCGACTACGTTGCGGTTCGGTTTAACAGTGTTCCGGCATTATGGCTCATACTCAGCCATCACCCACGGGAGGCGTCACCCCTCACCATGGTCATATCGCAGCCCATCCACAGGTCAATGGACACATTCAGTTGCAGTCTCAAGGCCAAAAGGGTCATCCCCTTAATACCGCCCAAAAGATTGCTGCGCTGAACGAGCAGGTTTGGCTTCAAATTGGTAAGGGATCCTTCCGTGGCGCTCTTGTCGCAGCCACTCGATGCATCGTCGGAAGGCAACATGTGTGCTGACAACTTACTGTAGGGAGTTTGACTGAGCTGATGGGCGATCTCGATGGCGCAATGAATGCATATGAGCAGGCCTTGCGCCACAACCAATGGTCTATTCCTGGTATGAACGCGGTGTCCTGTATCTTGCGGACAAAGGAACAGTTTCCGAAGGCCATTGAATATCTTCAAAATATCCTGAAACTGGACCCAACCAGTGGAGAAACCTGGGGTAGCTTGGGTATGTTGCTCGGTCCTCGACACGACTTGCTACAAAAACAACTAATAGGTATTTAGGCCATTGCCATCTTATGATGGACAACCTGCAAGAAGCCTACACTTCCTACCAGCAGGCGCTTTATCATCTGCGCGACCCCAAGGTAAATTAACTTTTTGGCGGCTTTGTGACTTCAGCTGACTTGTGTGACCGTGTCTCTAGGAACCTAAGCTTTGGTACGGAATTGGTATTTTGTACGATCGCTACGGCTCTCTCGATCACGCCGAAGAGGCCTTCTCCCAGGTCATGCGAATGGCGCCCGACTTCGAGAAGGCCAACGAAATTTACTTCCGCCTGGGAATCATCTACAAACAGCAGCAGAAGTTCAACCAGAGCTTGGAGGTATGTTTGATTCGATTGGAGCAACCGAAATCTTGCCATAGCCCGATATATCACTAACATTCATTTGTCCAGTGTTTCAAATACATCGTTACGGACCCCCCTCGCCCTTTGACGGAAGAAGATATCTGGTTCCAGATTGGTCATGTGCACGAGCAGCAGAAAGATGTAAGTCGCTAAAGTGATCAAGCTTGTCGGGAAATTAGCCAACGCTTATACTTTTCCATAGTTCGAAGCTGCCCAGCAGGCGTACAGGAGGGTGTTGGAGCGCGACCCGAACCACGCAAAGGTTTTGCAACAGCTTGGATGGCTGTATCACCAGCAGAGTACCAGCTACGCGAGCCAGGAGAAGGCTATTGAGTATCTTGAGAAATCTGTCAGCGCAGGTAGGTCTACTCCATCTTGAACAAGATGGAATGTGATGCTAATGGATTTTTGTCGCTTTAGATAACAGTGATGCCCAGAGTTGGTATCTACTTGGTCGCTGCTACATGTCTCAAGCGAAGTATCCCAAAGCCTACGAAGCCTACCAGCAGGCGGTCTACCGCGACGGAAGAAACCCAACGTTCTGGTGTTCGATCGGTGTGCTCTATTACCAGATCAATCAATACCGTGACGCGTTGGATGCCTACTCTCGTGCTATCCGGCTGAACCCTTACATCTCGGAGGTCTGGTACGATCTGGGTACTTTGGTGAGTTTATTGACAAAGCTCCTTGTAAATCAGGAAGAATTGTCTGCTAATACCTTTTGCTTTCAGTATGAGTCTTGCAACAACCAAATCGCGGATGCTCTCGATGCCTACGGTCGCGCAGCTGATCTTGACCCCGCCAACGTTCACATCAAAGCCCGCTTGCAACTTCTCCAGAGTCAGCTTTCCGGCTCCAACCAGAACAACGCTCCTGCGCCTCAGCCTCAAGATGTTCACCCACAAGCCTACCAAGCCCCGGGCGTTGCTGGACCCCCGGCGCCTCAGTGGGCCGCGCCCACGCCGACTGGAGGACCCCCTCCTCAGCCTCCGGCGCCCCCTAGGCAGATCGCTGACTGGAACCGGGGCATTAACGAGCTTCAGTCGCAGGCCCAGGTGCAAAGCGCGAATGGATTCGATCACCGTGATGCGCTTAGAGCCCCAGGAGTCATCCAGCAACCTAGTCCCCGACAGGAGGCGGGGAGGATGTTCCCAGACGTTATCCGTGCACCGGCACCGACTCGCTCTCCCAAGACTACCATGGCTGGCGGCCCTACTGTTTACACGCCCGCCCACGCCCTCCCGCAACTTGCCAACCCTCCGGCTCCTTCTCACGAGCGTGCTCCCAGTGGTGCCGTGCCTTTCGCCTCTGCTTCTCGCGGCCCGCTGCCTCCCGCTCCCGCGCCTCCGGCTGGACCAGGTGCTCCCAATGGTGCTCCTACTTCTGGTGGGCCTCTGCCTCCCTACCATCGTCCTTTCACTCCTCCGGCTGAGATCAGACCCATCCGGGATGAGCGTCCATCCTCCCCCGGATCTACCTACCCTCACCAACAGTATCACCACGGTCCTAGCGTCCCGGTGCAGACTCCTGGCAGCACTGGTATCGCTGGTGGCGCGCCCCCACCTCCATCGGCTATCACTGCCGCTGAAGCCGCTGCCCGCGAGCGTGAGGATCGTCCCGCTTCGGCCATGAAACGCGGTCGGGAATGGGATACCGAGGTGGGCCCTGTCAAGAAGATCGCTAACGAGGAAACTCGCGCTCGTCTTGATGAACAGGTCACTCGTCGCGTGACTCCCCCAAACCGCATGCCCTCACCCGGCGAAATGCAGCGTCGTAGCTCGTCTGAGATCCGCCGTGAAGATCAGCGCCGTATCAACGAGAACTACCATCCGTCAGAAGCAGCCCACCATCCTCCCACGCTGCCCTCTATTCAGCATATGCCTCCACACCCGTCTGGCGGACCCAGCCTTCCTCCGATGGCTGAAAGCTCTGCTCCCGCGTCGAATGGACCTCCGTCCGGACCTCCATCTGCGCAGCTTCCAATCAAGGAGGAGCCCACTCGTGGTGAACAGGCCCCTGCTCACGAGCCTGCTGCACGGAAAATGGACGTGGACGAGAATTACGACGATGACGAGGATGATAAGCGGGCGAGCACCGTTGCAAAGGGCAGCCCTGGAAGTGGGTCGGGCAGCGTCAACAACAGCACCAGTGGGGGTCTGAGCGGAGGCGCCCCGTCGTCGTCGAAACCAGAGCCTGCCGCTTAAGACGCTTAAAGACGCTCTGTTCTTTGCATGATCCTTGTTGATGCCGTTCGAGCAAATTCCAGGGAACCTTGAGTACTCCGTAGCTTTGGTTTCTCGTTACATGGTATTATTTTCTTCCTTCGTTAACACAACACCCCAATGTTTTCTTTCTCACTCCCTTTTATATACGTATAGCTTTCGTCCCCTTTTCCCCGGTGGCATTCGTTTCATGTTCGTCAGCTGTGTTAGCACCCAGATTTGTATTGTATGACTTGATAACCAGTGGTTCGAAGTGGTATTCTGAAGTTGCTTTTTGTACCTACATGTTCACTTTATTCACTCTATGACACCTCCCTTGTTCTTTCCTTTTCTTATCTTCACTTCCTCTCTTAACCCATGATTTTTGCTCCAATTTCAGCCTTGTGACAACCCATCTGTTCAGATCTCCTAACTTTTTTTTTACGCTATGGTACACCGGTGAATGATCAAAACTTGTTTCCTTTATGTAGACTTGACTTTCTACGATGTAGGACGTGCTATTTCAAATGGCATGAAACCTTGCATAGTGTTGGGTATATTGTACTGTACAATCTATAGACCGAATCTTCCGGAACGTCCACGGTACCGGCAAACCTAAACCCACTTTGGTCCAAGCGAGTGGCGTCGGGGCAATCGAGAGTCGCAATTTTGGGAATTCTTTTCGTGTTGTGGCCTGAGGACGCTAAACTCCTGAACGGGAATAGCCCGACTGAGGTCAGGCCTTGGGAAATTCACGTGCTCTGTGGAGACCCACGCCAAGCCTTCGCTTAGCCCACATTCGTTAAGCGTTGCAAAATACGACTTCCGGCAAATTCAGAGATAGACCACTCTCACTCACCACTTCGACGACTAACGACAACAGGGTCAAGATGTGAGTCCCAATGCGCCCATACCAGTATAATATCGTCAATCGAATGGAATTGCTAACGTCGCTTTTCTTTTCAGGAGTCACCGGAAGTACGAAGCGCCTCGGCACGGTTCGTCAATCAATCTTCATCTCTTGCGGCTTCGAAATTTGCAGCCGTGTGCGTTCATTTGTGCGATATACTAACGCACTCTCTACAGGCTCGCTTGCTTTCCTTCCCCGGAAGCGCGCCACGAGACACAGAGGAAAGGTCAAGAGGTTAGTTTTTTATTCGACCGGGACGAATTTTCGAGGGGTTCGAGGATTGTGGACTAAGATGTTTTGCGCAGCTTCCCCAAGGATGACCCCAAGAAGCCCGTCCACCTGACGGCCTCCATGGGTTACAAGGCCGGTATGACCACTGTTGTCCGTGACCTTGACCGTCCCGGTGCCAAGATGCACAAGAAGGAGATCGTTGAGGCTGCCACCGTTGTCGAGACTCCTCCTGTATGTTGTCAAAGAACCCTTGTCTGAAAAATTTTTCCAACCTTCAGGAACTAACCGGTGTGGTTTTTTTTCAACGAATAGCTTGTCGCTGTCGGTGTTGTCGGTTACATCGAGACTCCCCGCGGTCTCCGCTCGCTCACCACCGTCTGGGCTGAGCACTTGAGTGACGAGGTCAAGCGTCGCTTCTACAAGAACTGGTACAAGAGCAAGAAGAAGGCTTTCACCAAGTATGCCAAGAAGCATGCCGACGAGTCCGGCTCCGCCATCACCCGCGAGCTTGAGCGCATCCAGAAGTACTGCACCGTCGTCCGTGTGCTTGCTCACACCCAGGTCCGCAAGACCCCTCTCAAGCAGAAGAAGGCCCACCTTATGGAGATCCAAGTCAACGGTGGCTCCATCCCCGAGAAGGTCGAGTTCGCCCGCAACCTGTTCGAGAAGCCCATTGAGATCGACAGCATCTTCGAGAAGGACGAGATGATCGATGTCATCGCCGTCACCAAGGGTCACGGTTTCCAAGGTGTCACCAGCCGTTGGGGCACCAAGAAGCTTCCCCGTAAGACTCACAAGGGTCTGCGTAAGGTCGCCTGTATCGGTGCCTGGCACCCTAACCACGTCCAGTGGACTGTTGCCCGTGCCGGTCAGATGGGTTACCACCACCGTACCTCTTGCAACCACAAGGTCTTCCGCGTTGGCAAGGGCACCGATGAGGGCAACGCCGCCACCGAGTTCGATATCTCCAAGAAGCAGATCACTCCGTAAGTTTTCCTTTCTATTACATGGAATCCAGAAGAAGACATGAGACTAACAATTCACAGCATGGGTGGTTTCGTCCACTACGGTGAGGTCAAGAACGACTTCCTGCTGCTCAAGGGTTCCATCCCTGGTGTTAAGAAGCGTGTCATGACTCTGCGTAAGACTCTGTACCCCCAGACCAACCGCAGGGCCACCGAGAAGGTCGAGCTCAAATGGATCGACACCTCGTCCAAGTTCGGTCACGGTGCTTTCCAGACTCCCGAGGAGAAGCGTGCTTTCATGGGTACCCTCAAGAAGGACCTCGTTACCTCTGCCTAAGGTGTTTATGGGAATGTTGGTATGGTGTAGTGCAATTATTATCTCTTTTCAATAAAAAAAGCGAAGAATACCTTTTTCAAAGATCTCTCCGGCTGGTGTGGAAAGAGAAATAAGCGATTTCTACTAGTTTTTACGTAGCTGCAAGGGCAATTTAATGACTGTTCCGAAAGAAAAATCTTCTACTGCAAACATGAAGTTATACTTGTAGAGTGCATATAATTGTGCATTCGTGCCATGAGAAAATTTCGACACCTCCCTAGATCTGTCACTATCTCCCTCCTATATCCTAAACTTTCCCTCTCCTAGGTTTGTCACTTGTCTTCAAATTATTGAAAACTGAGACCTTCCATTTTCTTTTTTCTTTTCTAGCAGTGTTCGCTCCGCCTCCACCCCTCGTCCTAATGCAAAGGTGGCAGGGAACCCGTCGGGCGCATTGCGTCATTGATCGCATCACAAGTCGGGCTTCAACTTCATCGCCGGAGGGGCTTCTCGCCTCCCGCCACCTTCGTCAATATCATCACCAGTCGTCGTTACAAACTCACTCCCAACGCCATCCACTCCTCGTCACTCCGTCTAGGCAACCAACCCGCTTGTCTGCCCCTCGTACATCTCGTTCTAGCAGCAGCAGCATCATCACCACCCGCACCATGTCCTCCGACGACGCCTACATGTCCTTCCTGGACAAGGCCAACGCAGACCTCAACACCGCCCGAAACCAGCCGTCCCAGAACGTCTCGTCCTCTGTCGCTCGCACCGAGACCGTTGACGCGGGCGTTCGCGTCCCCGCCCCTCTCACTTCCATCGATGCTTTCTATATCTCCGAGACGGACGAGCCGTTTGAACCGGTCACGCTGCGATGGGACGGGGCTTCGCGTGGGCTTTTTCCTGACCCTTGTATGTGATTTCCTGGTCTATCCTACCTATCCCATCCTATATTACCCATCTTATATGATGTGGTCCGGCGTGATCTAGCCCGCTAACATCTGAATCAAAATTAAATAGCCCACCTCTCCTCCCTCATCTCCCCCACCACCGACCTCTCCTCATCCATAACCACCCTCTCCGCGTCCTCCTTCGACCCGAAAAACCAATACTCTGGCCCCCTTCGCGCCGTTCGCGCCGCGGCTGCCGAGGCCTCCGCGGGCGACGAGTCAGCGGTAGAGGTGAAGGTGTACCGGGTGGAAGTCGGGACGTCGCGCGTGGAATATTATGTGTTGGCGTTGGATGCTGGACAGGGGTTAATTGTGGGTTTGAGGGCTAAGGCTGTTGAGACTTAGGGGTCTGTTTAATTCTAGTTATTTGGGAGTGGTTGTGGGAGATATGTTTAATCTCTGTCTTCTGGCCCGGGGGAGTGGATTGTTTAGTTGCTTTCTATGTTGTATATTTTCTTTAATTTTCATTTGGTCTTAGTTTATTGTCTATCGGTAAGAATGAATTGATGATGAGATATTAAGTCTGGTTTGGATCATTCCGGGCCGGTAAAGATATATTGTAGCACCCTTGATCGCGTGGACGCGGAGTAGGGAATATCGTTGAAACGCTGCTATTTATATATGCATACATACCTGCAAGTAATATTTGACTTCAGATTAAATGCAACATGTATGCACAGGTTGATTTACCAAGACTCATCATGGCAACTATAGAAACAACCCGGAGAGTAAGCCTCCAATATATATCCCAGATATACGTACACCGTATCAAAGTAAAGTACAATCTCCAAACTACAAACAATTACCCAAGCCCAATTCCATAGAACCGGCGACAATAGAATCTACGATGGAGATGATGAAGCACAGTCCAATTAATTATGCTCGGGTTGCATGTTTCATGCGTGCCCCGGGTGAATATATGTATGTAGTAGGGCAGCAAGTACAGCTACATCTTCATCCAAAGATGCAAGGGGTGGTAGACGGTTAGGATTACAAGTCCCAGGGGAGATTGGCGAGTTTATTTTATTTTTGGGTATATGCTGGTTGTTTCGTTGCGGCTCGATGATGGGGTAGGGGGTAGGTAGATAGGTGGTATTATGAGGGATAGAGAAAAGGGAATAAGTGGGTGTTTATTGCTATCTTGGGGCTGCTGTTATTTTGTGGTGGCTATTACTATCTTATAGTGTGTTTACTACTCACTAGTTCCAGATTAGATTTATAGAGCTGCTGTCTGGTAAGAGGTAGATAGAGAACTCTGTTGCGAAGTATATATGCTACTATTCCTCAACCGAGATTTACAGGGACGGATCGATAGGTCGTGAATAGCATACTGCGAGAGGCAACTGGTAAATGCTTCGCCATTGGGGCTCTGACCGGCTTTTCTTGATTAGGAAAATTGTTTGGGTGGAATGAGCGATTAACTGGTATGCGATCCAGTGGAATGAAGGCAGTATCTGGATCTGAGGAATCTCGGGATGCGAGTGAGTAGGAGGAACTAGGTTAAAGTTCGTCAACCTTGTCGGAGTGAGGACACGTAGTCTGGAATGGTATAATCAAGGAAAGGCCACGGTTGAACTTTGTGTTCAAGACTTTGGGACTTGAGGCTGGAGAAGTGTAAGTCTTTATAAGAGGAAATAACAGTCGCCTGGAGGTAACTGCTAAGTAGAAGATACCTCAGAATACACGGGCGCCGAGAGAAAACCAGTAGTTCGACGCTAAAACGGGAACTTGACCCACCAAACACCCTCAAGATTCCAAACGTCCATTCAATCGTGAATGCACCAGGCATTCATTCCGCTCTTTGCCCCGAGCAACGGGAGATTTCGCTAGGTATGGTCTATGGATGAGACGCGTAGACTGCCTCGCACTGTACCATGCAGTTTCTTGGCTCACAAATCGTTGGGAAATCATGGCGCCTGCAAGACCCCAGTATAGAACCACGATGAAACTCACGAACTGTAGGCGCAATGCATATACCTTTTGCTTGATTGGAATAACCCTGCAGGTATGACTAGGCTAGGAGCGCGTTTGCGCTCTGCAGGCGACAATCTCCACATGCAGGGGGCCGACATGCTCGATTGAAGATCAAGCATTCCTGAGCTTGGATCACTGCTCGGCCAAGGGCAAGGCCTCGCTATGAATTATGAAGCTGTCAGGCAAACGCGCACATTGTTTTGATATATCCCTTGTTTGAACCGGGTGGAATTTCAATTGATCTGGAAAAGCATGAGCGTGCGACTGGAGAACAAAGTGCAGAGACTTGTGTGCTACCGGCAGTGGGCAAACAGGGATTGCCATCCCTTCCTTCAGTGTCTGGACCATCTCGACTCTCATGCCCGCCTTCATTGCTGGCTCTCCCTCTCTATTCTCCTAACTGGCTGTTGTTGTTTTCCCCTCCTTCCCATACTGGACTCGCGTTGACGCCAGAAACATCTGCCACTCGCCGTCAGCGTCTGTCTTCATCCTCCGTATCTTTTTGTCACTCGCTACCACCATATTATCTTCTATCCATCTTAATTTTGTCTTTCATTTGAGGGACAATCAGGCATTGACTATCTTGTCCCGTCCACTCGTTATCCTCGTTCTTTGCGCTTCTCAGTCCCGCCACGCGTCGGCCACTTCGCATCCCCGAACGACAGCCAGTCATTACCGAGGAAGATACGCGATCCAGTCAACTTGAAGGAGAATAATTTTATCGACCTATGACCTGCCTTGATGGGAATTTTTCTGGTGAGATTCAGGTGATCGATTGTTTGCAGAACTAGATTACTGCATTTGGCTTCGTGGATTGTCGGCATCTACACTGCAGCTTGAATTCACGAATCAGACGGCGGAATTAAGACCCAGAACCCAGTCCTTCAGATCAGTGCTTCAGATACAGCGTTGGATCCCCCGTGATATCGACATATCTGGGGTCGAAACAATCGTAGCTCCACGGCAGGATAGTCTGCGAAACAGACTATCATTAACTGCCCAGAATGACGGACGAATCCACCAACCCGCCTGTACCGCCTCATATTCGAGTCAACTCGGGGCAACATGACCCATTCGAAGATGAAGAGAATAGGGTCCCTGCTCCCCGGCCACAGTCTATCGGACGGGCCTTGACGCCCGGAATGGTGCCGTCAAACTCCTCCGGCACGATACAAACGGTGTATGGATCACCCGTGGCTCAAGACTCCACAGAATTCCTAATACCCCCCAAACCGCGTGGACGCCGCGAGGATTACGATAGCGCGCAGTCGCCGAATCTGTCCATGGTCTCGTCACGACGAACCAGCTGGAGCTCCGGGGATACGCGAAAATACTCTTACACGCGAATGGAAGACTCGCGGGCGCCGTCACGCGCGGGCAGCGACGACAACGATGTCAACACGCAAACCGTGACCGAGAAGTTCAATATCATGCCGACGGAGGGATTACTCCTGTTCCCGGAGGACGTGGAGAAAGATGATTACCTGCACAACCCGGACCCCAATGACCGTGAAAAAGAGTGCGATATCTGGAATCGTCGAGGCATGATCAACGTGGGTGGGTTGGTTCTGCTGACCCTCGGGTTTATAGTCTTGTTCGTCGGCTATCCTGTAATGTATGGACATGTTGTCTCTCTGATCCTTGCAGGTGGGAATTCGCTTGCTGACTGTTGCCAGAACTGCCGTGAAAAATCTTGAAAAAGGGGGAAGCACGGTTTGCGAAGCCGGAGACACACTCTGTCTCGATGTAGGAGAGCGACCGGTACTGTCGAATCTACGGAAGGGACTAATAGATCCCGATACGCCGGACTCCGCGAAGATGAAAAAGTCCGTCGACGGCAAGGAGTGGAAGTTGGTGGTGAGTGTGCTGCGACGCATACCAAAGCAGCTTTGTTTGTGACGCAGGTCTGACTGACGCGTGGTAGTTCTCTGATGAATTCAATACCCCCGGGCGCACGTTTTATGATGGAGATGATCCGTACTATCAGGCAGTGGACATATGGTATGGTGTCACACAGGATTTAGAGGTTTGTCACCCCTTAGCTGCCCCTTCAAACACAGGCTAACACCAGACGCAGTGGTACGATCCCGACGCAGTGACGACAAGGGATGGCGTTCTAGAATTGAGATTCGACGCCTTCAAGAACCACGAATTGAAGTACCGCTCCGGAATGGTCCAAAGTTGGAACAAACTCTGCTTCACGGGAGGACGGCTGGAAGCTAGTATATCCTTGCCCGGCTCAGGCGATGTGTCGGGATTCTGGCCTGGTTTCTGGGCGATGGGGAATCTCGGCCGGCCTGGATACGCCGCGACGACGGATGGTATGTGGCCATATAGTTATCATGACAAATGTGACCCGGGAATCACTCCCAATCAAAGCTCACCGGACGGAATCAACTTCCTGCCCGGGATGCGTCTTCCCGCCTGCACATGCGATGGGGGAGACCATCCGACCCAAGGGAAATCCCGAAGTGCCCCCGAAATCGACGTGATCGAGGCCAGCGTTATCCCGTTGAACAACAACCCCAACGCGGTCGTTGGCTCGGTGTCGCAGAGTTTACAGATGGCTCCATTTGACGTATGGTATATGCCCGATTATGGTATGTATAATTCATCCTGCGGTCATTGCCCACTACCTAACATTGATCTAGAATTCACCGCTGTGTATGACCAGAAGATCACAGAGCTCAACGATTACCGCGGAGGTGAATTCCAGCAGGCGATGTCCGGTCTCACGAACTTGAACAATGACTGGTACAACGGCTCGGCATATCAATCTTATGCTTTCGAGTACACCCCGGGCGCCGAGGGGAATGTCACCTGGTTTGTCGGTGAGGATAAGACGTGGACGCTAGACGGGAGGGCGATCGGGCCTAATGGCAACATCGGCCAGCGGACAATCCCGATGGAACCGTTGGCAGTCGTTATGAACCTGGGCATGGCGTTGAGCTTTGCTGCCATCAACGACTCTATCAAAAGCTATATGCCAGGTTACATGCGGTTCGATTACATCCGTATCTATCAAGACCCCGACGAAGTTAGCGTTACTTGCGATCCCCCAGGGTACGAGACGACCGATTACATCAAAGAGCACCCCAAAGCGTACAACAATGTGAATAAGACAACATGGTAAGGATGACTCCGCGACTCTAGGGTTTTCTATACTGACTGTTTTACAGGGCGGATGCTGGATACGATTGGCCTAAGAACTCTTTCATGCATGGGTGCTAAACCCCTCGACACAATCCTTCATCTTCTTTCCAATCCTCTTCACCTTGTATACGACTGACAAGACGTTCCAATTCAATCCCGACGGCCACCTCGCTTTGTCATCTCGGATACCATATGATTTACTCCTTGTGGCAATCTGGATCTTGGGACGTGGGTATCGCATACTCTGTTGAAGATCTTCCTTTTCCTCATAAACTTTATCATCTCAACCGGTCCTCTCATGGTGTCGCTGTTTGTTTAGCGGCATTGATTTTCTGGTGTTGGGGCGTGTCCGATTGGAGTTCATGGATTTTCTTACAATTGGGGTGGCTACTACTTCGCATATTCTAGTACATTTATCTATTTATTCCAGGTTTCCATCTTCTTTCGTAATTTTCTTGCAGATTCGACCTCTTGTGAGACCTGTGTAACTTGATATTGTATAGTTCCCAGGAGGCAACCGGCTGAGTCAGCAAGGCAGGTCAGGTCGATCACGGGCATCGGCAGGGCATCCACTCGCTTCACCTGCAAGTATCCTTTCGGCTTTGCCTTCTTCGCCTTTTCTCATCTGCCCCGCCACGTGTGACAAATATCACTGCCGGCCAGGGTGTTTATCATCCGAGATCATATCTTGAAAATCCCGAGGGTTCACTGCCGAGACAATCCGTCAATTGTGTATCGCGAAAGCTAGCCCCGCGGAGCTAATTGATCGACTAAACATTGCCGAGCCATTGAGGTCATCCCTCCGACTGACCTCAGCTGCGGTATATGTACGGTGTATGACCGGATATCAGGTCTGAGATTCTCGGCTGGAATTCGCTTTCTTGATATACATACATCTGGGCCATCGAGCTGTGGCTTTGTTTTTTTAAGTTGATCGCTATCGTCTGGTTCCAGTCACGTTTTTGAACAGAAGCATCGATCATCACATCACATCTATCATCTCTTCATTGAACATCCAAGATATCATAGCTACCGAAGTAGCACAACATAGCCCAGTCAACATGTTCACCCCACACACCAACCGACCCAACAACAACCCCATCGTCATCCCCAGCGGCTCTGACAGCGACGGATACAGCGATAGCGAACTCAGCGACATGGAAGTCGATCCGCCGAGTCGGCCGCAACGCGCCGGTATGGGCAGTAGTAAGTAGCGGGAATTATCTTAATGCTTGCCTTCTTGAAGCGATTACCTTCCAAATCCATTCCACCTCTTCCCCTGACGCACTGCACGAACCCAGTGAGCAACAGCAGCGAAGCTAACGTCTCTTAACTTCAGGATTCGACACCGCGCCGCCACCAATGCGCTATCGTCCCTCTCAACCCCCCTACCACACTTCCCTTGAGCAGGAGAAGAAAGTGCGTAGTCGGCTACGAGAGGAACGACATGCTGCGTTGTCGGTGTTGACGGATCGAGAGCTCTTGACGACGCAGGCTTTGGCGGCCCAGGAGGTTGGTGGCCCTTCTCTTCTATTTTCTTCTAGAATTCCCTCTTCCATCCTGTTTGCTATCTTATCATTGCTTTCCGGATCCATTTCCATTCTATGCTCCCCTGTCTCATCCTTTTCTATCTACCTCTCCACTTTCCATCCGCACAGCAGATACGAAACTCGCATACACTTCTACATACATACATGCGCATAATCTTACCTACCTAACTAACTAACTTAAAAAAAAAAGACCCTCCCGCAAACCCGCCGCCGCTTTTTATCCAAATTAATGGCCCCCGAAGACCCCGCCGTCGCGACATCCCTGCGCGCCGACCGCTTTATAATCCAACATCCCACAACATCGGGAATAGGTCTATCCACCTCTTCTTCCTCTGCCGCCGCAGGTGAAGGCGGAGCAGGGCCCTCATCACTCACATCCCCTCGTTCCGGACCCTCATCTACAGTGCCGATGATCGTGCAGAGAAGTATTGTTGACGTGTATGATGCTGATGATGCGGGGTGGCGGAGACCGCCTGAAGGAGGCGCTGGAGGAGGAGGGGGGAGTGGTGGATCATCCGGGATGGGATCACCTGCTGGATCTGGATCTGGGTCGAGTCGACAGAAAGAGAAAGGGACGACGAGGACGCCGGATCGGTCGATGAGGGGGTCCGGAGGCGGAGGAAGTGGAAGTGCAGGAACAGGATCAGGGACAGGGCCAGGAAGGACGAACACGCCTGGGAGTTTGCGACGGGAGAGGGAGAGGCGGAGACGGTGGAGTGGAGCGGAGAGGGAGAGGGATGAGCGGGAGAGGGTCTTGTCGCCTTGATTTTTTCTGATTTCTGATTCTGTTTGATTTGCCTACTATACTTACTATACTCGAGCTGGGAGATTGGGATTGATGTGCTTTGATACTTGCATATCTACTCACCTACTCACCTACTCACCTATCCTACCTACACACCTACACCACTAGATTCTGATTCGAGAAAGACTGAATGAATAACTGCTCGAATTGATTGATTGAAACGAATGATATCCAAAAACCAAAAAGCAGAAGAAATATTCACATGCCGGCTCATTGTATACATCAATCCATCTCTGTAAGCAAAAGCAAAGCAAAACAACCAAAAGGAACAAAAAGATAAGCTACCTGGGCCGTTTCAAACCGTAAGACAATAATAAGAATAAGGAAATTCCAATCCCAACGCATAGTCCCAAACACAAAGCGCGCAAAATGATGAATCTACTGTACAAATGATTGACAGAACGCAAGAAATAAATCGCAAGATCGAGGAAAGAGAGAAAGAAGATAAAGACCAAAACGGCTTTCCAGAGATAAGATGGCTAGATAGAACACCCGATGATAAGAGAAAACCATGACGAAAAGGTTTGCTTTTGCCCTCCTGTTTCCAACATGATGAGATGGTGTTGTTGTTCGGTAGTAAATGGGTATCAAGGTTTCAAAATTTGATCTGCTTTTTTCTGTTTCTTTCTTTCTTTCTTTCTTTCTTTTTTTTTTTTTTTTGCTTTTCCTTTTTGTGCAAACCGTCTATCAATCTTCTTTTGATTGACCGAATGAATCGACGCGTGTCATGGCTGGTATTCCAATAGCAAGCTTGAATATAGAAGTATTCAAAAGATTCACTTTGTCTCTTTTGCCGGGGGATGTATAATTTCTTGTCTAACGACTAATGATATTGCAAGAGAGTCGGTGATCGTCCAGAAGCTGGATATAAGGTTCAAACCGGTATCCAATTGATCAGGTCTGCTGAGAAAAGACCGGTATATATTAAACCGGCGACGAGTGGGTGATGGGTTGAGCGAAAAAAGTATAACAAGTCGCAAGAGAGACTTGTTCAACTGGACGACCTCTCCGTGTTGAGCATACTTTCGGCATCACCGACCTGCTTGCGTTCGGAGACTTCCCGGGTGCGCATCCGGGCGCGCGCCGCTCGAATGTTCATTGGCGTCAATCCTTGAGATGGTGGCGGATCAGGTTCTGAATAGAAAGGGTGAAGGCGATGGGAAGTAGAGAACCGGACACGACCATCCCTCATGACTGGTAATTGTCATTGCAGGGGTTCCGAACTCGAAGAGAGACGGTTCAGATGAAGGTACACGTCGGTGCCATACCTAAGACAAAAAAAGATGAGTATCCTGCCAAAGCAAATTCATGCCAGGTGGATTGCAACTTACCCCTCCATACTGATCAGCTTCAAATCCCCCCCAAAGTATCGGGCATACAGGCGACTGATCGGCAGGCCATAACCAAAACCGGCCATAGGCGCCTTGAAATCGCTCTTGTCAAAGTCCGGATCCAAATTGGGCGTTTGCTCCACGGTGGTGTACATGTAAGTCCAGACCAAGGGGATAGCCGAACGGGGGATGCCGCCACCTTCGTCGGAGACCTTGATCGTGATGTCTTCTTTGCCCTCGGCGATGATGACCTTGGTGATGGGGAAGGCCTCCTTATCCGCACCGTGGGTTTCCACAACGGCACGCAGAGAGTTCTTCAAGGTTTCGAAGAGCATGTGAGACAGGTGACCGGGAACGTACATGAAGTTCAGATCGTCCTTGCAGACGAGCTGGACCTTGGGAGCGTCGAAAAGACCGTAGTAGTCCTCGCAGACAAAACGAGCGTTGTCAATAGCCTCCAAAGCGACCTCGCGAACATTGGTCTTGGTACAGATGATGCCGACATAGTTTGGATGCTTTACATGCGTTTGTTCCGTTAGAGCGATGTGCTGACCGATTAACATTCGTATACCAATTCGAGACATGTAGAAGCGATCGAGGAAGGACTGGACGGTGGAGTCGATTTGCAACCGCTGGCGCTTGCGTTTCCATTCTAGTATACCCTGAGCCACGGTGGTGACCACACTATCGTGTCGACGTTTGATCTGTTGCAGTGTTTTGGCAAAGCGTTCGTTGTAATCGTTCAATTCCGGAGGCCAATTGCCTTGATCGTCCGACGGGGCAAAGTATCTTCGGGCAGCAGCAGCAGCAGCCGCTTTTCCATTGCCATGACCATTCGTTGCAGATGAGGGGGAGGACCGATACTGTCCTTCTTTGATACTAGGGTTTTGGGTCGCTTCCGATAGGATCTTGGAATGACTGCCGTTCATGCGCCCGGGTCGCAGTAGACGTTGCTTCACTTCTTGGCTGAGAGTCGGTCGAGGGAGAGTAATGATTTCCTTGAGGAGGCGTCAATAACGCTGCCGGTGGTTGCGACCGCCTAGGGACGGACAGGGCCGAAATAGGCAATGAGTCATACCTCGAACGACTGCGCGTACCAGTCCTGGACCTTCTTGATTGAAGGCATATCACTGAGTCCATCAGGGAGTTCGCCAAGATCCTGGACACGGTGGGCTAGACGAATGGGAAGTTCTTCCGATAGGAATTGCGAGGCGCGGAACAGGGTGCCTACTTTTCAGAAGGGTCACGGGATCAGCAAGGCCTTGACACTTCGGGCGTAATATCTCGAGACAATTACACCAAAACAGAAGGGAAGTATAGAATCAGGCAAGGCAAGCCTACCGGTCGAGGGTCTATCTCCAAACTGGACCATCTGCCGCAAGGACACACCAGTGGCGGGGAAGCTGGCATAATGGCTGATGGTTTCCATCAGCCTCTGCGACGGCTTCCACATGGTGGGTGAGGATTTCCAGGCCCGATGGCCTGAGGTATACTCTCAATAGAATGTAGCAATGCGGACAAAAAGTCTATTGAGAGATTGTCGTGCGAATAGAAAGAGAAGGGGAGGGGAGGTGCGCCAGGACAGCGGGACAACGACTACCGAGGTTGACTCCGCTCTTCAGACGAGCTCGGGACGGCGGGCAGTACAATAACCCGGGGTTGCCAGGAAGCCCGAGACCGAGATTGGCCAAGACGCACGAGAGGGAACGAGAAAGAAAGAGGAGGAGAGCGAGAGAGATGAAATGAACTGAAAGAAAGAACCCAAAACCAATGCGCGTAACTGAAGAAGAAGAGCAGAAAGGAAGAACAGGACGGAGATGGAACGAGCGACTCTTGCGGAGACTCGAATTCCCGGGGAGTCACGTGTGGGGGGTTCGATCCCGTGCGCGGCCGAGGAAAAGCAGGCGAAATGCGATCATCCGATGTTCCTCTTTTCTCTCCCCTTCACTCAGTGCTCCCTGCTCACTGCCATGTCAATCAGAACAATCAGAAACCCTCTCAGCATCCCCACAATCCAAGAAACTAACGTTTAAACTTCTGGCGACCGTGATCAAAGACGTTGTTTTCCCGGTTTGTCAGTTCGTTCTTTCTAAGACCTCGAATTGCCGATGCGAACGACCAACCTGGTCCGAGTTTCCCCTTCGTCCGAAAATCATTCGTTCCCCCTCTCCGACTGGTCTGGATCTGTCCTGTCGTGGTCTCCCGGCAGGCTGACTGAGTAGGTTTGTTGCGTCCACGGTCAGTTATCGCCGACGTCTCCATGCCACTTCTTGCCTCGTTGGGACTGCCGACGTAGTATATCTGAACCGCCGGTCCCCTGGGCTGGCTGTCGTGGAATATATTACTGTAATAATATCCAATAATATTATTCTAGCGGACCGAACCCCTCTAGAGGAGTCACGGTACGGGCCTTCACGGGTGGGGTTAATAATCTACCATCCTGAGCTGCTTTCCCAGGGGCCTTTTGTAGGTTGTAACTTGTTCCTGTCTGAGAAATAATAAAAAAAAAAAAAAAAAAAAAAAAAAAAAAAAAAGCAACAATCCTGAATAAGAAAA
Organism: Aspergillus ochraceus; assembly: GCA_004849945.1. Taxonomy (NCBI): domain Eukaryota; kingdom Fungi; phylum Ascomycota; class Eurotiomycetes; order Eurotiales; family Aspergillaceae; genus Aspergillus; species Aspergillus ochraceus. The sequence continues at coordinate 4,009,404 of SSOS01000002.1, forward strand.
TATAATTCCTAAAAAATTAAAAAATTAACAAGATCGACGGTGCCGATGATGTTGTCTGCAGTAGGAGAGATCTCCACCCTTGCATCTCGTCGCTGTCATATTTCCATTGGGCTGAAATCCACGGGCAGGAAGGGCAAAAGAAGAGAAGAATAACAAATAAAATAACAAAAAAAAAATAACAAAAAAAAAAAATCCAGGTAGGCTTAGGCTTCTGTCGGGAATGGATGAGACATGCGAGATGAGACATGTCGATTCAAACCGAGACCGGGGCCCATGTCAATCGTCCTTTTGTTCGGTCCAGAATTCGCCCACCACAACACCAATCGGTGGTGAACTTGTCATGATGACACGATAATGCATGACACCGGTCACAACGGTTTGACAAGAACAGGAAAAAGCAAATACAATTCTGGCTCCGACTTGCAATGACCGGCGGAAGTCGTTAGGCCTCAAGTCCGATTTAGTCCTTCCTGGCATGATGTATGTTATATTAGGTGTTTCCAGAAGCCAACTTCCGGGGGCGTATCCCAGACGCGGCCGCAGGAGTTCGTTGCGACTAGTAGATTAGTCCATATCCCTGCCGCTGGTTGGTCTTGAAGCGCAGGAGTCCTTTTCCCTCGACATTCACGAGGATTATCCGAAAAGCCTCGTGGTGGAGCCGCTCGTCAAGGTTCAGCGTTGGGATTTACGGACAGAGGGTCAGATTGGTTGATATACAGCAACAAGTGGTGACTAGCGTTCTTTCGGCGATTTCATTTGCTTTTTCTTTTGACACCTGTCTGGCCCACCAACCAAAGTCATTATTATTTGGCACCGTCGATTCAGCGCAAAGTTCCTCTCCGAGTGGCTGCCATCGCATCTCCGGTGGATTGTCTGGACCCTCATTGCGGCAGCCCGTTCTTTGGCTTTCTTTTTTCTTTTTTTCTGTTTTTCTCTCTGCTGTTTTTCTGGCTCGTGTTTTCGACATCACTGTCAGTGCGAGAGACGTGTTGGGGAGGTAGACTAAAGGCGTACTGAGTAACAGATCAACACTTCGTCTGGATAAGAATAAAATAATAACAAACCCTAATAAGGGCACAAGCCATGCTGCCAACGCCGGCTCTCGGCGGAGTCGCAGAACGGTACGTGTGCCTTAATCAAGTGGATTTCAGAAAAAGAAAAAAAAATCCGCATTTCCGCTTCTTTATTTAGTTGATTGGATTGTATGGTCGGCCTCTGCCGGTCTGCCTGTCGTGAATATTGAAAGCAGCAAAGATGGACGATGATCCTACCTACTACCCCTGGTGGGTTTTCTCTGGCGCGGTGGAATTGATCCATTTTTGATGCATCGTGCAGTGATGTTTTTTTTTTTTTCTATCGGACTACCCATCCGGAAGCTATTATGATTGTTGTCATTGAGTGAAGCTGAGTGGGCTGGTTTCCATCGTGGATTTCGATGATGCAAGCCTGCGTTTGAGAAGCTCCTCTCCTCGAGGCGAGTCTGTGATTGGAGATGTGACCTTGTTAGCTTCGTTTTTTCCCTCTTAAATGGCTTTTTTTTTTCTTTGTGTATTTTGTTATTCGATAGAAAGAATTTTTGTTATTGTTTTTTCTTTATTTTTTTTTTTCCTTTTCTCATTTCTCTTTTTTTTTTTCTCCATCACAATCTTGATACTCATCCAGAGGCGAGAAAAAGAAAAGGCGTTGTGTTGTCACCAATTCACCAAGAGGCGCGAGGGAAATTAATATACGCCGAATAGTCGAGGATCCGCAGTGGTTTCTAATCGAGGATTACCTTTTTCGCTTTCCTGCTGGTGATGCCAAATTTCTGCCCGTGAACGGCGCCATTTCAGGGGAAAAAATTCCCACGGCCCCTCTCCGACGCCTTTTCCCTTCATCCTGCCCGACTTCTTGTCCGGTGGATTCCAATGTCAATGTCGGGCTGGTCGACCTCTTCGATTACCCGATTCTATTAATTATTCTCGTCCCCGGTGGAGTTGGTTTGTGCGCGCGGGAGGATCATTATCAGAATTAGTACTCTTTGCCTGGTCGTCTTCGTTCCCTCCCAGGGTCTTTTTTTCGTTCGGAATAACTAAAGAGTGTGGGGAGGGTTTAAAACTATTGAAAATCCCCCGGGGAGATCCAGACAGAGAGAGTTAAAGAGAGAGCACGTCTGGTGGATTTAATTTCCTTTCATTTTCCGGTTATTCTTTTCTTTCTTTTCTTTAGAAAGTGAGGAAGAGAGCTAGAGGGAGAGCGACAGAGAGAGAGAGAGAGAGAGAGAGAGAGAGAGAGAGAGAGAGAGAGAGAGAGAGAGAGAGAGAGAGAGAGAGAGAGAGAGAGAGAGAGAGAGAGAGCGAGAGAGAGGAAGAAGCCGAAGCCGAAGAGGAAGAGGAAGAGGAAGAAAAGCGAGAGCCAGAGACAAGAGACACGAGAGAAAAGCGGTGCTTTCCATTTGGGGAAATCAGAGAAAAAGCGCACTTCACAGGTTGTTCGTGCCTGCTTGTTGCCCCTCTCGCTGTCCGTCGTTCAATCCTTCCTGCCTCCCCGTCCTTTCATCTTCACTTCCCTTTCCTTTCTACTTCATCCCCGGCCCCCCTTCTTCTCCATTCGGTTGACTTCTTCCTTTGATTCCCTCCCCTCCGTCTCGAAGCAACCCCCCTCTTCCCCACCCCCTAAACGGACAACGAGAGTGATAGAGATAGGAAGGACAACAGTCCAGTTCTTCTCTTCCTTATCGTCTATTCCGTTTCCTGGTAGATGCATCGTTTCTAACGGTCTAATCTCCTTCACGTCCTTACCACCCGCATCCCCGAATATACTTCTCCTGCATCTCTCGGCTGCAGGTGCATGTAAGAAAACCAAGAGAAAAAAAAAAGTCATGTCTCGTCGTCGTCCTTCCCACAGCGAATCAGCTGCCTCATCCACGATGAACGAAGCCGTTGCATATCCTTTCTCTGGCATGCAGCAAGCTAACGGTCAGCCCCCGCGTCGTGGCCCGATTGAAGGACCGAACGGACGCCGCTTGATTCGAAGGGTTACCTGGCGATCTTCCACCTACAAATTGATGGCTTCTCTCTGGGTGTTGGGTGTCCTTTACATCGTCTGGCTCATCCGCGACATCTTCTATCTCCCTTTCACCCCTTCGACTCCCAATACCGTCGCCGTCAACGCTGCCAACGAGTGAGTCGCCTCGAGGCCTCCCCTGGACCTGCCTTGAACTTGTTCTTTGCCTTCTGCCCCTTGCCTTTTGGATTCCGTCGGAACCGCTCTGGATCACCATACTAATCGTCTCGACTCGGTCTGTCTAGTTGGCTGGCCCAATTCGTCGGTCGTCAGGAGTGCGACATCTCTTCCTTGTCTCTCTACCAACCCCCTCAGGATAAGGATGGCCGTATACCTAGAGACTCTTTCTGCTCGTCCAAGGATTCTTTGCTTAGTGCCATGAGCAACGGTGGCCGCCATGGATTCGACGCGGCGTATACTTCACAAGGTAAGCCTCATAGTCACCCTACCAAGATAGGTAGGGTCTCTCGCCAACTGCGTCGACTAACCCGAGCACCGAACAGGCTGTTTATACCGCTGGTTTACCAGTGCTCAAATCTGTGACATTCTGCAAAAGTTCGACGGAGTGGTTTTTGTGGGTGACGAGGCCCTTGCCGACGTCTACGCCGGATTCAATATCCTCCTTCGAGAGAACCTGGAGATCGGCTCCTTGAAAGAATGGGAAATGAGTAGAGAACATGGACACAAATGTAGTTGTGACTCCCAATTCACCGCTGCCTCGTGTCTCCCGCTACGAATCACCTCAAGTGATGATGTATATGAGCTGGCCCACAAGGAAACCCAAAGTCCTTACACGTGTCCGAACCGTGAGTCTTTCCGTCCTAAACCCCGACGGCCAGCAAGCCTTCCCAGAGACAGGTCCAGACGCTAATTGATACGGTGGTCTAGGTATTTCGCACACTTTTGTCTCTGTGAATGGCTCTCCCTCCAAGAGCAATCACGAGAGGTTCCACCAGTTCATCGCTCGAGGGGGTGGCCAAAGCAAACGCATTCCCGTGATCCATAGTATCTCGCTGTCCAACGCGTATTCCCTGTCGACGGCCAGAAGCAGCATGGACGAATGGCTGGCGCTGGCTCAAGCCACCGGACGAGCGACACCTTTCCTCTGGACGGGACCCACTGCTCCCGGTCACCAGAAGCCCCCCGGAGACAACGTCCACGCCAAAAGCTGGCAGTACACCTTGGATACCACGGAAGCCGCTCAGAGCAAAGGAATGGAGGCCTTGGGGATGTATAACGCCACGCTTCAGGCTGAGAGCTGGGACGGCGTCCACTACGGAGAAAAGGTGGCCTTGATGCAGGCGATGATGGTAAGCTTCTGCATGTTGCACGACAGGATGGCTCTAGACTCACTGACGCTTTGTAGGTCCTTAATTGGCTGTCGGCGATTTAGCGAATCGTTTCTGTGTAACGTGAGGGATAGGCCAGCCCGCGTCAAATGACACGTCGATCGGCTTGCATCTCCTTCCCTTCTCTTATCTTCTCGATGCTTTGGTCGCACATGGCGCATGGCGTGCATCGGGTCTGCATCTGTCCTCTGATCGCCCGTGACACGCTGTACGACCGAGTGCCCCGCATTTTCCTTGATGGTTTTGTTTGCATCCCCTTGCCTCCCTAGTCCCTTTGCATAGCGACGCCCCTTCATCTCCGTGATGCTCTGGCCGTGTATATCACCATTTACTTGGATACCCCCATGTCTCCATCGCTTTCGATCTATTTCTTCATAGTACTTCAAAAGTTGAGTTTCATTTTGGCTAAACCGCTTCAGAGCGTTAGATAGTCTGGCACTACGCCATTTACCCATCTTGGCCTGGTCTCATCCATTCATAACACTTTTGCATGTACGTTCTATTGATTTTCTGGCATTGATTCTTTCTGCAATCTGCTGTGTTACTTCGTGTCCCGTCGGAAACTATTCTTTCACTTGCACTGATAGGAGAAGTCATCCATCGGCTCCTGCTCGACCTGGGGTCCTATGCCCTTCTATCCGATGCATGCAAACCAGACAAAAAGAGACAACGAAGCAAAACTACGCGATTGCGCACGTGGTCAGTTCCGAGTGAGGTCTTTCTTTCGCTTTCCCCATTCTTGTTTTTTGATTTTTCCTTCAACCTCTTGTATTGTTTCCATTGGTTCTCTGCAGATTTCGGTTTCGGTTGACCCTATCTACTTCAGCAAGCCTCGTTATTAAAATAGATACCTGCTTTAGCTAGGGCGTTTTTTCATTTTCTATTCTATTACTTGTTCTTATTTTCCCGGTTGTTTCTGTCTAATAATTGAGAGATACTTTAATAACCATATCAATAAATTGACCTGGGGCCTTGAATGCGGGTGGTGACCATGAGACAGACGATCGTTCAAGAACGTGTGATAGTGGCATCGTGGCTTTGCGAAAGGTGGAAATTAGTATAGCATAGATATGGGGTTGTACGTAAGTCACTCCTCCACTATGCTACTTGCATAATGACAAATCATGTACAGGAGATAATGAAGGCGAATCAATAGTCTCCATATTAGGCTGGACAAAGACGAACAGCAAAACAGAACAGAAAGCCGTTCAGGCACAAATGAGAACTCCGAATCATCTTAAATCATCAAAATATCACTATATACATACATAGATAAGTAGCTAACTATGACTAGTTCACTAAATACCTAACTATACTCGTTTAGGCAGGGGGTGCTTGCTGATCGCTCGCGCTTTTCAGATGGTTCTTCTTTTCTGTGCATGCTGGGATGGACTGGGAAAGATAGGGCTGATCTGATCTGATCTGGTCTGGTCTATCTCGTGTTTTGCTTTTTCTTTTTTGTTGTTCTGTTTTTTGTTCCTTACCTACCTCACACACTGCCACCTCATCCCATCCGTCCCGGGACACCCACCTCTTTCTTTCTTTCTTTCAAAGAAAGACAGGAAGGATCTAGACGTAAAGAGCCGCGGTCTCGGCCTTGGCCAGCTGCGCCTCGTACGGCTGCAACGCCTTCTTAACCTCAGTGGAGGTGAACTTCTCCACCTGTTGGGGCGCGCGGCCGACGAAGGTGCTAGGGTCCAGGAGGCTGTCCAGCTCGTCCAGGATCGGGGCGAAGAAGGCGGTGCGGCGGATCCGGTCGAGGAGGTCGTTGTCCTTGCCGTGTTTCTTTACTTGGTCGGAGGCTTGGTGCGAGAGGACGCCTGTTTTGTTTTGGGAAAATTCAGGGTTAGTGGTGTGTTGCAGTGGGATGGGATGGGATGGGAGGTAGTATGGGGAAGGGGGAAAGGGAGGGAGGAGGGAACGTACGGATTTCCTCGTGGGCGTCTTGTCGGGAAAGACCCTTCTTCACGCAGGCCATGATGACCTGGATATTGGTGGTTAGTATATTTGATGATTGTATTGATCAAGGGTTGTTTGTTCGGTTTGGGAGAGGCTTACGTTCTCACTGTTGGGATGGTTAGCAAATGTTATTTTAAGAAAAAGGTGGAAACGGTCTGGATTAACTTACGTGGCCATGAAAGGAAGCTCATCGTTGACACGACGGCGGATGACCTCGGGGTAGACGACAAATCCGGAGGTGACGTTGTCTAGAGACGGTCAGTAACAAAATACTAGGTCAACACAGCCAGCCAGCTAGCCACGACTTACTCAGGAGAATGAGACAGGCATCAGCGGAGAGGTAAAGCTCCGGAATGCTGATACGACGGATGGCGCTGTCATCCTGGTAGAAGTTAGCGCGAGGTGAGCCCTTGGCACAAAGAATACTTTTCGGTATCTTACCAGAGAGCGCTCGAACCATTGGGCCGAGTAGGTGTCCAGGGCATCCTTGGGGAGGTTCTGAAGGTGACGTCCCAGAGAGCACAGACGCTCGGAACGCATAGGGTTACGCTTGTAAGCCTATTGAGGATGTGTTAGTCGGACAAGAACAGATCTTCCGTTTTCTCCTGTGATCAGAACAACTACTGACCATCGCACTGCTGCCAATCTGGTCCTTCTCAAAAGGCTCCTCAACCTCCTTGAGCATGGCCAGATGACGAATGTCGATACCGATACGCTCGCAAGTGGAGCCGAACGAGCCGAGGGCGTTGGAGACGTCGACGTCGATCTTACGGGAGTATGTCTGGCTGGAGATGATAAAGGCCGAGTTGAATCCAGCCTTCTCGGTGACCAATTCATCCAGCTTCTCAACCTTGTCGTGGTCACCGTCGAAGATCTGGAGGAACGAAGCCTGAGTACCCGTGGTACCCTTGACACCACGGAAACGGAGGTCGTCGCGGGCACGCTCCAAGTTCCGCAAATCCATCAGCAGATCTTGAAGCCACAGACAGGCGCGCTTTCCGACAGTGACGAGCTGCGCGGGCTGCCCGTGGGTGAAACCCAGACAGGGCAGGTCCTTGTACTGGTTGGCGAAGGCGGCCAGCTTATCGACCACGACGGCGAGCTTGGGGATGAGGATATCGAGACCGTCCCGGAGGAAGATCAGATCGGCGTTATCGGTGCAGTAGCACGAGGTAGCACCCCAGTGGATGATACCGGCGGCAGCAGGGGCAACCTGACCGAAAGCGTGAACGTGGGCCATGACGTCGTGTCTCCGGCGCTTCTCCTCCTCGGCGGCGACCTTGAACTCATCATCCTGAATGGTGAGGTGGGCTTTCATCTGCTCAATGGCGTCGGTGGTGATGGGCAGACCGAGTTCTAAACTGGTGAGTTGGGGCCGCAGAACAAAAAAACAGGAGATATTTCGAGGAAAAGATTTAGAGGAGCATGAGTGTACCTTTCTGCGACTCGGCAAGCCACAGCCACAGCTGTCTCCAAGTGGAAAATCGGTTTCTCGGCGAGAAAAGGTATTTCATCTCGTTGCCTGTGAACCCAATCGCCGAGTGATTAGCGTCATACCACTATATAGATGGCCCCCGGGGAAGCCCTGAAACCAGGAGGGGCATTGCGGGGAGAGAGGGAGAGGGAGACATACTCGCATAACGCGAGTTGAGGGGGGTCTGATAGACATCATTGCTTGCCGACATCTTGCCAGATAGGAATTGATTTGATTCCACACGAAATAGAGGGATGCAGAGAGGAAGAGAAGGAGAACGAGGATCGCTGGCAGTGTGCGTTCCTCCCGGGAAATTTTGCGTTTGCGGCGGGCCAGATCTTTAGCGGGGTCTCCGCTTATCAGTCACGTTATCTGAAGGGCCGGATCATGATTGCATCACATGATGCCGGTTTCGGCCTTTTGCGACCAGGATAAAGAGGGAATCGCATTCAGTGATAATGGCATTCATTAGATTATCATATTAAGCCTATGTGTGGAAGTTCCATTCAATGCATAGCTACCCGTCCGTAGCTCACAGGGTATCCATCCTCCGAGTCCATGTCCACCGACCTCATGACAAGGCAGCCAGCTGCGCCGAGAGGCTTCCCTTATCATACTTGACATACTTGCCCCGGCCTTTGTCAATTTCATGGTAGCGGTCGTAAAAGCGAGCATACAGAGGCTCCAGGACGGTCTGGAGTTCCCGAGCAAGCACGCCACGCACTTCCCGCTCCATGTACAGGCCCTTGTGGCGGGCCAACATCTCGTCAAAGCTTGCGTTGAACGCTTTGAATTTGTCTTTGATCGCATCCTTGTCTTTGGATGAGAGGGATTTGACGATAGCGCTGGAGTCCACTGCTCCACCAGAGGCCGGCCGAGCCGAGCCACTTGCGCCCCGAGATGTATATTGCACGTCAAGGAGGAAATGCGAGGTCTCCTTCCACGCGTCCAGATAAGTCGAAGTAGCCCGTTTCCGGAAGGTGTCGATCCGCGCAATGCTGTCCGGAGAGCCGAGGTACCGAGCCAATTCTGAATTGTGTCGAATGGCCCGATCGACATTGCAGAACACGTTCGACAGGAAAACACCCTGAACGGCCTTCGTTCGATGAAACGCCCGGCCTCGAGATTCCAGTGCGATCATAAGAGCCTCGACCATGTCGAGGATAAAGTGCGTGAGCAGCGTAGAGCTGTCTGGACTAACGTCTAACGGCGCGCCGGACGTGTTGGACGTCGAACGCCAGTTACCATCGCCCAAGGATGTCAAAATGGACGCGAGTGGTCCCGAATAGCCGGTCAAGGTCGTGAGCGCACTCATGACTTCATTAACAAGGGGTACGGAGCCGCCGTCGGGCGGAAGAACAGCGATATTCCCGGCTTTGCGCTTGGTCTCCTCGAGTAACTCCGAAAGAGACGATTTTGCCGTCTCACGTATAGGCCTCAGAGCTTCTATGAACAAACTTTTGAGTTCTCCCGTCTTGGACTCTATCCGGTATGACATGGCAGTCACGATCTCGATGATCTCAAACGCCAGAAAACAATCGGTCATAAGATTCGCCCGGATGTACTGGTTGAGTTCACGTAGGGTTTTCGCGTATTCGCCGAGCGCAGGTCGACACGTGGCCTGGAGAGCCAGTCCCCGCTGGTCGCCGGTGAAAATCTGCGATATGATGTCGTGTTCGGCATATATGAAGCCTTCCAAAGCGTTGGAATAAATGCCTATGCCATTCGTGCCTTGTTTGTAAGGACCATCCGTGGCCCTGCGCTTGACAGTATTCAAAGATGCGATGGCAAGGTTCTGCAGGCTTGATGTGACATAAGACGCACGGATCTCGGCGTACATTTTGAGGGCAGGGTTTCCTCCATCGCCACGTTGAGGGCCATGAGCGGTCGCAGCGCCAATTGCGTTACATATAGGACCCAATTCCGCGATCGTTTCATCGGGAAGCGTTGGGAACGGAAGATCTGTAGTTGTGTACGCGTGTAAGTTGGCGAACTTGGACCTCAAAAAGTTTCCAGAGGGCGGTTTTCTCACCTTTTGTCAAATAATGTAGCGGCTCGATAGCGCTGACATGTTGGCTCAGCTTGGCGCGGAACAAGTCCTGGAGCTTGATGGAGCCGGTATTTAACAATGACGAGAAATCGGTGATAGCTTTCTGATTCGACCGCAGATTTGTAGAATTGAGATCGTTTAGAGCCTTCCCCACGCGATTCATAGCCGAGAGATACTGCGACAGTTCGACATTCTGGGGTCTGATCGGGAAACTGTTAGCATGGCGCGGAGATTGTGCACGAAAACCAGCCAAAGAGGGTCCTACCCCGAGCGAATAATATCCTCTTCCCGGTTCTTCGCATCGAGCGGTTGGCGAAGACGATCAATGGCTTCATTGACCTTATCTATGTTGTTGTTGGTGATCTGGAGAGATTGCGTATTGCTGTAAATGGGGCCGATAGCATGCTTCACAACGTTGCCTCCGGTCTCTAGGCGCACCATAGAGCCTTGAATTTTCTTGGTTAGGAGTTTGAGCTTCTCGAGGTTGGCATACAGCACTTCAACCTCGGCGCTTTCCTCCGCATAAGCGGTATTCCTTGGAGCAACCATGATCAGGATGTAGTCGATCGGCAGGGTCCCGTAACCAACATCAAACGATTAGAACCCTAGTAAATAAGATCGGGCCGGAAAGTATTGTGATAGCGGAGAGGAATTGGTCATGCCTTGCGAAGAGAGGGACAAGGGAGGAATCAATCGTGAACGGAACAGCAGGTAAGAAAGTAGTCCAGCTTGGCCGATGAGGCGCCCGGCCTCATAACGCGGAGATGGTCGAAGGAAGAAGGGTCCTTCCCGATAACATCAGATGGCAGAATGTCTCCGGCTCTCCGCAAGCAACGCTAGGCCTAAACGGGCAGACTCGGGCCGGCCAATTCTCCCGGTACATCTGGCCCACGTGATACGACGTCATCCGTCTGCAATGGGCCCGGATGGCCCTGGTCTGGCCTGGCCCACTTCTTTCCTGGAGCGTCATGGCTTTAAAGGTTGCATGTCGCCCTCGTCGCGCCCTCTCCTGCGCAGGACCCATCTCAATATGGGTGCTGCAACGGCCCTGAGTTTGCGATGGACTGTCCCTCCCGCGGCATTAATTGCCCTGGGTAGTGGTGTCCTTTATACCACGGGCGAGCGAGCTTCGTCTCGACACTCTATCGTCCGACCAGAGCAAACTGCATTCTTTTCCACATCCACGGCGCGGTGGACAGACAATGATCACAACAAACCTTCACCCGGCTGGGGTAGAGGTAGCTTGGCCCCGGAGTCCGAAAGCTCAACTCCAGAGGGTGACCCAGGGTCAATCTGGACGAACATTCTCCATAAATTCGACGGGGTAAAGCAGTCGGTTGGCTCGGCCGATTGGATTGAATTGGACAACCTCAAGAGCTACATCGTTCCCGACTGGACTCGCTTGCTTCCGATGACGGTACAGAAGCTTCAGCGAGAGCTCTCAATGGCCCCTGGCTCTCTTGCGGACGACATCTGGAAAGAGGCCCATGACCCCTATATCAACCCTGAAATCCTGCGGGAGGCGACGGTCCGGGTCAGTAACAAATTATGTGAAGAAGAACTGGCATTCCGGAAGAAAAGACAAAAGCATGCTGTGAAAGCCCTTGCAGCTTACCTGAACCTTCCCGAGGACGACATTCACCCCGACGATGTACCGATCATTGCGATGTGTGGCTCGGGCGGAGGACTACGCGCTCTCGTGGCCGGCACAGGCTCGTATCTCGCGGCTCAGGAAGCCGGTCTTTGGGATTGTGTAACGTACACGGCTGGAGTCAGCGGCAGCTGCTGGCTCCAAACACTATATCACTCATCAATCACTGGACGCAACTTCAATAAATTGGTGGACCATTTAAAGAACCGACTGGGCGTGCATATTGCATTCCCGCCCAAGGCGCTCGACTTACTCACGGCAGCTCCTACCAATAAGCATCTTCTGAGCGGTCTGGTTGAGAAACTGAAAGGTGATCCCGGCGCGGATTTCGGCCTCGTGGACATCTATGGTTTGCTATTAGCCGCAAGACTACTGGTACCCAAAGGGGAGCTCGGCGTTTCGGACGGTGACTTGAAATTGTCGAACCAAAGTCAAAATCTTCTGAACGGAGCTCACCCCCTTCCCATTTACACCGCTGTTCGCCATGAGATCCCCTTGATAGACGGTGATGAGACCCACCACAAAAGGCAACCTATGACGGAGCAGCTCATGCAAGAGTCCAAAAGCGAAGCCTGGTTCCAGTGGTTCGAATTTACGCCTTATGAATTCTTCTGTGAGGAGCTTGGTGCTGGAATACCGACATGGGCTCTGGGACGACACTTCAACGGCGGCCGGAACGAAATTCCCGAAGGTCATTTTCCAATTCCTGAGTTGCGTGTCCCCGGTTTAATGGGCGTATGGGGGAGTGCTTTCTGCGCAACCCTGTCCCATTATTACAAAGAGATACGCCCGGTCGTCAGAGGCATCACTGGGTTTGGTGGAATTGATTCCCTGATTCAAGGGAAAACCAAAGATCTTGTCCGAGTCCACCCAATCGACCCGGCTACGATCCCAAATTTCGTCATGGGAATGAAAGGCCAATTGCCCCCGAGCTGCCCTGAATCCATCTTTCATAGCCAGCATCTGCGGCTTATGGACGCGGGGATGAGCAACAACCTGCCCATATATCCGCTACTTCGCCCGGGAAGAGACGTGGACATCGTCGTTGCATTCGATGCTTCCGCCGATATTAAGCAAGAAAATTGGCTCTCCGTCGTAGACGGATACGCGCGACAACGAGGAGTCAAAGGCTGGCCACTAGGAGCCGGCTGGCCTCGAGCAGACTCCTCTCTAAAGGACACGGAGGAATCCCTCCGCGAGGCCCAAACGATGACCCAAGAGGCCGTGGACAAGAAGATGGAAGAGGCCCAAAACAATGGCACTCACAACGCAAACACAACGGGCGGAACCCACGACACCGATCTAGGCTACTGCAACGTCTGGGTCGGCTCAATGCAAGAAAAAGTCTCTGACGAAGAGCCCCCTCCGTCCAAACGCCTCTTCCACCCCAAGCACGCCGACCACTCGGAATCCGATTTCCATTTGATGCGTCCCGACGCGGGCATCGCCGTCGTCTACTTCCCTTTCCTTCCCAACCCTGCCGCCCCAGATGCCCCACCTAGCTCTGCGTCCTCGAAGTCCAGCATGCCCGGTCGTCCGGCCAACTCTCCCAAGGTCGCTGACTCGGCCAATCCGTTGTTTCCGCGCCCGAACTGCATCGATCCAGATGTCGATGATTTCCTGTCCACGTGGAACTTCGTGTACACACCGGAGCAAATCGACTCAGTCGTGGGCCTCGCGAGGGCGAATTTCTCACAAGGCGAGGAGCAGGTGAAACGCGTGGTGCGGGCTGTTTACGAGCGCAAGAAATCGGACCGATTGCAGCGTGAACAGGAGGAGGATCGACGGAGGATGGAAGGGTTTGTTCCGCTGTGAGTATGTGAGTAGACATTGGGTCAGTCAGGCGTACGCACATGCACCTATACGTACGATACCTGATCTCAACCTCATTGATCCCAGAATCTTGGATCCCATTTGGCCTAAGAACGATTGTTTGCGTTCCATTGACGGTACTTGTCTGGCCGCCTACACCGACAATGAAATTCTGGCATTGGCCCCGAAGAACTTCCCTATGACCCGGCTATTACTCAACCTGTTCGCCAGACAGACTTTGATGATGTTGCACCTGAAGTGTCCCACGTCACCCCAGAAGCGCCTCTACAATTAATTCCACTATTCGCCCGAGTACCCATTCGAGTGGTCCCGGCCCTGGCTCAGGAGTTGAAGCACCTGGTTATCAGGAAGGCAGCGCTAGACTTCCGCAAAGCCAGCCCAACATTTTAGACGCATGTTTGCTACTCGGAATTACCTGGAAAAAACTATAGGCTAAATGATACTCAGGCTTGACCAATAGTGATCGCGGGAAGCAGTTCCGATATTCCAGCTCTGACGAGCATTCGTGTATATACATAGCTTGACCAAAGAAAACGTTTCCTGCAATGCGTTGTTTACTATCATGAGGTGTTCTGTATCCGATATTTTCTGGATTGTCGGGTAGTAGGGACAACATGCCTCATCTAAGCCCCCGCTGAAGATGAATAGAGCACTCGTTCCAGTTTTATATCCATATTTTGCCAGATTTCGTAACCATTTGAACATTGAGTAAAGACATTTTGGTCGGGATGATTGATAAGGACTGATCGGAAGGGCAATATCTATTATCTTTAAACCTGCCTAACTGAAATTTTGCTCTTGATCAAGATCTTAGGGTTCATTTGATATCCAACATGATGCTACAAATAATCCATACTAGGTCATAAATATTGAATATTATTCTTTTGCTTGATTTTATTGATCCTCAGCATGATGTATCTTGATGGAGAGACATCGATATGTCATTCTATATAGTAGATATCTAGGTCGAAACTTAGAATGGAACATTTCATACCCTTGAATCTAGGTATCTATCTATCTTACAACCCAATGCACACTTCTGAAACTGAAACAATGAAAACGAAAGATTGACAATCGTATATACAGAACAATCCTACCTATTTACACCGTTCCCCCCAAGACCCAAGTAATCCAGACCCGAGAAGCAAAAAGAAAAACACATCCATCAACATAGCATCCATAGCATCTATGTATCTATGTATCTATTCCGTGAGGGAATCTAGGTTCATCCATCCTATTTACCAGACTATGCGTCTTTCCCATTACTGTCCTTGCCATTAGCAATATATGGCTGTGTTCCTTCAAAATCCCCATTTTCGTCTTTTGCCTTGGACGGCTCCTGGTCCTCTTTTTTGTCGGCGGGCTTGCCTTTACGCCGGCCTAGCACTGACGAGTTGTCGTCGCTTTCGGCAAGACTGACATCTTGGCTTTCGGCGGTTTGCTGCCGCAGGCCGAGTTCCTTGCCTAGTTCCTGGATCGAGTGTGCGGCCGTAGTAGCCGCGCTGGCGGCGGTGGCTGTGATGGCCCCGAGGTAGGACGGGTTGTTGGAGTGGGATTCTTCGCCCTCGCCCCCGCCCCTGGGCTGGTCGCCCTCTCGGGCGGGCTCGAGGTGGACGGGGATGTTCTCCTGGTTGCGGATGGTTTGGGCGCTGTCTTTGCCTGTTTCTTGGCCGCGCCAGTCAGCCGGGCTGCTTTCGGGCGCGGTCTCGCCGGGTTTAGGCTCCGTGATCGTTTGGCCGGAGATGGGGGAGGTGCTTTCCTTGGTCGGTTTGGGGATACCGAGCTGGGAGGGCGTCGGGTAGCGCCAGACAACTTTGAGTCGGTCGAGCGCTCGCGTGCCTTTCTTGCTGGTTCCTTTGATCCCGTCCATCGCGTCCCATTCGATCTCGAAAACGCCCGAGTCTTCTTTGTCGCCGCCTTCGAAGTACGTGTTGAACCAGACGTGGGCGATCGAGGTTACCATAGCCCAGCCGGTGTAGGCGGCTTTGCTGCGTCTTTCGAAGTCGATGTTTACATCGCTGGTGGGGACGATGACCGGTTTGTTAGGGCGGAAGATGACCGCTCGTGTGTGTTTTGAGGATGTGCCTGATTCTTCGGATGACGAGGAAGGAGCTGTCTGACTCGACCAGGCAGATGATTCTGTGACGGCCGACTGAGGTTCGCTGTTGGTGCCAGACTTGGCCTTGTCGTCGTCCTTCTCAGACGTCTTCTTGCCGTTGTCGACGACGGTGCGTTCGTTGCGGTGGAACAGATGGAAGTTCTTAATCTTCTTGCCTTCGTCGATGTAGCCTTCCACTGCGACCTTGACGCCGTCACGCAGTCCCCACACATGCACCTCGAGGATCTCGACCGGTCGTTCGACGTACTTCCGGTCCATCTGGTTCGCCCAGCGATCCACATATCGCACCCAGCGCAGCTGACTCGGGATGCTGACACCATGCCCGAATCCAGCGCGCATGCGCCTTTCCGTGAAACGCTGCAACGCATCCTCGATCTTCCACCCCTCCTGGCTGATCAGATAGCTGCAAGCGACGGTGCCGCTGCGCCCTTTGCCCGCCTTGCAATGCACCACCACCACCCTCTTCCCTTTCTTCTCGTCATTGGCCCCCTTATCCTGACCCCGACTCTTCTCCGGCTCATCCAACCGCTGCAGCCAATTCTTCATACTCCCCATAATGGCCGGAATAAGCGCAAACGGCGGCGGATGATGATCCGGGAACGGATAGTGGTGAATGCGCCCGTAGACCTCCTCATCGGGATACCCCGTGCCCTCGGCGCGAAACTCCCAAATGCACCAATTCTCGCCATGCTTGGCGTCGAGGAAATTCACCAGTTCATCGAGCGGGTTTCGATATGCGCGCTGCGGATAATTGGACGACGGGCCGGACGTTGCGATAACTGCGGTACCACCGACGGGTAGGCTAAGTTAGCGATAAGTTTAAGTGTCGTCGGCCATGGGAACCGCCGGAGAGAAAAACGAGGGTTCCGTGTCAAAACACACCGTTATCTGTGACGTAGCAGAGATCTAAATTCGCTTCTGGATGCTGTAACCTGGGCCCGGCTACAATCTGCCGGAGGATCGACGCCTACAGTGGTTAAGAAGCCAAGAAGCAGCACGTCAGTCTCGGCAGGTACTTTAAAGTGGGACGCAGCAGTCTGCAAGGGGGGGAGGGGAGAGAGGAGTATGGGGCGTTATACCATTTGGTGTCAGATGGACAGGTGGTTCTTGAAAGGTTGTTATTGGATAGGTTCAACTTCCGAGGGAAAGAGGAAAGTAGAAGAGGAGATGGAGATGGAAAAGGGGTGAAAGAAAAGGTGGAGAGAATAAGACGAAACTCACCATTCGTAGGGCAGCCCTTACGAAGAGAGTGGAATGCAGTTAGGAACGAACGCGACTGCCAAGCGATCGGTGGGGATTATGTACAATTTAGATGGACATGGAGAGAAGGAGAAAACTGGATTTCTGAGGCAGTACAACCACCAGTGATGAAGCCGTGACCGAGTCAAGAGTCCAGAGTCGCAAGTCAAGAGGTGCTCGGAGGCGCTGACGAGGGCGGATGATGTCACCGCATGCGCATCGAACAAAGACTGGGAAAACAAGACAAGATCATCAACAACAAACAGTTACTTTACTAGGCTTTAGTCTAGTTACTCGCTATCACTTTATTCCATGGATATGTACGTGTCAATCATTCGGAGTTAAAAATATATGTCATTGGATATATAGTCACAAAGTAAAGATCGTCATTAAAACATCACATCCACTGGCTCCGTTGTTAGACCAGACATTAAGGATAATAACATAAAGGAAATAGTATAGCTTTTGATCCCCACAAGCACATTCAATATGATACAGGTGTATGTGCCCGCTTTCATCGTCTCGCCTCCGGGTATCTATAGTCTTTCAAACCAACGTTCTTCGCTGTTTGTGGTGTCAGGTGTCAGATAGGTAACCTATCCACATCCATCGCGTGTCACTCGTCGGGTGCCCAACTTTAAGCAGATCCGAACACACGAGTCACCGGGATGGTGAAGTTCGAGGCGGACGCGGTGACATTGGTCTCGCCTTGGGCGTGGAAGGAAGCAGTGAGACCCTGGCGCCAGGAGTGCTCGGCCTGCACGGTGCGGCGAGAGTGAGACTCAGGGGTCACAAGGGCCGTGATGTTGCCGTTGGCACAGGCAATGTAGTCACTTCCGGTCTTCTGGCCCGACGACGAGCAGGTGGTGGTGAAGCCGGGGGTGTTCTCGGTCTGGACGCCGTGGATGTTGAAGTTGTAGACACACTCTTGCTGGGCGCAGGTCGAGGTGAAATTAGACACTTGCCAGGTCAAAGCTGGGCTCTGAGCGCGACGAAGAGGACCGGCCGAGGCGAGGCCGGCGGCGGAGAGAGCAACGGTGAGGATGGAAGTGAGCTGCATGATGGCGATGTTTGATGAGGTGGTATAACTCTTTTTGGTGGTAGAAGAAGTAATAGGAGGATGAGATGACGGAGGAATTAAGAATTAGGAGTAAATAGGAGAGTAATCAGATTATTTGATAGTAGAAGGTGATAGTGAAATCGAGATGGTACCCAAGGTGGATGGAGGGTATGTTTAAATAGCGAGATCGAGAGTGACTCCTTAAGAACCGAGTTAAAATCCCGCAATTTTTAGCATCAAAACCTCAAACAAAACCAAGAAGACAGTGCTTGTGGCGAAACGACGGATATAAAGTCAGTCCGAATGGCAGTGGAGAGTTTTGACCCCCATGCTCGCAAAGGGTTGTGCATTCTGTCGATCTCGGATTCCTCGCTGACTTTCTCTCACTGCCCCATTAGGAGTCCCGGTCATGTTGGTAATTCAACATCAGGGCCATCGACATCTCGTGGGAAACGATCAATGCATTCGTTCTCAATGCGGCGTTCAATTCCCACGATGCAGCCATTCACCTGTCACCTCAATTGCGTGGACGCAGGTACGGCGCCACTAGACGAAGTATGCAGAAAGCGCAAGCCTCGGACGTGGGCCACCCTCCTCTCCGACTTGACTTGGCGACGATCACAATTTTAGCGGGCTTGTTTATTTATAGTAGTACTGCAGCAGGATTGTGGTTGGAGATGCTTATTGGAACGGTTCGAACCATAGTTCCCCCTGGTGGAACCCACTCGGCCGTCTCACGCTCTCTCAAACATGGGATGCTCTCAAAACCGGGGTTCCCGGGACGGACCAGGAGGTTTGAGAACGCCTGGATGCTGCGTCCAGAGTCTCAGAGTGAGCCCGGGATGAGATCGATCCCATGGAACGGCTCGGTGGCCTCGGTCGAAGATGGATCGGGCGGGTTGTTGTTGTTGTTGTTGGCAGTTGGAAGATGTTGGGTTTCCCGCCATCAGCAGAAATGATCGGCCCATCCTTCGGAATGCTCCTGACCAGCGGTGTGAATTCTGATCGATGGTCGGTCCATCGTGACAGACGGAGATTATCTGGTGCTTCTCGAGGATCGCTTTGATTAAACTATTGTACAGAGAACTTCATTGGCTTTATTTACAGTGGGTTACTCGCTGGACCTGTTTCGGGGATCAACCCCCCCGGCTCATAGTCCTCCCATCCTTCTTCGGCTCGAGTCTTCTCGATGGCCAGTCGCCGTCTCTTCCGTTTTCGCCTTTCTTTATTCGCAGCAAGGCGTTGTGCATACTGTTCTTCCCGCGTCATCGGTCGCCTGATCTGGCGTCGTGGAAGATTACTATACTCGGGCGGTGGATAAGTATAGACCTTCTTAAACAAGGGTGGGGATTCTTCGGGAGATTCTGTGTCACGACGCGGTAGCTGTATCACTTCATCCCTGATAAGCGGGTGATATCTCAATTGAAGTGCATACTCGCTGGTGGACCGGGAACAGAGCTCCCGAATCTCCACGCACACCTCCTCGTCGGGGGTGAAATCTCGATCCAGCATGTCCTGGAAATACATGATTGCGGATTTGAAATTGCCAGCATCCAAGCAAATAACGATGAGATGCTGAAATGTCATGCTGTCAGGTACCACTGCGAGAGATGCCATCTCATTAACGACAAACATGCCGGCGTCGGGGGCTTTCGCTCGCCGGCACATCCCAATTAGGGAGTTGTAGATCGATGCGTCGGCCTTGGTCGGACATAGCGCATAAAGCTCCTTATATAGTGCAATTCCATCATCCACTATGGAAGGGTCACCGAGCGCCTCCCGCTCGCACGTTTGAATCACCACCAGGGCGCAACGCAGGGGGATCTCGTATCCCAGCTCTCTCAACCGCTTGAGCATGGCCCAAGCATCGCGCGGATGAGTTCTACTCTGGATCATGTGATCGAGGAAGCCATCGGTTGAACTTTCCTCTAGTGCAATTCCCTCTGCATGCATCTGACACCAAACCTCGAACCCGGAACACAGATCCCCGGTCTTGAGGTAGGTTTCGGCCAGTTTCTCGTAGTCCTCCAGGCCCGGCGCTACATCGAATTCAACAAGGAATTCGATCACCGATGTAGCAAGCTTCGTATTCCCAGCATGCAATGCGGTCGTCATGACATTTTTGCAGATCCCATGTGAGGGCTTCAAATATCTCAGTTCCACCATTTGCCTCCATACATAGAAGGTGGCTTCATGGTGAGTAGCAGCGCTCGCCGCATCCAGCACGTATAGCCACAAATCTGGCGTCATGTCATGGCCTCGGCTGGCTCGCAGACGCATCAGCCGTACTACCTCGTCGAACTCTTCAAAATCACACAGATAGTATATGAACAGACTGTATAGCCAGTTCTCAACCATGATCTCTTTGACCTCCATCTTCTCAAGATGATCCAAGGCCAGTTCAAATTGGTGTTCCCGCACAAGGCCAGCCACCACGTAATGCCAGCCGGTAGGACTTAAGGGCAGCCATCTATCTCGTAATGTATGTAGGATTTCCTGTCGCAATACGTAATCCGGGTGAACCGCAAGGACCTAACCATGAAGATTGGCATTAGCATCTAGTCGCTTTTGTATTTCCCACCAAAACGACAGTATCGAATCACTCATACCTGTAAGGCAGCATGCAGAGTCCCGGAGTCTGCAGTTATCTTATTCGCCTCCATCTCCGACAACAGATCCCGAACGTTCTCGGGCGAACCACGCTCCGAATCCGTATTGGCCAATATCAACGCCTTGTAATGCCGCGTGTCGGGGCGCACATGTCGGTCTCTGATGAGCGCTCGTAGAATTTGAACTGCACCCACAACCTTGGGGCGCTTGGCCGTTAATTCTTGCAGTTGCGCTTCTAACCTTGCCGTCGGCTTTCTCTTGAGTGTATCGGGGATCTGGGACATTCCCGGTGCGCGGTTATTCTGTCGACGTGACTGGCGCGAAGCTCGTTTTCGAGATCGTTGGGTATCATTTTCGATCTCTCCCGGTTTGCGTTCCCTCTCTGCACTGTGTTCCTGATGGTTTGCGGTAAGTCTGCTTGAAGCTAAGCATCGCCATGCCGGAGCCGATGTTGAATTTCCTGGGACGAGCGCAATTCTGGGGCGACGGGACTTTCTGATGACCGAAGGTGCGGAGTGGGCGAAAGTATCGAGGCTGAAAGATGGACAGAGACAGTGCCAGAGTCCATCTAAAAGTTGTGTCCCCCGAGGCATTTCGAAGCCTTGAAGAAAGCGAAACACTTCTGCTCTCTAGCTCCGAACCTCTCCCGGAAGACCCAGGTATCACGTGATCAATATCATTCACGAAGTACAGCTGACCAAAGGAAACGGCAAGGTAAGAGCCCTTCTAGTGGCTTTTATGTGTTGACAATGAAGAAGAGCTCGGTCTCTTTCAGTTCAAAAGAAAAAAAAAAGGTGTTCCCAATTAAAAATAGCATAGATGGCACAATTCCCATTGAAAATACAGAGCCATATACGCCAAGGCTATGCTCGACTAACCCGCCTAATGGATCTCACTAGCGAAACCACCTGCTTGTTCTCCCCCGGGGTATCTATCTTCATCTTTTCTCATTTAACCAGTTGTCATTCAGTCCTAGTTGCCGCCCCGACCGCGTCCCCGACCACGACCCCGACCACCGCGGCCGCCCCTGTCGCCCCTGTCGCCCCGGTGGCCACCGCGACCGCGGTTCGGTGGCTGGTTTAGTTGTTGCTCCTTCACGATTTCCACGATCTCTTCGGGGATCCGTAGATATTTGATCTGTGAGGTGTTAGCGTTTCATGTCGTTACGGTGGTTCAACGACCGGGGTGTAGGGTGTCGTCATACGTTGTTTCCTCGGATGTACACTTCTGGGAGTCTGAAAAACCGATCACCTTCGGGGCTGGTCTGGACAACTTCCTTGAGTATTAAGTTCATCCAGTTGTCGCAATTGGCAAGGTGTCCGTTCAGCGTCTCGCCATTCTTGAGTTCGACAAGCATGGGATGGCCTTGCGCGGCCGTCAAAAGTCCAAGGGGGAGCTATTCATTGAGTGATTCTGGTAAGCTTCGAATTCTCTATAATCTCATTGAGCCAGATAAAAGAACAATTTTACCATCCTCGGTGTGTATTGCTCGATATGAGTTGGAAGTCCTAGTGGGAAGTGGGGGGGTGAAAACACGGACGACGACCTCACTTGAGAGGACTGAGAGGTTGAATATGAATGCGCTGAAAATTATGTGGTCAACAGCCCAGTAAAAATTCAGGAATGAGCCTGCCCGCTTCGATGTGTTGAGTGTGATCTCCAACAAAAGCTCCGCAGCTTCCAGCGGAGATGATCGCAACTTGGGGAACCTCGGAGAAATTAAAGCGCCGAGATCCGCCGACCATGGATGTTGTTGCGAGGCTGCGGCTTACTTTCTTCCTTCTCATTGCTTGTCTCTCCAGAATTCGAGTCATTGCCACGAGAATCTCTTCTAGTCTGAAAGAAGAGAAATATTATTTTGCCTTTACTATATGGTGTGGGATTGACCTGCAGCAGCTCATCGTGAAGTCCGATCATTGCATACATGTAGTTCTCTCCACCGCTACTATGCGCTGGCCAGCGAGATTAGCATTGTTCTTTGGGACCCTCGAGCCTGTCTTTTCACAGATTTCTGGTTTGTCGACAGCTAGTAAAAACAGACCTCCTCATATGCTGTTTCATCAGAGTTAGTCTATCGTCTCTTGAGTCTTGACGCATGCACATGTTTATCTCATTGCCTAAATACCCGCATAGATGAACAAAATGCCACCGTGAGAGTCCAGGCCTTATGCCCCCGATCAGCGGATAAATATGATTCAAGACTGGTAAGAATGTATGCCTTTCATATGGCACAGGTCCTTGCTTCTGACAATCGATGTAAAGGCTCTAGAATTAAATGTTGGTGTAGCAAAAGTAGCCTGTGGCGGACAGGGCATCTCTCTGAATGGCGACGATCTGATCCACAATTGGAACGGCAGCTTGGGATCTGGATCTGGACTAATAACTCCACTTTACGGAAATGCTGCGTTAACCGTCAACTGGAAGAGCATATGCGTTCAACCGCCAGCAGGGTCATCCGAGGAGGATGCAATCCAGCACCTAACAGTTTGGGTCGAGCGCATTGGAGATTTTATTATCGACGGTGAACTTGGCTTTACCGCTTCTTTCAAGCAGCTCCAGAGACCGGAAATTCTCCGACTCTATACTTCACCATGGAATTTGTCCGACAGCGACTCATTAGTCGAGGATTGGGACAGTATGGAAATGGCGGACCATCTCAGTGAAGAACAATCAGAGGAGTCGATTGAACGGCACTGGGACCATTTGCTACAGTTAAAGACAAGATACCAACAGTTGGCGCTGCAGATTCAAGAGGAAGAGCACCAGATCCGAGAGATGCTACAGCGGGATTGTCCTAGCACTCTGTCGAATTGGAAGAATTGCAGGAGTTTCGGATGCAGGTTCAGGATATCTTTGACCAAGTTTCCTGACCTAATCCGTCAGATAAGATATCGATTCGGACCTTTTCCGTCGACACTCCCTGCTAGCCATTGCTCGCAGTGTCCACGGCAAGATGGATGCGAAGGCGCTTCCAAGTCAGAGTCTAATCCAACAACCAAACAGCCAAGCAAGCCACCTCAGAAGGCACCTCACGCTACAGCAACATCGACTTTGTCTACTTCTGCTGCCTCGATTGCCATTCCAACCGAAACCGAGTACTTCTATAACGCCCAGTTTATATTCACCATCTGTGTGATAGCCGGGTTGGCAAGCGCTCTGCTCGTCTTCGGACTCAAGCTCTGTCGCAGCACCACGTATTGCCGACGCC
Source organism: Aspergillus ochraceus (assembly GCA_004849945.1). Classification (NCBI taxonomy): domain Eukaryota; kingdom Fungi; phylum Ascomycota; class Eurotiomycetes; order Eurotiales; family Aspergillaceae; genus Aspergillus; species Aspergillus ochraceus. The sequence continues at coordinate 4,033,001 of SSOS01000002.1, forward strand.
GTCGAGCAGACAGGGCCGCGCGCCGCGAGGAGAGACATGCTCGCTGGGCCTACGGATTTGCAGCCCACAGACTCCGATGGAGACAGTGGTGGGAGGGGAATTCCCGTTCCCACGCACCTGTACCCGCCCAAGCCTCACTAGAACTTACATCACCCCCTGACTACAACGATAACAGCAACATGTCAGCCATCGAACAACCGCCAGAACAGCCCCCGTTTTCGGACATCGAGTCCGATCTCCCGTCTGAGCCAGGCGTCATGCAAGCCGAAATCCGCGGCTTCCGACAAGCGCTCGAGTATGTCGGGCAGCTTGTGCGAAGTCCAGACCGCCGTGAGCGGCGCTCTCCTTCTCGAATCGACTCCAATTCCAACTCGGACCATGAGATTGCGGAGCTCCTCGGAAGGAGTAGGAGACAAGGTAGGCCTACTACTGCACACACGGCCGCGTCGTCGACAGCTGGTCTTTCGACGGTGCTTTCAACAGGCACGAGCAGCTTGTTGACTCTGGAGACGCCTTCGTCTGTGACGGTTGATACGCTGGAGGTTTCGGAGATGACCGGACCTCCTCCTAGCTATCATGCATGATGGAGCTATTGTATTACATATTTATCTCTGGTGATAATCAGATTTATGCAGTATATATATTAATGACCAATTTTTTGATTCATGAACGTTTAGAATTACATGGGAAGCTTCTTTTAGGTAAAGAGGCAAACGAGAAAAAAGAGAAACCAAGAGGACCGTTATCGCACCGCGGTATAAATAGATGGGGAAAGCCAACAGAAAGAAGAGAGAGGAAAAATAGAGCCCTATCCATTAGACCTTTGGCCGCTTCGTAGCCGAATCATTAACATCTTCCTCGTCCTCCTCGTCCTCATCGTCTTCCACGGTGAACTTGCGTTTCGCGCGCTGGTCTTTACTGGAGCCCGCCTCATCCACAACCACGGTCGTTTCCAGATCACCAATTTCGTCTTGTCTAGCCTTCAGGGCCTCTTCGCGCTCGGTGAACGCCTTGAGTAGAACCTCGTAGCCCTCTTCCACGTTCGAGACTGTCTCTTCGAGCTTCTCGATCCGATCGCTCATGTCTAGCTGGATGAGCATATCGCGCGACCGCTTGAAAAGACGCTGCTTGACGAGCATGCGCCACCAGTAGTATTTACGTTCGCTGGGGTCCTCGGCGTTGGATTTCTTGATCAGCAGTCGGGCCATGTTTGCGCCGCCCTCGTGGCGGTTCTTGGCGGGGATCTGGCCGAGGAGATACATCTCCAAGATATGGGCGAATTGGGTCGGGGCGATCTTGAAGGTGAGGCGCATGTCGTTTAGTAGTTTGGCGGGGATGATGGCGGAGGTCGGGACGCGGCGAGGACGCTGCTTCTTGGAGTATGCGCTGTTGGGGTCGGGGTTGATGTCTACCTTCTGTTTCAGGAATTCGGGGTACAAGATGTGATAGTCGGCGGTGTCGCGGAGAGCATCGAAGGCTTCGTTGGGGTCCTCGACTGTCAACTCGACGATTGTCGGGTCGTCGGTGCAGGCCGTGTGGATGGTCGTGTACAGATGGGTACCGTGTCCGGAGCCTTGGTGGGGAGGAAGAATCAGAAATTGAGCGATGCGCAAGCGGGCGGGAAGCTGTGCAGGTCTGATCTCTGGGAATGGGAAAGATTCGGTCCGAGTAACTGCTTTTTGCAGTTGATCTTTCTCGTAGAGCCACCAGCGATAGGTCGTCGCATATCCAACCAGCGAGTATTGCGAGGCCGTCGGGGTCGGCGGTGTCACCTTCTCGTATCTAGAACTCAAGTTTAGCGCGGTGGACAATCAATCGTAGAATCGGCGGCGAAGGGCTCTCGCATACATGAAATGAACGGTCCATCTTTCCAAAGTCCACTCAGGGTCATCGGTTGCTAGAGGAGTCCCGGCTTCGATGAACAGAGAAACAAAGATCTGCGCTCGGTCCAGCAGTTGCTGCACCTTGGGGTCAGCGAGAGAGCCCGCCCAAATCTCATAAGACCTCTGCCCGGTGACATAGCTGTGTACTAGCTTGCCCGGCGGTACGAAGGCTTTCGCATCCGCCTCTTCTTGCACCGCTTTCTCGTAGTCGGGGAGGTTTATAAAGGCCTCTGATCAAACATTGACGTTAGATATCGACCCGGAAAATGAAAGAGACCTGAGACATAGATGAGACGCTTACCTTCAGGTAGCCAAGGCTTGAGCGTCTTCAAAAGGTCGACCGCCGAGGCATCTCCCACGGTTTTGAACTTCTCATCGTAAGAAATAAAGACGTGCGGGCGCAGGTCGTGAGCTGCGAATCGCAAACGGATAATCAAGCCTCTGTAGCCGAAAATTTGCTCCTCGTCACCAAAAATCGGATACGTAAACTGCGGGTGAAAGCTGGAAAGTGTTTTTGGCTTTTCATCACCCGGCTGAACGACGGTGATGTGAACGGCATCGTTGGCGTCGCAGGTCCCTAGGAAAAACCGTTCATGTCAGTCAGCTGGCCTGGGATTCGGACAGACGGAATGAAAGGATGGATTGATTACAGTCGCCTTCGCTAGCCATTTTTGCGACCACGGCAGAAAATCGAGAGTTTCAAGAAGGGTGGGTGGGATTGCACAGTTGATTGAAGACAGAGGATGGACAAGCGTCTTTCCTCTTGCCGGCGCGTGTCGACCGATCCGTCCGTAAATCGCGTTGCGCGGGAGCTGGGAGGTTATAACCGCTTTGGGATTAGCGGCCATGCGTCTTCCGCTGCGCTGATACGTCATTCTTCAGACTGAGTAGTGAGTAGTCCGGAGTATGCAATATGGGGATATACTTATGAAGTTAACCTAAAGAGAATTACGAATGGGTCTCCAGCTCAGCATTCACTTCATATCCTTACTTCATTTCTAGTTGTTGACCATCTGCAAAGAGACTCGGAATTCGAGGAGTGCTGTGGGCTAGACCAATTAGTGCAGCAAAGTAACATGCACCCTGTGCAGAATGAATATTTTCGTACAGGCTAAAGTATATTGAAAGGTGAAGGAATCATTGCTTATGATTACAGTGTGCCTAGGCTTCAAACAGACCGGATGGATATACTTCGTGGGCGCCATACCCAAAGTGAAAGAGCTACTAGTAACTAAATGCGGGGGGAACTTCATATCCTCGGTCCTTCTCCAACAACAACCCCTCCTCGATAGATTTAGCGTTGATACTCGCGACAGCATGTCAGTTACGGGGCCCCATCGAATTGCCCTCATTGGGCTCGGTACTATCGGCGTGTCTATGGCTGCCCTCCATCTGGCCCGCGAGAATACCATAGTGGATGTGTTCGACACTCGGCCAGACTTCGAGCAATATTTGCGCAAAACGCTCCCAATTTTCATGGGCCACCACTTGATATCCGATATCTCCAAGCCTGACTCGGTATTACCAGAATCGGTGGTCACGCCACTGTTAACCTCCGGTCGCCTACAAATCCACACCTCGCTGGAATCCGCTTGCGCATCTGCCACCATCGTCCAGGAGCAGGGGCCAGAAAATGTCGCTTTCAAACAGTCACTCTGGAAACACGTGGAGTCTATAGCACCGGCATCCGCACACCTCTGGACGAGCACATCTGGCATTGCAGCCTCGATCCAGCAAGGTGAGATGTCCGACAAGACGCGCTTGTTAGTAGTGCATCCTTTCAATCCGCCGCACGTCATGCCGCTTCTCGAGATCGTGCCTTCTTCCGATACCTCGACAGAGCGGGTGGAGTTTGCCCGTGCATATTTCTCCGTGCCAGGGTCGAAGCATCGGCCAGTGGTGATCAAAAAAGAGATCCCAGGGTTTGTTGGGAATCGACTGGCATTTGCACTTCTCAGGGAGGCATGTCATCTAGTACAGGAGGACGTGGTGAATGCAAAGGACCTCGACACCATCCTAATGGCTAGTCTAGGACCGAGATGGGCGGGGAACGGCGTGTTCGAAAGCTACCAACAAGGCGGCGGAGAAGGTGGTATTGGGGCCTTTTTTAATAAATTGGAACCGACCATACAACAGGTGTGGGATGAACAAGGAAGAGTGAACCTGGTGGGGAGTAGTGAAGAGACACAGTGGAAAGACAAAGTGATCTCTCAGGTGAACGAGGCTTATGGGTCCTTTAGCAATGGGCAGGTCCTAGAGAAGGAGGCGAGACTGAAGGAACTTGTGAATATACAGACAAAAGAATATGGGCATCTTGAAACTCAGGAGTGAGTATTCTCCAAAGGATATACATGCTTAGTTGAAAAGTCATCTGTCATATCTGAAATCATCTAATGTCAGATCATACGGACATAAATAGTGGTTGTTTAAGTTGATTTATACAGTTTTTCTTTTAATCCAGGATAGAATGCCCTTAGGCCAAACCAGGGTCTCGTCTACCTCGATTTGAAGCCGTCGGTCGGTTGCGGAAAAACCATTCACGCCCCCACGCTGCAGTAAGGTAGGTAATGAATGCATTTGATTTGAATGGAACCACTTTGATTGCAAATGGTTGATTTCCGTCAGCTCTTCCAGCGTATCCTACACGGTGTTTGCTGCAACGCTGTCTGATATACTATTATTACCATTGATTATTATTATTATTGACAATTTCCGGGACGGCGATTCCCCTGGCGCTGTGGGTCTTCCCGTCGTCGGCCTCCGTTGCTTTTCCAACTGCGGCGGATCGCAATCTGTCCATCCCACGCCACGTCCTCGTCTGTCTCCCAGGTACCCGTGCTAGGAAAACGCTTTCCCCCGGTCTTTGCTCCCATATCTTTCCCGTGGGACTGTTGGTTGTCATTATTCCGAGGCCCGCGAGTTTTGGTATATTCAGAGAAAGTTATCGTCGAATTGGCAGAATGTTTGAGATTCTTTAAAGCAGCACAGACGCAGCTCTGGAAATCAATTAGCCAACCATGGAGGGACTTTTCACTCTGCTCGCTTTGAGCATTGTGATGGCAATTACGTGAGCCTCGAATGCCTGCATTCTCTCTGCACCTGCGACTAGGCAAGCTGACAGCATCGTTCTCTCGTCTGTAGGTCTTTTGTCGTCGGCTCATTGCCACTTGCTTTTACTCTATCGCCCTCGCAACTTAGACTTATATCTTCAATTGGAATGGGAGTTTTGGTGGGAACCTCCTTGATTGTTATAATTCCGGAAGGAGTGGAAACCCTATATAGCGCGAGCTCAGTGAGTCGCCAGAAAGAACTCAGCACTCGTTCGGCATCGGCAGTCAATTGGCAGCATGCAGTCATTCCGTCTGTTATCCCAAACGACGTCTCCGGCGACTCCAATCAGTTCCTACAGACCTCGTCAGAATCATCCATCGATGACTCGATTACCGTTCACGTCCCCTTAGAGCATTTGCAGCGGCGGAAGGAAAGTCTATCGGATGACGGCGCAGACCACGACTCTGGCCACGACTCCGACCACGACCACGAACACGACCACGAACACGAAGGCAGCTCACCGCATGCCTGGATTGGAATTGCGCTTGTCAGCGGTTTCATTCTGATGTATCTGATCGATAAATTGCCGGAGTTTGCAAGCCCGTCCAAACAACAACGACCGCCCCATCACATTTCATTGGACAACCTGGGTTCCGGCCTACGACGGAACTCGTCGCCTTCACGTGAAGGAGGGTTGTTAGATGCCGGTAATATCCCTAAAAGCAGCCACAGCTTCGCAACAACTACCGGTCTTGTCATCCATGCGGCTGCCGATGGAATCGCCCTGGGAGCGTCCAGCTCCGATGCCGGCTTGAGTTTTATAATTTTCTTGGCTATCATGGTTCATAAAGCGCCGGCTTCTTTTGGTCTTACATCCGTATTGCTTAAGCAAGGGCTCTCTAGCCGTGCCGCGAGGGCTCATTTGTTGGTTTTCAGTCTAGCGGCGCCCGTGGGAGCTCTGATGACCTTCCTCTTCGTCCAAGTCATCGGTTCTGGCTCTAGCGGCGACGAAACGGGCACTCGGTGGCGAACAGGCGTGCTTCTACTGTTTTCGGCAGGCACCTTCTTGTAAGTTCGGCGTCGGGTGGAGTAATCTGCAGGGTGGAAACGGCTAACGTCGGTTCTCTCTAGGTACGTTGCGATGCACACGATGCAGGAAAACAGCCCAAACTCGGGTGTACGTGAAATACAGGTGAATGGATATGGCGATCCTCGAGACCTGCCATCCTCGTCTGAAAAGTCAATGAGAGACCTGATCGCGTCTGTCATTGGCATGATTCTGCCGCTGTTTCTGCAGATAGGCCATGCTCATTAAAGTTCTATATACCTTTCGTGTTTTTTGTTGTTTTGCATGTTTTGATTTGATTTGAAGATTTACTTGATAAATTTCTGTTCTAGCACTTTGTTTGTCTTTGTTTGGATGTTACATCAAGAGTTCTGTTTAGACATGTACATTGGATCTTTCAGGGGATATTGGAAATGATACAGTTGAGTGGCTTCAGTTGTGGTCTGTACTCATATTTGCTAGGTATTGATGATGCTAGCCGATTGCTTGCCAGAAAAGCATATAATATGATTTTGCCAGGAAAAGTCAGTCATTATTACATGTTTTTAAGATCATGTTTACGTAGGAGTTCGCCTTGTGGAGGGTATATAAAGAGCGACCACTGTCCCGAGCAGTCAGGAAATTTCTCCTCATTACAAACCATCGAGTCAAGTTTTCGAAATCCTCGTCAGTCTGACATAGTTCCATGGTCACTGATCGATATCAGGCACCACCGGTCACTTTTGACGGCCGCTAAAAAGAGAGCAATCTTGGTTCAACAGTTTGCCGAGCATCCGAAAGGTTAAATGAAGAGTTTACCCTACTTTATACGTACACTACATCTGGCTAGATGATTGGGAGGACCAAAAGGGAAGAGTAAAGATGGCCATTTTCTTTACTCCAATGCGAGCGAGTTTGTAGGATGGAGGCTCTCTTACGTTTGAGTTATGCTGAGCTGAGCGGAGCATTCTTCCATTCTTTTTTTTTTCTTCTATGTTTCCCTCCTTCCTATACCCCTGGTGATTTCCTTCCCTTTACTATAGTTATATAACTGGACATGAATAGTACCTACCTATCTTGTTCCGTGTTGCAGTGAAAGAAAACTAACGAAACAATTCTAGGATCATCCGTGTTTGAGCAAGTATCATTATACGATAAGTGGCTGTCTGCAGCCTCTCAGCAACCCCCAACGGCGGCAACGTCTCGACCACGAGTTGTTCTCCATAGTTGGGTGGAGCCCGGCATCATCGACTGAGTGAATCAGCCAGCGTGCAGATTGCTTGGCGGTCTCTTTCATCTCTTAGTGTCAGTGACCGCACCTGACTTGGTCCTTGACCTTTCTCTCCCTTCCCGTCGCATGATCGAGACTCGCCCTCCCTCTGGCTTCTTCTCCGCTTGCTGAGGCTGGCTGGCTAGCTGACTTTGCGATCTCATCTTGCTTGCTCCCTTGGTAGGTCCAGTTCTATACTAGATTCTTTTTTCTCTTTCCTTTTCTTTCTCCTTCTCCTTTTACCCTATTTTTCCATCCGCTCTATGTCCTGAACATTATCTATCTTTTTATCCTCCTTTTACTCCGTACATTCTCCCCTCTTACTCTTACTACTGGCTGCCCCCCCCTATCACCCGCCAGCTTCCCCCGAACCGCCCGTTGGAGATCACCCATCTTTAATCTTTCTCCTTCTTACCCACCATCCCTTCGTCGACCTGACTCTTTTCTACTTCCTTAATATTATTTCTCCCTCCCCTTAATACCTATCGTTTCTTTACTATTCTACTTTCTCTCCCCCCCCCCCTATTGCCCTCGCTCGCTATCTTTACAATCTATGAATGAATCTCTCAGAGGGTGTGGCGCGAAACAAGTTCGATATATTCGTGCGAGCTAGGCAGAGTAATCTAGCGCCTTAGTGCATGTTCTATAAACTCGGTATTATATGATCATCCCTTGGACGTGATTTCTTCAGTTGGTTCGCAGCGGGATGAGTCCGCGGAGTATTCCAGAGTCGCCGGCGACAGCGCAGTCCCGGCAGTGCGCGTCCACAGAGCCAGTCGCTTCCCTTTCTGAAAGCCATCCCAAGCCGGTATCCTCTTCCAACAGACCCATCACTTCGATTCCGGCAAACCTCTTACCGTCAGCACCGGCTTCTCCTCCCACTCCGGCCCCTAGTCCCACACCTCATCAGGGACACCTGATATGGCAGCCCGTCGATGACGACTATGATAACTTCGTGACGAATGCGAGAATCCATTTCTCATCGCTTTCAAATTCTAAGAAACAGAGATTCCTAGAGGATATCCTTGGTTTATGTGACAGTCAGCAACTCAGCTTTGTCTCGAGCTATGTTGCTCCCCGCTTGAGAAAGGACCCCTTTGATGTGTTTCCAAATGAGCTGTGCCTCAGGGTAAGCAATTTCCCACGTGTTATGGCACAGGCTGGTTTCGGTCTGTGATTCGTACCAAATTCTAACATCTCTTCTCTTGTGTGAACAGGTACTCTCCTTCATAGACGATCCCAAGACTCTCGCAAGAGCTTCCCAAGTCTCGAACCGTTGGCGCGACCTCCTGAATGATGACATAACCTGGAAGAATCTCTGTGAGAAACATGTCTATGCATGCCGAAGGTTTTCGGAAGATCGGGACTTTGTCGAACCGTTACCGAACCGAACCGCCCTCAACGTCTCACATCCACGCCGTGTCAGCAGTTCGCAGTCGAGCTCGAATTTCCCCGGCCTGCAATCCCGAGAGAGCTTTCCCGGGTTGTCACACAATCTATCCGGAGACTTGCTCCCAGGGTTAGGGCCGTCACGAAGACGTCGGCCTCGCCCGTTGTCCTACAGGGCGCATTTTAAACAAAAATACATGGTGGAATCGGCCTGGAATAAAGCCGGGGTGTGCGCGCAGCGATATATCACTCCCGACCAGGGGGTTGTTACGAGCCTTCACTTAACACCTAAATACATCGTGGCTGCGTTGGACAATGCCAAGATCCATGTGTACGATACGAACGGGAATAATCAAAAGACGCTAAACGGTCATCTAATGGGTGTATGGGCCATGGTCCCGTGGGAGGACATGCTCGTGAGTGGTGGTTGCGACCGGGACGTTAGAGTTTGGGACTTGGTTACAGGGTAAGTGAATCCTTCCGTCCAGTCAGAACCAGAGACGGCTAACGGCGCACGGTGTTAAAGAGAATCGATTTGCACGTTACAAGGCCACACGTCAACGGTGCGTTGTCTGAAAATGTCGGACAAGAACACAGCCATCTCCGGATCTAGGGACACGACGCTGCGCATTTGGGACCTAAAGAGGGAGGTCTGCAAGAATGTCCTCGTTGGGCACCAAGCCAGTGTCCGATGCCTGGCCATACAGGGCGACACTATTGTTTCCGGAAGTTACGATACCACAGCCCGCATATGGAGTATATCTGAAGGACGCTGTCTACGGACCCTCCAGGGTCATTTTAGTCAGATATACGCGATTGCTTATGACGGTAGACGAATCGCCACGGGCAGTCTTGATACGTGTATCCGGATTTGGGACCCCCAAACCGGTCACTGCAATGGTATCCTTCAAGGGCATACCTCCTTGGTGGGACAGTTGCAGATGCTCGGCGACACCCTTGTCACCGGAGGATCGGACGGGTCCGTTCGCGTCTGGTCTCTGACCAAGAATGGCCCCATTCATCGACTTGCAGCCCATGACAACAGCGTGACCAGCCTCCAGTTTGATCATTCGCGTATTGTCAGTGGTGGTAGTGATGGTCGGGTCAAGGTCTGGAGTCTGGAGACTGGACAACTTCTCCGCGAGCTTTCCACGCCCGCCGAGACTGTGTGGCGGGTGGCTTTTGAAGAGGAGAAGGCGGTGATTATGGCCAGTAGATCTGGCCGTACGGTCATGGAGGTAGGAAGACACACCGTTGATTCCGTTTGATGACCAGAACACATTTGATTAACCTTCTTTTGACAGGTCTGGGATTTCTCACCACCCCCTGAAGGTATCGAGAACGACTCCGTTCTCGTTGACAGTGGCTCAAGTACACCTGCCATGCGCCTGTCACACGACAGTCGACCTCGAAGTTTCTTTTCCGACACGGCTTCGCCGACACCTCAGGGCAACGAAGATGATCACATCATGGCGGATGCCCCATCCTCCTGATGTCCACGATTCGATGTTCGAATGACGATCATGTAGTATTCCTTTCCTGTCTTACGACCTAGACCCACTGCATGACATATTGTCAACATGTCTATCTTTCTTTCCAACCAACCAAAGGACCTCCGCTCACCATCACGGGGACACGGCCTTTTCCTAGCCATCGGTAGCATTTGCATTACGGGTGTTGGTTCTACTTGTTCTCTTCCAGCTTTGTCGTTTTCTCCTATATCAATGAACACCATTGAGGCGTTAGACTGTCGGGAATAGTGAGGCTTTTGCGCGACTGAATTATCTGTCTACGGGCATACAGGGGGACAATTATCTCTTCGTTTATCGTTATTTCAAGCTTTCTATAACTATTTATTGCTTTGGTTTTCTTTGCCAGAGTTAGATGATACCATCATCGGAAGATGCTATATTTGAATCAAAAGAGCTTTTGTTTGTCTGCCAGTCTGTGACTTTTCCATCTCCGTACTCCATACTCTGTCCCTGAAAATCCAGGCCGGCAATCAGCGGCTTCTCCAGTTGGAGATGCCTTGGCGATGACTAAGCAACTTCCCCGGCTATGCTTCTCCGCTCGACTTCTCGAAGTCGAGGTCTCGATCACACTAGCCTTCAAACGATTCGTCTCATTTTGGAAAGAGAACTCGTGTCAGATCCAGTGCTTTTAAACATCTCACCCACAAGAATACAGGGTTATCTTGAAGAAGAGAAGCCGAGGCATCTTCACCTGCGTATCCAGTTCACTATGCCCGACTGCCAGGCAGGCATATTCATTGCGCAAGCAGTCCGGCCTTAACCCACTGATCATTTGACCACTGTCGCCAAGCGAATGCACTACATTTCGAACTCTCGTATCAGACAACACTACAATCCCGAAGAGGCATCTTCTCCGCGTCTCAACTTCATTTCCATCTTAGTCCCCTCCCGTGTAAACAAGCATGGTATATGGAGGAAAGCCAAGTACGGGGTGCTATCTGTGCCGCAAGCGGAAGATCAAGGTAGGACGAGATCCACTCCTCTGCATGCTGTGCATGGAATATGGCCGTTGTTTACGCCTTCTGTCGAAGCCTTTGCTAAGTTGACCGTCCAGTGCGATGAAGCGGTCCCTCAGTGTCGAAATTGCCTGGTGTATGGGCGGCCGTGTCCCGGCTATCGGCAGGACACTATCTTTCGGAATGAGACGCAGAAGGTGGAGCAGCTTATGAGGAAGAACAGCGTTGTCTTCGTCGATAGCAATCGACAACGAAGCCCGAGCTTGAGTCCGAGCACATCCCCCGCGAGCGGGGACAGTCGTGCGTCTTCTTCCTTGTCGCTGTACCAGGTTGCCGACTCCGGCTGGGATGAACGAGCCGTTTGCTACTTCTTTGATCAGTTCACGACTCTGGAGGATCAGGAGGTGTGTATTAATCATTTGGGGTTTCTGCCGTCGCTGTATGCGACGTGTCGAGATATCGGATACGACGGCTCCGTATCTTCTTGTCTAAGACTAGCGGTCGACGCAACGGCCCTGATCACGCTGGGGAACGAGGTCAAGGCACCGCCCCTGATTATCAAGGCGCGGGATTGTTATGGCCTGGCCATCCGAGGACTCCGGCAAGCACTGGCTTCGAAGACGCAGGCCGTCAAAGACGAAACCTTTGCAACGATGATTCTGTTGTGTCTGTTTGAAGATATCACGGGCGAGCGGAACGGGCTCACGAGCTCGCATACCGCGGGATTAGAGCTCCTCGTTAAGCTGAGAGGCGAGAGCCAGCTGGGCAACGCGCAGGGCCGGGAACTGTTTAGCTTTGCATATGCTCATAATGTTAGCCACATCTCGACATCATCCCGTCCTCAGGTCTTTCCTAGATGTAACTGACGATTTTCCTAGCACATCGAGATCCTAGCGTTGAGAGAGAAGCCTCGATACGGCACGGATTGGATTGTCGAGCAATTGGATTCCTCCGACCCGGTAATCGGATTAATGGTGGGCGCGTCGAAACTCAGTCGGTTATTCCTCGAAGCCTCTTCCTACCAGGGACCGTTTGGACTCGTGGAAATCGAAAAGCTTGTCTCATGGATCGATGCCGGGCGACTCATGGATCTGGAACTCAGCCGCTGGGCGCAACAACTCCCGAACAATTGGCTTCCGCTTGCCGTCTACTCGCCCACGGGCGAAGCCCTGCTCACCTACCAGCGCATCGCCGTCGCGACCATCTGGAAATACTACCGAGCCGTGCGGATCATCCTGCAAAAAATGATGCTGGAGCTACGCCAGACTCTCGCCTCGGTGGTCGACGAGCACGACGAAACGTACAAGGACGTCTTCCAGGGCGACGCCAACGTGAAAGAAGTGATCCAGGACATGATCGCCGACACCTGTCGCAGCATCCCCTACTGTTTCGGCGACGTCGACATGAGCGGGAATCCGCCCTCGTCTTCGATCAACGATAAGCCCCGCATCCGCGCTATCTACGGATACATCATGCTATGGCCGTTGTGGTATATCTACTCGTGCGGCCTCGCGACGCCGACCCAAACGGAACAGCTTCGTGGTGCTCTTGCCCGGGTCGGCTCTGCGTTGGGGATTCGACTGGCGCTTGTGTTGGCGAGGGATAACGGGCCCCCGAGTACGCCGCTGGGGAATAACCCGTTTTTGAATCCTATGGGTGATTTTGCGTTTCCTATGCAATAACAGAACCTCCTTTTTTTTTTTTTTTTTTTTCATGAGCGAGGCGTATCTTTCGGGACATATTATTCCTTTTTATATTCTCTTGTACTGTACTTTAGCCCAGGTAAATAAATAATAACTACATATTTTCTATCCATAATCCTAGCACATATAGAGTCAGTCACCCGGCTTATAGAACATACAGATTAGGTCAGGTTATGCAAGCATAATACTGTTTTATCTTGCACCACACAAATGCACAGGCTGCCTGAACGATGATGCCATGATCCAAAGTACCTGATGGATGCAACCGACGGCAGCCCGCGGAAGTAATGACGTCATGATCATTCCTTTGTCTTCCCTCCAGCTCATCCAAGGTGACCAACAGCACAGCGCTAGTTCCTCAGCCACCGCATCAGCTGTAGATTAGTCCGTAGTTCCGTCGATGGATGGATAGATCAATAGATCGAAAATTAGATAGGTAGGTAGCTAGATAGGGAGAATGGTTGTCGGAATTCGGCATGCGCGGCCTAGATCTATACATCCAGCTGTGCCGGTCTAGCCGTTCGCATCGACTTGTTTGGGTGGGCCGGATAAGAAGGAATCCTAGTAATTATCAGTTGGAACGTGCAGGGCAAACATCATTGCTTGGACTGGACTGGACTGGGTGTTAAACTAAGGTAGTTGATCGGTTCCTCGGCTGGGAGGGCAGGGCGGATCTGTTTGCTGACGACATTGCTTGCTCCGGTTTGGCGGAGGTATTTAGCTTTGGAGTTGGGACTGACTGTGCTGTACTACATCCCTACCTACTACCTACTACCTAGACTTTGACGACTCTTATCCTATCTCTCCTGTCTTTTCCCTCCCTCGTTGGGTCAATTTATTTGATTTCTTGTAGACTATTGATCTTTCTGTTGCTCACTCGGGAGATACAATGGCGACTCAAGAGCGCAAGCTTCCTTTTGGGAAGATCGAGCCTAATTCTGCGAGATATTTCGCTAGCTGTACGGTGGGAGGCATAATCGGTAGGGTTTCCTATGATTTCCAGAAAGAAACAGTGCTAACCAATTTTCTTGTGAATTGACAGCTTGTGGTAAGTGTACATCTTGATCTCATGCGCAATCAACCCCAACGCAAGCATCCACTAACCAAGTCCTACAGGACCTACACACACCTCCGTCACACCTCTCGACCTCGTAAAATGCCGCCGTCAAGTCGATCCGAGCATCTACAAATCCAACCTCTCCGCCTGGCGCTCCATCTACGCCAAAGAAGGCCTCCGGGGCGTCTTCTTCGGCTGGTCCCCGACCTTCATCGGCTACTCGTTCCAAGGCGCCGGTAAATACGGCTTCTACGAGTACTTCAAGTACCTGTACGGCGAGCAACTGTTCCCGAACATGAACCGCACCGCCGTTTTCCTGGGCGCCAGCGCCTCGGCTGAGGCTCTCGCCGACGTGGCGCTCTGTCCGCTCGAAGCGATCAAGGTGCGCATGCAGACGACGCTGCCGCCGTATGCGCAGACCCTGCGTGAGGGTTGGAGTAAGGTCGTTGCGAAGGAGGGGGTTTCGGGTCTGTATAAGGGTCTGTATCCGTTGTGGGCGAGACAGATCCCGTATACGATGACGAAGTTCGCGACGTTCGAGGAGACGGTTAGTGTTATCTATAAGACGCTCGGGAAGCCGAAGGAGAGCTTCAATGGGTTGCAGCAGACTGGCGTTAGTTTCTTGGGTGGTTACATTGCGGGCATCTTCTGTGCGATTGTCAGTCATCCGGCTGATGTCATGGTTAGCAAGCTGAATGCTGATCGGCAAGGTGCGTTGTTTTATACCCCTCCCCGGGTTTTGTCTTCTTCGTTATCTTCTTGGCCTTGTGGACTGACTGGTGAGTGTAGCGGGTGAGTCGGCGATGAAAGCCGTGTCGCGGATCTATGGAAACATTGGGTTCTCCGGGCTGTGGAACGGCCTGCCGGTTCGGATAGTGATGCTGGGAACGTTGACTGGCTTCCAATGGTTGATGTAAGTGACCTTGCGACGCCGTCTTGAGATGAATCGTCGATCGCTGACCATGTCCGTAGTTACGACTCCTTCAAGGTGTTCCTTGGTCTTCCGACCACCGGAGGCCACTGATTTCTTGATTCAATTGTGTTTAGATTGTTATTATAGCGATGATTTATGGTTTTTCAATGTCATGATCACTGTAAATGAAGCCAATGGTTCGAGCAGTAAAGAGTAGAGAGTAGGAGTAAACGAAGCTAACTAGTGTTCAGGCGACAGTCAACACCAATATCGACTGACCGCCTTCGATCTCGATCCGGCAGAAACGACGGGCATCCGACCATCTCGACTTCTCCAGTCTTGGTTTCTCCCGGCGATTGCGGCTGCAGCGGTTGTTTTATTCCGATACCTTTCTCTCTCATCGACCATCTGAACCGGAGGGTCTTCTTCATATTGGCAAACACCATCCCTCCCGTCAGAACCTTACATAGAGCCTCTAACCCGTGGAAAGGGATCGGACCGGTACTTTCGCATCCTGAAGCGAAAGCCATTAAGAGCACCAGCCTCGCTTTACCTTTTCTCCCTAGAAAAGTTTGACGGCCAAGCCTCACATCCTGCGATAATCCACTGAATCTCTTCAACTGATTTACCCGCCCATTGCTGCATCAACTTCTTTCATATCCCTATCGCACATCCTTACCTCCCCGATATCTACCTCGAAACCTACACCCACTCATCCAACCCTCGCGCGCATACATACAGCACACCCTCTCCATCTCAACCACCACCAACCCAGACAGACACAATGGAATCCACCAAGCACTCAACATCAATACCCTCCTCGAACCCCCCAAGTGTCGAGGTAGCCTACAAACGCAAATGCATCGCCCTCAAGAAACGCCTAACCGAGATCGAAACCGAGAATGAACTCATGCGCCTCCGCAACCGCCGCGGATGGCAATACATCCAGAAGATGCGCCTCGAGTCGTGTATCCTGCTGGAACGTCTCGCGAAGGTCACCGGCATGGCCGAGGAGGCTCAGTCTGGCGTGAACCCTGAGTTGCGCGCCAGAGCGGCCGCCCTCATGTCGAATACCTCTGCCTTGAATGGCAGTGCGGGTGACTCTGCGAAACATGCTAGGTATTATGAGGATGAGACGGAGGGGAGCTCGGATGAGCAGCCGCCTACGGTATGTTATTTGGTGTTTTTGTTGCATTCTTCCCCTCTTCTTTGTTCCACACGTCCTGCCAACTCTCTAGAGACCAGCTAACTCATCCCATATATAGCCCCAAGAACGACCCCTCCGCGTAAAACGCTCCCGCAAGTCGAACGTCAACGACGGCCAAGACGACGATGGCCCCGATGGTCCCGACGGCCCCGACGGCCCCGACGGCACAAACCCCGATGCCCCTGCCGCGGGAGGAGGATCCTCATCTCTCCCTCGTCTCGCGCCCGCCCCTTCGCAAGAAGAAATGACGTCCTCATTCCGCATCCAAACGGGCAGCAACGGGTCTGCCAACGAGAAGGAGAATAAAGATTCTGACGCTAGTGATCGCGGGAGCCATAATCCGGAGCCTGCTGGCGCGAGAGATAGGACTGAAGATACCGCCGGTGGGCGGGCAGAACAATCGACTACTCCGATGGATATGGATGCGAAAGAGCCGAAGGAGGAGAGTTAAGTGCTGGGTTTGATGGGATGAGGGATGATTGATTAGTTTGTATGGGTCTGGTTTGTGGTTTTTGTATTCTTTCTACTATATTCTGGTCTGGTCTTGTTTTTCCTTTTTTTTTTTTTTTTTTCTTTTCGTTGGGTATTTGAGTGACCTTGCGCTTGAACTAGGTCTCCTTATCACTATCTATTCATGGGCCTTTTTTCGTTGTCACACCCTGTATCTTAATTAGGAGTTCTCTATTTTCTTTTCTTTCTCTTTCTGGTGGTCTTTCCGTTCTATCAATTACCATCTCTGCGACATTGGTGACAAGGCAAAAGAACGCATACAAACTATTAACTATTTCCGAGGTTATTCATCCTGTCTTTCCCAGTGACCTTTCTTTTCGGCATTTTCATGATCTAAGAAGATACATACTATTACAACAGAATTAACATCTACTATAGGTCAACAGTCTGACCTGACATAGCATAACTAGACGGTAGGATGATGGATAGGTAACCTGCCCATATGAACATGATACACGACTTAATTATAGTACAGGGAAGTAACGTAGTGGTTCAAAGCAATGACTAACACTAGCTAGCCGACTAGCTGGCTGGCTGGCTGGCTCGTCAATGCGCCTTAACTCCAACACCTGAGTGGCAAGCTAAAACAAGTATAGTAGGTCCGGGACTCCATAATGGATGTGAGTGTGATTAGAGAAGAAAAAAAGCAAAGGAAATGAAAAGGAACACCTTGTATGATTATCTCTTCAAACCCCTTAATCCACCCCGGCGTATAAATCAACCACGATGTTGATGGCAGCGACGAGGATTTCGGCAGCAATCAAAACGATAACTAGATTTTGTCATTAGTAAGTTATATTGGTGCAGTAGGGAAAAAAGATACAACTTACCAATCCATTCAAGGTATTCGCCATGACGGTGAGTCAACTGCTCTTTCAAAACGGCCAAGAGATCCGCAATCACGTCCAGACGCTCGGTCAAAAGACTCACGCGTTGGTCCATCTCCAGGTAGCTTCGGACGGCTTGATAGACAGGCTCCAGCTGCGGTTCTGCCCACATCAGTTCCGGACTATCGAGGACAGAGCCCTGCAAATGGATATTGATGCGCAGGATGAACAGTTCTCCGATCTGCATGTTGATTTGTCGCCGCGTAAGGTTGACACTGCCCGTCTGTGCGATCTGGGCCGGTAGCGGGGCGGTATTCGAGATCGTTTCGGAGACCAGATCTTCGAAAAGAGAGGTCTTGACAGACTGTGCCAGAGCATGTGATATAGCCAGCTTGATCATGTTGCTCTTGGGGTCGCGTAGCGAGATGAAGTCATTGTATATCCGGGCTTGATACTCGCGAGCGTAGTAGAAATTAAAGTTCTCGATTTGCGTGTCTTCCGGACTCAAAATAGAGGTCGCAAATTTCGAAATGTCAGAGAGAAATCGTGATTCCTGAGCAGGGGACATGCCCCATATGACCACCGTGCCGTAATCAAACAGAAATACTTCAGGGGTATGTATCGTTGTATCAAAGTCGGGGGTCTCTGGGACATGAGATGCGGATATGGCATTTTCGGATGTATGAGCCAGCTCAGACGGAAATCCCGCATCTTGGAGATCAATCAGGTCTTCCCTTCGAGCTTTGGCACTGTCGTCGATTTCAACCGCGCTGTCTGAGTACCTGCGCTCTCCGGACGGCCTCTCAGGGGGTTGACCACTAGCTGTGCCCAGATTATCATCCGAGGCGCTCCGGTAACCCGCCTTTTTCTCCTCATATTCATAATCGTACGGAGAATAGACACACTCGTCGTACAACTTCGGGTTGGCGCCACGGGTGTTGGCCCGCGATTTGAGAAACTTGATCACGCCGTCCAATCGATAAGAATTGGCCGTGCAGTACGCCGTTACACGGGGGAGTCGATCTCTGTCTGCCTTTCCTAGCCTTGCAGCGTGGCTTCTCGCGGCGGGTTCTTTGATTCGTGCAATCTGGGAGTAGACGTCGGACGGGAAATCGCCCTCGACCGCCTCCTCAGCGGCCGTCACCGGATCCGGGAGCAGCTTGAGTTTCTGGGCCTTTTTCGTTGTTCGCTGCGGACCGACTTTCGGGGCTGCAGCCATCGGGGCAGCGCTGTAAGGGGAGCCATGACTGTTGCGACGACGGAGCTTGCTGTTCAATGCGGATAACCCGGTCGGGCGTTGGCCATCTGAAGAACTGGGAAAGGACGAGGCATTCGAATGCAACGGTCTGAAGGTAGGATCAGCAGAGGCAGCATCGTGGTATGTGCTGACCGTGGCCAGAGGGTTGAATGTCACCGTCCGCGGCGGGCGGTTTCCTTTCGGCGTCGGTGTCGGTGACGTATTAGAGGAAGCTGGATGTTGGTGATGCTGGGGGAGAAGAGGCGTTGTCTCTCCTGTCGAAGTGGAAGCCATGGTGGATGAAGGGAGTGTGAAAGAATCAAAAACAGTCCGCCATTGACGGACGGGTCAATGTTTCGGTCTGGAGGGAGAAATCCAGAGAAGGGAAAGAATGGAGGTGAGGTAAAAAAGAACCGGACGGAGCAGAGAGAGCTCGAAGCTTCGCACGTGCGCCCGCCGACCATTTCGATTTTGCGCCCTGAGATTGCGATGCCCAAGACTATCGACCTTATGATCTTTGGTACGTCTACAATCTTCTAGTGCTAAAAAAAGCAATTCTAATCAGAATCAAAAGGAAAAGAAAATATACAAAATTTAACCCAGTTCAGCCCATTGTCGACGATCATTAGTAGCGAAACCACTTTAACTACTCAATTCCGACCGATTCACTATAAAACCCTATTTACTAAAGCACTTTGAAGCTTGAGATCGGATATTCATTGGTTCATGTCTTCGACTGAATGACGTAGGAAAATAATCCGGTCGCAAGGTTTTCGCCTCGCTCTCTTATTGTGTGCATGTTCCCTGTAAACCTTTCCATAGCACAAGCCAGCATGATCCCTTCAGATCGTACTGAGAGGGGGAAAGTGATGGTGACCCAGACAATCTATCGCTGAATTTCCTGATGACACCTCAAAAAGACTCCGCTTGAACTTTTGCTTGATCTCTGCCAACCAAGTGACAACGCAAGAATGAAAATATTCCGTAGAGGTGTAGGTATTTCATCGCCGCACAAAGCCAGAAGGACCACCCTTCGTTCTCCTGAGGCCATTGACACTTCCCGTGCTGCGGGATTTGTTCAGCCAATTGTCCCTAGCATTGCGTCCATTTTTGGAGGACTTTGGCGCCAAAGATGTTTTGCTCTTCTTCTGCGGGGGTTCGCCGTCTAGAACTCGGATGGTGACATCGCTCATTCTCACATCCTTCGGGCGTTTTTCGCTCTTCTCAAGGAACCGTAGTTTGTTGGGCTTTTTAGGGCCAGTTTCCAATTCTTCCGCGGGAGGCGTCAAAGGTCGCGTAGCAGGGGCCGCGTTCAGGATATCATCCGGCAGGAGCGCCGGGAGCGCCGACCGTTGTACGTCCTGCGTAGTAGAGCCTTGAAGGGTTTCCGTGCTCTCGGAAAGCAGATCATCGGCGAAACTCTCTTTCTTCTTATTGGAGATCTTCGCCTGTGATTTGCGTAATTCATCTAATTGCCGTCGCTTCTCCTTTTTCAACTGTTCCTCTCTGTGCAAGAATTAGAATAAGTCTAGTATAGAGGCGGCAGAATATTGAATAACTCACAGTTGTTTGGCTTGCTCCAGTTTCTTCGCTTCTGACCTGATCTTGGACAGTTGCGCAGAGTTGTTAATTGCCTCGGGGGCCTCATCGTCGCTGCTGTCGTCGTCGCTGCCCTCTTTGTCCTGGGACGTCTCCGTATTCTCTTCGGCAGGGGTATCTAATGGGATTTCTGGCTCTTCGCTATCAAATCGGAAGTGCTTGGTCTTTCCATTTGTAGCCAGTGTTTCTTCGGGTTCGGGCACAGCTTCGGGCTCCGGTTCAGATTCCGGTTGAGCTTCAATTTCAGGATCAGGCTCGGGCGCAGCCTCGATTTCCTGCGTTGCCTCCGGAGTTTCGTTCTGCGATTCGCTCTCTATTTCCTGGTTCGACTCCATACTTGCTCTCTTCCGTCGTTTGCTGCCTCGAGTCTGGGTGGTTGGAGCGGCGGCAGTGTCGGATTTGCGCTTCGATCTCGTCTTTATCTGGACCTCGACATTCGAATCTGTAATCGGTTGCGCGACTTCAAGAGTCCGCCGTCTAGTAGCAGTAACCATGGTCGGTTTGCTGCCAATCGCTTTTTCTGGCGAAGGGGAGTTGTTTTGGGAGGGCTTTGAGCGAGATTTGTTGGATGGTTGGCGAGTGAATAAACCTTTTGCTGCAGTAACAAGGTTTGAGAACATATGAGGCCAAAAGAATCCAAAGAAGAATTCTTGACGGGCCCAGAATGGAGGGGAAAAGTTGATGCGTCCAAAACTGGCGCAGTTTTACTCGTGAGGAAAAAACGGCAGATCGATCAAATTTCCACGGAACCACCTTTCTCCGGGGCCGGCGGTCACCTGTGGGGCTCATTTTGTATACAGCAAGACAATCTGTAGAATGTAGAAGCCCAAATGATATGTCAAACATGCTGAAATTTTGGTATCTCATATGCAGTCCAGATAAAAATAAGAAGGATATCGCTCCAACCCAGTGCAAAAAATATAAACTCACAAATAGCATATCAAACCAGTTCCTTGCTTATATGATGACATCCAAAACTCCAATCCCCCAAGATTTTTATTCTTTTTCCCTGCGCATTGAGTGATTAGGAGAACTAATCAAACGGCGCCAACGAATGCGCTAAACTAGCCTGCATGCCCCTTATCAAGCACTAGTCACCATTTGTGTGCGTTCCGTCAGTTCTTCATTTGCAGCAATGAAATCATCCTCTCCAATATCACTCGTCTCGTCCCAGAATTTAGCATGCTCATCGCCATCATCCCCGCTCACCGTCCACATGCTTTCTCGGAGACGTTTGTTTCGTTCCCTGTCTTCTTCAATGCGCTGTTCAATCTGTCGCTTGTCCACGCGCATCCCGCTCCCCCTCGTGCCGCGAGGCGTCCCATTTTTTGATTTCCCACTGCCTTCGGGCCCCTCCTCGGCTTCCAGGTCGAGGTGTGCTGGGTGAGTTTCTCGTTCCTTGAGTCCGGCGTCGATTTCCGCTACCGTCTCGGCGGAGAGGATTTCCTTGGTCTGGAGGCCGTTCAGAACCCGGCGCACGTGTTTCACATTGGCTGCGCCTGAACCATCTGCCGGGGCGACGGCGTCGACGACTCGCAGGATGTCTCTTTGTATCATTCGGACGTACGGAGAGTGGTCTTCTTTGGTGGCCATTTCGCAGAATTGCTCGATGAAATACATGATGTTGGCCCTGTTGTTCATGTTGTTCTATGAAGGCGAACAGCCCACGTCAGAATATGATTCAAATCAGCAGCTGCATAGAGGCACTCACCCGTTCCAACTGTTCCAGAATACACGAGTGAAGGTCCTCGTCCATATCGCGGTATTTAAGCGCATAATGCGCGGCTTTCTGCGAGGATGTGACGGAGGCATTTAGATGTTGCAGCTGCGCAGTGAAGCGCATGCGAACCTCAAACGGATCCGCCATCATGGTGTCGGTTGTCGCTTCCAAAGGGAAATTGAAAATATAGCGTTCAGGAGTCTCCTATATATGCGAGGTCAAGTAATTGCGAGTCGAGAAGAGCACCAAAGAACAAGAAAGGCCGATTGGTCTCCAAGAAGGCGGTAGGGTTTTTGAACGGGCAAAAGAGGCGGAGTCGGACCCGGGCCTAGATCGCCGCGGAGTTGCCAAGCATTCTGTATGAAGACACAGATCACTTCTTACGGAGTACTTTGCTTCGATTTCTTCTATGACTCTAATGACCGCTAATAATTCCTAGACAGAGACATAGGGCGGATGGAGATTGGCACGAATTGTCAAGACTCCATTCTACAGTTATTGGCAGATCAACCCTGTTAATGAAAAGATATATATACAGTTTGCGCGTTGTGGCTAATCGAAGCAACAGAGAGTCATACCAGGTGAATGCTGACTCGCAAATCGTATCAATGACGTAGAACCAACAATACCAAGGAGCCGTATCCCAGAGTATAAGTCTATTTATCCAGAGCATGAGAACCAAAACATGAGACTAAATTGCGCCATGATCTCAAACAAAAACCCATCCCGTATAGGCATATAAAAAAGTCGTGAACTCCGCTTGCATCAAAGCGATTCTCTTCTATCCAAAGAGCTAGCAAGGCTAGTCATATCGTCACCTTCGAGTAATCCGACCTCCTCTGCCACATGTGGTTGATGAAAGTTATGTTCTCTTAAAGCTTCACCTTGACGGAAACCTGACCCGTTAATGACGGACCAGACATCTTTCTTAGTGAGCAGTCCCTGGAGAACACCCTTATTAGAAAACAGAACGTAACGGAGACCAAGTCTCTGGAACATCTGCAGTACTATCAAGAATGTGGTGCCGCTGTTGAGAGTTATCGGTGTCTGGTCCATCCAAGGACGCAGATCAAGGGTTTCCATCGGATCCGCGAATGGTTGGTGAGCAAATATCACCTGAGTCGTACCCGGAAATTTGCGGTCTGCCGGCGACAAGGAATGTTTCAGGGCGTATAAAAGCTCGCTGCGAGAGATAAAACCCAGTAGAATCGGGTTTGATGTGTCGGTGACGACGGGGAAACCACGGTAGGAAGTCGTATCCAGGAGATTGCGAAGAGTATCAATGGTATGGCCAACGGCAACGATGGCTGTGAGGTCATCGACCACTGTCATGACTCTATGAGCAGGCACATCCGGGGGAGCAGTATCGTCGCGATGGTCTATAAAAGGATATTCGTTCAGGTGAATCCAGGACTCATAGATACCACGCTTCCCAAAAATATCACCACACCACTTAGACAACATGACCGCAATCATGATCGGAATAACGTAGGTCAAAGCGCCCGTTAGCTCAAACATGATAACCACGATCGACACGGTCATTCTTGTGGCGCCACCAAGAGCCGAAGCCGCGCCGACAATTGCATATATACCAGGGGTCACGCAGGGAACATCGGGCTCGCATCGTCCAAACAGAAAGGCTCCCGGGTACGCTTCTTGCCACATCTTGAATGCGGTGCCCATGGCGCGTCCATAGAGAGCCCCGATGGCGACCGATGGAAGGATTATACCAGCGGGTATGTCGAGACCAAAGGTCAGCGAGGCCAGAAAGAAGCCAAGAATGGCGGCCATAAGTAGAAGGGCTATCGTGCTGACTGATGCTGCCCCAGTCTTACAGAGGCCGAACAAGTCATCGATGGAATTCCCACTGCCACATTCGGCAAAGAGGTAATGGACGAGCTCCGAATTTTGAGCTCTCATGAACAGGTTGGGAAAGTTGATCAATGCCGTTAAAAGGGCTATGGCAAACACTTCGATGACAGGGTAAGACCAGCCCCGAGTCCGTCGCCATTTCGCAACTTTCAAATTTAGCCGAATAAGGAATGCACCATATATTCCACCTACTATGCCAAGAATAATGAATGGTATCATTTCAAAGCGATGCCATCCGCGTGTATAGGTGACCTCGTAAAGAACAATGTTCCCTGTTCGGAATGGGTTGATCGCTTGTAAGGTAACTGCAGCGACCATGGCACATACAAAGCTTTGCCACATCGTCTTGTCCGGGAAGTAGTATGACAGTTGCTAGGTTGTGTTAGTCACCATGATCCGAGGCCTCTTGTTAGATACATACTTCCAGACTAAATAGAACGCCACCGATAGGCGCTCCGAAGGCAACAGAGACCCCTGCAGCTGCAGCAGCCGACAAGACTTCACGCTTCCTCGCTAGGTACATGGTCAGCATGAAACCGAGACATGGGCTGGATGACTTGTTTCAGAACATTCTTTCTCTTACCTTCATTGTTGTTGAGGCTTTCGAAAGGTTTCATCAACACATTGGCACAGCAGCACGCAACATGAACAAGCGGGCCTTCTTTGCCCAACCACATACCAGAAGCCACGGATAAGCACTGTTAATAATTTAGCGTGCCGGAGACTCATCTAAGACGTAAAGGGTGCCTACAAGGCCTATGGACTTGATGGCAAGAGTCCAAGCTCCCATGAAATGCTTGATCACAAAGCCACCAAGAACCGTCTTGATCTCGGGGATTCCACTATGCCTTGCATAGATTGCATAAGACCTGACCAAGAGACTCGCACAGACAGCAAATAACACCTATATGGTCCGTCAGCGGAATCAAAGGTATAATTCTGACCAAGCCTCCCTACAGAGTAAAGAATGTAGAAAATATATTCCACTGTAAAACCTCCACCCTTGGAGGTAACTCCGAACGCTTTCCCCCATGGGGTCCAATCTACACATTTCGACAGGTCTGGTTTGAAATATAAGATCAGCATATTTTGCGACGGAACTCTGACAGTAGCAGTCAACTCACCATCATGCCCCCAGCAACAAAAATCTCTGTTCAAGTAGAATCTCCCTCCTCCAGAACCGCTCCTGCAATATCCAGTTTTGAGATCTCCCAGCCAATTGCTTGTGATATCAATGCAAGCTGCAATGATGCCAACCGAAATCCCCGTGGCGATCAACACGATCCAGATATTGCCCGCATTGATGAGCTTGTGAATGTATCCTGAAACACCCTGGCCGCTCGAATAAAGTACCCTCTTCCGTTGTCGTTCTTTGGAGTATTCAAAGATCCAATCGATCGCCGTGAGATCATCGTAGCCTACCCGTCGTCCAGGTCCTTCGATATACCAATCGAGTAGACCACCATCTTTCTGTGTGTTCAGGTTCTCGCTACCACCGACTGAGGCACGTCTTGACGACGAGGTACCGCCTGGCAGCTGTTGGTTCCGAGAGGCGGAAGCATCGCTACCTGTGAATATCTTCGACAAACTGAAAGTGGACTGGTGTTTTGGTTTGCGTTTGAAGGAGATTCTAGGTAGAGATCCCCGTTAGAGAGATATAGTCATTCGCATATGGTATAAGTACTCACGTTTCGTTCCATGTCCCTGGCAGCGGGTCACTCGAGTCGTGGGAATCCGGCGAAACTATGCCACCATCACGGTATCCACTCGGAGATTGTCTTGGATCGTGCGGCTGTGGTGTGTACGGGTACTGGTCGTCATTTCCATGGTCAGGTTGCATCATAGACATAGCGTATCGCGCACATGAATCGATGGCCTCATAGCAGAAGACGAAGAAGCCCTTATCCCTGAACCGGCCGGTCTCGATGTTTGCGACAACTAGTAATAGTCTCGGAGGTGTGGCTTAAACTCCGCGCGTACATAAAGAAAGGCGGTGACTGCAGAGCATGTGGGGCTGCGCCACATATCGCGGCAGAAAAACGGGCCTAAAAAAAAAGAGTCGCTATCGGGACGAGATATTTTCAAACTTCTCTCCCCATTAGATTTAAACTCGGCACATGAGTTCCTCTGACGGCAGGATTCAGCATGGACGCTACACCTGCCTACGAGAGGGCTCTCAATGAGTCCCAGATCCATGAACAGCTTCCGAATGAGATTGCGGAACTCATTCGCACAGCTTCTGGGACTCAGTACCTGAATGCGCTTGCGGTTGGCGCTTCAAGGTCAGGATGTACAGAAAATTTCTTTTGCATATATGAACCGATTTTCGTGGACTTGGCAGCACGATGGATTTTATCCGACTCTCACCTCAATGAAATCGAAGTTATTTCCGCATTTGCGCGAATCCTACCTTTCGCGCCGTATCTTCGACCCTTTGCTAGCCAATATGCCATGTCCCGGGCTGGACCTTTGTCGACGTTGGCTGAGTCCGACGAGCAAACACTAATGCAGATGGATGACGCTACGATTCGCACGTTACTTCTAGCGATCTTTCGACTTCTTTCATATGATTTAGAGACTTTTTCGAATTCCGTGTCACCATCCCGACTCCAGCTCCTTTTCCGACATCGAGACTCGTCCGTCCGATACCTTGCAGTGCGATGTTTTGCTCTATATGTGCGCGCAGCTGATGCTGCCACGGAGAAGTTGGTTCGGGCAAATATCACCGGGGAGGCTTTTGAGGGCAGCTGGGAAGGTATCGTAATCGACTATCGCTGCCTTGGTCTATGGGAAGAGCGCCGGTGGGATACCCTCGCGAAGCGGGTTGAGCTTGCGAGATCTGGTCGTTCAACTGTGGAAAGCCTGTCTCAGGTTGAAAGCCTACGAGAGTATTTCACTCCGCGAACTGCCGAGGTTTGCGGTGTCTTAATACCACGACTGAATGAGACGGTATCTCCGGCGTCCTCGATGGTGAAAACACCAACTGCAGTGGGAAACCTGCGGAAGGTCGCTTCATCGTTGAACACGTCTAGTCCTCTGCTCTTGATTGGTCTGCCCAACTCAGGAAAGACTTCATTAGTCAATGATATTGCGGCGGCAATGGGTCAATCAGAATCCATGGTTACACTTCATTTGAATGAACAAACGGATGCCAAGAGTCTTCTTGGGATGTACTCGACCTCCCCGACTACAGGTTCATTTGCGTGGCAGCCGGGTGTGTTGACGAAGGCGGCAAGAGAAGGCCGCTGGATTCTGATTGAAGACTTCGATCGCGCTCCTTCTGAAGTCATTGGCCTTATTCTCCCTATTATAGAGAAAGGGGAATTGACCATAGCCAGCAGAAAGGAGCGGATCAAGTGCGCCGAAGGATTCAGGATCATTGCCACCATGAAGTCTTCGTACAACATCGCTGGCGAAGAGATCGCCCCAAGCACCACCATCCTGGGCAGCAGGTTATGGCAACGAGTTTCCATCGATTCCCTCTCAATCGATGAGATCCGCGAGGTGATAACACAAAAGTTCCCTCTTCTAGAATCACGGATCCAGATTATCATGAGCGTGTATCAAAACCTCTGTTCTTCTTTCCACGGGAGCCTTGCGATTAAAAGCTCCCAAGGCCGGACCCCGGGTCTTCGCGACCTAATCAAACTTTGCAGCCGGCTGCATAAGCGACTGCAGCGTCTAGGTGTAAAGACGGGGTACGAAGCTACCCCTGAAGGTGCTGACGACGAGATTTTCATGGACTTTGTGGATATCTTTCTCAGTTACATCCCCGAGAAATCCATGGCAGAAACCTTGGCTCTGGTTGTTGCGGAAGCTCTTCAGATATCGCCTCAGCGAGCACAATACACCCTTCATGAGCGCGTTCCAGCGTATTCAGACCAGGGAAACAGTCTTGTGCTTGGAAGAGAAGTTTGCCGGAAAGTTAAGGTGCCTACGGGGTCATTGTCCAAAATGTCTGCTGCTTCATCACGCTTCGCTTCTACAAGATCTGCTGTCAGTCTTATGGAACAAGTAGCTGCTGCCGTGCAAATGGCAGAACCCGTCCTTCTTGTTGGTGAAACCGGTATTGGAAAGACGACAGTGATCCAACAACTTGCCACTTTATTACGGCAAAAGCTCACGGTAGTGAACTTGTCACAGCAAAGCGAAAGTTCTGATCTCCTTGGTGGTTATAAGCCCGTGAACATCCGTACTATGGCTGTCCCTATGCTTGATGAATTTACCTCGGTATTCGAGCTGACTTTCTCGGCAAAGAAGAACCACAAGTTTCTGTCGTCCGTCTCCAAAAGTGTTACCACAGGAAATTGGGTGCGCTTGGTAAATCTTTGGCATGAAGCCGTTCGGTTAGCGGATGGTGTTTTCAAAGCAGACAATAGCCAAGGGAGAGAGTCCGAGGAAGGACAGCCAGCTAAGAAACGGAAACTCGATTCGCCGAAATACCAACAGTTGCGACAGAGATGGGAAAGGTTCGCGACACAGTTGAATGATTTCGAGGCCCAAGTTTCCCAGGGCGACGCCAAATTCACATTTGCTTTTGTCCAGGGTAAGATCGTCCGAGCACTACGCAATGGTGAATGGGTACTTCTCGATGAGGTCAATCTGGCATCGCCAGATACTCTGGAGAACATTGCTAGCCTTCTGCATCACGGTAGCGATGGTTCACCTTCCGTGCTGCTTTCAGAAGCCGGTGATGTGGAGCGCGTTTTCGGGCACCCCGATTTCCGTATATTTGGCGCCATGAACCCGGCAACAGATGCAGGAAAGAAGGATTTGCCTCCTGGCCTTCGCTCTCGGTTTACTGAAGTATACGTGCATTCTCCAGACAGTGACATTGATGATCTGCTGTCATTGATACAGAAGTATCTCGGTGACCTCGCATTAAGCGATTCCAGAGTCGTATCAGACCTTGCCCATCTCTACATGGAAACTAAGAAGCTCAGCAACGAGAACAAGCTCACAGACGGAGCCGGACAACGCCCACATTTCAGCATAAGAACCCTCGTCCGTGCCCTCATCTATGTGGCCGACCATGCACACATATATGGGTTGCGCCGAGCCGTTTTCGAAGGCTTCTCCATGAGTTTCTTGACTGTCTTAAGTCAGGAATCGGAAAGGCTTTTGGCGCCTCTACTGGAGAGACACATCTTCAACAATGCGAAAAATGTTCGGGCGCTTCTTGGACAAACCCCTAGGCCCCCCAGCGATGGACATTCTTATGTGCAGTTCAAACACTACTGGATGCGACAAGGAAACACCATTCCCGAGGAACAACCTCATTACATCATTACGCCTTTCATTGAGAAGAATTTGAAGAATCTGGTCAGAGCAAGTTCAACTCGCCGATTTCCAGTTCTGTTGCAGGGTCCAACTTCCGCTGGAAAAACAAGTATGATAGAATATTTGGCGAAGGTCTCTGGAAATAAATTTGTTCGGATCAACAATCACGAACATACAGATCTCCAGGAATATCTGGGCTCATACGTTTCCGACGAAGACGGAACCCTGCGTTATCAGGAGGGTATCATGGTAGAAGCCTTGAGAAATGGATATTGGATTGTTCTAGATGAGCTCAACTTGGCGCCATCGGATGTCTTGGAAGCATTGAACAGACTTCTTGATGACAATCGTGAACTATTCATACCTGAAACCCAGGAGGTGGTTCACCCACATCCGAACTTCATGCTCTTTGCCACGCAAAATCCAGCTGGTCTTTACGGTGGTCGAAAAGTGCTATCCCGCGCTTTTCGCAACCGTTTCCTTGAGCTTCACTTTGACGACATCCCGGAAAGTGAGCTTGAGTTCATCTTGAAGGAACGTTCTCAGATTGCACCTTCATTCTGTACCCGAATCGTATCCGTATACCGGAAGCTATCCTTGCTCCGTCAAGCAAACCGACTTTTCGAGCAGAAGAACAGCTTTGCCACCCTGCGTGACTTGTTCCGATGGGCACTCCGACGCGCAGACGACCGTGATCAGCTAGCAATTAACGGCTTCATGCTACTTGCAGAGCGTGTACGCAATCCACAAGAACGGGCGGCTGTGAAGAGTGTTATCGAAGAAGTCATGAAAGTCCGTATCGATGAGGATGTGATTTACGGTGCTTCGGAGCTAGACAAGCGTGCGCCTCTTCTTAAAACGCTCGCCCCTGGAATTGTTTGGACGAAGGCCATGCGAAGATTATTCATTCTGGTTTCCGTTGCACTCGAGAACAACGAGCCGGTCCTGCTCGTTGGAGAGACTGGTTGCGGAAAGACACAGCTGTGTCAAGCCGTTGCAGAGGCTTACAGGAAGCAATTGCTCATTGTTAACGCACATGTGAATTTGGAAACCGGTGATCTTATAGGAGCTCAGAGGCCCGTAAGAAACAGGGCAGCCATTGAACAAGCTTTGCTCAGCGACCTCCGGTCAATAATCCCAGGCGAGAATCTTGAATCAAGCTCAATCGAGGAGTTGAAACAAGCTTTCAGCGCATTGGGCGCTGACCACTTGCAAACACACGATCCCGAGACAGTGCAACGAATCGTGAAAAACATTGCACGTGTAAATGCCTTGTTTGAATGGTCCGATGGAAGCTTGATTACTGCCATGAGAACGGGACAGTTTTTCCTCCTAGACGAGATCTCACTGGCCGATGATTCAGTGCTGGAAAGATTGAACAGTGTTTTGGAACCCCATCGATCGATCCTTCTTGCAGAAAAAGGCCCGGTTGATTCAATGGTAGTCGCCGATGCCGGATTCCAGTTCCTTTCCACCATGAACCCGGGAGGAGACTATGGAAAACGTGAGCTCTCTGCGGCACTCAGAAACCGAATGACTGAGATATGGGCGCCGCAGCTCTCTGAAGACGAAGACATCTTACCCATCCTCCAAATGAAGCTTGAGATGAAGTCCGAAGATATCCCCAAAGGCATGTTGCAGTTCGCGAAATGGTTTAAATCGACCTTGCAGCACTCTTCAACTGAATCGCTTTCTATCCGTGACCTCCTCGGCTGGGTCGATTTCGTCAACAAATGTAAGACCACAGACCCTCTATTTTCAATCGTGCAGGGCGCAGCAATGGTTTTTATCGACACTATCGGCGCGAATCCAGCGGCAATGCTCGCATCAACGCTGCACGATCTGGAAGCGAATCGACGACTATGTCTTGCCAAGCTTCGAGAACTCTTCAATGTGGATGCCGAGAAAATTTATCTTCAGCGCTCCACCATTGACATAGAAAATGGCTCTCTGCGCATAGGCCCGTTTGTCCTTGACATGAATGGCCAGACAACACCAGATCCGGAATTCATAATGGATGCTCCTACGACAATTGCCAACTCTGTTAGAATTGCCCGTGGTTTGCAACTGCCGAAGCCCATTCTTCTCGAGGGTAGCCCAGGTGTAGGAAAAACCACGCTCGTGACAGCTCTTGCCAAGGCTCTAGGAAAGCCTCTCACTCGGATTAATCTGTCTGAACAAACCGATCTTACAGACTTGTTTGGATCAGATGTGCCGGTGGAGGGTGGTGATGTTGGTCAATTTACTTGGCGCGATGCACCATTCCTACAGGCGATGCAGCGTGGTGACTGGGTTCTCCTGGATGAAATGAACCTTGCCTCTCAGTCTGTACTTGAAGGTCTAAATGCCTGTTTGGACCACCGTCAAATGGTATACGTTGCGGAACTTGATCAAACGTTTAAAAGACATCCCGATTTTGTCCTCTTTGCTGCGCAGAACCCGCATCATCAAGGTGGTGGAAGAAAGGGTCTTCCAGCTTCTTTCGTCAACCGATTCACTGTTGTGTATGCGGATAGCTTCACCAACGATGACCTGAAGAGGATATGCGCAAAGCTTTTCCCTGGGAGCCCGTCTCCACAAACTGATGGCTTGGTGGACTTTGTGTCGAGGTTGAATAAGGCCATTGTTCAAGAACGAAGGCTAGGAGCGGTTGGAGGCCCATGGGAAGTTAATCTACGAGACATTCAAAGGTGGCTCCAGCTTGCGGACCGTGGAGATTTGCAGATCCCGACAAGCAACTTCCTTGATGTCATCATCTCCCAGCGATTCAGGTCTCAAGAGGATCGGCAGTTGGTCGCTAAAATTTATGAACAGGTTTTCAAGGATACGCCAAGGGTGACCAAAAACTACTACCATAACCTCACGCCAGACTACATGCAAGTTGGTTTTGGGACAATGCGAAGGGATCCGTTCCTCCAGCAGACCCCAGAACCCCAGATGCGGATACTTCCGCGCGATCTTTCGATTCTCGAGTCTCTCATGCTATGTATCGAACAATCATGGCCTAGTATCCTGGTTGGACCTTCTGGCTGTGGCAAAACCACTCTGATCCGAAAACTCGCGGCCCTGAATGGAGCTAGCCTTGTTGAATTGGCCCTGAGTGCTGACACCGACACGATGGATCTGATTGGTGGCTTTGAACAAATTGACCATAAGCGGGAGGTTTCGTCTCTAATGCAAGATATTTCACTATTGCTCCGACAATACATCATCTCTACATATTCCTCGGGAAGTGGTTTTGATGGAGTCCCCGCCTTTCTTCAACTCTTTGAGGCCCTCCAGGGCAAGGAAATCTCACTGGACAACATTTGTTCATCGCTTATGACACTATGCCAGCTTTATCCTGAACAGCCCCTTGAAGATCTCCTTCTCCGCGGTCAAAGCTTGCTGGAAAAGTCAAAACAGTCGGACAAGATGAAAGTGGGATTTGAATGGACAGAGGGCGTCTTAACGCAAGCTGTGCAACATGGACATTGGGTTATTCTCGATAATGCCAACCTTTGCAACCCCTCTGTTCTGGACAGATTGAACTCGCTCACTGAACCCAATGGCGCTTTGATTCTCAATGAGCAACGGACTGAAGATGGTTCTGCTCGTGTTATTAAGCCGCATCCAAATTTCAGGCTCTTTTTGACAGTTGACCCTCGTCATGGAGAACTGTCACGCGCCATGAGGAATCGTTGTGTTGAGGTTTGCTTCTTGCCTCAGGAAGATGACAACATAGCGGGCACATTCACGCCTTCCTATACATGCCAATCTTCCTTGTACCGCCTTCGCTCTATCTGGAACTTCGATTCTCCGGTCACCACTGAAGACCTAACGCGGGTAGCCTATGAGGTGTGCCTTGATCACCTTTCCATCGGAGATCTTGCCTATATCCAGAGGAATCTCAATTTCTTTCTGCCGTACTGTTCGGGTTCTGTGAAGGAATTGCTCTCGTCGATACTGCCTCAGTACGTGTCCGTTGTGCATGATAATTCGGGCTGGAAGCCTCTTGATCATTTCAACAGCACCGTTGCACTCGGCGGTGCGTCCTTGTCTGTTCAGGGACCATCACAGCCTCTTCATCCTTTAGTCAATGAGCCACTAGCTTCAATCTTGTGTGGCGATGTGTCCTTCACTCCCCTCGCAATTCTGGCGCAATTGCAAGAGTCTAAGCTGGATTTGCATCGCTTAAGACAAGGCCTGCAACAAGCAGATGAGTCAGGAAAGCAACTGAAGCCGAGTCAAATGAGTCGATTGGAGCGGTCTTTGGCTTCCGGGCGCATCCCAGCTCTCATGAAAGATGCAACTCAGCCAGTTGGCTCTTTCTTGTCAGACTGTGGACAAGCAGTGTATGACTTCATACAGGGCTTGGATCAAGACGTTCTTCAGGCACCCCAGCTTCTCCCCATCCTTCGAGCAGTCATCGACTTTTCCATGGACATCTTCAGACTAACTACAGCAAGTGAGGTGGATGAAGGTGAGTTCCAGGTGTATCTCCAAATTGGCAGAGAGTTATCTGCCTCACTAGCAGACTCTTGGGCCCTTCTGAAGCCATTGGCGTTTGCTCTATCTCAAGCGCTTGACCGATTCCAGGAAAACTGGGCTTTGAAAACTGGACTTAGCATGCAGAGACTGTGGGAGTTGTGGAGACCTGCAACGCCCGCAACGCAAAGTCAATTAAAGTCCATTCTAGACCTGGAAACCGTCGCCTCCGAGTTTACTGACATTGCCATCAAAACTCGTCTTGATTTGTCTAATCTAAGTCGGGTTCGCGACTCCCTCATTAACGCTCAACATTCTATTCTCGTCGACGGCGCAGACGAAGGACAACTTGTGCAGGTATGATTAAATCCTTTGTTTCAATCTCTATATTCATCTCCTTACTCCCATTTCCATACTTTATCCCAATACTCGGATGCTTACTTCATATCAGGGTCTCAAACAAATGGTAGCGGAGCTGGCAAATGCCACACAGAACCGCGAGGCAGCTCAGAACCCGTATTTCTTGGACGAGTTTGAAGCTCTCAGTCAATACCATGACATATCTTCGGTCTCTCGAAGCAGCAAGAGCAGTGGTCATGTCATCCAATCGGTGCTTCCTTTACTGGCCGGTCGTCCTGCCCGTCCTTTGGATGCTTCAATGTTCCAGACTCAAGTGCCCCGTATCCTTCACAAGCTGTCACTATTCTCAGGCTCGGAGCGTTCGTCGGCATTCGGCACCGCTATCAGCGGCACCTTCTCTTTGGATCTACTAAAGAAATTGACTTTTGTCGATCTCACGATCCTTGGTCAGATGGATGCCCTCGAAGTGGAGAAGCAGACTCTTTCCAAGAGTTTGGCCCTGTCTTCCCATGAGATTTCCATGGATCAATTTAGAGCCCTTAGGCGAGTCTTATGTGAACTCACTCGAGAGCTTGTCGTCGTGCACAAGGAGTTTTTCGAGCCGCAGTCATTTGACCAATTGGTTTCTACCTTGAACGCGGTCGCTGAACAAGGCACATCCACCGGCCCTCTATCGTTCAATATTCGCTTGGAGCCAAGATTACCTAGTGATCATTACTTCAAGGCTTTTGCGGAACGAGCACTTCCAGCTCTTCTAGTGTCTTTGACGGCCGATTCCGTAACTACAGAAGATGCTCAAAACACAGGGGCTGCTGTGGTCCAGTTAGCTGTCATACTTCTGCGACTTTTCGTTCCAGACAAGCCATTTGATCCCTCCTTGAGCTTGGTTGTTCAACGAAGTCGCCATGCACAGCGCACCTCCGAGCTCACTACCAAGGCACAGGCAATCTCCTCGTTTGAACTCGGCTTCTCCGGTCAGGCCACAAACATCCGCCACGATATCCTGCAGGGACAATTGCGCGATCTGGGCTCAGCGCCTCCCCCCTCTTCTATTACTCGACCACCTGTCTCAGAGATAAGTTTACTCCATGCGGAATTCTCAAGCTTAGTGAGGTCTGTTCTGGATAGACATCCTGAAAACATCGTGAACGCAACAATTGAGAAGGCATCCGAAAGCTTGGTGGGATTATTGCGAGATAATATCCGCCAACTGAGCCAACGTCTCAGCACAAATTACAGATCTTATGACGACTTGACAGTTCCTGTCGTTCGTTTCCTTCAAATATTGGATCTCGGTCTTTCCCTAGCTTCTGGCAGATTCCAGTCTCCACATGATATGCAGGCCGTTCAGACCATCAGCGAAAGCACACCGTTCCTCGGAGGCCATGTTCATCCTATCTCGGCCTTCGAGAGTCAAATCACCGATGCTAATCCGAAGCGTGCTATCGAGCTGTGGTTCCACAAATTATCATCCTTGAGAGTGGCTGGGAACGCGGACGCAACAGTGCTTTCCACTCAGGTGGGACGCAACGCTCTGCGCAAGCTATTCGATCACTTCCATGTGTTGTGGAAGGCAAAGCTGCGGGAGGATCAGGAAGAAGAAGCGCAGAACTCCAATCTGTACCACTACAAGGGGTCTTGGGAAGATGGCGAGGAAGTAAACGAGAAGGAACTCAATGAGCTTTTCCCTACATACGATGGCGACACAGCGGAAGAAGGTGCCAAGCCTACCCGCATTGATCCCAAGGCTATTTCCCTCCGGCTCGCCTCCCTGCACGCAAAGTTGTTCCGGGTCGAAAACCCTGCGAGTGTTCTCACAGCCTACGTCAAAGAATCTGCTACACTGCTCGGTTCAATTTGGTCTGAGAAGGAAGGTTCGAGTTCTTACGTTCATCCTAAGGAGCATATCTCCGGTATACTCTTGCTTTTGGAGGACGCCCTCAACATAGAGACGGATTCTGTGAACAACTACAACTTCTATACCGATGCAAACATCGGAGAAGCCCGGAAACTTGTTTCTTTAGCCCTGTCCACGCAATCTCGATTCTTCCAGATCCAGAAGACCTGGCCGGACCATGCAGTCCTCGAAGATGTTATTTTGTGTTGCAAGGAGATCCTCCAGTTCAAACACACCGAGCCCGTTGCAAAGTTCATCACCAAGGTTGAGAAGCTGCATGGGCTGGTTCACGAGTGGCAGCTTGTTGCAAGCAGAGAATTCTCAGCGGCAGCTGTTTACGACGAGATCACTGCTTTGACCATCAATTGGCGACGACTTGAGCTGTCCACCTGGGCTAGACTTTTGGAGATCGAAAGAGAGAAGTGTGGACAAGATGTGGGCTCGTGGTGGTTTGTTGCCTATGAGGCAATCATCGGTGCCCCTATTCAGATCGCGGAGTCTAGCTCGGACGAATTGAATAATCACGTTCTCGAGGTCATCTCAACATTGGAACAATTCTTCCTCTCAACCACCCTGGGCCAGTACAGTGCGCGCTTGCAACTCATTAAGGACTTCCGCACGTTGCTACTGCTCTACGTTGAGGACCTTCCTTCCCTGAAGCAACTCACCTCCGCCTTGAACAACTTCATTCAGCGTTACACGCAGTACGAGCCCGTGGTGCACAAGATACTGAATGAAAGAAGAGTGGCGCTTGAGAAGGAAATCAAGGAGCAGATTCAGCTCGCTAGCTGGAAAGATACGAACATTGTTGCCCTCCGAGAAAGTGCTCGACGATCGCACACTAAGTTGTTCAAATTGGTCCGCAAATATCGGGAAATCCTGGGTCAACCTGCTCAGCAAATTCTGGAGCAAGACATGCCGGACGATAACGAAGAGCTCAAGCCCACCCATCAACGACCAGATTTGTCCTCAGCAAGCTTCCCAGGCGCTCTTGAAATGTGTCAAACAATTGATAAAGCCTGGGCTAATCGGCCGCCTCGATTCAGGGATCCAAATGGTACGGTGGGCAACATGACACACATGTATATGTCTATTCCCGCCGAGTTTGATGTGGCTGGAGAACTCGATGGCTTTGTCAAGTTCTTCATTGAGAGCATCAAGGAATTCAGGTCACAGACACCTAAGACTCTGACCGAGGAGAACAAGGATGGGGTACAGCATCTTAAGGTACAAAAGCGTCGCTTCTATGCGGACACCTTGCGCCGCATAATGGACATGGGTGTCAAGCGCAGTGCTAGCATGAACTTGATGGAAACGCAAGCATCCGTTTCACACGTCCTTGCTACCAGCCCAACATTGGGAGGCGAGGCCATGCAGAACGATACCACGAAGAGTGCCGACCTGTACTTCCACAGATTCCTGGACCTCCTTCCTCGTGTGCGTCAAGCATCGCGCAACTACTCTGAAGATCTCAGCAACGTGGAGATCTCAAGAAGCTCGGGATCTATTGAGCACTTGCTGTTCTTGATTCGCAAGCAGAGAACTGTTATCTCGCCCGTGCTATTCGACTTGGAAGCACTCCAGTCAACGCTTGTCAAGACCGCAAACATGTGGACCTCGGGATCCAAGTCGATTTGCAAGCCGATTGCCGGGTTCTTAGAGCAGACGCAAGACGTGTCACGGGCTGTCTCCTGGTTGGCTCCTATACTTGGGCTGGCCGCTACAATTGTGGAGCTGCATGCCAAGTTCTCCGGCATCGACTCCCTGGTCGTCTCTAATGGCTTGCGCTCCTGGAAGGAAACCTTTGACCGTTTGCGAAAGTCGCTCACCAGTCTTCCGGAGCTGCCAAAGGGTGTATCCTCACAGGACCATAAGCGCGTTCTGGAGGAGACTTCGTCTTCTTTCACTGAGCTGAATCAACAAATCCTGCAATGGACTGAAGCCCGTCCTGATCTTTCCTTTGCCTTGTCCCAGGTCACTCCTTGGACTAGTGTCAACATCCAGGCAATTGAAGGATTGCGTACTGACGATGGGTTGGCGATTGAGGAATTTGATAGCAGTCTCCTGGCAGCAGTTGACAAGATCCTCGTCAGTATTCAAAAACTCAGGGAGGCACCATCTCTGGTCGCATCCCCCGGTCTACTGGCGCGAAGTGACGAATTCTTCAACAAGGCAGTCAAGGCTATCCATCTGACCGGTATCATTTCCTCACTGAATTCCGTCCTGGAAACGCTTCAGCATGTTCAAGAGCGCGCAGGTTCTGGACTTGCCTTCGCAAGCGCATTACTCGCCAGTCTGCTTCCCATCATGAACAAGTACTGCCACATCTGCAAGGACCTTCTGGATCGATTCGTCACCGTCCACCGCGAGACGTGCAAGATGTCATATGTGCTCGCCAAGTCCTTCAACCAGATCGCTTCCGAGGGATTCTGCATGCCCGCCGAGGCGTCCACGGAAGACAGCAAGTCTGGCCAATTGGAGAGTGGAACGGGTCTCGGTGACGGCGAGGGCGCTGAAGATATAAGCAAAGATGTTGGAGCGGATGAAGACCTCTCGGAGCTTGCCCAGGAGCAAAACGAAAACCCTAAAGAGGACATGGACAAGTCCGCGGACGCGGTGGACATGGACCAGGAAGACATGCAAGGCGAGGAAGGTGAGCGCAAGGAAGACGACGAACAAGACAAGGACGAGAGTGGCGACGAAGAGGAAGACGGTGATATCGATGAGGAAGTAGGAAGCGTGGATGACCTTGATGCCTCGGCAGTGGATGAGAAGATGTGGGATGGTGCCCACGACGAGCAGCAAAAGGAGACAGAGAACGAACAAGGCAAGGGCCAGGCCGAGTCCGACGAGCAAACTGCAGCACAGGAGGAGAAGAAGAAGAAGGATGAGAATGGAGAGGAGGCCGAGAAAAAGGAGGGCGAGGAGGATGAAGAAGAAGAAGAAGAGGAAGAGGACGAAGAAGCCCCTGAGGAAGAGGGCGAAGCTGTTGGACGTGAAGATATGGATGTCACGGATCCGCATGCCAAGGAAGAGGAAGCTCTTGACCTTCCGGATGAGATGCAACTTGATGGCGAGGAGAAGGGCGACGAAGGCCAAGAAAGTGACGACGGTCTCGATGATGACCTATCGGACTTGGGCGCTGCTCCTGCAGAGGAGGAGCAGAACGCAGATGGTCTGGACGACAACCAAGAGAATGATGGCATGGAGCCAGGCGAAGAAGAGCAAGACATGGAGCAAGCCGAGGAAGAAGCCAATGAAGACGACAACATGGGCGAAGCTGAAGCTGATGGTGAAGAAGACACCGAGAAGCCTGGAGAGGAGCCCGAAGAAACGCCCCAAGACGACATTCTTCTCCAGCGTGACGAGAACGAGATGAATGGAGAAGACGTGGCACCTAGCGAGGCTGTCAATGGCGGGCTGGGTGCTGACCAGGACCAGAATCAAGAAAAGGGCGCATCCGGTAACGCACAGCAAGAGAACGGCTCCAAGGACCAATCTGCCGAGCAGCAACAAACCGGTGCTTCCAAGGATGGAGACGACAGTGAGCGGCACAGAGATGCAGGAGGCGCGGACGATTCCAACCCCGAGGATCCTCAGCTACAGGCGTTCAAGAAGCTAGGTGACATGCTAGAGGAGTGGCATCGCAAGCAAAAGGAAATCAAGAACGCCTCCAACCAGGAAGACGAGGACTCCCAGAACCCTCTGCCTCAGGACACAGACATGGCAGATGCGGATTTCGAGCATCTCGCGGACCAAGACGATGTCGCCGATACCCAAGCCCTTGGCCAAGCGAACGAGGAGCAAGCAAAGGCCCTCGATCAGAACAAGGGTGTTGAGTCGGACATCAAACCTGGTGAGAACGAGCCTCTGCCGGACTCAGACGAGCCCCAAGAGCTTCCGGGCAATGAGCTCGAGGACGAAATGCAGCTGGATCAGGGTCCCACGGCTGCTGAAAGACAAACCGCAGGCGCGATGATCCCTGGCAACTCGCACACCCAGGAGCGCACCACCGACGCTCTCGGTCAACAAGAGATCAATGAGGAGCTGGATGAAGTGGACGCACATCTCGCAGCCATCCATCTATCATCCACCCTCCCTCCCCTCACTCCCAGAGACGAGGCCCAGCGACTTTGGTCGCACTACGAATCCGTCACCAACGACCTCTCCCTCTCTCTAACCGAACAACTCCGCCTCATCCTCGCACCGACCTTGGCAACGAAGCTACGCGGCGATTTCCGCACGGGTAAACGACTAAACATCAAGCGCATCATTCCGTACATCGCGTCGCAATACAAGCGCGACAAGATCTGGATGCGACGATCCATCCCCTCCAAGCGCAACTATCAAATCATGCTTGCCGTCGACGACAGCAAGTCGATGCTGGAGAGCGGAAGTGGTCAGCTTGCGTTCGAAACCCTAGCGCTCGTGTCCAAGAGTCTCAGCATGCTCGAGGCCGGCGATCTCTGTGTCCTCGGCTTCGGCAGCGAAGACCACGTCCGAGTGGCGCACGACTTCGGCAAACCGTTCTCGTCGGAAGCCGGCATGCAGGTCTTCCAGCACTTCAGCTACCAGCAGACCGGCACCAACGTGCGCAAACTGATCGCTGACTCGATCGCCTTGTTCCGGGAGGCTCGCTGGAAGCAGTCTCCGGGAGGAGGCAACGCCGATCTCTGGCAGTTGGAGCTCATCATTTCCGACGGTATCTGTGAAGACCACGACACTATCCAACGCCTTGTGCGCCAGGCTCAGGAGGAGCGGATCATGATTGTGTTCATCATCGTCGATGCCGTCAAGGGCAGCTCCATCCTGGATCTCAGCCAGGCTAGCTTCGAACCGGACACTGAGAGCGGGACTGGAGAGATGAAGTTGAAGATGAAACGGTATCTGGAAGGGTTTCCCTTCCCTTATTATCTGGTTGTACGCGATGTCAAGGAGTTACCGGCTGTTTTGGCTACGGCGTTGAAGCAATGGTTCGCAGAGGTTGTTGATGTTTCCTCTTAGAATTTCATGTTTGTTTTTTTTTTTGATTATAGAGAAAAGTATGGTGGCTGTTTGTTTATGGCGCATGTGAATATTATTCCATTAGATATTTAGCAAAGTTTCAATTAAAAGATTCATTAAGAATTTATTTTCTAGGTCACTCAAACTCCCCAATGATATTACACATTTATGGTATCAAGCTATTCTTACCCGAAGACATCAATGAAAAATAGAAAAGGCTAAGGTCCATATTGAAAGGCCTCGAAAACAACCAAGCTCACCATCCGTATTTGGATCCAGCTTCCTGCTTGTTTCTCCGTCCAGAGGCAAAACTCTCCTCCAAGGCCTCCCGCTGGTTGCTCGCCGCATTGACCAGTTGCTGCAAGCTGTGCTTTCCAGGCGCAATCGGACGCACGGGATTGTGCTGCACGGCCGCAAGATCCGTGTTGTGCGCCATCTCTTGGTTTGCGATGTACTCTTTGTCTGTGTTGAAATGGAGGACTCGAGACTTGGACGAATCGGCATTGCGACCAAAGAGCTGCCGTCTTTGGGCACGCGACAGGTTGAGATCGTCGGCAATGTTGTCCAACGTCTCGGCAGGTCCTGTCGCTAGACCTGACTCCTGGGGTTCAGGGGCTGACGGTCCAGCGGCAGGAGCTTCTGAGGGGGCGCTGTATACTAGTGGTTCATAGGTGGCGCTTGTTGTTTGGGCAGAGGGAGCGGCGGCATCAGGTTCTGCTGATGATAGCGAGAAAAGACTGACTTTCGGTTTTGGTTTCGGAGCAGCAGCAAGGGGCGGAGTAGGTTGAGCAGGAGGGGCCTGTTC
This sequence comes from Aspergillus ochraceus, assembly GCA_004849945.1. NCBI lineage: Eukaryota > Fungi > Ascomycota > Eurotiomycetes > Eurotiales > Aspergillaceae > Aspergillus > Aspergillus ochraceus. The sequence continues at coordinate 4,074,585 of SSOS01000002.1, forward strand.
TTTAAGGCCATCGGCAGCAGTTAAGGATGGTGTACTTGTGGTCGACGTAGTCGTCGTCGTCGTTGTCGTAGCTTTGAGAGGTGCTTTCTTTTTCTTCTGCTGCGTTCGTCCCACCGACAAAGGCTTGAACATCATAGGATTGCCCTTCAATTTCACCTCCACCGGCTTCTCCTTCACATCCTCCTCCCCATTGTCCTCTGCCGTATTTGACGACTCGCCAGCTCCCTCCGTCCCAAGACTACCAGCCTTGGGTATCGTCTCATCATCGTCAAGATCACCAGTCCCTAACCCCAATGCCTGATCCCTCCGCATTTCCGCATCCGCCTCGCGATCAAACCCCGGGGTAGCCCCCGTCTTCAAACTGAACACTTTCCGCGCCGACGCGGCCGCCTTCTTATTCTTCTCTTTCTCCGCCGCTGCGGTCGCAGTATTCTTTTTCGGCGCAGGCAGGAATGAATTAAAGCCCGAGAACAATCCCCCTCCGCCACCGCCGCCTATCCTGGGTTTCTTGCGCGCGGGTCCATCGTCGCCGGCGTCTGCGTCGGTGGGTTTCTCGGGTTTGATTTCGGGTAGGGCAACGCGGATTTTGCGCGGGTTGCTGCGATCGACGATGGATGGGAAGTTTGCGCTGGTGGTGGAGGAAGATGCAGATGGTTGTTGTTGTTGGGCGGGTGCGGGTTTTTGGGTCTTTGGTTGGGGAACGACGGGGGCTTCGGGTTCTGAGTCGGAGTTTTCGGAGTCGGAGTAGGATACGAGGGCCATGGTGGGTGTTTTTATTGTTGTTGTTGGGTTGCAAGTGGCGGTTGATTGTTGCGGAGTACGGATTCTCGTCGACTTTCTTTCGGGTACTTTTGGACAAGGGCAGCTGGAATGACTAATCCGGTGATAGCTTCTAACTAGTAAAACAGCCACCCTTCAAACAACCCTTTTCAAGTCTTGCAATATACTTTTTTTTTCCCCAGACACTGATCTGCTCGGTGGCTGATGCATCAATGCCATCCAAATTATTCCAGCACACAAGCCGGAGAACTCCTATCTTAGCTGGCTGCGACAAGACAGCAAATCGTACCTTTGGCGCTTTGGATATACGTAATCCACGTTACCTAGATCTCAAACTTAGTCTGACCTAAATGTTCGTAATTGAGCTTTATGGTCAATTACAGGTTTCAGAGTCCACTAGAATTATTACTTAAGATCATTACAATCTTAAAGCGTCCCGCTAATAAATCATCTCATTTTTCAAAGCAATCGTTTCCTTAATAACATCAGAACGCACGGAAAGGATAACAGCATCAAGACGAAACAATGCCGCCTGTCCAGGAAAGGGGATATCGAGCAGAATGTCGTAAGCGTCGTAACGTCATGAGGTGTAAAGACTAAGGAAGAACGCAGGATAAACAAGAACGCAGAGTGTCACGACAAGAAAAGGAATCATCTGGATGATAAAACACACAAGCACAAAGCCTATATTACTATGTTAGAAAGAAAGATAGAACAATATAGACCACGTACTTTACCATCGATGAATGTTTGTGGGAAAGACAAACTGGGTGTCTGTCCTAATGCTCTGCGCATGTAACCAACCGTTCCGAACAATATGAAGAAGCGCATTACGTTCTGGACTTCCCTCGGGACATTCTGTCTTGAGAATCCCAGTTTCCAACTGAACTGCCAGTCCGAGAACTTCTTTAACGAAGGTATCACGTAAGTCTTCACCTTTAGGAAGACCACTAGAGCCCGCAAGCTATCGCAACAGGCAACCGGGGTCTTTCAAAAGAATGCCCGCTCATGTCTATGGGCATGAAGTGACCGATGATGAGGTTATCAGTATATTAATTGTCTTAGAAATGATGGTCTCAATCTCAGCACGATACTTACTATTGCCCCTGGTAACACATCCCAGAATGATGCTATTAGCCCAGTGTGTCCTTGGGTGGCTTTCCAAACGCCACGCCGAAAGTCGTCCGTAATAGCCCCAGTAAATGCTAATGAGAGATTGTTTTTAGCAGAGTCTCCAACAAATTGAACATCTCCGCCTTCATCCATTAGCAAACCAACCGGCCTGAATAGGGAGTACGGAATGTCTTTAGGTTGGAGGGATATGTCTTGCTCGACGCTAAATCTCATCGGGACTGCACAGGGGTACTCCTCGTCAAATCCATCATTTCCCATCTGTTGTAGAGCCGTACGAGGTGAAAATCATGACCCGGCAATTCGACGCCTGCCCAGTGGCTTTGGGGAAATCAGACCACACCGCGTCCCTGTATGTTTCTTGTGCTTCATCTATGGATAGATAGGCATTCTCGAAGGGCCATGCACAAGCACGGACACCCGTCTGAACCATCAAGTATTGCGCGAAGTTGCTCTTTCCAACGTCTGCCTTTTTCCGACCGCTCAGGACATAGATCGGACTGGTGACATTTGGGTCTCTAAGCAAACGATTGAAAATGAAAGCGGGCGTGGCCTTAATCTTAACAAGACGATAGTAATCCAGGCGTGCCAAAGCCTCTGTGACAAGAGTGCTGCGCTCTGCGGTGGGCACGGGAACATCTAGGGACGTTAGATTTACTCTAGGACTTGTCAACATGGACAATTACTCACCTATGGTTGTAGTCTTTTACTTCGGAGAAAACTTGCCATATCCATGGTGGTCACTCATTGGGTGGTCACACTCACGGCATCTTTCAGCTCGTTCGGATGTGACACATAAGCCTTTGGGGTAGATGCAATAATTCCACTTGTATCTCCCCATTGCTATTAGAGCGCGCAAGGGTCTATGGGAGAAAGGGTAGTCGATTTCGTTGCGAATGTGGGCGAGGCGGGAGCCCTCGGTGTATGCTAAAATGTATGTGGAAGAGGAAGGAGAATGGGACCGGGACGAATCTTAAATGTTCCTATTCATCCTGCATGACATGGAGGATTGAAAGAGAAGTGAAGGGCTGCCATCAGTTTGAACTTCTTCAAGGTCTTTTAATGGGGCCTTCATTTCACTCTTCATATTCATCATACTGAACTACGCGTTACCAAACGCAGCGTATTACCAGATCAATAATTCCCTTTATTTAGGATAACTAGTGAGTCTTCCAATAGTTTATTCCCACGTAAACATGCGCAAACGAAGTCATGGTCCCAGAAAGGTGAATATACGGAGCAGTAGTGATATACTCAATATCACCAAAAATGACATCATGCGGAAACAACCAGGTCCGCGATCAATCAGATAAGATAAGGAAGATGCTGATTACTAAGGCCAATAATTCACTGTCTTATTCGACGCTCCTTCCCAAAACTTTCAATTCACCTCTTTGCGAAAAGACGCGAAACCCACGCTCTCTAGAAAAAAGGCTGTCTACATCAGCGACAACTCTATAATCACCATGCACAACCTACCTTGAAATCCACACCTACACCTGCACGTCCAGTTCAAAGCTCAAAGCTCAAACATAACCATGCCGACAACAAACGAACAAGAATCCCCCGCTGGCGCCGGCGCAATGCCATCTCTACCTACGAAAGACCCCTCGAGTGGTCGCACTCACACCGAATCCCAGGCAGGCGAATACACTCGCTCAGGCAAAAGCCGCAAATTCCGATTCAAATCCTCACGCTCATCACGCTCAGACTCGAAACATCGCGACCTTGGTGATCGCGATCGCGATCGCGAACACCGACACCGACACCGTCACCATCATCGACATAAGCGCAGCCATCATGACCATGACAATGATCGTAGTCATGACACCAAACGAACCGACAACTCCTCGACGAAACGCCACAAACATACTCATCGCACACCCTCCCCCGACCCGTCATCGACGACGACGAACCCAAACCCCACCAAGGGCCTCTCCCCTAACGCAGCCTTCCGAGAATCGCTGTTTGATGCGCTCGGCGACGACGAAGGCGCATCATACTGGGAATCGGTGTATGGGCAACCGATTCACAATTTCGCCGTGCCGTCCGTCCCAAAGGGACCTGAGGGAGAGCTGGAACAGATGGATGAGGAGGAATATGCTGCGTATGTGCGGACTCGGATGTGGGAGCGGACGAGGGAGGGGATGATCGAGGAGCAAGAGCGGTTAAGGGCCGAGCGGATGAGACAGAAGAGGCGCGAGGAGAGGGGTGCGAGGGAGGCGGGGGAGCGGAGTCGGTTTGAACGGGATATGGAGGAGAGTTTGAGGAGGGGACAGGCGCGGAGGCGTTTGAAAGCTTGGAAGGCGGTTTGGGAGGAATATGCGAGGTCGTGGGATGAGGTTGATCGCGCCGCTGCTGCTGCCGCTGCCGCTGCGGGCCCAGACGAGAGCAAGAGCAGTGATGAACGCACTCGGTTGCGGAATCTTCTGTTTTGGCCTGTCGAGTCTGGGAAGCGAAGAGACGTGTCGAGAGAGGCGGTTGAAGAGTTTATGCGCCATGCGCCGGTGTCATCCAGCGATAGTAGGGATCAGTCAGACGCCGCTGATTTACTATCGACGTTGAAAGCAGAACGAGTTCGGTGGCACCCCGATAAGATCCAGCAGCGCTATGGAGTATTGGGTTTGGACGAGGTCGTCATGCGCAGCGTTACGGAGGTTTTTCAAATTGTCGATACCATGTGGAACGAGCTGAAGGAGAAGCATCCATGATATGGCATGGTGTTGGCTGTGTTGTGTTGATATCGGTGGTCTGCGGAGTGATATTGCAGGTGCATTATAGAGGCGTTCTCATTTACAGCATTGATACCCCTGTTTTCCTTTTGTCTTTATTATGTATGGTAATCACGACAATGGTTCATGTGAGAGGCCATTGTAGACAATATACAGACAACAAACTGATGTTCCATAACTATGTTAAGAAATGTTGCTTAACACACGGCCTGCGATTAGTCGAGCCAAGCAAAAAGACCAAGGAAGAGAAGGGCCTGCAAAAAGTAAAAACAAATAAATAAAGGTCCATTCACCATCGACGACTGGCTAACTAGTTGTTAGGACCAGAAAAAAAACAAAAAAGAACAGTGAATGGAGAGGCGGGGAATCGAACCCCGGACCTTTCCCATGCTAAGGGAACGTTATACCACTAAACCACATCCCCTGTTCGATGTATGACTTAAGCCTTTTCTGCTTTATGTTGTTAGCAATAAATAGTAAATAGTAAATAGTACTCCGTATATAGATCATGCTGTGTATGTACTCCGTATGTTGACAGCTTCACTTTGAATGTACTACTTCTCTGCTCTCTAGAGTTTTGGTTTTGGACAAGGAATTCCATAAATGATTCCTACATGTGGTTGTTTTGCTTTATCGCACGCACAGCTCACTCTGTACACCGAATCGACTTGACTGTATATATTCTTGCCTCGCGAGGCACTTGGGTGCTGCACTCTTTACATCACCCCAAATCAGACGCATATAAACGTAGTCTACTAACATATACGGTACAACAATCATTCAACCTTTGAATTCGTCTCAACAGCAAAGAAAAACCGAAGATACAAACATGACATGGCTATGCAAAGAGCGCAAAACAGACGAACTGGGATAACTTCGCCGCAGAAAATTTTTTTTTGACAATTTCTCATACATATTTTTATAAGATCCACACCACCTCCACATATCAACCCTCATCGCCTAAAACCGCGAGTATCTCTGCTTAGTCCGGTAGACGGTATACCCAACGTAAGCGCCGGCGACGGCAACGAGGAAGAGCAGAGTCTTGAACACGAACCAGCCCCAGCTGCCCTTCTTCTTCTGGGTGCGCTTCACGCGCGCGCGGTCGTTCTTGGGGCTGCTGGCGCGCTTGCTGTCGGAGGAGCTGCTCCGGGCGCCGCCGACCCCGTACAGGTTGTTGGACTTGACGGAGATGATGTCGTGGCTGTCACTCAGCTCGCCGGTCTCGGCGGAGAAACCGAGGTAGGCGACGGAGGGGATGGCGATGTTGGTGTCCGAGGCGTCGAGCTTGAAGCAGTTGTTCCAGGTGTCCTCCGACTTGTATTGCAGGTCCAGGGTCAACGTCTTGTCTTGGAAGTAGGTCAGGCGGGCCTTGGTCGGAATGGAGGCGCCTCGGAGGCCACGGGCCTATTGATCTTGTTAGTGTCTGCACTTGTATGAGAGCCGCAATACTGGGGATGCGTACAGAGCAACCGGCCAGCTCGTTGGCCTTGCCGTCATGCGCCTGGTCGTAGGTGGTCTGTCCGTCGCCCATCATGGCCATGACGTAAGGGAACGAGGTTCCGGGGCGGTTGTTCTTGTATGTGTCGAAGAAGATACCCAGACCCTCGAAGTTGTCAGTCGATCCGAAGACGGGGCCCTGCGTCGCGCGCTGCTTGGTCAACCACATGGCGAACCCATCACCATGTAGGTTGCCGTTGCCATGGATCTTGAATTCGACTTCAATCTAAAAGCGAATTAGGATTAACTGCTCGTATGCATGACGCCGAGGCCTGTATCGAGTCGAACTAACCTCCCAGTTGGTAGCAGTGAGAGGAACACGCGAGAAGATCCACCCCTGCTGTGACGGCCGGTCCGCTGTAAGACGGACATACCTAGCGGTTGGTTAGCCCACACACCGCTCCACCGAGGAAGTATGATGATAGATGAACGAGGGGCACGTACTTGTCGGCGCGAATTATAGTATCACCACCAAAATCGAACCAGCGGCTTTGGAAGTCCGAATCCAGATATGGCTGTTACAATGTCAACGGAGCTGCGCGAAACGGGGGAATCGGCCCGCTTGAGCCGCCGAGGGCCAAGTATGACAGATGGAGGGGTGGGGACCCACTGGAGCGAGACTGTGAGTTCGAAGCTGAAGGGATTGATTAGTTAGCTGGAGACGTCTGGTCGGGGTTGGCGATCTGTACGTACTGGGATGCTCTTGATGTTGTCGTCGCCATCGTAAGCGTTGGCAGCTGGCAGGCTTGCTAGACCGACAAGGCCCAGCAGCGTCGAAAGCCGCGGGAGAAGCATTGCGAAATGGTGTCCGGTGATTGGAGACGAATTTGAATAGGTTGGGAGATAGAACGATCGTGAGACTCGGTAGGGTTTAGGTAGGTAGTGAAAGACCGACTGCAGCTAGCACAAGTGATGGGTTCTCGCGGTTAATATCACCAGGACATCAACAGTTCAGAGGATAGCACTGAAGTTGGAGCGGAACGTGTTTCGAGAAAAGAAGTAAAAAACAAAAAAAGGTGTCGTCGTCAGAAGAAGGAAGATAGAAAAGGAATGGAAAAGTGACGGATCACGGAACAAGAGGAAAAAGAAGAAAAGCGAGGATTGTGGCGGGAAAGCCTACCGGAACAATTGGTAGTAGTGGACAGATCGAAGCATCCCGAGGGTCATTCGTTAAGTTCACTAGGACTGAAGACAAGTAAGTAAACACTCGTTCCGGTTTAGTGCCCTGTGGCGCAGGCCAAGGCAAGCAAGCTCTCCTCAGCCACACCTTCGAAGATCCTGTCGGAACTCTCGCGTCGCCTGTCACGAACTATTAATCCATACTCTGTGCACTAGACGTCATTCTCCCCCGTGAACCCTCGCTCCTTCATCAATCCACGACCCTCGTCCCTTCTCTCTCCGATAGATCACTCCGATTCCAGCAAAAATGGCTCTCTTCGGCTCTGGCTCCAACAATGCGGCTTCCAACCCCCAGGAAGTCAAGACCGCCATCATGAAACAACTGCAGCAGGAGGCCGCCATGAACAACGCCCGGACCTTGATCGCTGTATGTTCGACACCGTCCCTCTGAAGAAAAATATGAATCCGGACTATCGGATAGCATGCTAACACACCCACAGAAAGTCAACGAACACTGCTTCGATAGCTGCATTCCCCGCCCCGGCTCGACCCTGTCCTCCTCCGAAGGCACCTGCCTCTCCAACTGCATGGAGAAGTACATCTCCATGTGGAACGTCGCCAGCCGCTCATACGTCGCTCGCGTCGCCGTCGAGAGCAAGAAGGCCGGTGGCGCCCAAGAAACCATTAACATGAACGCTCTGGCCACCGGTTCGAGCGATCTGTAAACGTAGAGGACGGAGGAACGACACAACAACTACAAACCTGGCGGATGCTATGATATAGATTTGCGGTCTTAATGCAGATTGGTTTTTTTCTTTTTGTTTTCTTCTGTCGGTCTTAATATGACGGTCCCCTTGCCTCTTGCGACTTCTCAAACGACTCGTTCGGAGCTATATTCTTGTTGTGTGATGATATATGTATGATACAGGCAGGTTCTTATTTTATTTTTGTATATCATTGGTCTAATCATAGCAGAGCTGAAGGATGATAGGTGCTGTTGGATTTATGGTATCCTAGACGTGCCCTAATCAGTACTTTCGGTGCCAATATCTTGCTGAAAGCCAATGCCGTCTGTATATCCAAGACCTACTTTTATTGCAACAAAACTGGAAATAAAAAAAAAAAGATATATGTACATTATACAAATGTCCAAACAGAGCAAGACATCAAAGATCAAGAACCAAGATAGCACCAGTATTTGCAATCACTATAAGCAAAGAAATGCCGTAAGCAAACAGGAGCCACAGGATCGAGGAATGAAATAATTTACGTCGATGTGGCCTGTCCGCTTCTCAACAGCCAGACCAGAAAGTTTTCAGTCCTCGCTCTAAACCCACTTGGAAACAAGACAACGGATAGGTGGTCTATCTTCATCAATCGAGTCCAAAAAAAGATTAGAGGAATATATCAAAAACGGAGCCCCAGGACCAAAATATAACAAAGGGCGAGAGGAAACAGAGAAACCATGCCACATATATAATAAACAGTATTCCGATGACCTCTCCCAGTAAAGATAGAAAAGAATCAAGTCGGCCAGCGATCATTGGAAAAAAAAAAAAAAACAAATCGACATCACAAGAAGACAAGTACAGAGATGAACAAAATATAGATAAACCCCACAGCTGCTAATCCGTACCACTAGCATAGACTGCGGAGCGATGTCTTTTTTATGGGTGCAACCCTTGTGAAGAGATATTGCGTTGCACCCCACCAGAGCAGACCCATATATGGTGAAATTGTCATTTCATCATTCCTCATTTCATAAACATTTAGAAGTCGGGGAACAAATGACCATGACTGTAGAATGGATTAGTTCTTGGAGCGAACACGAGGACAAAGGAACCGGCGCGCAGGGGAACAACTTACAGATCTTCACCTTCCTGTCCATATGATTCCGTCTCCTCCGGATAGCGATCGTACTGACTGGCGTCGCCCTGACCTCCCCGGATGGGAGGTACGTAGGGAGCATCGATATCCTTCCGTGCCAGGCGATCCCAGGTGACTTCGGCGAACCACGGGTGGTTCTTGACATCCTCCGAGCCACCGTGCAAGTTGCCTAGGCGCTTGGTGAGATCCGCCGTGATCAGTTGCGAAAGAAGATCGACCGCATCTGGGTGAAGATACGGCGGATATTTTATTCTGCCCCGGAGAATGTTTTCGTATATCTTAACTGGCGAACCACTGTCCCAGAATGGCGTGAACCCACACAGCATTTCAAAGATCAGGATTCCGAGGGACCACCTTTCGACCAGGTTAGCGGTTTGCCTGAATGTGCGACAGGGTAGCGAAGCCTACCAATCCACCGATTTGTTGTATCCCTTAGAGGACACGACCTCGGGGGCCAAATAGTCGGGCGTTCCACAAAGCGTCCATGTAATATCCGGAACCTCCTTGGCGAAACCGAAGTCAGTGATCTTCAAGTGGCCGTGTCGGTCCAAGAGCAAGTTTTCCGGTTTCAAGTCTCGGTAGATGATCTGCTGAGAATGCAGATATTCTAGGGCGAGGGTAACCTCAGCGGCGTAAAACTTGGCAACCGGGTTGGGGAACCGCTACGAGATGAGACAAACGGTCGAACATCAGCATTTTCCGGCGTGCCATCCAGAATTCGAAGCGGCGGGATGGCTCACCTGAGATTTGCGGAGGAGACTGAACAGCTCTCCTCCCTCGACGAAATCCATCACCATGTACAGGTTCCGCGCATCCTGCCATGTACCCCACAAAGTGACCAGGAACGGGTGTCGGACTCGGTTGAGCATGCGTCGTTCGTCGTTGGTGTGCTCAATTTGCTTCATCTTGACGACCTGGGCCTTCTTCAGGACCTTGATGGCATAGAAGCGATGGTTGTGCTTCGACTGCACCAGGTGGACGCGACCGAAGCTGCCGGTGCCGAGGGTGCGCTGGAGGGCAAAGTCTTCCAGGGAGTATTTCCCCTTGGTGGTGCGAGAGTCCGACCGCGAGGTCTGCTGGGAATTAGCCGCATTGCTCCCGGAGCCGGCGTGCGAGGCATCCTGCTGGGACGAATGGATTATGTTCTGGATACTCGCGGCATTGGACTGGTGCGACGGCTGAGGGAGGCCGGAAGCGGGGCGGGAGGGCGAGGCGTGCGAGGCAGCGGATTGCATGGAGGCAGGTTGACCTTCAGCGGCTTTATTTGACCCTGAAGAGTGATGGTGATGGTTAGTGGCCGAGGGATGGGATTGCGAAGAGCTGACGGCGGACGAAGCCCCGGCGTTGTTGGTGGCGGCAGGCTGGTGGTGGTGATGATGGTCGGCAGCGATTGGTGACGTCTGCGTCTGGGCCGCTGTGGGTGACGAACCGGCTTCAAGCTCCTTGCTAAGGGTCTGCGAATCCTTTGTCCGCCTCTTTTTCAAGAGACCTCCTAGACTAGGCATGGAGAATAATTCCAGGAATTGTAGAACAGAGTAAAAAAAGAAAAAAAAGAAAAAAAAGTAGGACAATTCTGGTGTAGGCAGCCCCTCTTTCGACTATCAGAATCAGAAAGGAAGGAGGGGGAAGAGCTGCCGTGACGAGGATGAACGCCTCTCTCCCCTCTTTTTTTTTTTTTTTTTTATCCTTTTTCTTGTCTTGTCTTTGATGGTTCCGGGGTGGATACAACGAAGCCTCCTTGAGTGTTAAGAGGGCGAAAGGTCGAGGGAAAGAGGGAGACGAGAGTTTAAAGGGCGGTCAAATAGTTCAAGTTAAATCAACCAAGTAGTTAAGTAGCGTTGCTCAATTGGGCACGAGTCTCCCCAAGCAACACAGATGGGGTTTTCGGAGATGGGGATTTTTTTTGGGCCAAATAATTAGAAAATAGAGGAAATATCAAGGGAAGTATAGCAGCCAAGACGGAGACCGCAGTAAACGTAAGAATGGGTGAGTAGAGAGAAAAAGACAGGGAAAGAGCAGCCAAGCCGAGCGGGGTTGGCCTCGTTCACCTTTCCGCATGGCCTGCATTATTGCACGTCCTCCGACACCTCGCATCTCCTTCCTGCCTGTATCTCCACATCACAACACTGACTACTGGCACACTCCGTCTACGATGTTCCTACATATGACACTACATGCGATAAATGATGAATTGATTTATGCTCCCAGTCCCCCGGTTAAGTTGCCGTCAATCCGACCGAGTATCAACGAGCAAGACATCAATGATGAAGTCATTCACTCCTCGGTGCAATCCGGTCTGGAGATAGTTTAGTGTAAACTTCTCTCCCAACCATGGGCCACTCGATCTTGTAAACTGCGTGGTGACCTCATCACCAGCCTGCGCCCGATAGTCTCACTGGTGGATCGGTGGAACGCCCCTCCCCGCTTCGGAGATTCGGCCTCCTTTTTTTTTGCTGGGTTCCATCCGCCGCAAAAGCTTCGATTGCTTTTGGATATCCCTCGTTGACTCGAACTTAATTCGATTCAGACATCTACCCGTGAGACTGCATAACCCAGATTGGTTTGAGATTCGGCTCGTACCGCATAGTTTCCGTAAGTCAAAATGAAACAAAAACAGAAAAGTGCTTGGCCAACGCCGATGCTCCAGCCCGCTGTAGTCCACTACCACCCAACATGCACTCAAAAGAAATCGAGATCAGTAAAGAAAAGGAAAGAAGAGAGAAAGCAGAGAGAAAGAAAGAGAGAGTTCCAAAAAAAAAAAAAAAGGAAAAAAAAATGTTTCTAGTACAACTACTCCGGAGTATTCCAAGGACGCGGCCTGCAGCGAATACCTTATGTCCTAAATGCGATAATGTGCCATATTCTTCTTAATCTCATCCACAATCTCAACCGCTTCGAGGGCATTGCGTGCCTCGAAATCATATCGCTTTTGCTCGTTCGCATCGTTGCCCCGTAGAACCACCACCCGGAAATTCTTCGGATGCCGTCGACTGACCTTGCACCCGACCACGTCGTTGAAGCTAATCGATCGCGTTTTGGTGTCGGACGCCGTCTTGTTCGTATCCCCCGGCATGATGTGCAAGTAGTCGTTGTCAAACGTCAGTGTCCGTTGGTTCGACGCCGTAAAGGACATGGACTGTTTGCGGTACACCAGATACCGCCGGTAGTACCCTCCGATGAGATCCTGTTGCTGAGTGAGAGGATGAAGCATGCGCTGTCCGCTCTTCTTGCTCTTCTTGCTATCTTTGCTCGCGGGATTGTTGTTATCGACCAGGAGAGGAGCGTTCGGGGATGAGCTCCCGGGAGAACCGGTCAGAGACTGCGGCCCGAACCGCCGGCGCACGAGGTCCAGGTCGGTGATATTGCCCAAAGCCTCGACGGTACGGTCCAACGGCGCTATCGTATTCGAGCCCATCACTCGGAGCAAGTAGTTGCCCTTGTCCAACCCCCACCGTTTGCATACGGAATCGAGGATCTCGGCAATGTAGCTATCAGCAGACGTGTTCATGGTGGTCGATTGCGCAGAGCCCTCCAAGTTGATAAAGCGGATCTTCAGATTCTTGGTGACCCCCATGCGAGGGCTAGCATGGGATATAGGCACCGCTGGCCGATCGGCCGGAGTAAGAGTGTTATCATTCAGCGCCGAGGAGAACGGCTGCCCCAAGATCGGGTTCTGACGAGGCATTTTGTTCTGAGCAACTGGCTGGCTTGTGGGAGTTGGAGCCGGAGATGAAGTATCGGCACTGTCTTCTGAGGGCACGGCCTGACTGTATGTCGGGAAACTGCGTTCGTTCTCCTCAAACTCGGACTGAGAAGCCTCCACGAGCGCAAACTCGTCATACTGCTTCCCCCGAGATCGGCCTCGGGCACCGGCCGCCCGGTTGTTGTTTGACGTGAAATCAGCAATGGGAGACGTTCGTCCAAGCGCCGGAAAGTCATATTCCACCTCGCCATCTTCAACCATTCGCAGGGTCCATCTGTTGACGGTTAATTTGCTGCGTTCAATAGGCGGACTGCACCCTTCCTCGGAATATCTCCAAAGAGCAAGGCCGATAGCCTCGGCCACTATAACGGGTGCTGGCTGCTCTGCCAATTTAGATTCTCGAGCGATCGGAAGATCCAGCGGATCTTCAGGCTCGGCAGAAAATGGTACATATAGCTTGATATTCAGCACATCGGTGAGACCTTTGCCCGAAAGGACGGCGAACTTCTCGACGGGGTTTGTTGGCGCGCGTTTGCGCGCGTTGAGAGCCTTAGAAAGCAAACTCACGGGCTGGACCGTGCTGATGGGTCGCGGCGGTGGCAGATCTTGCAGTTCAGGTGCAGGGGTTTTGGGCTTCCTCGGGGATGCAGTCTGTGATCCTGCACCATGCTGTAGTCTGTGCATCAGCGCAACGGGCGATGAAGAGTCCAAGCTGCCTGTTATACCAACGCCTCCCAGAAGAGACGCGGAGCCGGCCGTGGCATCGAATTCCGAAGATAGAGCAGAGCCCACGGATTCAGCTCCCGAATCCTCCGCCTGCTCATGAAGATCCTCAATCGTTCTATTGCCGGCGAGCCTCCGCCCTTTACCCAAAGGCTCTATTACTTGATCCTGGCCGGAAAATTGAATCTGGCGTCTCTTGAAGGACGGATCCATCTCGTTCTCGGAAGACAAATCACTGCTGGTCGTCGTCGTCGTATCTCGTCGCGGACGTTCACCGACCGAAACCGCAGTGCCCAATGACCCAGTACGGTAATGAGTACCGATCGTAGGATGTGACGGAGACGTAACCATGACTTGCGGGCCTTCTTGGCGATCAGTTGTACGTATGGGAGATGATCCAGCCCGTGTTCGTATCGGCATCTTGGGGAATTTGATCTGACGAGAAGCTCTGCGGAATGTCAGACAAAGCACCAAATCAGCAGTGGTTTAATTACCGACCTTTGAGCACTCTCCCCGTCGTCGTCACTTTCGTCGCTGAGATCACTACTATCCTCATCGTCATCCTGTTTCTGCTGCTCTTGCTGCTGGCGGTCTCGTCGATGCGTTCGTTTCCCAGCGCGCCCCGGAGGCCGACGCCCGGTTATACCCGCGTTGCTTTTACCGGTGACCATCCCCCCTTCCTCGTCGTCGCCGCCATCGGCCAGCCCAAATCGTTGCGCATCATGTTCGTGCCGAGCACCGATGTTATAGTACTCCGACGATACAGCAGCTGTGGTAGGAATGGGAGGGGAGTATGTTCTTTTGATAGAGGCTGCGCTTTGAGCGTTGGGGTTTGTAGAGGCCGAAGACCAGCCTGCCGCGCGGAAACCGGGAGTGTTCAGGACGGAGTTGTTCACGTTGATAAGTCGGTCGCCTATGCCGTCTTTGATCGTGGACAAGTAGGATGTGCGAAGCTGCCATATCGTGAAACTGAAACGCGTTTAGCCCCCAATCTGAGTTACGTGAAGATCACAGGGAGGTCAGACGGCTAGTGATGCGGAGCACGCATCCTAGAACATACTCTTCGTTGTGAAGCAGAGACATTTTGTAAGCAACTGGCGCGGTATCGCGCAACTCCAGGAAGATCAAGACCAAGTCAAGGAGATGATTGCGCGATTTGTGGCTGAGAGGACAAGGACAGTCTCGTCGGCGCTCGAATGAGCATGGCCTCAGGTGCGGCGTAAATGGGCCAAGAAGAAAGTCGCAAGGGCGTATGAAAGGAGTGGGTTCCCCCTAAACAGGGCCAGCCTGATGGAGAAGGGATAATAACAAGAAGAAAAGGGGATTTAAAAAGAAAGGCGAAAGAAGCCAGGAACCAGACTGAGGGGTTGTTTGTCAAAGCGGGAGGAGGGCGTAGTGAGCCGTGGCGGCCTGGTGGCTCCGACAGGAAAGCAATCTGCAATTTCTCCGCAGATCAGCCAAGACAATCTTGATCGTCTCCAGACTAACATTAATCTAACTCTAGCTGAGGCTCAGCCAAACTACAGCCCCGATCATTGGATATTCACCCAGGAAAAGGCAGTACAATTGGAATTAATCATTTCTGTCCACATAAGGCGCTACCGTTAGAGGGTACATGAATAAATGCAGATTACAATACAACCCCAAAGGTCGGGATTGACGAAAGATCACCAGAAGACACGCCTCAAGTGGCCTTCGCCTTGGGTTTTCGGCCCTTGCCCTTCTTTGGTTTTTCTTCGTCATCGATAGAATCATCGTTGGCTTTCTTTGCCTTCTTCCCCTTACCAGCGCCACCCTTTGCGGTTTTCTTGGGCACTCGGACATACTTATCTTTTTTCAAGTCAAGTTCTTCACTTTCGTCATCCTCTTTAGTATCATCCTCTAGTATCTCTTCGTCGGACTCTTCAATGGCATCTTCGATGTCGGGTTTCTCCTTCGGCATCTTCTTCGGAGCAACAACATTGCTGGCTTTGATGAAAGGAAGGGGATGCGAGCGCTGGTTGTAGAGGCGTGTGAACGTGGCCTTTGTTTGGGTTTCCAGCTTGACGTTTGACTCGTCCATGGGACCAAGCCCAAGCTCGACAAGGGCATCCCAATCCTCGCGAGTAAGGAAGTAGCTGTCCATAAAGTCGATGACATCGTCCACGCTGTCCTTGCCCTCGACCATTAACCGGCGGACCAACTTATCCCAGATAAGAGGTAGGTATTGCTGTCTAATTTCGTCACGGTCTGCAGAAGAACGAAGACGCATATGGCCCTGGATTTCTTTGATCTGTCGCCAGAGTTTTCCTGTGAAGTCCATATTAATAAGATGTACACAAAATCAAGGGGTAGCCTCAGGAACAACATACCTTGTTTGCTGTTCTGTCCTAGCCAGCTAGTGAAACCAGGGCGTTCCATCATGTTGCCATAAGTGAAACTTGCAGGCCGGACAAAGCTGAAGACGGCATGTGTTGGCATCAAACTCCATTGCTGTTGTGAGCCATGAATCATTCTGTCGACGAGATCACCGTCACTAATACTTGACGCCGCATTGTCCGCCAGTTCGAGCAACTTCAGCTTTTGCTCCTTGCCTTGATAACCGCCGCCCAAGGTAGGTTTGGTCCTGAGATAGTTCTCCTGGAGCATGAGATAACTGAACTCGTGGTCATTGAAATAAAGTTCAATCTTGTCATTCAGCGTAGACTTTGAACTGGGCGAGAACATCTGTGCGTTCAAGATCTTCCCAACAATGTCCCAGGGTTTCAGGATAACATGTTTTTCCCAAGCTTTGGACATTTCACGACCTTTTTCGTAGTCTAGATTCTTTTGATCCAGCTTCACTGTTGAAAGCATGTTGATAATTTGTCGGATATCGGCGTGTGTTCCCTCAATGAGACTGTCAAGAACTGGCGGAGGAATTCTGAGGCCTTCTCTGAAACAGATGGTCGAAAGTCTGGACCTGATTTGTTCTACTGTTGGGCGTCTGAAAGGGAGCTCAAACGTAACGTGATCAAAGGGCTTCATTTTCGGAAGCCTTCGTTCGTTGCAGATGAGAATAAGCGGGATCTGTGTTTTCTTAGCGATGGAGGCCAGCGCACCCACGCCACCGCGATCTCCAGCAGACATTCCATCGACCTCGTCCATGATTAGCACCATGTTCTTCTTGGTGCTTTCCACCTTACTACCAGCGCCCGAGAAATAGCCCTGCAGAGATGTTGTGTCCAAAACACCGTGAAGGCCAGTCTCGACAAGCTTCTTACTTCTTGTATCACTGGCGTTGGTCTCGACGATATCAAATCCTTCGAGCTTTGCCACTAGATGTGCTGCAGTTGTCTTTCCAATACCAGGGGGTCCATGGATCATGACAGAGCGATAGGTCCCGGATCCATCTTTTCCAGGTCTTGAGAAATTTGATTTGGCATTCTTCCGCCAATTGCGAAGCCAGACCTGGAGTTTTTCTACAGTTCCCTTGTTGCCGCAAATCATGTTCATCGAAGTTGGTGCATACTTGGTAGTCCATAGCAAATCGTCGGTTTTAGCGGCGGCTGTTTGAGCAGTAGTTGTTTGAGCGGAAGCTGATTTGGCGGCAGCTGCTTTAGCCTTGCGCTTTTCTTCTTCTTCCATCTCAGCGGCCATGGCACGGATTTTATCCTCCTCCACCTTCTTTTTCGCTTCATACTTCTCGGCCGCCTTGCCATCTCCACCATTGGCTGGCAGCCGTCGGATGAGCTCGAATAGTCCCTCTTCGTTGATCGTCTTCAAATTATGTTGTTTAATCGTGGCAAGCTTTTTGGGTCCTGCGTCGTCCCCTAAAACAACATAGCTTGTTTTGGAGCTGGGAGCCCCAGTGACTTTACCGCCATACTTCTTGACCAGTGCTTGCCCTTCGTCACGGCCTAGGTTGCCGAGGACACCAGTGAAGACGAAAGCTAAACCCGCAAGACAGTTCTCTGCACCAACTGGCATCTCAGTACTCCCAGAGCCTACAGGATCCCGCGATCGCTGGGCCTGAGCGGCGAAATTGAACTTGGGCTTTTCCCCTGATTGAGGCGGCGGCGAAGGGGGCCTGACTATCGGAATGCTGTCGAAAATGTCTTGAATCTCTTTGCTCTCAGGCCGGTCGTCCGAGGGAGAGGCCTTCTTCTTCTTGGCTGCGGGGGTGGAGGGTGCTGATTTGGAGGGAGCAGCCGCCTTCTTCGTTGGACTGGGTGCTTCGTTGTCTTCATCCTTACTTAGGACTTCGGATTTTCGTTTCCGGCCAGGCCGTGCTGCTGCCGACTTGGTTGCCTTGGTCGGTGCGATATCTTCCATGACCACGTCGTCGTCCTCCGATTCCTCAACGGTGGCTCGTTTCTTGCGTGTCGACCTGTTCGAAGACGCTTGAGCTGGTTTTACGGCAAGCTCCTCAAGGTCGCTATCGTCGTCGCTATTCTCGGCTTCCACGTAGTCGTCATCTCCCTTGCCTGGTTTTCGGAACTCTTCTGCGTGAATGTCATCGTCGCCAAGCTCATCATCGTCTAGTACCTTTGTAGACTTCCTTGTAGACTGACGGGGTTTCCGCTTGGGAGACTCTTCAGCCACCGCTTGCTTTTTTACTTGCGGGGACTTCTCGGCCTTGCGACTTTTCTTGGAGTCATCGGGGGATGGTTCGGGTTCTTGGACCGGTGCGGCGGTACTGTTCTTAGCAGGACGTCCCTTTTTCTTGCTTGAGGCGAAGTAATCCGATGTGGTGGTTGGTTTACCCTGAGAGGCTTCCGGTTCTCTAAAACCAGAAAGAATTATTAGAGAAGGTTGACGACGGCAATTAAGGGATCGGAGTACCGACGGTTTGCTGGGTGTTTTGGGTTTGGGACTTGGAGCTTTCGCTACCACTTCGTCTTCATCCTCACTATCATCCACAACTTTTCTTCCACCTGCATCTGTCGTCAATAGGACAATTGAAGATATGTCTTGAGTATCAGATCTTACGTCTTTTCCTCGGGGCGGGTTCCTAGTGAGAATATGTCAGTTGAGAAGCTTATCAAGCTATACTGCTGACCACAAAACCATCAAAAATGCTCAAATTGGGGGAGTGCATACCTCTTTCTTCGCAGGCTGCTTAGCAGGCTTCGCAGGAGAGCTATTGGAGCCTTGGCTGGACTTCCCGCCAAAAAAGTTCCTAATATCAGCAGGCATGATGATTAACTCAGTAAGACCATGACTCGAAGTGTTAATAAGAACACAGCCAGTAAGTCTGACTTTGTAAAAGCTTTAGCACAAGCTCCTCGCAACGACAATGTCAAACTGTCAGGCGCGATAAGCTCCGGAAACACGACGCGCTCGCTGCCTACACGAAGAGACGTGACCTAATTAGCTTATATAAGCAGAGTACTGATGGCACGTGCGCCGCGCTTCTTGCCCGGTTGGGATGGGGAATATCGGACTGGCAGATTCGCCGATGCTCAGAGTCGCTCCGCTTCGTCCATCCTTGTTTAATCGGTACGAGACGGCCGTGAGCATCTGAAATGGCAATGAGACCGCAGACCAAGCTCTTCTCCGGGCTTCAGATGGCCCTTTTCCGGCCTACGTGTTCGTTCCCCCCTCACGATAGAAAAGAATTTTCCTCTTCCGCGGCGTTTGAAACTGACTGATATTTATCGCAGGTTTAACGACGCCCTCTCCGGCCCAGTCGCTATCACGATGCTTTTCGACGACCTCGCCAGCCCTTGACTGGCTTACTCCGAAGTTTATGGAAAAGTCGAAATCGCCCAAGGGTCGTCCGCATGTCGCAACTGGTGGATCTTTCCGGGGTACAACTGTCGTCTGGGGTGACTACGGCTTGCGGATGAAGGACCACGATCGTCGACTGCCGGCCAAATCGCTCAAAATCGCAGAGGAGACGATTAAGCGACGTCTGAGAGGTATGGACTACACGCTCTACAAGCGTGTGAGTGCCAACTTGGGTGTCTATACCAAGGGCAACGAACAGCGTATGGGTAAGGGTAAGGGAAAATTCGACTACTGGACGGCGAAGGTTCCCGTGAGCAGAATTGTGTTCGAGCTCAAGGGTAAACTGCACGAAAAGGTCGCGAGGGAAGCTTTTCGATTGGCTGGCCACAAGTTGCCCGGTATGATATTATACCTCCATTAGCAACAGAACGACACCTCTGTGGCGAGTGCTAATCATACAACCTAACTACAGGAATGTGGGAATTTGTGCAAAAGGGAGATCCTCCTGTCGTCGGAGTGACGAAACTCGGCAACGGCGTGACTCTGGAAAGTCTCAAGCGGCCACGCAGAAGCCCGGCCTTGGGCACGGAAAACCTGGACACGCCCCCCAAATCGACCTCCTCTAGCCCATCCGCCTCTCAATAAACGTGGGCACACCCATGCCACCCTCATCATGTCATTTATATACCTCTTATGCCCCCACCCCGGAACCAGGGCCATATCCTTGCTCCCTCCTACTCTTCGCTGCCTCGGCGTCACCTCGGGTCTCGGGCTTCAGGTCTTGTGTATAATATTCTCAGCTTTGGATTCTCTTTGCGTACTTTTCCTTCGCAGATGTCGAATGTTCTCATACACGGAGTTCAATAGAAAGAAAGTATGATCGACTGTACCTTTGTCTGCGTATCCCGAAGAACTGGCAGTGGCTTCTCCCAGAGCTATCTTCCTTGCCTGCTCGGCGTCTTCTCGCCTCTCCTGCTTTTCCTTTATTTCAGCATCAGTAGTGCTGTACGGGATTCCTGGCTTTTGGCTTTTCGTATGCGCGGAGTCGCCTAGGACTAAATCAGCTCCATAGGCCCATTTTCGCAATCACGTTTCGTTGAAGCATACCGCCTAGTTGCCCGGTCTGCTTCGCCGGAGGCACTGTGTATTCCTTAATGGATTCGTATCTTTAACCCGAAGGTCTATTAGCTCGTGTGCCTATCGTTCGAGGGGACAGGAGGATAACGTACTGGGTGCTTTCGCCACCGGGTTGGATATCTACGAGCTGGTCGGACATGATGGGTAGGAAACGAATAGCAGATATAGGAGAAAGTAAAAAGCAAACAATGTGACTTAGTTCATGTAATTCTCTTTAACAGAAGTATTGAATAAAGAGGCGTATGTAGTTTGCTTGCGTCGGAGGGAGAGCCGAGTTCCATTTAAAATGGAGGAGGCACCTAATGACGTATCTCTCCCTCATGCTCGAGCAAGTTATGGCGGGACCCGACCTCCCTTTCTTGCGATACTACAACTGGAAATGATGACCATTGTAATTAACGGTGCATTTAATTATTCAAGCTAAGTACCCATTGAAGCATATCGTTTCTTACCTACCATTGGATCTCAGGAAATCTATTTATGTTGTTGAACTCAAACGCCACTATATCAACATTTTATTGTCTACTAACACATTACACTCATGCTAATCTCAACCTTAATTTAAGATACCAATAAATGCCACGACCGCTTTTGAATAAAAAAAATACTATTTGTATTGTACAATTCTCATCAATCATCGATTATCTATCCGAGTTTTAAAAGTCCATACCCATCAAGTAGCTATATCTTGGTGTTAGATGTTGGCCCTTGTGATACTAGGGAAGACGACAAACCTTTCATAAATACGCATGAATTTGGCAACAAACGCTTCGAGGTGGAAGATGACTTTCTGTATGGATTGTTAGCGCGGGGAAATCCAGACACGGGGGTGTCTTCTTACGCTGCCTTGCTTGATTCTGTGCTCGTAAAACGCCGACCACTTGATCACGTCGGGCTTCAGCGCGTCGTCAACTTTCGCAATGAGTTTGAATGTGAGTGTCTACAGTTTTATTAGTAAGGACCAGTAGCATGAGCTCTCAAGGCGATAATACCTTGATAATGGTTGTAGGTGGAATGCAATGCGTCAAAAGGTCATACAACCGCGCGCGAACCTGCAGCAATCTAGCAGGTGACCGCTCCGCCAGAATTTCGTCGGCAGTCAAGGAAATAAGAGCTTCCCAGTCAGGCGGCGGAACGGGCGTATTGTCCGTCACTTTCTCACTACATTTCGATAAGACGTTAGTGATGCGCTTTTCTCGTCTCTCCTCGTAGTAAGCCTACCTTTGAGCATAGACGGCCTCGAACATAAGTAGCGCCCGGCGAAGATTTCGTTGGCTGTCTTTCGCGATCCTCTTGTTCAATCCACTTGCCTCGGGCCAGCCTTCCCTCTTGCCCGCATTACTCAAGACAGAGCATATTTGCTCTTCTGTTGGCGCGGCAACCCTAACCAGCAGGGTTCGCGAGCGAATGGGGGCAATGATATTGGAAGTGCTATTGGCCAGCAGAATCAACCGTAGATTGGGACTGTATTTCTCCATGGTGCGCCTCAGCGCTGCTTGCGCATCGCGAGTAAGATGATCCGCCTCGTTGATCACGACGACCTTGAACCGTTGCTTTGCCGAGAGATCGACCTGCTGGGTCTGCGCAATCTCCTTCAGAAGTTCCTGGACCACGACGCGGTCATAGTTGCCGACGTCAGACGGCGTGATCTCAAGGTGATAGATGGAAGAGACGATGTTGAATTCCAATTTCCGATTACTTGTCGTCTGGAAGACTCGAGCGTCGATCTTGATCTTTTCGACTCCGGGGCCGTACAATTCCTTCAGCGTTGCGATCACACGGGTCTTTTTGCCCGCGCCGGATGGTCCGTAAACGAGCAGGTGAGGGAAGTCTCCACTTTGAGCCTATCATCGGTACAATTGTGAGAAATGCTCTTCCTGCCATGGATTGGGAACTGATGGGTTTTACTCACTAGGGACTTTAAGCGTGCGGACAGATCGTGGTGGTATGAGAGAGCGTCCAAAGAGCGCGGGCGCAACTTATCAACTAGAAGAGCCATTTTAGTAGTTTGTAGTCCTGCTGTGGTCTAATCAACAAGCTTCACTTTGGCTGACCACTGGACAAGGACTCTTCGAACGTTCGAGATAGCTTCGATTGAATGCAGACGCGTCGGTTCGTGACGCGCGAGCTTAATTGATGATCCGTGCGCACTGACTAAGCTTCGACAGGAGCCAATGATGACCCCCCCATTTTGGCGCATACATATGGATAGAATGCAGACTGCTACACAACAGTTGGTATAAGCTGTACTAATCACCCCATTGAAATGATCCCTTGACATTACTGATCAGCAAGTGTTTCCTTGACAGAAGATCGTGACAAGGAACTAGCTTTCCGCATGATGATAGCAATTTGCTAGTAGGGAAAACCGCGATAGAGTAAAACAAAATAATCCGAGCCCAGTGTTTGTAATATGTACATCCATGAATTGATATAATACAAGTGTCTCTCGAGGAATCGGACCTCAAAGAAGATGGTACAGTACAGTTTAGTTATGTTTTTGGAGAGGAGATTGGAGTTTCCTGGCTGAGGTTAACCCATCCCAATGCAGAGGAACTTGGTCCTGGAAAATTTCCAAACCTACCAGGTATTCACCTGAGAGATGACATGCGTTCGATGCACCACTTCCACAAGCACTTTCTAGGGCGCCATGGTGTCAAAGTAGAGTACGATGCATATGCATGGGTCGATGGAGAGCTGTCCATACAATATGTGCAATTAAGCCGACGGCATAGGCTTGAGGACGCCATTGTCATCGTATCGCGCTTCTATCATGCTGTTAGTGAACCTTGCATTATCACGCTCTGTTAGCTGATCATCTTACTGAAGAAAGTATACGAGAGCGTAATGGTATCGATCCCCTGCATTGTCGGATCCTTTGCGAAATCAGGGTCGATGAAGAAGAATACCGGCATGTCCACAGATTCTCCAGCATTCAGCTTTTGCTCTTCGAAGCAGAAGCATTGGATCTTGCTGAAGTATGGAGCGACTTGCCCGGGTGTGACACTATATGTCGCAATTCCGATGATATCCGCAGGACCATTGTTCGTCGCAGTATAGAAAGCCAATGCCGTTTCACCGGGGAGGACTCGAACTTCTCGCTGCTGTGGCGTAAACTTCCAGGGTAGGACGTCCGAAACTGAACCATTGAAGGTAATTCGAAGACGGCGGGAGTCCGTTACAGGCTTTACGCGATCCGCGGTATCGCCTTCTCCTGCACGGTGGGTGAGGATGGGTTGGCCACCCCAGCCGGTCTGCTGACAGATCTATAGAAGAAAAGCCGTTAGTTTCCGTTGATATCAGAGCGAGTTCATGGTGCGGGGATTAGCACTTACCATCTTGTAGAGAGGGACAGAGCCATAAGCGAGAGCAACCGTTCCCAGGATGAGACTCGCGGCATAATACCTGCCATTGAGATTAGAGGAGTCCAAGTGGAATAGCAAGAGTTCGGCATTACATTGTAGATGCATTTCGCTGCCGTGATTGGGGGGTATTGAAGGGCGCGGAGGCGGCATTTTTCCTCAAAAGTGGATTGTGACTGAAATACCTCCTTCCGAGGTCAAGCCCTTTGGATGTATTACATGCGGACGGTTTGAAGCCCGTTGCCGGCGACACAAACCGGCCCCACGAGCAGATTGGGCGGGCGAACATGGTTATAAATTAATGAGTTGCGGACGCAAATCGGACTACTCGGCTGATCACCAGCTTCGTCCAAGACAGGATATAGCAAGCACGTGATCTGGTCTTGGCATCGATGCTAGCGATAAGAGGATGATCAAGGTCCTTATTGAGAACTGGACCCTATTGACCAGACAAATGTTCTATTATGAATTTTCGATTTACTTGAACCTACTACGTAGAAGATACTGGAGAAGATGGCGTGAAATGGAAAACATTAGACCGAAACATGGGTTCATTTTTAGTATTATTGTATAGTATATTATGGAGTATGTGGTAATACAGATTCCGTCAAATGCAACATTAGACATTCTTCGACACCAAGGAGAAGGCATGAAAAGATTAAATGAACTAGATTGTCATATTACCGCGAATGCTACTTCAAAACGCTGGTTGCAATCTTTCCAAAGACACCTCGAACCAGTCTGGGCCGCTCTTGAAGACAAGTTAGAAGGATGGCAGCACTGATAGCAAATGTGGCGCGTTCTCGGTATTGATACTAGATTCAACGCAGAGATATTAGAATTGGTCCAAACCACAAGGGCAACTTCAAGAAGTTACACAAAAGCCAAAAATCCGGACGGTAGGCAGGACGCGGTATGGGGAGCGTGATCCATCGCTTGCGAATGAAGTGCTAAGGACAATTCAACTTTACCTTTTTATCATAATACCTTGGCAGCACAGTGGCTGCAGCCCTGGGTGCCACAAATAAGGCAATTTCCTGGCGTCTTCGGGCGTTCTCCACGAGTATACTCCAGCCACACATAAGACATCCGGCACCGACGCATAACCCGGAGTCCCACATCAAAGGCGTTACCGTTCCCTTGTCAAAGATTTTGGGTCCAAGTCGGGTTCGAGCGAGGCAGACTGAGTAATAAAAAATGCTCACAAAGGACGCAAGAAAAGAAGACGATCGCAAGGCATCGGAAATAGCTCGATAAATTGCTGACCTGGATTTAATATTCCGAAGGCGAAACGCAATTTGAAGGGGTATGTAAGTTGCACAAGCAAACTTAAAGGTTCGAACAAATCGATATACGGCATGTTTTTCGCAGCTAGGACCGCAGCCCATATGCACCATTTCACACGGTATAGGAACTGTCTTCGTTGGGTCCCCCCATTCCACAGGCCAAGAATAATCCTCGCACATGGATTGGAGAAGAGGAGCTTGGCCCGTGTCTTTTCCGTAGACGAAGGTCCCTCTTCTAGCTCGGTGAAGCGCCTCGATTAGGCGATTATCTACCTTTGCGGCCTCTCCGATCCATTTTCCGTAAGACCTCGGTAGCCTCTCGGGCATATAAAACCATGCCCACATCACTATTGCGGCACTGGCGGCAAATAAACCTGCATCAGCCAGCTGAGGCGCAAAGGCCTCCACGAGAGTCCAATGACCCTGTTGTTTACGTCGTAGTCGCCATCGCGCCCACGCCATACAGGCCATTGAATCCACTGCTCTAGTAAGACTGAAGAGAGTAAGATCCATTGTCCTACCGGCAAGCTGAGGATGACTATGAGCTGTGGGTTTACCGTCATGTTGCCCGAAAGCATCCTTTTTCCCTGGCTCATTGTGGCGTTCCTCAAGACGGCCTGGCAATGTAATAGGCTTCTTATTGAGGAGTCCAAAGGTGAACCAAGCGGAAACCAAGGTAGCAATGACCCGGATCAACCGCAGAGCTTTCGCTGAATTAAAGGTGTCAGCCCGCGAGCCAAGACTACGACTCGCACGCTGTAAAATGAGAAGGCATAGAAGCGGCAAAATACTGGAGCCCCCAACAAGAAGCCCGCAGAATGTTGGGAAGCTCTCCAGCTTTAATGAGTTCCCCAATACTAAAGACAGCTGTACCACGAAGTTAGCCGGTCAAATCTACTGCTTGTGCCATTCTTGTGAAGACCCAATGATTCTGATAGATGATTGCGACAAGGGTGGTAGTCTTAAAGACCGAGCCGGTGGATCGAAAGCTCAACGCATGGTTACTCAATAAATGATAAAGACATACCTCTTTGAGCTTCTGCTTATGATCCAAGTCATTCTTCCAGAGGCGTTGTAAGCATGAAATAATCCTGGGTGCAGTTGAGGATATGTGCCCTAATGCATAAGCGCGTAGAATTCTGCGACAACGCCGAATTAGGTATGTTAGCTCTTCGCTCCCTCCAATGATAGCCTTGGCAGTGTAACATGGCTTGATGTTGTAGATTGCATGAACGATGGGTCGAATATCTGATACTTACGGCTTGAAGGCATGGATGCTGACCTGAGGTCTGCGAGGAAGTCCTGCAGAGTCCATGGTTTTGAAATGCTGCTACTTCATGACCACGCTCTTAGATGTAAATCATTTCGAGAGACAAACAAACAAACACCCTACAGAGTAGTGTCAGGAATAACTGCAGGTTAACGGACGATCAAGCATAGTAAGGCACTTGTTGACATTTAAACGTACGTTTTTGGAGGATCTGGATGGCCAGCATTAATGGGCAGATTTAAGAAATCCCCAGCAAAAATGATATAACAGCAATGTCGTGCAAGTCCGACAGCATTACAGAACAAGGAGACGGCTAATACAGACAGCGACCAACTGCGCAGAGAGCACTCGGGTTTGCCTGACAGTCTGCAACCAAGCGCAAAGACAAAGCCGACCGCGGTGCCAGCAAGTGAGCAGGAATCTTTCGCGCGATCTTCCGTGGAGCCGTACACAACCGTGCGACCTAAGATTCGACCTCGGCCCTAGAGGACACGAAGAAAGCGGTTTGCTAGGAGCGGTTCAGGGGTAGGAACTAAACAGTTGGTTGACGATCCTCCGTATGTCAGAGTCTCAAACTCGGGGTTTTGTTAATGACGCCCGTGGAAACAACCCTGCGATTTCCAGTCAGGTACACCTTTGTGGGGCATCAAAAAAGGCAAATTAATTAAACAGGAATTTAGAGCGATAGTTGGACGTACTGTCATCCACCCCGACAAACCTAAGCACGGAGTACTCCGTCTGTGTACTGTGTAGTATATACTGGGGTGGTAGGCAAGGGGGTTTCAAAGATTTTGCGCAAAAGAGACTTAGAAGGAGGGGGAAGAGGCCAAGATAAAAAATAAACAAAAAAGAGTTGCCCTCTTTTTCTAATCTGTCCAACACATTTGAGCTGGATGGTGGAAGGGAGCTGCACGTAGGGAACTCCGTCAGTGTATGCAGCCAGGCAAATTAATCGATCGGACTTGGAAATTGGGCCGAGAGCCTCCGATCCCTTCCTAACCCGATTTTACTATACCGGGACCGTCGCTGCCGGGGGTGGGTATGTATTTTTCGTATTGCCCTTACGTCACGCGACCTCCGCTGCAGCGCGAGGTTTTCAGCATGTGATCGACTCGAAAAGACCGACGGATTTCCATGCTCTGTCTCTCTCGCTCTCCACCATCTGCCCTATCTACGTCCTCGTCATCTTTCCTCTCTTTTCAACTCATGAGTCCCGAAGTGGAGTCACTAATTACTCACTTCTCTGCATGAATTGTCTGGGCGATAAATTAACACCTGGTGTTCTGGACGTCTGACTGACTTTCAAATCGCATCCACTTGTATTCCTCTGCTCCGCAGGAACCAATCCATATCGAGAGAAAAGGAGCCCGTTATTCCCCACGCACAACCTAGCCGTCTACCCCGGTTTAGCTTTTCGCGATTTCGAGCCGTACTATTGTCGGATTTCCGCTACTCAAGGAGATCAAATATCCTGCCTTTCCGCCCACGGAAAAAGGCATGTCCTCATCGACCTACTCCGTATTGCTCTCGACGATCGAGTAGCAAAACCTTCTTGAAGCTTTGAGCCACCCTCGAACTGTTGTCGCTCCTTATCTTATATTACCCCGATCATGAACATGAACGGATCCGAGGCCCAAAATGGGCGAAATACTCCCCAACCGGGCCCATTTGGTTGTATGTGCCTTTAGTTCAAACGCAGAGTTTTGCCTATCTCTAATCAGTCTTTCCTTCTCCCCAGATTCTTTCCTTTCGCCCATGGATACTCCTTACGAGCCCGCGCCTGCGCCGCCCCCAGGCCCGGCTCTACTTGACGACCAGGAATCCAACATGCTGGATAACTTCTTCACCACGATGAATTCCAACCAGTTCAGCAATGAATTCTGGCTCCATGGCAACCACAATAAACCTTTTGGCTCTACCAATTTCGAATGGTCAACTGAAATGCCCCCGACGTTCGAAGGCTCCACGACTTCACTCTCCCAACCTTCCGCCCCTCATCATAGCCTAGAAAAGCCCGGGTTTGGTGGGATGCCGAACAGTATGGGGACGAGCTCTGATATCTTTGCCGCCGCTTCCATGCTATATCACAACGGAAACAACGGGACCGAGTTTAACACTAGTGTTGGAAACCATTCTTTCCCCGCTTTTTCGGATGTGGATTTCAACAACATGAGGTCGAACAGTGGCGGGAAAGCTGAACAGCACAGTGGCCACATGCCCTCCAAACCGGTCCCATCGCGTCCGCGCGTACCAAGTGGCTTTCACACGTCAGAGATGCTTTTTGATGTGCGAGAGCCGATATCTGTTGAACAACAAGCTATTGCGAAAGTACGGCCTCTTCATTGGGGCTCCGACGTCAGTTTCATGGATCAAGGATACGTGGCACCACCCGATCAACCAAATGAGGAAGAACAAACGAAGGAGCTACTCGATCATCTGGACTGCTTCGAGCGACAGAGCAGTGCTGCCAACACCAGGGCTCCTAGCCCAGAGCGGACCATGGGTAGTCACGGTGCTTCCTGGACGGGATCAAATACCGTGGGGCAGCTCAGCGATCTACGAAGGGAGTACAGAGATGAGGATCCCTCGCAACCGAAAAAGAAACAAAGGACATTAGTTAAGGAAGAAGAGGATGACGATAATTCGGATCTCGAAAGTCCAAAACCAAAGTCAAGGAGATCAAGGGCTTCAAGCTACAATAAATCCAGGAGGATGTCCAGTGACGCGATACGCAAATCAAGGCTCCAGCAAAGCGCCAAGGCGGCCCGAGAGAATTTAACGGAAGAGCAGAAAAGAAGCAACCATATCCTCTCAGAGCAAAAACGGAGGAATCTCATCCGGCAAGGTTTTGACGATTTGTGCACGCTTGTACCTGGATTAAGAGGTGGCGGGTTCAGCAAAAGTGCAATGCTTACGCAGGCAGCAGACTGGCTGGAGGAGGTTCTGCGTGGCAATGAAATCCTCAAGGCACAGTTATCCGAGCTCAAGACTATGAATGGCTTGGTAATCCCGATGTGATAATTGCACTCTAACGAGACCACGATGCATATTTCTGTTTCCCACGACGCAAGACATGCGCTCACGCGCAGTCTGTTTTACATCCTAGCAATTCAGCGATTCGATAGGGTGCAATTTCAATATTTGGGATTGCGGGAGTTTCTTTTGGTGAACATGGGTTGAAGTTACGATATCCTCTACTGAACGGAATCCTGATCATCTCCATGACATCCGCTCATTCATCTTTATTCTGCATATCTTGTTTTTAGCACCACAATACCCTTTCCGGTTCGATCTCTGATGGACAGGTATCTTTTATTCAAAATAATGAGCGGGATAGAGAATACTCTGGTGAAATATATTCCCATAAAAGTGGCCTACCTGAATGTATAGTCCAATGTGTATTCTTTCTTAACGAACTTCACCTTTATGTATAAAGGAAAACGAAACTTCCAGAGAATAGTTATGAAAGTAATTCAGATTTCAGAGAGGTAACCATATGATAACTGTTGGTACCTAGTCGAGTTGCTATCTTGACACCCCGCAAAGTCCCAAAGTGGCTTAGCGCCATTTGCGGTTTGGTTGGCATGTGACGGTAACTATCCGGAGAGCTCGACCATCGCGTTTTCATTATTTGTTTACAACGATAATCTCAACTGTTACTCCATTCAGCACATACTTATTTCACTGGACGCTCGCTAAAACACGGTTGACTTGCAATCCTTTCTGACTCTCTACTCTACCATTTAGCCTACCTGCCAACTGCTTGACAAACCCGCAATGCCCCCTAAGAGAAAGCGTGCCAACGATGGTCAAAACGCCGATGACGGCGCGCGCAACAAGCGATATGCCTATATGAAGCCCCAAGTTCGCCAGGTCTCAGAGAGAACCATCAAATCCAAATGGTCTACACTTCCAGGGCCCGCTCAAGACAAGGTCCGGGACATGTTCCGGTCCCTTGAGCGCCCGGTCATAGTGCGACACCAAAATGAGCGCAAGCGCATTGAAGCGCAAGCGGCTGTCCAGGTTGTTGTGAAAAAGTGAGTCGCCTCAATCGAGTGCGCTTCCAGTCTCGCTTGGATTTTGCTGACCGTTTTTTTGTGAAGCCTAGGAAAGCGTTTACCTAGAATGCCATTCCCGCCAATTTCCAAAGACTCGGTTTTCGAATATGAGACGGCGCTGAAAGAACACGTACGCTGCCCCTATGCACACCGATACAAAACTGTACTGACTTTTTCAGTCTTCCTTAGAGGCTAATCTGGCCATGGTGAAGGATAGTACGGAACTTCTGAAAGCCGAGGCCGACCGAGAAGAAGCTTTACTTGCAAAGGAGAAAAAGCAACTACAGGAGATGGAGAAGAATGCCAAGCGAGCGGAAATGGAAAGGAAGCGACAAATGAAAAACGTGAGGACAATCTCCTATTCTGGTAGGGAGGATGACGGCTAACTTTTCTCAAGGAACATCCTGTCCTCCGCCAACTGAATGATGCCCCTAGCACGGAGCACCGGGTACTAGCGGATCTCAAAATTGCCGGCGAGAAGAACCCTCAGCTAACATTTGATGGGGTATGGCTTAACCTTCCATTTGCGCTTCGTGGTACTGACACATTTGCCAGCTTGAGGATGATCCTGATACATTTGGCCTGTTGAAACAACTAAGTGGCCACCTGAATTCAATCCAAAATAATATCACGCCCCTTAACGGTCTTGCGGGTGCAATCACCCGATCGCAAATCGCCCTGAGCTTGACCTCGATGCCTCAAGACTGAGGAGTCTCAGACCGCCGAAGGAAAGCCAGAAAGCCGATGAATTAACGGGATCGCATATATCCCAGGTCTCTAGACAACAAATCAATCCGACCCGAACACACCTGCATGCGTGGAGTGCGACCGCCGTACAACAAGAAGCTGGGGACGATAACAAGCACCCTCTATTGCTACTACTATACGCAGTGGTAATGACCAGTTGCAGCCAAGGCCTTGTCTCGTCTGTCGAGATACTGGGGTTTTCGCTGCCTACAATATGTCACTTGCAAGAACTCTTACTGGCTCTCACCGGTCGCTAGGTTCGAGTAGGGCCAGTTAGACCTTGCAGCACAGCTCGAGAAAAAGGCCAAGAGTCAGGCGTTTGTCATGCGCGCGAAGGAAACGTGGCTGTGTATGGAAAGGGCAGGGCGTACTGGAATCTGTCTATAATGCAAAATAGACCAATGCAAATACGTGGAAACACGAGTAATAACAGCCTACCAGTTTCAAGTCATTCACTCCGTGTAATTTGAGAGTCTCCCAGCAGTCCAAGTAGAGTGAAAGTGTAGTGCCCGAGGTAACTAAAATCGTGGCACATGGCGTTGGCCTAGCGATTTCCCCAAATGCGGAGGAGCTCGGGAAAAGAGGGCGGCCGCCCGGCGTCAAGTCCCGCTCTCGGCGGGGAAACCCAACCCTGGGAGAGTCGATCGCATGCGCGCCTATCCTCATTTTCAATTTCCCGCGGCACCTCGAACGGCGCATACCTGCTACAAATGACCTCCATCCCTACTCCGCACTGAATTTTGGTCTATGTCTGCAGCTTACCGCCCGCCCGGCTTCTTTCGTGTTTCAATCGACTCCCACCCCAGCAGCGAGCCGGACTCTGCGCAACCACTTTGCGCCTAGCGATCGATGACCGAGAAAAGCGCGCATACGGCCACCGGCCCCGACCAACCATCGAGCAATGGGACGACAGAGCAATTAAAACTCAATATGTCTGAAGGTGAAAGAATGAGGCGAGAATCCAGCGCAAGAGACAGCGTCCAAACCTCCCCAGTGTCCAAGCCTGAGAACGGCGCTGCGGCGGCTTCCTCCAGTCCGAAGAAGCGTCGCAAAGTTAATCACGGTAAGCAAACCGCTTTGCCAATGCTTTTCTACAAGGATGATGGCAGCGGCTCCTCGCATTTGCTCCATCACACTTGTCCAGACCACGTTTGCTAACGATGTTGCCCCCGCTTGCAGCATGCGTCTACTGTCGACGATCGGTAAGTCGTTTTAGCCATCATTGTCCTTATTTCTTTCCCCTGATTCCCCGCGCACCGTCTTCTCGCGGGAATCTCCCTTTTTTTTGATTGCGGAAAAAATTTCGCACCAGGAGAATTTCTCTGAGGAGTGATTTGCTGACGGAATGGTACTTGTTCACGTGGCACAGCATATGACTTGCGACTCGGTACGACCTTTCTGAACTCTACCCCTACAGCTCATGCGTGTGAAACGTATCGCAAACCAGCTTTCAAAAGATTAGTTGCTGACTTGCTTTGTTTTGGGGAACTAAAGGAGCGACCCTGCACCCGATGTATAAAACGCAATATTGGCCACCTGTGTCATGACGAGCCAAGGGAACCTACGAAGCGGCCTCGGAGTGACCAAGAACCTTCACTAGCGGACGACGACGGCTCTTCAAACAATGAATTTTCGACCGTAATGCACCCAATGCCCCGAAGCGTCGATATTCAGGATGCTGTTGGCCAGCAAATGCCCACCCATGGGCTTTCGTCCTCGTCTGTGAATCCGGTGCAGCATGGCAACATCCCGGATTCTTCAGGGCAAGGGCTTGCGAACCCCCAACAGCGTAAGTTTGCAAAGTGACACTTTGATTTTTGAACAATTTGCTGACACAGTGAGGTAGTTCTCGGTTACAATGAATGGGTTGGAGGGCAAAGCCAATTCCAAGACATGCACACGTTCCATCCTTCATACATGTTCAATGCACATGAAGTCACGAATGAATACAATCTGCTTGGAGACTTCCTGAGCAACAGTCTGTTGGATGATGGGGCCATGTTCCAAAATGATGATTTACATGGGATATATTCTGACCCGACGTTGATCAACTCCATGGCTACACTCGGCGGTGGCTCCAATGCAACACTCCTTCGACAAGCTCAGCCTTCCCAGCCGGCCCCCAGCCACCAAAATCAGGGAGAACCCATTCAGCAAGGCCAGAATACCGTAGTGGGCAACGACAAAGCGAGGGAGACGTATTACATGACTGCAGCCGATCCCTCGGGCTCTGACCCTCCTGAAGAGCGGATGAACAAACTCCTCAAGGCCAAATACGATGCAGGCCTTCTGCGACCTTTCAACTATGTCAAGGGTTATGCCAGGTTGAACCAGTACATGGAAAAGCATCTGCAACAACCCTCACGTCAGAAGATTCTCCGGCAACTAGACAAATTCCGGCCTAAGTTTCGAGAGAGGATGCAAAGCCTCACTGATATCGAACTGATCTTGGTAGAGATGTGGTTCGAACGGAGTTTGATGGAGTATGACCGCGTTTTCGCCAGTATGGCTATCCCTGCCTGTTGCTGGAGACGAACGGGCGAGATCTTCCGAGGAAACAAGGAAATGGCAGAATTAATTGGTGTTCCGATTGAGAACCTGAGAGACGTGAGTTGCCTGGTAGTAACCTCTTACTTGTTTCGCTAGACTAATATGCCAATGTGCCACAGGGTAAGCTGGCTATACATGAAATAATCGTGGAGGATCAGCTTGTCAGCTATTGGGAAAAGTTCGGAGCGATTGCATTCGATAATACCCAGAAAGCTATGCTTACTAGCTGCACCTTGAAAAACCCCGAGTCTAACTCTCCTGGTGATGGCATTCCATGCTGTTTCTCATTCACAATACGAAGAGATAATCACAATATGTCGGTTGCGCCCCATCGGATTACATATCAATTGAATCGTGCTAACAGTTTCTCAGTCCGTCACTCATTATCGGGAACTTCTTGCCATCTCGGCGAAAGAGTAAATGATCATATGGGCTCAAAATTTGTTTTATAGGCGCCAGCAGATTCCGGGAATACTTTGTCTTTTTACATGGGAAATTAGAACATATTTTCGTGGGTTCTTGCCTATGCTTCGACTTTGTCGTTGAAGATTGTGGATATACATTCCTCACTCGACTTGCACTGTTAAATAAGAATGGAAAGAGTGAGGCCCTGCAAAATGTACCTAGGCTCCTCGCTCGCACCTGATCATTATTCGATGGATTTGGCTAGCCTGGTCAGGTGGACGGGCCTCAACTCTGCCTTCCTCTCAACCTCAACCTGTAGTCTACGTAATAGAGCCCACCTCCTGGCATCCTGACAAGCCCTTCCATCATGAAAATTGATCCGGAACCCACAGGCTATCAAAAGGCCACTCGTCCCATCATGGACCAGACACATCCAGACAGCCCACTAGCGGAGGCCATCATAGGTAAAGCCCCCGGTCCCATAAATCACCAGGTTTGTCAAAGCAGTTCCTCCTTCTAACTTGTCACATTGCCATAAGAATTTGCTAGGGAAATTCAGGCTCGGCTTTCTGAAAGCAATGACTTCAACGAGGCCCTCGACCACGATGCACTCTGTAACCTCGACAATTTCCTCGACATCCATCTGCCACGGGCAGCGGTCCCGCATGCTTTTCGTCGTCAAATGGATCACGAAGGTGTCCAACTGTGGAACATGTGTGTGCAGCGAACGCTACATCTTGAACATAAAAGGGATATGAAGCTGGTTTGCAAAGGTATGGCGATATGGACAACCGGATTCCTGGGCTTTACTGATTCGGCACAGTGAAATCCTTGGCCTATTTGATGATTGAAAGTGTTGCTTCGAGGCAGGGTGCAAGTAAGTTACTCTTTGCAAGCGGGCATGTTGAAGAGCTTATCATTGGCAGGAAGCTTTCGAGTTTTGAAGATGGCCTTGAGCGCGGCCATGGCGTGCGCGGGTATTTCTTTCCTTTCCTGTTTCTTCTTTAATCCCTCTATCTCTCTACTAAGGCTAACGCATCATTCCAGAAAGACATCAATTCGACTTGAGCCAGAGGATAATTGAGACGATAGCCGTGAGGCTAGATGACCTTGAGAAATCGATAACCCAACATGAACATCCCCAGCTACAATCAGTCACCGCCGAGTATTACATGCTTCGTACATACCTGGTTAACAAACCAATGAGCCCTTCTGGAGGATTTATTATCTAGCTAACAAGATGTACTAGTCTTGGTGCCGAGGAAGGCCCGATATAGCAGATCATCTGTTCTCAAAGATACCGGCAGCCCACTTTGACAAGAACCAAGGATGCGTACTAAACATATGCTATAAGATTGGCAACCTAGCACTCTTATCCCATGAGTATCATGCAGCTGTAATGTGGCTGGACAGAGCTTTGAAGGCATACGAGCAGCTGAGTAAGGGCTTACAAGGGCCTGACATAACCTTGGAGGAGAAGGTCTTGCTTGTCGCACATGCTTTTGGTAGGTTGCTTGCATTAATCTCTCGCACGGAGCAAGAATGCTTATTGGAACAGCGCGGGCTTGCCTCCATGTTGGCAATGGGGAATCAAAGGAGCCTCTCAATAGAGCCCTCGAATCACTACGAAGCGTGAGAATTGACATGTTATCTACGTCCTCCTCTAATGATTGAGCAGAGACATGGTGATACGTTTGCTGTTCATATCTTACAATTGGTGATACTCAGCGCCGAAGAAAGATTCAACGGCCAATTATTCTTGCAGAGTGAGTGCTGCAGAGTAGCATACGCACCGACAAAAGATCGATAACAGATTTAGTCGTTCAATCTGCCTTCAAGACAATGGAGTGTAAACACACCCATTTGACCTTGTAATAATCTGCTACCTCAACCCAAGTATATTTCTAAATGTGAAGACAGACTCTTTGTCTATGTCCATAAATTGCGGGACTCAAAGTAGGTTTCTATACTATACTATCTTTCACCGCCAGACTGACACATAGTAGCGTCGAATGCTATGTCCAGGCACTGAAGCAGCTCATTATCGAGGGACTTGTTCCATTCTCAGGGAGAAACGTGATTGAGCTTACATTTATTCAGCTGGTCCGGACATTGACTGATGCAAGTATCGAGGTCCAACATAACCTTGATGTTTTACAGGATACGTCGCAAAAGATCATCAAAACGCTAGGCCCTTTGAGTGAGGAGGGGACACATTCTGCTTTGATTGTAATGTTGCAACATGCTAAGTTGAGGCTATATGCTTATGAAGATACAGCTTATCTGGAAGTATGTCGACCTCAAAGCGTCCACGGATGATACGTCCACTGCAGAAAAATGGTGCTCTTTCGTTCTAGAGCAATCGGTCTTTCAAGTTTCTCTAGATATGCGCGGAAAATTTCTGAGGTTAGTGTTTGTCATACCTGCTTACCTCGATCTAATAATATTTAGAAAATTGATCATCTGTGCTTTGAATAATCCGGGCACCTCCACATTGCATAGCACTTTCAACAAAATGCCAACTCAATGTCAACAAACCCCATCCACCTTATATCTCATGTACAAACATACTCTCTCACGAGGGGGCATTTCTGAAGGTATGTTTTGACCTTTTGCATGTGCCATATCTGACCTGTCAAAGCATCCACGTATCTCAATTCCCTCTGTGAGCAGGGGGATCAGGCAGATGTCTATCTCATGCCGTGCATAGGGGAGGCGATACAATTGGGCCAAAGTCTACACGCAGCCAAGATATGTGAGCGAATACTCGCAAGTCCAGATTCCAGTTACCTCAAGGCATTCGACGTCAAGAATCTGTTCCAGTATGATGCATCTCCCTATCTCGCTGAAGAAAACTTGCTAATAGCCGCTTCATATCCGTGCTCCATCTTTTGACCAACATTGAGACGTGTGACCGGGATGAGGAAATACGCAATCTACAGCAATCTGTATCCATATTTGAGGCCGGTAAGTCTTTTAAGAAAAGTTCCCGCGGTCATGTCACTCTAATTTTGAGAGTCCTAGCCCTCAAAGACGCCCGCAGGCAAGAAAAAGTCCAATTCTCATCCATCCAACTAGAATGGCTCTCTCGCAGAAGTTATAATACCGCGTTGCGACTTTTCAAAAATTCCCAAGCTAAGTCAGCCATGCAGCTATTCGGCATATCTACCAAGGTAAATCACACTCTCAATGCCCCTTAACATGCAAAACCCAAACTACCAACACGTTCAGCTCGCCGAAATACACCAACAAACCCTACCAGTAGAAGCCCAGCCCAATGCACGCCAACACATTCTTCTCTGCAATTTCCACCACGCACTTACAACAGCAATCACAGCCCGCAAAGCAAAGACCGCCTCCCAAAAGGTCAGCCCAGCCCATTCCTTCCCACCTCTCCCCAACAAAACACATACTCAAATGAGCCAATCTAACCAATCCAACTCAACCCAGAAAAAACACTATGAAGACCTTCACAATGTCGCAAACTACATCCACGCCTCCATAACGGAGCTCAACCCAACGACCTACCAAGAATGGTCACTCAAATACCGCGTCTTCCTAGCATTGCATTTTAAAGCCACCATCTTTCTTCAAAAATGGAATGACGCCGCCACGTTGATCGAGAAAGCAGGCCCAGTAACTGACGCACTACTCCCATCCATTATCATGGATTGTTTACTCTGTTCTGATGCTCCGGTGAAGGAGATGGCGAGGTTGGTCAAGGTATTGTTCAAACCCCTTTCCCCTCCTCCGTCTGTCTTTCAATGTCATATGTGTGCATATCGATCGATCTACACATCCACATACAAGTCCACACAGTCCAAACCAAACTAAAAAAAAACCCCATACCAGCCCATGTTTACACAAGAAACGAACGTACCAAACCAAACTAACCACCAAAATCAACCCCAAATCTTACAGATAACAATCCGCACCCTCCACACCTCCCCCTCCCCACACCTTGACCCCCAATACTTCCAAACAGCACGTCCGCGCTACCTCCGCGTCCTTTTCCAGCTCTCCCTTGACGCGAAAGACGACGCACTCGCTGAATCCGTGCTCGATCAGACCCTGGTTCTTGTTCGAGACGCGCACCAGTCTTCTCCGTCTCAGCCTTCGCCTCCTTCCGGACATCGATATATTTACCCCAATGAAGAGATACAATGGATGTCGACCGTTGGGTTCAATCGTGCTGTGGAGTTTTACCGCGCGTCGAGAGATGAGGAGTTTCGGCGATGGGCGGACAAGGCGATTGCGTTGGCGGACTTGATAGATGGGGCTCACAAGGGTGAGTTGGGAGGGTTGCTACGGCGGAACTTTGCGAAGTTGATTTAAGGAAAGGTAAGAGGGAGAAATTCCCGAGAAAGCCAGTAATCACATTGTATGTAGGTTTATGAGGATCAATTTGTGTTATGAAATAGGAGTTGAGGTTAACTTGAGAGATAACCAAATCAATATATTTAGCATTGAACCATGCTGTAACAAGACGGACCTTTTCAGAGATCCGTTCGAAAATGGGGTATCATGTGGAAATTAGACGGAAATTAGAAAATGTGCATGAAGAAGGGGTCTAGAAAAGGCAGTGATCCCCAAAAAAGATATGAAAAGAAAGCGAAGGCAGAATGACCGGAGGTAAATGAAGTGAGTGCAAAGCAGCCATATGCGTTCTTGTACAAGAAATGCAGAGCAAAAGGCGTACACGAGTGTTTGCACCAGACTCCGTAGATCGCTATTGTACCCAGGGAAAGAAGATATCGAAACGAACACCGGAAATGCAAAAACGCAATATGCACTTGGGGAAAAACCATCCTGGGCTTTTTCCAGTCTGGCGTACAGGAAGACCTTCCTATACAGAATGACCAGACAGTATAATGCAAAGCAAAAGTAAAGTGTAGAATCAGATAGAATCGAAATCGAAAGACGAGCGATGGAATGAAATAGAAAACACGTAGTTCTATCCCGCATTCGCATCAAAAGAATGACTTCTCAGGACCTTCTGTGATTCACGTTGGCCCAAATTTGGGGTTGATGGCACCCGACGAGCTGGCTTATTGGGCGTCGGAATCGCTAGCATTTCATTTTCTTTCCCGCTGCTATCAGTCTCAGCATCTGCGCTATCGCATGCTTTCGTTCGAGAGGTCAAAGCCCTCAGAGTGAGGTTCAATTCCCGCTCCAGTTCTTTTTGAGAATGAAGACTATAGATGGATCCGTTGAGTTTCTTTCTATAAGATCTCAACGTACGGCAAACTTGATCGGTAGACGTGTCTAAATTTCCAAACTCAGTTCTGTTAGAGCTTCGAGTACGCGTACGCAGTTCGTGTGAGTGGCGAGCAGTGCTACTTGTATGCCTGCTTTTCTTTCCAAATGCGGACTTGGGACTCGACGGCGAAGGCGATCTGTGTTGTTTCTCAAAGCGACGACTCGAAGTAGAAGATCGATTAAATGAAGCGTAAGGCGGAGTTGTTGGCAATGAGTGACAGTGCTTCCCAGATGAAGGAGCGAGTGAAAGTTTTGACAGTTTCCGGGACAGCGGTGGAGAGTGTTCGCGCACTGGAGTTGGAGTGCCAGGTAGATTTTCTTGGCGATGAAACCCAGCAAGGTCGGTACGAGACAATAGTTTGCGCAGAGGAGGGTTGGAAGCAGATAGTTCCTTCGGAGCTGTGTCTTCATCGGTTCGCTCTTGACTCTGCAGCGGCTGCACTGATACGTTCCAAATCATAACAATACCATCAATGCCTGAACTAATTAAAGTCCGAGGGACGGGTTGTTCGTGAGAACATGACTCGCGTTCGAGCAGACAAACGTCACTGACACCCTCTGTATGGCCAAATTCACCGGTAAGAAGAGCTGCCCGTTCTATATCGTAAACGCGGATCGATTTGTCCGTCCCCGACACCCCAATGAGAAGCCTGGGGCTCTGTCCTGGAACTTCTTCGGCAACTGTTAGGGAGCCCATAACGACAGTATCACTGGAGTCGGAGTCGGCAGGGCGAAATGATTGCAAGAGGCGGCCAGTAACGATGTCGTAATGCTGGACACAGCGGTCTATTGTGGATACGACGACAACTTTTGCGTCTTCGGGGGCCAGAGTCATAGAAATCGGAGACGCCTTCAACGTGATCACTCTCGATACTAGGTACGCAATTTCTGTCGCCCCATTTTCCTCTCGGGTCACACGATCCCGAACACGGATAGTACGGTCGGCAGAGCCAGAGAGGAGCTTTTCACCGTCATTGACGAAGAGCAACTGGCTGATAGCTCCGACATGATCATCCATGGTTTGTATTAATTGAAAGTCCTCATCGGATTTTTGGAAGAGCTGGACCATGCGGTCACGTCCACAACTGGCAATCAAGCAGGAGTCAAAAGTCGAATGCAAGGCAATGTCTGTGATTTCGGCCCCATGCGCTCGAGCTTCATTTGTACAATTCCAGATTTTGCCATCCATTACCCTAGCATCGTAAGTCAGCAAAAGTCGAGATCCTTAAAGATAGGGGAGTCTTGTTACTACCTTAAGACACCAAATTTATCCCCTGCAATAAAGAGATCCATATTATCCGTCGTACGAAGGACTTTTAGTTCATTTGAAGAGTCCTCGCTACTTCCAGAAGCCTCTAAAGGGACTGTTTGGGTCGCTCGATTCCGTCCCCGGATGTCCCAAAAGTTCACAGTGCCTTTACATGACCACGTGAAAAAGTCGGCGTCCAGATCGTTTGGCAATTGCAAAGGTCGGACACCAAGTACAGCGTCTCTGTACCCAGGAAGGGAGTTTGCCGTATGAGCCAGCTCAATCTCATCACCCAATGCCTCAACGGGGTACACACGGATTGCCCTTGTAACATCGAGTGTCACCAGATGTGAGGTGAGATATCCCATACAGCTTATGGCGGGTTTTTTATCTTGAATTTCTGTCAGTAAAGACGACTCTGACTGAGTTGGCGACGGAGGTGGAATCGAGTTTTGTAAAATATTCAATGAGACGCTTTGTATTTGCCCATCACGGCCACCAATCCAGATGCAGGACCGATCTGAATCGACCGCCAAGGAAGTGATCCCGAAGCCCATGTGCTGAACGAGAGATAACTTTTGCGCGCCCTCGTTATCGTCGATAAAGCAAAGTGACCCTTTGTCTGTGCCTACGACGGCAGCAGTATCGGAGACGCTTGCCACGCTAGTAAACGTGCTCTCCGCCAACGTTCCTAGTAAGCAATTTCTCCCTGAAAGTGCCTTTGGAGTAATATTCGGAGAGCTCGGGGTCGACTCAAGGGTTAAGCGTGATTTCGTAGGCGATCCGGGCCTTGCGTCTGCAAGTCTCCAGACTTTCACATGTCGAACTCCGGCACTAGAAGTGTTTAGTATCAGATGACACTACCTTGGAATTTCACAGCAAGACATACGTGATCAAAGTTTGTCCCATCCAACACATGTCCCGAATGTGTGCAGTACACTTATTGGTCGAATGGAGCTGCGCAGCGCCATTTTTCGGGCTGATCGACCAGACAAAAAGAAACCCGTCATTCGCATCCCCCAGCGTCGCTAAGTTCAAGGAGTTGGAGCTGAAAGCAAGACTGCGGACCCCAAATGTATGGTCGTTCATAATAGAGAGAGGGACGTCGGAGGGGCCATCTTTTGCCGTTGAAAATATCAGAATTCGCGGGCTATAACCGGTCTGGGACACGTTAGCAAGTGCATCTAATCGTCCGAAGAAAAATCCATCACTAACCTCCCCAACTGCAAGTAATCTCCCATTCGGACTTATAGAAACACCAGTAACCGCCTTCACTCTTTCTCTCGATGACCAGGGTCGGGGGCCGGCACTTTCTGTCAAATCGCTCGAAGGAGATCCATTGTGGACACTGGCGCTCGATGAAGGTCTCAGGCTTGATAGAGGCTTCGCACGAGTGTCCGGGGTGGTAGGAGGCGTGGACTGATGGTAGTATGAGGTGACTGGGTTGACGCTGGACACGGAGGGTCGAGCTCTGAAAAAGCGTTGATTCACGTTTCCTGCCTCGTCCACTTCTGCCAACACAGCCGCAGAACCGGCACAGAAAGCAAAGGACTTGCTTTGATCGTGACTCGAGAATCCATTGGGGGTGGTTGTGGTGGTGCCGATTACCGTCTGGAGAGTTAAAGTACTCTGGTGCAAGGGAGGTTTGTTGGGGGTGCGCGGCGGCGGGCGTAGATTGGGCGAGTTGGAAGGAGTAACTCGGAGGGACGATCCGGGGCCGGATGGTTTGCTTCTCGCGCTCAACGAAGTGTATGCCATGGTTAGCAATGGGTGTTTTCAATCATCCACTGTCTCTTGAAAACAGGGAGGTCTTCATTCGCATTGATTGAGTTGGTTGTATGGGTGCGGTTTCTGGCCAAGTATCCAGCAAGCTACTTGCATTGCCCACAAGTAGCGTGCGCGAGAAAAGCAAACGGACTAGAAAACGGGAAGGAACGAGAGAGTTTCTGATCTATATCTTTATGCAGGCGAGGAATGTTTTGAGCACGTCAGATCGACTCGATCAAGTTTGGCGGAAGAGGCGTTTTGCGGTCGGCCGGGCAGATATGAAGAGGGGAAGAGTATCGGAGATTGCACATGAAAAGACAAAGAAAGAAGAGGAAAAAAGAAAGAAAGGAGATTGAGCGAGAGAGAAGTGAAAGCTAAGAATAGCAGTAATGAGCGACGGTTGAAATTAACGAGAGAATGTAGGGGAGTGTTTGAGCCGGGAATGAAGCAAAGAGTGGACACGGCACTGTCTATCTATTCATGTACAGTAGGTGAACATGAGCTCCAACATTCCAGAAGGCGGAGAGCCAAAAAAATGATTGACGAACCTATCTTCGACCCTTGGCGCTGGGATGGAAGGATCTGACATTGGGCAGAAAATAGTCTAATTAAGTCCGCTTAGCTCGAGACTACTTTAGTAGGGAGTAGCTCAGTAGATCAGCGCAGGAATGGGACTATAGATCGTTTTGCTAGTCCGGAATATGATCAATTCCAACGGCGGGGAGGTAAAGTGAAGGGGGATAGATAGATAGGAGGATGCAAGGAGTGCCTAAGCAGCAGAGGAAGGGCAAAGATTCCATAGCGAAGAATCCCCGGCATCATGCCAGGGAGGGGAGGAAGGAAGAATCGATGAAGTGTTGAGGCCGGTGGATCATCCTCAGGCCGCCAAGTGGTCCCGCGTCATGTGGGGACGCCAATCCTGCCTGAACGGGAAGTCTCATAGAGTCCTTGTTATTTGTTATGGAGTTTACGGAGTACACCGTAGAGTAGAGGATTGCTCTTGGTTGATGACGAAGATAGTAACAATCATAGACTTTAATCTGCCTAGCAGGCCCTTGGACCAGGTGGGGTGGTTGAATCCAGCCCTATTAACCTGCTCAATGCCCCTGAAATGGAATGCCAGATATATTTCCTGCAGAGACCGGGACACCGATCAATCGATAGGTATAATCCAAAGAAAAGCTGTAGTGTGATGCAGGTTCCAGACCAGCTCAGATGGCCGCGTCAGTTATATGTTATATCAACACACCTCGTATACTATCTAAGGTTTGTCCGTGTCTAGACAGCTGACCCAAAGAGGAAAGCGTTCCTTATCGCGACAAGGTCACGTGCTGCCTATCTTATCGGGCGACGCCTCCCTGCCCCGTCGAGATTTTCCTGCGTCGCCAGTCTCCAAATTCTGGACTACAGCATAATCAGCCATAAACCCGGCTTGTTTGATTAG
Source organism: Aspergillus ochraceus (assembly GCA_004849945.1). Taxonomy (NCBI): domain Eukaryota; kingdom Fungi; phylum Ascomycota; class Eurotiomycetes; order Eurotiales; family Aspergillaceae; genus Aspergillus; species Aspergillus ochraceus. Next base: position 4,118,385 of record SSOS01000002.1, read on the forward strand.
TTCTGGGAAAATGTCTTCGCTCCGAAATCTGTTTCGCACTTGTCTTCGGGCCCAATTTGCCCACGAGTCTCATGCTCCTCTCAACTGTCGGAACCATTTGGTTCATCACGGAGCCTTCCTCCCTTACCGCAGATGTCAGAATGCGACGCAATTTAGTACACACTCGGGGCGACGCTCTCCCGAAGTCGACTCAGATATCATTTCACAGCAGATACTCTTGTCCAATACGGATCGGCCTTCGTCATCGCGGCGGCAAAAGAAGAAACAAGACCAGACAGATGCGACACGGAAGTCGAAACGCACCGCCAATACAGCAAAACCTCCAGCCCATGCTGGCTCCAAGTCTACCCAGAAACGATCGTCAGGATCCTCGCACACGAAAACACACTCAGCTACGGACCGAGCTCCCCTACAACCGAAACCAAAGAAGAAGCCGGAGGGGTGGCAAATTCAGAAGGCCGCCTTGAAGGATAAATTTCAGGACGGATGGAATCCAACCAAGAAACTGTCGCCCGATGCCCTTGAGGGTATCCGTCATCTACATTCTATTGCCCCGGAAAAATTCACCACCCCCGTCCTCGCGAAGCAGTTCGAGGTGTCGCCGGAAGCCATTCGACGGATTCTGAAGAGCAAATGGCGAGCTACCGAGGAGGAGTTGAACAATCGTCGCGAACGATGGGAAAGACGACACGACCGGATTTGGAACCATCTAACTCAGCTGGGTCTTCGGCCGCCAACAAGCCGTACCACATCCTCTGACGATGTCAGTATACCGTACGAGAAGCGTGGTGACGAGAAAAAGTGATGAAGATTTACCGTGGATAGCATACCTGTTATCAGGTGCTCTTCAAGTCGGGAGTTGGAAAGGTCCCACTGTATCTATACTAATTATGTATATACGTACGCATTAACCCTGTATAATATCTGATAGAACTGGATTAGTCGTCGGTTTGGTTGTCAGTCTTCACATGCTTGATCCTGGGAATGGTCGTGTCTGGAACATGGCGAAAAGTCGAGGTCGTTACGAATAACTAATATAATACTGCGCGATATAAAATGCCAACCTATGCAGTAATAAGTAATTGAAGCTGTTGCTTACCTACGGAGTTACGGAGTAGACAGGGGCGCACCGCTGGAGTAGTTCGGCCGTCATGCAAGTCCGCAGCCAAACGAACCGCGTCGCCGACAATCAGGCCGGGGGACTCGACCTGCGCCGGGTCTGACTTCCTTCCGCTCAACTTTCGTCCCTTCTCGCCCATTCTGCCCATGAACATGAACATGAACGTGAACGCGACCATGGCTCGCTTGATTTGACAGCATGCCCTAGACGGCCTTCTATCTTATGTATTTTCATTCGCATTGTACCATACCCTTCTGCGCTTGATCGCAGACTCCGGTGGCGGCTGGTTCCCACCTCTCTCCCTCCAGATTCTTGATTCCTACCTTTCTCCGTCCATATGGTGATTTTTCGACGGTCGCCATGTCATCGGACATCCAGGTCTTCGTGAAATGGAAAGATCAGACCATATTTGCGGGAGAGGACGTGGAATGCACAATTACCTTCAAGAACGTCGCAGATGGTACCGGCGAATCGAAGAATGGCGGGCCACACTCGCACCAGAGGAAGCAGTCCCGAGCTGCCAATGTCACTCCTCACTCGGATTCCTTCTTTTCCCTGAAATCACCTCAGAATCTCTTTTTTAATAATAATCGCCGCTCGTTTCCGTCGAGAAACCCGCACCACCGCATCTCTTCGTCGCTGAGCTCCCCGTTAATCGGCTCCCACAGCTTCCCGCCCCCCTCCACCCCCCGAAGTGCCTCGTCCTACGGCCATAAACACAAACGCTCCGTTTCAATTCTTTCGATAGATAGCGAAGGCGGCGGTGATAAGACCCCGAGGACATCCTCTCAGTTCAACCGTCCCCGGCCGACACGCGGCCATGGACGCTCTGCAAGCTTACAGGTTGTACCGAGGCGCTACGAAGGCTACGAGGAATCGCCTCAGAAAGGTACTCAACCCGCCCTTATAGGCGATCAATGCATGACAATCTGACCGTTTTGATCATCTAGCTGCGCGCTTCCCCTCCCGTGGCTTTCCGTCTCCTATCACCCCCTCCGCCAATGGCCCGAGAGTCGATGTAGAGCGGCTGAGTCGAACCAGCCGCTCTGGATCTGAAGTCGCTAGTCCTACCAGACCTATCGAATCACCGCGCACCCCAGCTCGCAGGCCTCAATTGCCGCCGATGGACTTCAAATTCCCCCCACCTGACGCGAACAACCTTCGACCTGACACATCACCCGCAGTGACTCCAAACGATGAGAATCCCAATGTGGCGATGATGGCAAGAATAAACGGAAAGGATGCATCGACTCTAGCCGCGCCGGGCCAGTTGCCCCAATTGACCAAGATAATGTCGACGTCGAGCTTGAGTGGAAGCCACAAGAGCAGCGGCGAGTTTTACTCAGCCGGGAACAACTCGTCCGAGACTTTGCAATCTGAATACACAAATTACTCCCTTCCTCCCCCAGGACCCGGCGGTCCTCGTCATTCGCGCCATATGTCCAGCTTTGAGCCTGTAGGCATGTCGCCGAATAGCCAGACACTGCTTATGGGATATGCGCAGATCAGTGCGTCGTTCACCGTGGATGGCTCATTGATACAGCAGTCCGCATTTGATGATGTAAAGCGCAAAGGTGTGGTTGGTGGACAGGGAAACACTTCTGGAGCTTCCAAGAGGCCCGGCTCGGGCGGCGACAAAGGCCGAAAGACCGGTGGGTTTTGGGGCGCTTTCAAATGGAACGCAATTGAGGAGTCCATAAATGGGCTCCTCTCCAATAACGAACTTGATGGCCTGCGGGACATGCGGGGAGTCACCTCGTCCAAGTCGATTCCGTTATTGTCAACATCTCAGTCGCTTCTGTTTGTAGATCTCCGATTGGCGCCCGGGGAAGAGCAATCTTACTCCTTTGCTTTTACCCTACCATCTGGACTCCCAGCGAGCCACAAGGGCAAAGCCATCAAGATCTCATATAACCTGGTCATCGGTACTCAGCGCCCAAGCAGGCCAAACGAACCTCAGCGGGTCAATCGCATCACTATTCCATTCCGAGTGTTTAACGGCGTCAATGGTAAGCCTTTGCTTCTTCGTTCGATTCCTCCTCATTTTCGTTTCTTCTACTGTCCTAGCATGACTAACTGGTTGTCGGTATGTTAGACCAAGGGGAAATACTCGGCCATGATTTAATGAATCCTTATGTGCTCCTGCGCGACGAAGCTCGGGTGCAGAAAGTCGGCAATCCTACTCCCCCGGTTGCAAAGCCTAAGAGCATCGGCGGCGCAACCTGGAAGTCAGCCCCTGATTTTTTGAACTACGTCGATGAAATTCTGGAACAGAGCGCCCGCAGTAATCTACTCCAACCCCCAGACGCATCATCGGACAGACGTTCGATCCATGAGGTTTCGGCAGGCCCAATCTCTTGTAAGGACTCTATTGACCTGGCTATTCTCCGGAGTAACCAGGCATTCAGCTCGTCGCGCAGCCCGAATAGATTCGAGATTGCGCGCAACGGACGCCGAATTGCCGTTGTGGTTCTCAACCGCCCAGCCCACCGACTGGGAGAAACTATCATGGCAACTGTGAATTTCGCGGATGCTTCACTTCCATGCTACGCCATCCGAGCGACATTGGAGTCCTCCGAGAGGGTGGCAGCTTCGTTGGCCGTGCGGTCTGGGGCCAGCATCCGGCGGGCCACCCGTCGCGTGCACGCCTCTTTCTTTGAAAATACCTTGTACTCGACGCGTGTGGTTTTCAGTCCTGCCGTGCCAATTACTGCCACGCCTACGATTCTCACCAGCGGAGTCAATTATGATTGGGAGTTACGGTTCGAATTTGTGACGACTAGCGTACATAATGAAGGGGAAACGGGTCCCTCGGGCGAGAGACTTCTCGAAGCGGTGCATGAGGATGACCGGGGCCGTATCATGACTGCGTTGGAGAGCTTAGGATGCGAGTCCTTTGAGATATCGATTCCCATCACCATTTACGGCGAAACGGTTCGTGAGCGAGTGCCGGAAGAAAACGAGGGATACTCTATATAATCTAGAGAGAAGGATTTTGGATTTTTGCATCAGCGGCGTGTCTATTTACTTTTTATGCTGCATGAGTCGCTGTTAATTTTTCTTATGTGTCATTATTTGTTACTCCCGCGATGTTTGGATGACTGGGGGTTGTCATTAGCAATGTGTTGGATATACGTACATCATATGTCGACTTTCGAGTACACTATAGTCCTCACGAAAGACAGGAAGTTTTCTCCACCACACTACAAGTAGGATGAGATATAAACTCGGCACTAACATGTCATCAAATCTGCAGTATGAGTTGAAGACAGGGTCGCTGGGGCAACGGCGGACGGGCGCATAGCATCCATGGAACGAAGGCGAGACTTGGGGGAAAGACAGGTTCCGCTTGTGGGAATCCGTGGGGACGCCTGCCATCGATGACGGAATAACTCTTCCCTGCCGTGTTTTGGTGATCGATGTTAATTGTTAATTTAATTCATAAATAATAAACCTCCCCATTGCCAGATCGTCCGTGCACCACAACGAAGATCCCTCGGATTTCTCTTCCACCGCCACCTTTTTCTTTCCTCCCCCCTTCTCAGCTGACTGCGATATCCCTGCGGTAAGTCACGACCGTCGCGAACCTCCCCGGCCGGTAGACAACTTCAACTAACTCCATCCCTTCTATCGTTCCGTCTGGAATGTAGGCGCATTCTAAACTACCCTCCGTCACACCTATCAACGAACCCCAATTACCCACGACAAGCTTTGAGTCCAGCAAATCGGAGAATTCGACGGAGCGAAGAGGAATTCGAGCTCCCTTGAGTGCCGCTCGCCAGGGGACTTTTAGTGTCGAGGAAGTCGAGAAGGAAAAGAGAAGTTGAGAATGGCTTCATTTATCACCACCATGTCCGTGCCCACCGTTGCCTCCTCTGCTACCCCGCCATCACACCCACCGTCATCCTCTTCTCCATCCCACCCATCATCTACACAGATTCCCCAGTTGCTCACCCCTGATACCTCCTATGACACTATCCACACTTCTCGTGCCCCTCTCTCTGAGCCCCCCTCCTACTTGTCGCCGGCCGTTCGCGCCCTGAAACAAGGTACCCTTGGACTGACCCCTCCCAGAAATGCGCGCACGCGAGCCCCCTTCAAACCGCGATCGGCGGCCAAAGGCACCAGCAGTTACCAGTTGAGACAGTTCGCAGAGGCAACACTGGGAAGCGGTAGTCTCCGGAAGGCCGTGATTCTTCCTGAGGGCGAAGACCTGAATGAATGGCTTGCGGTTAATGGTAGGCTTGTCCACCTGTCCCGCGGTGGTTTCTCGCGCCTCAGCTAATCTTTCGTGTGATAGTCGTCGATTTCTACAACCAGATAAACCTCCTTTACGGGTCAATTACAGAATTCTGCTCGCCGCAGTCATGTCCGGAGATGAAAGCGACAGATGAGTAAGGTGTCTTGCCCCAGACACTGAGAAAGGTGACTGACACTAGACACTCTAGATTTGAATACCTCTGGCAGGATTCGGAAAATTTCAAGCGGCCCACGAAGATGTCGGCGCCGGAATACATCGAGCACCTGATGAGCTGGGTCCAGAGTAATATCGACAACGAGCAGATGTTCCCCAGCAGGCTGGGTATGTATACTTCCGAGACGGCCATTCTAATGCGGACAAGACGGCTAACCCAAAGTTGTGCAGGCGTCCCATTCCCCAGAGCATTCACCAGCCTAGTGCGACAGATCTTCAAGCGGCTGTATCGAGTGTACGCGCACATCTACTGCCACCACTACCCGGTCGTGGTGCATCTGGGACTGGAGCCCCATCTCAATACGAGTTTCAAACACTACGTGTTATTCATCGATGAGCATCGGTTGGCGAGCGGGAAGGATTTCTGGGGACCGTTGGGGGACCTGGTGGAGAGCATGTTGCGCAGCGATTAGGTTGTTAAGATTGTTCGAGTAGGAAAAAGGCGGAAAGGAGAGGGACGATCCTCGGCGTTTTGCGGTGTTGGCATTATTCGCGTTAGATTCATTTGCCTGGAACAGGCCGGGCGTTGCGACGTGACATGACCGAAATCGAGGGAGACACACGTATAGCTGGTACCAGTGGATTAATGATCAAAACCATAATGAAAAGAAACCTTCCCTGCGCGAAAACATCGAGAACGTAGAGTAGTAAGTAGTCACGGTTATAACCGAAAACTCGGCGTGTGCGGGAACTCACGTGACCGGCAGCCGGGAGAAGTTGGACGTTCGACCTCAACTCCATCCCAGCACGACGGCCCATTCGCACCCCCTCCGATATCGACGTTCGCTCGTCTCGCATCCATCCACCCTTCTCCTCTCACTCGTCCGAGGCTTCCTGCCCAACCAGTCGCTCGCCACAATGATGTCCGCTCGTGTCGCCCGCGCCGGCCTGCGTGCCACCCAGCAGTTCTCCGTTCCTCGCGCTGCCGCCCTGAACGGCCTCAGGACCTATGCCACCCCGGCCCAGGAAGTCAAGCCTCCTGTGTCCCTGTTCGGTGTCGACGGTACCTACGCTACTGCTCTGGTATGAAAGGCACCTTACCCCCTCAGAAGGACTGCTCCCTCGACCGCAGCTCGACGTGTTTTTCACCCTCTCCGTTGCCCCGGGTTTGAGCGAGAGAACTCTTTAAAAAACCGATCTCAACCTCATACACCCTCTCTCCCCTTCGAATCAAGCCTAGCTCTTCAAAACAACACTATGTCCCCTCAATCCCATCCCTGCTAACACTTTCCCCTCTCAATCTAGTACACTGCCTCGACCAAGGCTGCCGCTCTCGACCAGACCGCCAAGGCCCTCACCACCCTCGGTGAGACCCTCAAGGCCGACCGCAAGTTGACCGGCATCATCTCCGCGCCCACCCTCACCGTCAGCGACAAGCAGCAGATCGTCCAGGAGCTGCAGAAGCTCTCCGGCGACAAGGGCGACGTCGTCAAGAACTTCCTCGAGGCTCTGGCCGAGAACAACCGTCTCGGTCTGCTTGAGGGCATCACCGAGAAGTTCGCTACCCTGATGGGTGCTCACCGTGGTGAGATCGAGCTGAACATCACCTCTGCTCAGGTATGTTTTTCCCTTTCTCTCTTTGGATGAGGTGGTGGTGGTGTTTTTGTGCACGTGGCTGGCTTCTGCTTCTTGGCAGATGGGAGCGGATTGATTTTGTATGGAATGTTTCTATATGATTTGCTAACGTGATTGATAACTCGCAGGAGCTCGACAACAAGACCATCAACCGTCTCGAAAAGGCCGTTGCCAAGTCCGAGGTCAGCCAGGGCAAGAAGCTCAAGGTCGTCTCCAAGGTGCGTTACCATCCTACCCATCCCTGTCCCCAGTTTATTCTCCAACAAACCCCTACCCAACTATATATATACTAATAATACGAAAAAACAGGTCAACCCCGACCTCGTCGGTGGCCTCGTCGTCGAGATTGGTGACCGCACCATCGACCTCAGCGTTTCGTCCAAGATCGCCAAGCTGAACAAGGCCCTCACCGATGCTTTGTAAATTAAGAAATATCCCCCATTTTTTATACGCCCCAACACCCACTTGTAACCCGTACCTTCTACCCTCCGCGAGTTCCCACACACTTTTCTTTTGAAAGTACTACTTTATCTACCTAGCATGAACTCTTTGTTCTGGAGATATGAATAGACAGAATTGAGTTGATCTTCTTTATATATATGTTTTCTTTTGTGTGTGGCTTTGAACTGTTTGGCTAGGTGCCCGGTTCCTATGGGGTGGCATTTGTTTTGTTTGTAGGGGTTGACTGGTGCCAGAGTGAGGGGTTCTCGGAGACTACCTAATGTAATGTCAGGGAATGGGAATGATTGGGAACGGATTTATTAAAGATGAGTAGATCATGTCTCAATTCGATAAGTTCAATAAGTTAGGTTAGGTAGGGTTAGGTAGGATAGGATGAGTAAACAAACCAGAGAGCGATTGTTTGTCTATTCTATCAATCCCTTTCTACTGTTCAACTTCATCAGCTCCCGCTGTAGGATAGCCAAGGTTACGTATTGCAAAATATGTACTTTGTACCCCCACTGTAGAAGCAAAATTCATGGGATCGATTCACATCTAATGAGAGAAACGGCCCATGTGCTGGTTATAAGTTGGATTGAAGGAAATCGGTCAAGTACTTCTTTTCTCTTTTCTACGTAGGCAGAGTATATACGGACCAGTGATTAGAATGCGATGCGTAGAAGCTATCTATCTGTCGATCGACTTGTCTATCCTGGAAAAGTCTACTGACATACAGTACATTAAAACAGTGTTCAATGGAGATAAGACAGATAGAATGCCTCATATGTGTGGTATTGAAGTATGAACAATCTAAACCCGAAAATTCTGGCTATTCCAAACGCGATGAATATACTCAACTTAGATGACAACAACATGACATCTCTACAGAAATGTAACGAGAAAGGGAGAAAAAAAAAAGGATCGACCGAAATATATCGTCCACATCATATCTACTTGCTTTAACGTCCATTCGGCGTCCGATCCGCCTGCGTCTCAAGCTCATCCTCGTAGCTCGCGATAGACGTCTGGCTGCGGATCCGTTGCAACTGGGACTCAACGTAGCTCGAAACATGATCGTCCCGATCTCGGCGCTCATCCTCGTCGTCGTCGACGACGCTCTCGGCAGCAGGTGTTTCACCACCCGTGAAGGCTGACTCGAAGTCGCTTCTGTTGCCGATGGAGCGGCTGGTGGAAGAGCGCCGGACGCTGGGCCGTCGGCTGCCGCGGGGTCGGGCGGACCGGCTGAAGACGTCGTCGAAGTAATGGGTTGCGGCAGCGAAAGGGGAGCGGGGGGTCTGTGGAAGACGACAGTTGATACTGTAGCTGTTAGAATGGGACATTTAGGTTGATGTGGGAAAAGAAGGAGGAGAAAGGAAGCATACCCAGTGTCGTGAATGATTTTGGCGATGAGACCTGTCCAACCGCATTGGTGAGAGGACCCCAGACCTCGACCGGTGTCTCCGTCGAAGAACTCGTGAAACCACATATAGTCCTTCCAGTGTTCGTCGAAATCGAGCAGGTCAGAGTTGTCGTGCACTGCGCGGCGTCCTTCGTCATTCCGAGCAAAGAGATGTTGCATTCGGTGTTGGATCTCCTCTGCTACCTGTTGTAGATGCATGTAATCTCCGGAACCTGTGGGACACTCGATCTTGAAAGAGTCTCCGTAGAACATGTAAAAACGCAGCAGCGACTCGACAAGCAGGAAGTTCACGCACAACCAGACGGGCCCGCGCCAGTTACTGTTGCCACCAAATAGAGCACTGTCCGAATCTCCGGGTACATAGTTCACACGGAATTCCTGCCCGTTGACAGCCATGGCAAAAGGATTCTTCTCATGATGCTTCGACATGGATCGAATGCCGTGCTCGGATAGAAACTCGGTCTCGTCGAGCATCCTCTTGAGGATTTTCTCTAGACGATCTCTGCTTACTAGTGACAAGAGCAATCGCTCGTCCTTACCACGACGCTTCATGCTAGCAATGTTTCGCTCTGCCACATCTTGCCTATTCTCAATAAACCAATCCAGCCGCTTCTTAAACGAGGGAAATTTCTTGATAAGTTCCGGTTCAAGCGTGAGGACCGCATATAATGGGATCAGACCGACGAGAGATCGCACGGGGAGCTGCTGAGTCCATGGTTCGCCGTATGAGATGGCGTCGTAGTAGAAACTATTCAGGTTAGAATCATGAAAACAAGTCAGCGTGTGTGGTGCGTACCCGTCTTCTTCGTTCCAAAGAGAGGTCTCTTGTCCTCCGGACCTGAACGTCATAGCATCGCTGATGAGGATGAAATGTTCAAAGAATTTCGAGGCAACTTGGGTTGTTAGCATGGTGTTGATCATTAGCATAGTGTGAGCCGTTACTTACTGTCTTCATAAATTCTCCGATGCTTCGCAAGCTCTAGAGCAATGTTGAGCATGGTCAAACAGTAGAAAGCCATCCAGCCAGTGCTGTCTGCTTGTTCCAAGACACCACCCGTAGGCAGGGGCTCAGATCGGTTGAATAAACCGATATTATCTAGTCCGAGGAACCCTCCCTCAAACACATTCTTCCCGTCAGAGTCCTTGCGGTTCACCCACCAGGTGAAGTTCAGAAGGAGCTTTTGGAAGACTCGTTCGAGGAAGTCCAGATCCTGGCGACCGTACATTTTCCGCTCAATCTTGAATACACGGAACGTGGCCCATGCATGGACCGGAGGGTTGACGTCGCCAAAGTTCCATTCGTACGCCGCAAGCTGCCCGTTCGGATGCATGTACCATTCACGAGTCAGAAGGTCCAACTGCTTCTTCGCGAATTCCGGATCAATCATCGCCAGCGGAATGCAGTGGAACGCGGTGTCCCAGGCAGCGAAGAAGGGATATTCCCAGGAGTCCGGCATCGAGAGGATGTCATCCATGTACAAGTGTTTCCACTGCTGGTTGCGAACATGCTTTCGGCCTGGTGGCGGCGGTACCATTGCCGGATCACCATTTGCCCACTGGTCCCAAACGAAATGATAGAATTGTTTCGTCCACATCATTCCTGAGAATGCTTGTCTTTGAATGTTCCGTAGGTCGTCACTCATGGGCAAGGGGCTGATGTGATAGTAGAAATCGTCTGCTTCCGCTTTACGCTGATCAATAACGTCATCCAGCACCTCTTCATCAACAAAAGATGCAGATTTCTGGGATAGTCTAAAACGGACAACGGCGCATCCTCCCGGAGGTACCCCCTCTCCTTGATCGAAGGCATACCACGCTGCGAATTTCGTGCCTTTCTGCTCCGGATTCACCGCACCCTCTTCACCATTGACGATGTGACGATGAAAGGCATCTTTCACGTACGGTTGATCATTCTTGGTCTTCCAGAGCAGTTCATTGTTCGTCTCATTTTCCGTGAACAGCATCCGAGGCATGACGTCGTCCTCGGAGTTATCGGGAGACGGGGAGGGAGCGAAGCGTGCATATCTCTCCCCAAGCTTGTAATGCTTGGATTTCGCAGTGATCGGAGATTCTCGTTCGATGGACGGTTTGAGGGATGGATCTTCCCAGCCCCAGGCCCATGTATTTCTAAACCAGACATGCGGAATAATATGCAATGGGGCCGGATCTGGACCTCTATTGTAGGCAATGATGCGAAACAGGAGTTCCTCCTCGTCATCCTTCTCCTTGGCAGTTTCGATGAAAATATCCCAGTAGCGGTCCTCTGCAAAGGCGCCGGTGTCGAGGATCTGGTATTCACGCTCCAATCTTCCGCGACGAGCGTTCTCATCTACAAGGTCCTGGTAAGGGAACTTGTTTTGAGGGTATTTGTAGAGGAATTTCATGTAAGAATGCTAGACAGAGAGATGTCAGACAATATAAACCCTAACAGAGGAAGGCGAGGTACCGTCGGTGTGTTGTCCAGGTGGAAATGCGCCTCCTTGACACTTTCTCCATGATTGCCTTGAGGATTGGACAAGCCGAACAGGCGCTCCTTCAAAAAGTCACTGTCGGCGGGATGATAAGCTAGGCAATCGAGGGAGATGCGCGAGACGGCGACTTAAACATACTCCTTCCCATTCCAAAATGAAAACGCGATGTTCTGCAAATTATGAGTGTCGGAAACTCCGGCAATGCCATCTTCACCCCAGCGATAGGCTCTTGAACGAGCGTGATCGTGCGAGAAATCTACCCGTAAAATTAATGCATGTGAGAATTGACTGTAGATAGTAGAACACTAGATTCGAAACGGTGGAGAAAGACAGCACTCACAGCTCCAAGCGTCTCCATTCTCGCTGCAAAGGCGATAAATTAGCTTGGATCAAGCAAGGAAAAAAGAGGGGGCGGATGCGACTTACGAATAATCCTCGCGAACTGCGGGGGACGAGAAATGAGGTCATTAGTCCGATCGGAGAGTAAGATAGCAAATGCTCAGCATCGCAGACTCACCCGTCGCCCATTGTCTCTCGGCGACGTAGGGCCCCCATCTCTTCCAGTAACGATGGCGTTCCTTGTCTTCTTTTAGACGGATTTCCTCCTGGGACAGGTAACTGTGCTTATCGATTAACACCATGGCGGGGAAGCGGGACGCGAGACCGCCGGGGAAGTAGATCGAGGGGAGGGATACGAAGTGTAGAGAGAGCGAGGGAAAAGAAAGGAGGAAAGAGGAAACGAAGGAGAGAAAAAAAGAAAAGGAAGAGAAAGTATATTATAGGGCAAGCAAGCAAGACCTGCGCGTACAAGTCAGCAACGGCCAGGATGAGAACCGGGAAGGACTGAGTCCTAATCGGGGTCTAGACCTCGAGGAAGCCGTGCACCTGACATCATGTGCTCGGTCCCGCTCTCCCCCCTCTTTTGCTCTTTCTTTTCTTTCTTTTCTTTCTTTTATCTCGCCTTATCAGTCCAGCTGACCTTTGCTGGGTCTTGATTGAATCCTCTTAGCATGAATTGACCATGTTGATCGGCCTTCTGCTTGAACCCCATTTCGGTGTGGCTTAAGCCTACGGGGAGACGCTAAGGATACTACTTCTACCTAAGGAATTCATGAATTTCTTCTTCATAGCTCAACCCGTATCACATTTGGGCTGGAGATCATTTGATAAAGCGATCTACCTTCTCCATCTCCATAGTGTCGGTTAAAAGGATGCCGATTGTGGATGCGGGGGTGGGGTTTGGAGAATCCACAGTGTACGGAGTAAGCATATCCCCAAGCACTAAAAGTGGCTGGAAGTAGCTGAAAAACAGGTGAAACCATCGGCATGGACAGTTATCTGACGGGATTTCTAGAATGCACCTCAAATCCTCTTGAGCGGAGATAGATTTCCGCCAAACATCGCGGCCCGACCTCATAAGCTCGGAGAGCTCGGGCATCGGGTATACTCAATGACGTGGGATAGACCATGATCAGCATTTTCATGAAGGAGACTAATCCACTGTTTATGCACCTTACCTCAGACTACTGCAACCGATACTTGATCTCAACAGGCTTACCATGTCATCGCAAAAAAACAGAAAACAAAAGCGGCAATCCATCCCCGCAGTGCTGGGGGTGATAAACCATGTGACTTTCTGCATGGGCTGATGGGTTATAAATTGACTGCCCCTCTTCTTCAAGTAGTGTTGATACACCCTCCTGAGCATTTACAGAGAGCTAGGAGTTCAATTAAGCCATTTGAAAATGAATGTAAGTGGTACGAGCCACAGCAAGATCTCAATCCGTTATTCTGACCAAATTCACTAGACCCTACAAATGAAAGCCCTAGTATACAAAGGGCAGGGCAAAATGATCGTGGAGGACCGTCCAATCCCCCTCCTTGCCTCACCCTCCGATGCAATTGTCAAGATGCGCCACACGACCATCTGCGGCACCGACCTTCATATCCTCAAAGGCGACGTTCCCGCCGTCAAACCGAACCGGGTCATCGGCCACGAGGGAGTGGGGACGCTGATCGGGAAGGGATCGGCGGTCACGGGGCTCCACATCGGCGATACAGTGCTGATATCGAGTATTAGTGCCTGCGGTGTTTGCAAGTCTTGTCGAAAAGGACTCAATGCGCACTGTATAGATGGGGGCTGGGTGCTAGGCAACAAAGTCGACGGAACGCATGCCGAGTATGTGCGGATTCCGCATGCCACGACGTCCTTGTACAAGCTTCCCGCGAACATCAATCCAGCGGCCGCCGTTGCGCTGTCGGACGCGTTGCCAACCGGCATGGAATGTGGCGCGATCAGTGCCTCGGTGCAGCCTGGTCATCTGGTTGCGATAGTGGGAGCTGGGCCGGTTGGTTTGGCGGCACTACTCTCTGCTAAGCTCTATACACCCGCAAAGGTGGTGGTGATCGATAGAAACGAGACCCGACTAGAGTATGCCCGAAGAATCGGGGTGGATCATGCTATTAACGTAGATACACCTGATCTCATGAAAGTCCTACATGAGATTACCGAAGGCCCCGGTTTCGACTCGGTCATCGAAGCTGTGGGTATACCGAGCACTTTTGAGCTCTGCCAGCAGTTGGTTGCTCCTGGTGGCACGATTGCCAACGTTGGTGTTCATGGTCGGAAGGTTGATCTACAACTCGATCAATTGTGGGATCGTAATATCAGTAAGTGGCACGAGAGGGCCTCATTTATCGCATAGACTGACCCAACATAGGTATTAAGACCCAGCTGGTCAACTCCCATTCCATTCCGACTCTCTTGAAGCTTTCACAAGCCGGTCTTATAAGCCCGGAGACTATAGTGACTCATTGTAAGCACTCTACAAAGCCAAAGAAACAAAGGGAAACAGCACTAATCCGGGAAAATAGCGTTCCCATTCTCGGACATCGCTGGTGCTTACGCAAGCTTCCAGAATGCAGCAGAATTAGGAACACTCAAGGTAAAAATTGATTTCGAGCAGGATGATAAAGAAAGAGCAGCTGCTATGTTCAGACGAAGGTCATCGTCCCTCCATTACTGAGTAATTCAGCCGCGCAAGGCCAGCTGTCCGTCTCACCAAAGTAGGCTTTTCCATAAGTGCAGAATAGATAGATAGCTTTGATCGAGACGACTGAGGTCTTTACCTCGAGCTCTGTCAACCTTTTCGCAACTAAAGATAAGGGTTCTCGAACATCCACGTTCTTGAACAAACCGGCTTGTCGTTGGACTGGGACCCTAGGCTTTCCAAACCTCTGGCGCCTTATTATGGGCTGTGAGGCCTGTAGATGTATATAGAAAATCAAGAAAAGGAAAGCAGAAGAATATGAATCTATGAAGCTCCGCCGAGCCCAATGTCAACAGCGTTTTTCGTAAGCCGGCGTTTCCTCCTGACCATGTTGCACTCCTCAAGCTGACTAGTCAATGCCACTCAATCACGACATACATTTGTTGATCGTACCATCACTGGGCCCCCCTGCCGAACTTCCGCAATACTTCCGACCAGTCCTCCTTCTTCATAAACTTTTCCAAAGTAGTCATGGGACACTCAATCCCAGTCTAAAACCAAAAAGAAAGATATCAGCCTAACCCCTCCCTTACAAATTATTCATCAACTCACCTTCCGTATATCCTCAGCCTTCAGAAGCCCCTCATCCCCACCATCATACCCCGGATCGGTAGAATAAAGCAACATATCACCCACCTCCCTCCCAAACTCCTTATCAGGAGTCCCATCAATTAATTCCTGCAGAGTAACCTGTCGATACTTAGCTTCCATCGAAGTAACCTTGCTCCATAGCGCCAGATACTCGCTCCAACTACACGTGGTTCCCTCAGCCAGATACGCCTTCCCCGGGGGCATGCGCGAAACAGCATACACGAACGTGCCCATATCAGCGTTGACATCGAAATGAGGAACAGGGCTATGCGGTGATGTCGGGAATGTCGTTTCACAGGACCCATCATCTGTCTGGTGAAAGTATGCATCCGGGACTAGCTTGTGGCTTGTCATAAAGAACCCTGTTTGGATGCAGGACATTTTCCCTGCGAGTCGGGGATGTTTCTCTTGCACGTAGTCCGGGAATATGTCCGCTTTAGCGTCGAAATGGTACAGTTCTTGGAAACGACCGTTACTGGCTTTGCGAGCGTGGCTTAACGTCGACGCGATGAAGCCGTTGTCATCGAGGGTATCGACTGTCGAGGCCGCCGCGTCGGCGATATTCTGGCCCTGTTGACGCTCGACATCGTAGGCGTATCGCCGACACGAGAGGCCCTGTTGTTCGGCTTGCTCGCGACAGTCTGGTCGGAAGAATGGTTCCCAGTAGTTAGTGACGCTGAAGATGAGGTTGGAGCCAGCGAAGGCTGTTTCAAGACTCGAGACATCGTCCAGATCGGCGGAGATGATCTCGATGCCTTTCTTGGCTAGAGCTTGGGCTGCTTGTGATGAAGGGTTGCGGGTGATTCCTCGGATGTGGTAGTTTGGGTCTTGCAGGAATCGGTCGGTGACTGAGGAGCCTTGGTTACCGGTGATTCCGATGATGGTTATTATCTTTGCTGGGGCCATTGTTGTTTTAGTTTGTTGATTGACTGGTAAGACCTGAGCAACAGTTAGGTTGATTGATGAGGAAAGTGTGGGTATGGGATGATTTCGAGGACCAAGATCTACCCCGCGCTAGATCTATAGACGTTGTCTACTAACCGGTTGGAGCTTGGCCTGGATTCCTGCCAGTAATTCAACGTTCTATCTTTTGACAGCGCCTAGAGTAAGCATACCAAGAAAGAATCTGTATTCACGTACGACATAATCCCTACCGTCCCCTTTCTCCCCTCCACCTCCTGCACCAACCGATCATTCACCGGCGTTTCCACCCAATCTTCCTTCCCATCCTAGATTGCGACTTAATAATAAGCATGACCTATAAACTATAGTGCTCCTAGCAACTAGAGGTGAAGACTTCTAGTCATGAGATAATGGCAATGGGAAAAGGGGTCCGCTCCATTTCACAAGCGTACATCTGGATAAAGATATTTATGCTCGAGACTGAGCTCAACAGGAAGGGGTCAATGCTAATGCTGCTCCGGCGAAGATGGAGAACAAGATCGCTAGGTCTTCAGAGGTAGACTCGTACCCTGCAAGAACGGTCTGATAAATACTGTTCGGAAGCCTTTCTCGTCGATCAACTGTCGCTCGAATCTTATCAGTCAATCACACAGCAGAAAAATACCAATGAGCCACGCAAAAACTATATCCATGAGTACCGGTATGATGACGAGAAATGGATTGCTGGTCATTCTGCTCCCTGAGAATGCAACAAGGGGGAAAGCAAGCCCCTTTCCCAAGTAAGAAGGAACGCTGTTAAACACATTCATCTTTTAAATACGATCAATCAATCATCATAACAATCTGATGAAGCCTCTGTTAAACGCTGAACAATACAGACGCGTTGCCAATTGAAGCAGACTCTGCCATAATTCCACAAATGCAGTATCAGGAAGCAATATAAAACATGCACACAACTGATGAAAATGTAAGAAGAATCGTCGTCTTCCATACTGTCGCCTACATGGAAGATGCATTTAGAGGAGTAAGCGAAGGACGAAATAATTTGCAGCTTGCCTCACGCCTACATGATTGGAAAAGGGTAGAGATAGGTAGGGATTCGTGGAATGTATGTTCGGATGTGGGTGGGCGGTGCTGGTGTCAGGGGAGAAAGATTGATGAGAAGAGTGTGCCAGTGGAAGAATTGAATGACTTCGCTGGAGGTGTTGAAGGACGGAAAGAAAGAGGCCAACAACTAACTGTGGCTAGCTATTGCTCTTGTCATTCTTTTATCTAATTTCGCTTTACTTCTTCAACAAGATGCTGCTCGCGGCGTCTTCACCCCAATCCTCTCCCTATCATAGACTACAATTCATCAAGGAAGAACGCTATTGGTATTGGATTAACCGGGAGTTTAGTAGGTTCATATCTTAAATATGCATTTGGAGGAATCAGCGAAGGGCGAAATGATTAACAGCTTGCCTCAGGCATTCAAGCGCCTACATCAGGTGTATAGGATTTTGCCAATAATGCAATAATAGGTATATCAAGAAAGTATCTACAATTATGTACAACTCCTACCACCCTTCCTCGCCTCCACCTCCCTTACCAACCGATCATTCACCGGCGTCTCCACTCCAACCATCCTCCCCATTCTCGACCACGACCCATTAATAAACCTGACCTCTGTCTCTCTCCCAGCTCTTAGATCCCACACCATCGACGACGTCGTATTATACGTCTTCGTCAGAATCCCATTCACCGTTTCCTCCAGCCTCTGCACGGAGAACCGTTCTGCCACACCAGGCACGTCAGAGAGCTCGGGCAGCGCTAGCACGACGTTTGATATCTCGGTTAATATGGCCCTGCGTGTGTCGGGGATCGTGAAGAGGAAGCCATTGGGGGCATCGTTGAGTGCGCACAGTGGGTTGCAGAAGGCGTTGACGGCTAGCTTTTCGAGCTGGAATTGGAGGACGGAGGTGTAGGAGTAGGAGGTAAGGTTGAGGCGCGGGGAGTGCGGGAGGATGTGCAGGAGGTAGTTATCATTATCGCTGCTGCTGCTGCCATCTGACTGACCATCTGGCCCGGATGATAGGCTCTCTCCCTCACGAGGCATTGGACCTATAGATGTCGCGGAGAACCCGGTATGCGTGATATTGAACGACGAGTTGAGCGTCACGCCGTGAGAAATGACACCCACAAGGTACCTGGGCCTCGTTTCTGGGCTCGTGAACAAATGCGCATCAACCTCCTCGATCATCCCCGATCCATTTTGCAGGAAGAGGATCGTCGAGGCGGGGCCGAGCCGGTGGACAAGCGGCCTCAAGGCTTCCACGGTCTGGGTGGCTTTGACGCAGACGACTAGGTTCTCGATAGTCTCTGAAGCAGGCTCTTTGATGGTGTCCACCGCATCGCCCGGGAGGGTATGATACCATTGATGTTTATTTTCGAGGACTTCGAAACTATATCCTTCTGAGCTGATATGTTTGCCTTCTGGCGTTTGGACGAGCATGCGATTGCCGTTCTGGCGGTATGCGTCCAGATGGGAATTCCGGTGGAGAAGCAGAGTGACGGAAGGACCGTTGGCGATCTCAGTGATGCAATGTGCAGCAAAACAGCCGATACTGCCGAGTCCAAGAACGTGGATCCATGGTGAGGCTGGCTTGGGGGACGCTGTAGAGAAGGACGAGGTCATTTTTGGCTGGGTGCGAAATACGCAGGAGAGACGATCTAGGAGTTTTCGGTAAGCGCAGAAGGATCGCATATTTATGGTTTTATATTTGCATTTTCCATCACTGGACTCATTAATATGTAAAATTTTCATGTCTTTTTCTCTGGCGAGTAGGGCGTGCTTCTCCGCAGGGCGTGGGTGTACGCCCTGTGGGGCGAAGGGCGGTTTTTGGTTCAGATTGGAGAATGCCGAGTCGAGAATTGGGTGAGTCGCTGACGTTTCGAAGAGTCTGGTATGGGTGTAGAAAATTCATATTCAATCTGGTCGGTATTGATATATTATTTGCGATTGATACTGTGAGATTTTCCGATGCTGTTTAAAAAGTTAGAACACAACCCGTTTGTATTAAGTGAGGTAGGTTATATAGCTTTCTCACTAACGGTGAGCTTCAATGACTAACTTTATGATAAAGATAAGGCCAGATTTCGTACAATTTTATTTGTAACCACGCCCTACGCCTTGGTTGACAGATGTCTGCCGCGAAAAATGTACATATAAAAAGGCCCCAGGACAGCTCGGTAAGGAACCAGCCCAATGCCCTTCTAAATTCCATATATCCCACATCTAAAGACTTTTAATCCCGAAACACAATGTCTCCCTCCGAGCATATAAGCAATGATTTCCTCCCTCCATCAGTTACCCAACTCCTTGCCTCCCAAGCCCGATGGACTGGCCCAAGTTTCGCCACCTCTCGGCTCCAAACAAACCTGAATTCTCACCCGGCATCAGTCCCTGCACCCGACTCGCAAGAAGTGCTCAAAAGCTCCGTATGTACAGACCACATGGCCGTTGTACGCTGGAACCAAACAGAAGGCTGGACGGACCCGGAAATCACCCCATACGGGGCCATCCCCATGATGCCAACCGCCAGTGTCTTTCATTACTCGACGGCGTGCTTCGAAGGCATGAAAGTATACCGGGGACACGATGGCCAGGTTCGTCTTTTCCGGCCGCAGTATAACTGTACTCGCATGCTGGCGTCGGCATTGAGGATTGGATTGCCGGAATTCGACCCCAACGAGTTGCTAGGTTTGATTCGACAGCTGTGTGCGCTTGAGTGTCCGAAATGGTTGCCGAAAGAGCGCGCAGGAGAGTGTCTTTATATTCGGCCGACGCTAATTGGGACGGATGCTAGTCTTGGGTTTCAGGTGCCGCGAGAGGCAATGCTCTTCATTGTCATTTCCTTTTGGCCGAACCCTAAACCTGACCGGTCTCTCGGCGAGGGAGAACCGGCTCTTCAAGAAAAGACACTGCGTCTTTTCGCTAGCCAGGAGGGAATGGTTCGTGCTTGGCCGGGCGGTACTGGGTCGGCGAAGATAAGCGCGAACTATGGGCCCTCTCTTCTGACTCATGGAGAAGCCAAGAGTAAGGGCTTTGACCAGGTGCTCTGGCTATTTGGGCCAGAAGGATACGTGACTGAGGCTGGATCTTCAAACTTCTTTGTCATCTGGAGAAACCGCGAAGGAAGACTGCAGCTGGTAACGGCACCGTTGACCGAGCATACGATTCTGGCCGGAGTGACAAGAAAAAGCATCTTGGATCTAGCACGGGAAAGACTGACTGGTGGCTCGTCGTACCAGTGGGAAGGGGAGTCATTGGAAGTTGTTGAAACCAAGTTCACTATTTCTGATATCGTCGAAGCTGCTGAGCAAGAGAGATTGGTGGCCTCTTTTGCTGTTGGCACTGCGTGTTTCCTTGTTTCCGTGTCTCACGTCGAATTTCAGGGACGGGGAATTGCTATCCCCCAAAATGCAGTCCCTCATGTGTCTGCTTTGAGAAAGTGGATGACTGATATAACAACAGGCGTTGAAAGCAGTAGCTGGGGAGACGTCGTTCAGGAGAAGGATGTTATTATGTAGCATCGAAGCGTCTCTAATATTCTAGTAGTTGCAGTTGACAGACCTTAAGAAATACAGTCAAAATACCACGGATATTCACGAAGTAAAGGCGCTTCAATTATCGTCGGCATGTAGTTGTGCATCCTGTGGTTTTTTCAGATGTTGACGTCGAAAAGAAGACAACCATTCTGGATTGTCAGCAACGGTTTGATTCCACGAGTCTTCCGAGTCATAGAGCACTCGTCGAGACTCTTGCTGGAACATTTCGTCGGTCGGCAAGATACCCTGCTCCATTTGATTCCGAGCAAAGCGGCTTAGATGTGAGGTAAGTATCTGGGCGAAAGAACTTAGAGGCACATCGTTTGTATGAAGTTGCTGGAAGGAGGATAATAACGGAGTTTCGGCATGGCTATGGGGTTCTTTCGGACGAACATGATCGGCTCGCGATGAGATCTGAGCAAAATGATCCCGAACATTCGAATTTGTCGCCGAAAATGGGACCATGGTGCGCGATTCCGAGCCAATAAGATAAGGAGCGACATTGTTGGTCACTTTGGCAGCGATTGAGCTTGGGAAGTCATGATCGCCTCGCCAATCGTCCATATTGGCCCCTTGACGAAAATGGTCAGCCAGGTGCTCGGTGCGCTCGTCCCAGCTCTCCATCCGATGATCGCAGAAGCCGCAGCGAGATGTTACTGCTGTGTTATCTGTTTTCCAATCATCTATGAGCGGGACAGTGTCTAAGTGATGGGTGAGTCGTAGATGCTGGACGAGATGATCCTTTCTCCTGAACGTCCGAGACTTGTCTAAACACGCACGATGGTTATGCTGCTCAAGGTGAGCGTCTGTTGGGTCTAACGCATTGCAATATGCACAATGCTGTCTTCCGGTGAGAGAGGAGCTCACGCTGCCTCCATGTGGTGTACAAATCCAAGATCGTAAATTCAAGTGTAAAGACCCCTCATGTCTCACCCAGTCGTATTTGGTTTTGAATCGATCGCAGCAAAACGTGCAACAAAATCTACGAGAATCACCCTGTGTCGGCTTCTTGGCCGTATCTCGACGAGTTTTCCGGACGCGACCATGATGCGCCTTAGAAGGACCAAGTCCATTTCGAGCACCCGTTGATGTTGCGGATCTACTTGAAGAAGCAGATTGCTGTGACGAAGCACTAGTACCACTTATGGAACTGGTGGTCGACTTTGGCCGGCGATAGTCACGAAAAGGGTCAGTATTCGGAGAATTGGCCCCACTACCAGAGCGTGACCTCATTCTACGAGATTCTTGGTTTTGCTGGGTTTTCAGAGCATTTGCTATAGCAGTCATTGATGCCGGTTCATCTTCGGGAGGCGAATATTGCCACCGTTGCATAGGATCTGCCGAGTTCATCGAATTTGGGATGAATACTGGTGCTGCCCCAGCGCGACAAAGCTGGTATCGACTTCTGCGCCTGGGAAGGCCTTGGTTTGGGCGAACTCCTCGAATATGGGGACTTTGAACACCAGATCCAGGGATTGACACAGCGTCCTGGTTTGTAGGCAATTGAGGCGATTCGGGTGCCCTTGTATCTAAGACATCTAAAGTCCGATGGGGCAAGTGGCTCGACTCATGACTAGCACTGAATTGCTGGGAGAGATCGCTAACGTAAATTGCAGCCGAGTCCTCGGGCCACTGCTCGTGAAAGTTCTCGAGGGGCCAAAAGGTATTTTCAGTCCCAGGAAGAAAGTCCTCGTAGATCTGAGAGGAATCAACAGCAACATCTCCGACAGAGTTTGTATCGATGTGCTCCTGTAACGTGGACAGCCGGGGATCAATGATAGGAACCCCACCAGCAGTTTGGGAGGTTTCTAAGCCAGGTATCTCTTGAGAGAAACCTGAATGGCTAGTAACTGATCGAAGTTATTCACTGCTTATGTTTACCAAGCACGAGAAGTCCACTCACTTTGAGCTAAGTCATCGATAATGAAATTGTCGATGTCATTCCAATGATCATTCGGGAGTGGCGGATTGAGATCAGCGGAGTCCGCGCCTTGGCCATCGCTGGACCTCTCATTCTGAGTATTTGACAACCTTCGATCCATAGGTCGACATCCAACGTATTCCCTCCTGTTGAGCGACAATGAACGAGTATGCGAATTGCGCGTGGGGTGGCGGAGGGACATCGCTCGCTGCAATTATGTCACCAAAGGCGTCGGAAATTAGGTAATCAACTATATCCGATTCAGGCTAGCGCGGTTTCGCTTCTTTTGACTACACCCGCCGTCCATCTACAGCATCTCGACAAAGACCTATAGTTCGGTGTCAATTATCGAGGCATCCGAACGATGTCGCTGCTTTGATGACAAAACCAACACTACCCGTTCTAATGAAAAATCTTAGTGTTACCACTGGAAAAATGCTTAACATTGATAGGCTAAGATTGATGGGGGCCGATCCTTCCAATGCCGAAGCCCGAAGGTACCAGCATGCTTATGACGAAGCAGAACAATCTCAAATATTCCGGATCAAGAGAAAATAAATCCGAAGGGAATACCCCACGGAGTAGACATCTCCGAGCGATATTCTAAGTTTTCTTGTTGAGCGAGACGCTATTACTGAACTACCTAACCTTAGTGCTTATCAGGCCAAATCAGGGCGACGCAAAGCTTGATTGATTTAGCCCGGAGTCCCAGGAATCCCGAGTGTTAGCTTTCCCGTGCGAAGTACGGGAGCTTTGGACCCATGGACCGGTGAGTGGCTCGATTCCTCCAGGCCCGGAGATAAGCCTCGGCCTCTGGTTTGGCTATAACCGACTCGGGCGTGGGTGATGGGCAGTGAGTGATCCAAGGATAAAAGAGACATAGTCGGCAGACTTTCACGCTCAAACACATCCCAAACGAATCCTTCAGATGATCTGTTTTTTGGTCCTCCATCCCACTCTTCGCACAATTGACTGGAAAATTCCCAGTACAACCGAGGTCTTCCTCTCCGCAGTTCTAACACCTTCAATATCACAATGGCCGTCAACATCAACAACACCGCCGCCTGGCTGACTGAAGCCAAGGCGCATCCTTTCCAGGTCAAGGAGGCCCCGTCTTATACACCTGAGGAGAACGAAATCATCGTCAAAAACCACGTTGTGGCCATCAATCCGGTGGATGGCAGCCTGCAAACAAAGGCCTGGTGGCCCATGAACTACCCGACCATTTTGGGTCAGGACGTCGCCGGCGAGGTCGTGCAGGTTGGCCCCAGCGTCACCCGATTCCGGCCTGGCGATCGTGTGGTCGGCCATGCGGTCGGGATGGCAACCAAACGTGTCCAAGACAACGCCTTCCAATCCTATACCACCCTGCAGACCAACATGGCCAGCGAGCTCCCTAGCGAGATCTCCTACGAGGATGCTGCCGTCCTGCCCCTGGGCCTCTCCACCGCCTCATCAGGCCTTTTCCAGGACGGGTTCCTGCACCTCAAACTCCCCACCGAGCCGCGCGCGTCGGCGACCGGCGAGGCCCTGCTGGTATGGGGCGGAGCCGGCAGTGTGGGCAGCAACGCCATCCAGCTGGGCGTGGCCGCGGGATATGAGGTGATTACCACGGCCTCGCCCAAAAACTTCGAGTATGTCAGGAAACTCGGTGCCAGCCAGGTCGTCGACTACAGCAGTGCCACCGTGGTCGAGGAGCTCGTCAACGCGCTCGACGGAAAGACCCTGGCGGGGGCGATGGACTGCATCGGATTCGCCGCCACCCCACTCACCGTCGAGGTGGTCACGAAATCTCGTGGAAGCAAGTTTGTCTCCACCGTTAAGGGTGGATTCCAGGCGCCCGAGGGAGTAACGGTGAAAAGTGTATTCGGTACGACGATCAAGGATAACCAGGTGGGCAAGGCTATCTACGAGAATTTCTTGCCCAAGGCTCTGAAAGCGCGGACCTTCATCCCAGCCCCAGCCCCTCTGATTGTCGGGAAGGGCTTAGAGAATGTGCAGGCGGCGGTAGATCGACTGGCCGAGGGGACTTCAGCTCAGAAGGTGGTGGTTTCTCTATGATTTACCGAGGGCAATAGTCGGTTTATTGTTTAAGAATAATAAGTGATGCAATCTACAAAATTTCATTTCATTCATATGACCTCCAGTCTGCACAAGCTTCGCAATCCTATGGCGCCGCGACAAGCAGAACGTTAACCACAATTCATGTCCTTACCACCCTGATTCCCGTAGACACTAACCCAGCATCACCTTGCAAAGCCCCACCACTTCATATCCTCCTCACCCTGAGTCGAGACCGGATGTCCCACCCCTTGAGCCCAGATACCTTCCAATTTGCTTCCCAGTACATAAGTCGTCCAGCTCTTCACAGGGGTATTCACCAGCACCTGATCAGGGGTAGAATCATAGCCTAGCAGCGGAGCCCACGCCGCTAGAGTCGTATTAAACGCCGAAGATCCGATAATAATATCTTCTGATCCTAGATAGAGCTGGATTTTGGGATAGCTGCCCGTGTAGCCTGGGTACATACTTCGCAGGTTCCCCGAGGAGCCCGCGGAGTAGATAATAACGCCTTTGAAGACGTCGGGGTAGGTCCCGGCCATAGTGTTCTACAAGAGTATCTGTTAGTACATACCACTGCTCATTGAACCCTTCGAAGACAGAAACACTGCACTTACAGCCATAGTCCCACCAGAAGACACACCCGATACGAAGACCTTATTCGCGTCCGCCTTGTAAGTACTAATAACGTACTTGGCCATATTAGCAATCGACTGGCTCGCGCCTCCGCCTTCATGAAGCCGGGATTTGCTCGACGTGGCATCCCAAGCGCCCTGTGGGTATTCGGGGTATATGGCGATGAAACCATACTTCTCGGCGAGGTTGGCGTACGGAGTCGACTGGAACTGTTGTTGTGCGTTTCCGGAGGCACCATGCAGGGTGACGACGATGCCTGGGGACGAGACGACGGCGGCGGGAACGTAAACGTACATCTTGACCCCTGCTGGATTGTCCCCGAAGTTGGCGACTTGGGTCAGGGTGGCGCGTTTAGCGGGTGGGAATGCATTAGACAAGGTGCAGAGGAGAGTGGTTGTTAAAAGGAGGATGAGGAAAAGCATTGTAGTAGAGGGTTTTTGCAGCTTGTCAAAGATGTAGTGGTGACGCAGTTGCTGAGTCTGTTGAGAAGATGATAAAGGTTTTTGATGTTCATCTCGACACGATCAAGCCTGATTTATGGCCTTTCTGGAGACGCTCTTCTGACTGGAGATCTGCGCTTCCTGTGGCATTGACCCTATTGTTGCGACAGCCACCCCCGTCTTCATCACTGCTTCTAATGCAAAAGGCTCCTGGCGTGGAACTAAAACCTGGGGCCCCGCGATACGCCGACGGCTGACCGCTGGCTGTCCGGGGATTGTGAACTTTCCGTTTAAAGAATATCCGAAGGACACGGGGCAGGATTCTGTAAGCGCCTCGGCTGGTCAAGAGAGTCCTGTGACCACGTTCGAGGGATGCACTGTGTGGAGAAAGGGATAAAAAGAGAGTATTCCGAAAAGCTGAAGGCATTTCGAGATCACGACACGGAGGGCGTTCCGTTTGTTGAGGGTATCCAAGCACCATCGCGCATAGTGATGATACAACAATTTCCAAGGGCCGATGAAGCTGACTCCAAGGTGCTGTGTCTAATAATGGGCCTGTAAGAATAATGGGCCATTCAGTCCCTGAGAAATAATCTAGATTTAATGCTTTTGCAATTCTTCTACCCTGTATCCTAGCTGTACGTATTTGAAGATTTAGTTAAGGGAGTTATACTGAGACACAGATAAATCCTGGACATAATAAATCTATCCAAAGAAAGAAAAGCAGCGAGAGGACCTTCAAGGTCCTTAAGCCACACAAAAGATTGATAGTCCCAGGAGAATAAGGGATGGCAGTACCATCCATGTATAATATGTTACATTTAAACCAGCTTGAAACGACACGACATTCGAAGCTCAACGCCAACCCCAAAGAGTCAGTTTACACTCCAAACATTGCCTGCCAATTTTTCATGGTGCAGATGCCTCAGATCAGAGCATTCACAGAGCCCTTCCGTGACGGGAACCGTGCTTTCCGCGAGAGTTGGAAACGGTTGCCGCGCTCGAGGTCGAGACCGACGCGGAGATCGTCGACGACGCCACCGGGGCCTGAGTGGTGGAAGCCGTAGCAGAAGAGTCCACCGTATCGGCAGAACCGCCATTCATCATCTCAACGCTGGTGAAGTAGTCGCTGGTACCGTTGTCCGGGTCCTGATCGGTAGGAGTGCAAGTGTCCTCAGCGGTCTCAGAGCCGTGCTCGCCGCTAATGAACTGCCCATCATCGTAGCCACCGCCGCCAGCCGCGAGCATGTTTTCCGCGGCGTCTTCATACCAACCATTGATGAAATCGCCGTGGAAGCAGTATCCGTTGCCCGGAGTGTCGCCGCAGGAGAGCTGGAACGGGGCGTCGCCACTCCAGCCGTCAGGGAGGACTGACTTGGTGTCATAGCGAGCAGCGTAACGGAGCTGCGGCATCGACTTCATACCATCCGGACACTTGTTGGAGTCATCGCTGAAGTCGTACTCCGCAATGTTATCCGGGTTGACGCAGTCGGGGAAGCGCAGGGAGACCTGGAGGTGCTGGTCGCAGGTGTTGGTAGGGAACTTAGCAATGTCAGATTCTCGCTCGTCGGAGCCCTCGCAGAACCACTCTAGCGCGTTGGAAGGGTGGTCAGCCTCGGCTTGGGTTTTAGCGGACGCGTTGCCGGACACCATGGCGAAATCTTGGGGGATGGCGATTTCGGACTGGGCATTGTTGTAGTAGGTGCTGAAGCGGAAAACAGGCACCTCGATGAAGTTCCCGTCCTCAACGTAGTAAAGGGTGGGGGTCCCTAGAGGCTAGATTAGACAAGAGCTCGGAATGAGCATCGGTCGCTGGTCAGACATACAGTAGGCGGACAAGTCATTAGGGTTTTCTCCGCTATAGCAGCCCTTTTGCAGGTCAGCAGAGGTAGGCATGTCCTTGGTGATGGCATCGCTTCCAAAGAATGTGTGCATGTGCGAAGTATAAGTGCCCGGCACAACGATCGCATCGACGTTCTTGTTCATGAAGGCCTTGTGATGGATTTCAGTCCATGCCGAGACAAGACTGGCACCAGCCAGAACGGAGAGCACAGTAGTATGCATCTTGGAATGGAAGAAGAAGAGAACGATTGGAATTATTGTAAAGAAACGCAAAGAATGTAGCTGATCACAGATCAGCGGTTCAAAGAATGACTAAGTTGAGCAAAAGAAAGAATAACGATAGGATTAAGACGATCGAACGCAGACTAAGGGAGAAGACTTTGCGAGACTTATATAGTCGACCGCAACGTGTCTTGTCTATGGGAGAACATGATCTATAGAAGGATTAGTCGTCCCCTTAGCTTGACAGTCCCATTCTCCTTGTTTATCTAAAGCGTTAGATGTGGCATGTTCATGTCGCTTATTCTTTGATTGACTGACTCGCTGCTTGATAGCTCCAATAGCGCGACAAAGGGTCTCGTCGAGAACCTGTGGTCCAAGGGGCCTTTTGAGCTACCGGTTTCAGGTAGAGGAAGTGGATCTCGCGTACTTGCGTGCCAAGATTGATTGATTCTGTCCGAATCGAACTCTTTCTTTCCCTGCAGGACGACGTTAGCAACACCTAAGTTTTCTTACTCGGATTTCACTTTTAGGCATAGCAGCTATGCTCGACGATTGCGGAAGGGAGAGGGAAGACGGAATCTCTGTCGGAATCAAGACGGGGCAAGTGACCAAGTGAGATGGCGGCGATATTCCACCACAGCGTACGGAGTAGTCCGGTGGACAGCAGTTGGAGCGTCAAAGAACCATAGTTCCGGTGTCTGGATCCCTCAGCCTTACTACTGTTTAGCATCGACGCGAGCCTTTCCCGATCTGTAATATCCGAATGGAAGCTATTCCGCATTCGATCTTGCCGGAGCGGATTAGCCCTAACACTTTGACGCCACGGAGAGGAAGAATCACTACAGAGTCCATACACAGGACATTGTAACGGATGGGGATATTTTCTTAGTTGGTTTCTTAGGTTATGACAGTTTGGCCATAGTTGGTAGTGCTGATATAGATCCCTCTTTAGGTTAAATCTGGAAAAACTCACTCCGTATAGTAAAGAAACAGTTGAAATATCCTCCAAGAACCGCCCTATCATAACGAGACAGCAGGGTCTACCAAGTGATTCGGCCGAGAAGGGTGTCTTATAGGTAAAATCTTAGTGTGTTGTACGTAGGGTATATTCTGGACCCCTGGTCCTCTTTACAGAGCCTGCACTCCACCTCACCGCAATCAGGCTCAGTCGAAGAGGGTCCATCGCTTAACGGCACTAACTATATCGGGCTCTATACAAACCGATTAGGAAACTCTTTCCTCGGGAATGCTGGCCTTATGGGCTTGTTCGTTATGCATTATCTGTAAGAAGTTATTGAGTACTTTCTTGGCATTGTTGAAGAATTTTGTTTTATTTATCTTCTTTGACACTCCTTCAACTCTTCCAACAGAATATAGCATTTAACATGACTTTCTTTCTAGGCAATGTAAGCAAAAATAATGACTTATATGACATGCCTCTACACTAGAGGGAAAGGAATAATTGAAGACAAGGGCACATTCTAGGCTGTTCAACTTCAGGGGCTAATAAAAGGCAAGCCATTCTCTACAAAACTTGCAAAAGTGGGTACCTTATATCATAGATTTCTCCTGCGCCTCATATTCTGCAAATAATTTCCATGGGTAAAATTTGGAGTTATCTCGAGATACAACCAGATCGGAATTAAATATACTGATGTATTTGACGTATCCAACTGAGAGCGTACAAATGTACACAGGCACTACATAGCAAAGATTTATAACTTGAAGCCGCCGTACCCTCCCGCCTCCTTGCACCCCCATGCATGACCCAGAAAGATGTATAGACCCCTAGAGGTTGTATCGGAAGCGTTTATTCTCCTTATCTGTCAAATCCGAGCTCTCGAACGAGGACTGAGTGCTAGTATCCGTTTCTCGGGAGCGGTTTTCGGCGGCAAGGACCCAACGGAGGGCGAACGAGGCACAGAAACAGATCGCAAAGCACACCATGAGACCGGTAAAGCTTTGATTATACCGTGGGGAGTATTTCCTATAAATAACAAGAGTCAACGTCGCCATCTCTGATCCTTGGGGCTAGAAGTCACTCACGCATCGAACATCAACGGTCCTATTATATTCCCAATAGAGTAACCCACGAATGTACTTGCGGCGTAAACGGCTTTCTTTGTGTGACCAGCCACATTTGACGTTCCTAGACCGATACACTGAGTCCATGCGGAGGAAAAGAAGTTGATGAGATAGAACCCGACAATACGCCCTGCCAGCATCGAGTCTGGGAGTTGCCACCTAGTCAGGAGAAACGTAGTGGTTAGTATCCTTGGTCGTCGTTGGTCCTTTAGAATTTGTAGAATGCATGGTCACTTACAGCAAAGTGCAGCCAAGGATGACCGGTAAGCAGGAGCCGGCAATGATGTACAGTCGAGAACCTGCGAATTTCCTGCCCAAAAACCCGGACCCAAGAATACAGATAAAAGCCAAAGCACCGATGGGTAGATTCATCAACAGTGATGTGAAGGTGTCGAAGCCCATATCATGGAATATGATCGAGCCAAAGGTTGTCACCGCCCCAGAGCCCGTGGTTGAGGTGATGGAAAGCACAAGAATCGCCCACAGTTGGTAGTCCATCATGGCCTCCTTCAGTTGATAGGACTTGAACTCTCGGTTCTCCCCACTCGAGTTGTTAGACCTGATGCGCTCCAAGAGTAGCTGACGCTCTTGATCGGTAAAACCCGGGGATTCCTCAGGACTGTCCGGGAACAGCCACCATAAAGCAACCCCCCATACTAAGGTTGCAGCCCCGGCAATCAGGTACATATACTGCCATGGACGCAGAGCACCACCCTTAATATGACCAAGACCATAGTTGATCAACGGGGAAACAAGCAGTGAGCCACCACTGCATGAGTACCAAAAGCTTGATCGGAGGACTTGCTCAGAATGCGTGTACCAAAGCCCTACCACCAGCATGCAGATGGGCGATACACCGGCCTCGACAAGTCCAAGAAAGAACCTGTTCACTAACAGGCCGGCGTATGTTTTGCAAGCCGGAGTGCAGAGGATTATGACGGCCCATAAAACACAAATCACGGAACAGACCACTCGGGTACGGAATCTTTGGGCGAGAAGCGAGATGGGATACGTTCCGACAAGATATCCGAAATAGAAGATGAGAGACACCCACGAGTACTTGAGACCGTCCTCAATATTCAGATCCTCTCGTAAGCCGAAGATCGCTGCCTGGCTCAGGATAGCCTTGTCATAGTATTGGAGGGCGTAGGTGAAACACATCTGAATTACATGATCTTAGAAAATAGAAGCAAACGATGAGGTCTTAGCGTGGATAAACTCACAACTGGCATGAGCTTCCAGTCAATCTTTCTCAATAGCTTTTTGGCGGCCACTTCATCCATCTCCACATCTTCGAGGTTATCGACTTGGCCCTTGTCGCTACTGGATGGGCAAGATGGGGCCATGGTTCTGTCGTGCCTGGTGGGGAATTGAGTAATAGGATTAAGAGGGGCACTGCCTTCGCATAGATAATAGTGACCGAAAAAGGGGATTTCTGTTGGGAGTAATATAAAAACCTGATTGAGAGTTGACACAACCTAGCGCTCATCACCGACATTGGCATAGTACTGTCTCCTGGTATTCCCCCTTTGGTAATATCCGTAGTGCCGGATACCGGATTGGGAATATCCGGCGGCACCTCGGGCCCAGCGCTCGGCGGCCTTGTCACGCAAGGGGCGAGTTGGGTTCGGGCGTGATGGTTGAGAAAGCTCAGTTTCATTTATAGTATTTTGCCCCCTACTACCGGACCCAACTAGGCACAGTTTCTGGTCACCGTTCCTCTGCTCAATAAAAGTGAGGGTCGGGGAAATGTCGGCAGCTTTAGCTCCAGGGCGGGCCCATCTGTTACGAGGGATACGTCGCTTGAGGAATCCCAACTCTGGCGTACGAGCGAGATCGATATCTCGTTTCACAAATCCGAGTGCCCCAATTACTTCACGGAACATACTTTTCGCATGTGGTGGAATTCTGCTCGGAGGAGCCGCGACTCTTGCATTGAATCGTGGGTCGTCCCCTAGTGTTGATACAAGCCGTGGATCTGTGCTATTGGAGCAAACGAGTAGCCAGAGCCCAAACCGCAAGAAATATGCCGATTCTCGAACGATGCTCAAGGTCGGTAATGACTAGTCCATTAAACTGATTGACTTTCTTTGTCTTAACATGCTGAATTCCTTTTTAGGCTGTCGAGGAGATTCAGGAAGCCTTAGGTGAGGATGCCGTTAGCATGGACGAGACGGACCTGGAGAGCCATGCATATTCAGAATGGTCCACTAGCAACGCAGAAACAGCGCCGATTGCGGTGATTAGGCCACTTTCGACAGAACAGGTCTCTGTGATAGCGAAGATTTGCACCAAATACCGTGTCCCCATGGTCCCGTACGGCGCAGGCTCGAGTGTGGAAGGGAACTTTAGCGCACCTTACTCCGGCATATGCATTGACCTATCGGCCATGGACAAAATCGTGGCCTTTCATCCCGAAGACATGGATGTGGTTGTCCAGCCCGGTGTGAATTGGGTTGCCCTCAACGAGAAGATCAAGGACACCGGGCTCTTTCTACCGCTTGATCCTAGCCCCACCGCGACCATTGGTGGGATGGTGTCGACAAACTGTAGCGGAACCAACGCAATGAGATATGGTACAATGAAGGATTATGTTCTTAGCATGACCGTCGTGCTTGCTGACGGGTCGGTTATCCGCACTAGACACCGACCGCGGAAAACGTCGGCCGGATATAATTTGAACTCCATTTTCACAGGATCAGAAGGAACACTTGGAATCATCACTGAGGTTACCGTCAAGCTAGCTGTCTTACCAACCAACTTTGGGGCAGCCACGGCAACGTTTCCCACAGTCAAGCATGCTGCTCTTGCCGCCTCGCAGATGATTCGGAAAGGTGCCCCTTTAGCCGCCCTTGAATTGATGGATGAAGTACAAATGAGAGTCATAAACATGAATGGTGGTACAGGTGGCAAGAGCTGGGCTGAGCTGCCAACCTTGTTCATTAAGTAATCGCACCTGCACCTTCAACTGTCTCAGTCCTAGGAGTCTAACATTTCCGCCGTTAGATTTTCTGGTAGCGAGCATACGATTAACGATGGCATCGAGTCCGCGCAGGAAGTTGCCCGACAGTATCAGTGTCAAGGCTTTGAGTTTGCCAACACAGACGCAGAAATCCAGTCTCTCTGGTCTGCTAGAAAGGAGGCACTTTGGTCTTGCCTAGCGGTGAGGCCAGAGGGAACCGAGATATGGTCGACCGATGTTGCCGTCCCTATCTCTAAGATGGCGGACTTGATTGGTGAGTCTCCTGAGAGCTGGTTCAAAGTTCAATTCTTGCCTACTGATACCCGATAACATATAGATCAATCCAAGGCGCGCGCGGGGAAACTAGGTCTGTTCAACACGGTACTTGGACACGTAGGAGACGGCAATTTTCACCAAGCAATTATGTACAACCCAGCCAAGGAGCATGAGAAGAAGGCTGTCGAGGAGTGCGTTGAAGCAATGATGCAGCAGGCACTTGTTTTCGAGGGTACTGTTTCGGTGAGTACCTCCCTAACTTTAGGCAAGTGCATATTGCAGCCAGCTCACGCGTTGAACAGGGCGAACATGGGATCGGGCTTGGGAAAAAGGCAAGAAACAAAATTCTCGAACGTGAATACGTGTTTTTTCGAACTAACAGATCAGCAGGAATGTTTGGTCAAAGAGCTTGGCCCAGCCACGATTGGTGTGATGAAGGCCTTGAAGGAAACTCTAGATCCTCAGTCAGTCAAGCTCGGTGCCTACAATTTAATAACATGAAAACTGACCATGGAGCAGCTGGCTATTGAATCCTGGGAAAGTCTTCGACCTATGATTCTTCAAATGGCAAACTTTGGGGTGTGGATAGTATCTAGAAGATAGAATATTTTAATAGGGGTGCATGATGCAAGAAAGAACGAATCGAATCGAGATACCAAATAGGAAACCTGATAATAAGCCATTAAAGTACTTTGCAGATAAGCAGTAGCGGTACAGAATATTGAATGGTGTGTGTCGGCTTGGACGAAATCCAATAGTGGCAAACCGGCTGTAGGTACGGACATTCCCCGCGTTCCCAGTGGAGACACCCCGGACTGTTTGACAATTGGTGAGATGATGGTTGGACATAATAGACGGTACTAAGTAGTTGGTAGAGCTAAGGGGTGACCTCGCAGCCCTTCCGTAGAGATGCCCGCCCCGCTGTACCGAGTCTCGTGACCCACCGGGGACCGATGCTGGATTTATAACCTCCCCAGAACAGCCTGCGAGCCCACCATCCATCGCACCTGAAGCTGGAAGTCGCCTATCTACCGGGGACGATATGGAGGACCCACCCAACACCCAAGTTCAGCAGGTGTCCTTCTTGCCAATAAATCAACCAAGCTCTCCTCCCTCGTTGAAGACACGCCGGGCATATTTATCCTGTGATCGTTGCCGAAAACGCAAGACGCGATGCGAACCTTTACATGGCTTGCAACAACCCTGCAAGCGCTGCGCCCAAGAATCTCAGCCATGTGATTTCCGGTCTACAAGGGGCACAAAACGGAAGGCCCACCAATCAGCCGTGGTCGACCGGCAGAGCGCTGTGGCAACGCGTCTGCCAAACCAGGACCATCTGGAATCTCCCACAGAGTCACCTCCCGCCGAAATGGGGCAAGATAGGCCCTTGATGCGGTGTCCAGCGAACCACAGCGTTCGGAGTAGCTTGCTATCTGCGCAGCTGCACAATCCTGCGGACGCCCTCGACCTCTTGACCGTTACGGCTGCGGGATGTAAAGACGAGGGCACTCCTCCAAGGCGCACACCAATCGACTCTCGCCAATCATTGGAGGAGGCTCATACTGCGCGCCCTGCGGATGCCTCCCATCGCGAGATGCAAATGGACCGGGATAGGAATATATGGGACAATTTTATTCTTGTCAGGAAAGGCATCTTGAAAGAAGAGGAAGTTGTTGAGTACATAGGGTTCTTCTTCACAACACTCTGGCCACTGCGTCCTATTATCCCTGCATATTACAGGGAGCAATCGAACTATACAGCATTGGTAGCTGAAGAACCCGTGCTGGTCATTTGTCTCGTTACTATTGCATCTCGGTACCACCCTCTGTCTGGGCCGCACGGGAACATCCGAACAGAGCGCGCTCACTGGCGAACATGGCCAATTCTGCAATCTCTTTTGCAGTCAGTGCTCTGGGGCACCACTTTCACCCGTTCGCTCGGGACCATATCAGCGATGCTTCTATTAATGGAGTGGCATGTCAAAGCGATCAATACCCCGAAGGACTTCGCTGGCGATGGGTTTGGGGGACTTGTGGAGGAACTGACGACGTCTGCCAACCTCGCGGGTAGCGGTCGTCCCTCCGCCGGTCGGTCGCGATATGGCAACACTGCATTGATGGAAAAAATGGATGTTGTAGCCCCGGCATATCGAAGCAATAAGATGTCCTGGTAGGAGAGACACAATTAGATTCCTGATTGAACTCAACACTGACTTGAGGAAGGATGCTCCTATCTAATGCAATTGCACTAGCCCACGAAGGCCACTGTTTCGAGAACGGGTCTCATGGTGCAGCTCGGGATATCGAATCCGATCCGACAAGACAAGAGTGGAACAAAGTACTATGCGTTTTCATATATTTTGCCGATGAGCATCTTTCCGCTCGAATTGGAATAGAACCCTTACTCCCTGAGCGCTCGAGAGCAGCGGTGCAAGATCGTTTGGCACTGGGCTTCGCGAACTCACTACCTAACAAAACCCTTTGGGAAGACTACTTTGAGCTTACGGTGCAAGCAAGGAAGGCCCGCAGCTTTCTTCACTCTCTCAAGCTGAATGGTGACTCCGCTACGGTTTCTGATTTAATTCCTGACCTGGAGCGCCTGAGTCGAGGGCTGAGCCGCTGGAAGATTCAGCACGAATATCATCAGCACGGTGATTCCAATCCAATCTGTTCATAACCATGCAATCCTTTTCTGTTTTAAATCAGAAAAGCTAATTGCTCCTACAGATCCCGGATATTTTCTGAATGCGTGCGTTGAAATGGAGTACTACTACACCATGATGTACAGCTTGGCTCCGGCATCCCAAATTCCTGATTACCTCAAATCGAGTGGTGGTCCAGCCTCTCAGCCACCCAACGACCCGACCAGTGTTTCACACTTCGCACAGCAAGCCACTCAGGCGAGCTATGCCCTACTTACCATCGTCATAGACGTCCTTCACCCCGCAGGCCTCTTGGCCTATCTACCTGTCCGGTGTTGGCTTTTTATTGTGGCCGCTAGCCTACATTTGTTGAAGGTAACGACCCCATCGCTTAGTATTAGCGCCGTTGGTTCCCTTGGCTCATTATTTGAAACACAGGCCACGGTTTGGCGAGATCAGGCTGGATCAAGTTCGCAATCTAATATCCTTCTTATCAGAATGACTATAGATGCGCTCGGAGAAGGCTCCCCGGATGACACACACATGGCGATGCGGTATTCAAGATTTCTTGACAGTCTTCTCAAGTCATCATTTACGCCTCAGTCGGGTACTGATATCTCGTTGCCAGGTATGGATGAGGGCAGTGGGTTTTTAAATGCTCAGGATTGGACTTCCTTGCAGAGCATTGG
Organism: Aspergillus ochraceus; assembly: GCA_004849945.1. Taxonomy (NCBI): domain Eukaryota; kingdom Fungi; phylum Ascomycota; class Eurotiomycetes; order Eurotiales; family Aspergillaceae; genus Aspergillus; species Aspergillus ochraceus. The sequence continues at coordinate 4,154,792 of SSOS01000002.1, forward strand.
ATTGGCAGAATTCGGGGACTTTCCCGTTCCTTTTGATCCAATTTTTAACGATTTGATATTCATGTAAATTTCTAGTCGATCTCATTGACCTCAAAGCCCTCTCCTGCCTGTTTCAGATGTTCCATATGTTTCTCTTCCTTTCTTGTTAAACTCTCAGCCATAATAAGCCCCTAGCTACCCAAATAAACTTGGTATATGTACATACTCATGCCGCAAGTCCGTACGAGATTCCCATACAATGCTGCCAGTCTAGACAGGTATTATCACCCAGTGTACCGAAGAGTCGAAGAAAGAACCACAATTCACATGAGCACTCCTAAGCCCCATCCCTCAAACAGCTTATCATACTTCAACAAGGCAGCGGTGTCCCTTAGGAGAAAGCAAGAAATAGCTTGCCATTTCCATGTCGTCGTCACACATGCCTTCAATGGTCGACCTCTTCACCGAAGGGAAGGTGCGGAAAAATAGAGACGTGGCAAGCCGCAATTCCATCCGAGCCAAATGGATTCCAAGGCATACTATTCCGGAACGAGTCCTAACGTTAGCTTCTGTTCACTGACTTGTTTAGTTTTGCAAGATACTCACTGCGAGATCCTCCTCCAAATGGTAGTGATGCATCCTTCATCGCCTTGGTGGGCGAAGCCCACCGTTCTGGATTGAATGTGAGCGGGTCATGAAAGATATTTGGGTCTCGGTGCATGCTGTATGCCTGCGTAGACACTATTGTTCCTCCAGGGAGGTTGAATCCGGCTAACTGAGCACCTTCTTCGGGGACGACTCTCGGCAACGCGCCTGGAACAGCCGTATAGAGTCTCAATGTCTCGTTAATTACCTGATTAAGATACGGTAGATTCCGGGCATGTCGATCGGTAAAGTTATCGGGGAGACTCATCAGCTCTGAAACAAGCTTGTCGCGGATAAGACTGTCCCGACATACAGCGTACACAAGGTAGGTGAGCGTTACTGCGGTCGTATCGCTGCCGGCCACGATATACCCTCGCGCCTCGCTGCAGGTATCATTCTCCGATAGGCCTTTGTCTCCTGCATCAGACAGTTTTGTGAACAGTGTGCTTTTGGCGTTTGATGGATCCTTAGCGGCGAGAGACCTGTGGCGTGCAACAGACTCTCGTGCATATTGGTGCACTCTTGTTCCTGCCTGCACCGCCTTACTAAAGATAGGCAGGGGAAGGATGGCGCCGATCTTGATGAGGAGGGGAAAGGTTGTCCGTATAGGTGCTAATGAGCCTAGGTACTCCAGGTCATGAGTATATTGATTTTTCTAAACAAATGAAGTCAGGTAACATATGGCTTTTTCTTGAACAGATCCTGACCTTACCTCTCCTTTCTCTAACATCCGAAACGATTCACCGAAGCTCAACTCTCCTATAATATCCGTTGCCATGAATAACCACCACTTGAACACATCAACTGCGCCCTTGGCCTTCATTTCACAGGACATTTGACGAATTGCAAGCTGTACCATATCTCGAATCTGGGTCTCGAACCGCGTCAATGACGAATCCGAAAGTGGCGAGGCAAGCAGGCGTCGACGAGATGAGTGAAGATGAGGGTCAGGCGTGGAGAAAACATTCTCAAATGGGCGTGGGATCAGAAGTCTATACCAATCCGATTTCGTGAACCGACCACCTGTTTTGTGAATTTCTTTTGCTGAGCCGACGTCACAAATGTCGACTTCGTTGGGGGCGATACGGACGACGGGGCCTAGATGATGAGTTTTTATTGTGAATCAGAGACTCTCTGGGGTCTGAGGGCACGTACCGTATTGCTTGTGTAGTTCATCGACATAAACTGCTTTCTTGCCCTTTAGCCAGTAGAAGCTCACAGCTATGTCTGTCCATCGTGATAGGGTAGGCCCTGGGATGTGAGAAACAGGGTTCAGAAGCCCTCTATACAGATATTTCTATGCTATATTAGCTTTGCACTCATGGTAGGAGTAGAGATGTTAACTCACAACAATAACAGCCAGTGCTATAGCTCCAATCAGTGCTATAGACATGTTTGTAGAATATGAATAGAAGGTGCTGTTATCTCGAGTTATGCATAAGGAAAACTGATCTTTCTAGTTGTTGATGCTCGAAACATCAGATATTGCATGGAAGAAGGTCATTTTATAATTTAAAGAAAGGCCGAGCTCCGTCATCCAGCACTAACTTGGAATTCCATTACCCCATGACGCGGCCTGCAAGGAGTAGAACCGGTGTCAGTATGCGACTCACCCATGGATCCTGATGTCATACTTCGTTCCCATACACCGCTTGAAAGTGGCCGATTTGGCTGCATGCCAAGAACAATTATCCATATTCTGACAGAGTAGAGTATCCAAGAAGTGGACACCATTTTCATATGCCCAATGATGATCAGGATATTTGATCAGCGTTCCTGGAACCGATCACTCTCGGGGATCAGAAGCACCGACACCGAGTCTTGAACTATACAAACTGCTCGGGTTTTGCGGGTTTTGCGGCGTCTGGACTCGCCGAGCGGAGCGAGAAAGTGCCGTTTTGGCCGATGAGCAGGGATTCGAATTTTCATTCATATTGCATGCATGGTCGATTTATTTGGGGATCTGATGGGGGCGTTTGTTTGGAAAACACCTTCAATTGATAATAGAACATCCTGTCGGGCAGTTCAAGACCTTTTTTCCTCAGAAAGGTTTCTTCAGGCTTACCTGTAACTACTCGGGGCTGTAGTAAGGTACTTGAAAAATAAGTAATGACTAGTATTCTTAACTTCTGTTCATTTTGGTTACACATGATGCGTTTGTTTGCTCTTTCTCAATATCCTCCTTTCAGCGAGCCTTCAGTGAAGAGCATATTGCTAAACCCAGTATTGCAATGTCCCTTTGCTTGCTGTTATGTATCGTTATCAATCACATCTCCACCTATCATCTATCTGATCTGTCTACTATACTATGTACATTCCATCGCCTCATTGCGACTCCCCACGATACAAGCCACAGTCGAAGAGGTGCATGACGCTTGGTCGTTCTTCACCAGCCTCCTGGTGCTATTTAGGGAGCTAGCCCCTGCCTTCTCCCTGATCATTGATCACATTTAGAGAACTCCAACAACCCTTGAATTGCCTCATCTCATCTCTTCGGTGGCATCCCTTGACAACGCGACGTACTATATTTTCCTTCGCCAAAAAGTCGCCTTGGCAGTTACCGCCCAGCTCAGGACTCCCAATCCCTCAGCACGAACTTGTCGACGAGGAGGTTTGTCCTGACCACAATCCAACGGCATTCTACCCAGCAAAGCATGAAGAGATTCTAGCCACTAAATTCCAACTACTTACCAAAATTAGCTGAGGGTCACAATCTACCGTGTGGCTCGCCCGAGATATCTCAAGGTACCCGCACTTGGCTGCTTCATGTGACTATCGGGAAACTGACTCTGGACGTCGCAATCAAGACTTACATGGCAAGCTGAACAAGCAGTAGCCCTCCAAATAATTAACAGCAATGGTGCAGGCGATGCTCGGCATGAGAGAGACATGGAAAGGCACGTCGCGCAGCACAACCCAGAGCATCGTGGCCGCGTGATTGTACGAACATGCTTAGATGACTTCGAGGTAACGGGCCCGGAGGGAAAACACGTGTGGCTCGGGTGTATGAACCGATGAGAGAACCTCTTTGGATACTACAGAGGCGTTTCGTTGATCGGAAGCTTCCTTTGCAAATTGCGAAAGCGTATATCTATATTCTCCTTGTTGGTCTGGATTATCTTCATTCAGAGTGCAAAGTTGTTCATTCAGGTAAGTTCTTGTTATGAGCCTAGTATTTGGAAATATGAACTTTAATTTACCTGTCAGATCTAAAGCTAGGGAATATCCTCATGAGCTTTGAAAACGAAAAGGTTCTTACCAAGTTCATCGAACAACAACAGGTAATGCAATGCAAGGTCGAAGATGAGAGTGGTCGGACTATCTACCGCTGCCATGATGACTGTGGTCCTCTTGACTGGAGAGAAATCAGGAACATGATTCCCAAGATAGCCGATTTCGGGCTCGCAACAAGACTCGACAAGCCGTCAACTAGAGACGGGATGGTAGGAGAACAACTTGACATTTATCCTATCCAACCAGACTACTACCGTGCTCCGGAGGTGATTCTCGGCTGCGGTTGGGATTTCAAGGCGGATATTTGGAATTTCGGTGTGCTGGTAAGACCTCTTCAACTGCTGTACCCCACGCTATCTTATGTTTCATGTTAAATTTTTTCCTCGTCAAGTTGTGGAATATATTTGGGGCCAACGAGTTGCTGTTCCAACAAGTACATGATCAAGATGGCCAATACAATGCCAAAACACACCTCGCGGAAATGATTGCTCTACTTGGTCCGCCTCCGAGGGAATTGCTTGCAGAATCAAAAGCCATGTCAGAACAAAACTGGCCCCAGCCTGTAACAAACGAACATGGCAAGCTCTGCAATAATGCCCAGGCATTCTTCAATGGCCCTTTCTTTAACCCAGAAGGTGAGTCGACCAGTATATAGTACGTCAATATCTAGTATACTAATTGTTCAAGATGAGTTCCACCATAACGAGTTGATTCCGCACCGAAGCCTAGAGGACACGATCTCATTCCTCGATGGAAAGGAGCGAGAGGCGTTCCTATCTTTTGCTCGGCAGATGCTCACCTGGCACCCGCAAAAGAGAAAGACGGCTCGCGAATTGATTGACCATCCGTTCCTCAAACTTAGTTGAGATGGAGTCCAATGACTCGAGGGATTGCTATTTGATCCGTAATGGTGGACCGGTCAAATAATAAGTAATAGAGTTCCTATACGAGAGCGATGATGACCCTAATAATAGGCCTGTCATTTCCCGCGTGGGGTTTCCCCGCAGTCCCGCTTCCTACTTAAATACATCACTGGCCTTCAATCTGACATCCTTATAACTTCGGTCATCTTTAAAATCTCTTCATCTCATCCATCCATCTATTTACCGGAGAGATGTCTACCGTGTTAGCCCACCCATCTCAGATCTCAGGCGGCTGCTTATGCGGCGCCATCCGCTATACAATTGACTTTTCTGGCAAATCCAGCTGGCCTCCAGAGGTACGTATCTGATGGAACAGGCTATTAATCTATTTAACTCCCCCTTGCCCAACTGAAACCTAATATTGATACAGTCATCAACCTGCCAATGCACCATGTGCCGGAAATTCACCGCCAGCATCTACCCCCAATTGCTTGATCTATCCGCCATGCAAGTCACGCCCCGCAATCTATCTACCTTCCAAACCTACAAAGAGTACCGCTCTTCCGAAAGATGCCTGCGCGGATTCTGCTTCACCTGCGGCAGCTCGCTGATATTCCGCTCCGAAGACACACCGGATCGGATATGTTTCTTCCTGGGAACGGTAGACGAGGAGGCGCTGGTGGGCGAAAGAGTGGCGGGATCGGACCGGAAGACGGAGTTCGGGGTCGTGTGGGAAAGAAAAGGGGGCTTGGGAAAGGTATTAGCGACGCCGAATTCGGATCAGCTGTATTGGGAAAATGTCATTCCAGGGGTTTCGGATTTGTTGAAGGATGGGGATAGGTATTTGGCTGATACGGGTGATGGGAGGGCGTTGGGGTGATTATTCTCTTTCTTGCTTTGCTGTTAGGAACGGGTTTTGATACCGACAATAGTTGGCCTCAGAATACTTACTTCGTGAGATTTTTACATGCCTGGGCTGTACCTCAGCGACCCATTATATAGCTAATGAAGCGATGCATGAGAAGTTGCGGTAGGGGAGTCATTCAAGTAAACCTACTGTTGGTAATTGATTAGAGTTTTATTACTTGATCAGGTGGTGCTCGTTCTTCGATCTTCATCAATAGATTTCAAGTAGACCCCTGGTGAATGATATATCGCTGAGGGGCTGGAATATAATTAGAAGATTCTCGAGCTTATTTATGATACAAGTGACGACAATCATTGATGTCAATCCTTCTCCTCTGTTGAAGAGCAGATTAAAATTGGCTTAAGCGCAATATACTTCCCACGATGTTAAATTGTTGAGAAGTTAACACACAGATTTAGCAGTTAGATAAACATCGTCAGATCAACGAGACACAACTACCATGTTGTCTGTCGCCGCAGTAATATCCGCCTTAATAAGTGTTGAATCCATGAGGGCGACCTGTGGTGTCTGGTACTGCGTTGCTGCGCCACCAACTTCATAGGACGTACCATCTGAACTCTTGTTCATTTTTACCACAGCGTCAGCAACCGCCTCTTGGAGGTAGAAAAGCATTTCCGATGGAGCATTCTTGTCGGCAGGTGCCTGGATCTTGATCGTCTGCAGTTGGCCATCGAGGAAATTGTATGAAATCTTATAGCCTGCTGGCTTTTTCCTGTCCTTGTCATTCAAGACCTCCTTTATAAACTTGTAGCCCCCTCGAGCCACCTTAATTGCTTTCCATGCTACCTGGAAAGTGGAAAGCCAAAAGTCCACAGCCATTGGTTCTATGTTTTCCATGAACATATATTCCTCCATCTCCTTTGCATGTTGGTCGAGAACATGGTCTGCAGCTAACATTTCAACGTAGATTGCACCATGCCAAATATTATCTGTTCCAGACCTTCCCATCGGCATCGCGTAGTAGGCATGCCCAACAAAGAGCTGCCATGAGTTTGAATCGTCTTGGAGACCGATGGCATACTGGGGGAAGTGATCGACATTACTTGCATCGAAGTTGGCGATCTCAGAAGGCGGTTTGGGGTGAAAGGAGAATATAGCTTGGGCAACGAGCTCAGCCACATCGACATCCTCCTTGTCCCGTTTCATGATGGGCGGCACGCGCAGCTCAGCGAGAAGCTTCACCAAATCTCGGTACATCTCAGGGACCTCTTTGCTAGTCCTGGTGAAAACAGTTGGGTTTATCCACAGGCCAGATAAACTCCCGTCGATGGGTACGGCGCGTTTCGGCGAATCCCACTTTTTCTCGAGTTTCCTTTCCTTGACCTTTTCCTGGGCCTTCTCCAGGAGGTATTCATCCGCCCTTCGGAAAGCCCTGAAATAGTCGTTGGACGTTATGGGCGCCAGGGCTCGTTCGGCGGCAGTTCTAGGAATGTACAGAGAAGATACTTTTCTCATAGATTCAATTAAGCCCCCGATATCGCCAGCGTTTGAAATTGCCCAGTTCATGGCAGAGCCCACGCCCTGAACAATAGAGGTGAACCAGGCCATATCGTTAAGTGGGAAGGGTATGTTCCGGTTCGAATTGCAAAAGAAAAAGGTAAGCAAGAGAACCAACAGGTAGACAGAATGAGCGCGTTGGTATCTTTATGATTTGCTGCAACCTCTTGGCCTTCCAAGTACAAACCAGAATCTTATCACCAATCAGGATTTCACGTCCCTTAACGTAGGAGGCCTTTGCATGCCAAACAGTATGTTGCGTCATGGATTGTATGTAGTGGTTTTAAGAGCAGTCCAAAGGTTATATGAAGTCGATTACATGCCCATTCACGTCTGGCGACGTCACCAATAGGTTGTTCGTTTAGGACGCGCAATGAAGTCGGCATGCAAAGGTAAGAGTCTCGACATCACTACTCACCGATCGCAAGGTTACATTCGCGTCTTGAAACCCTAACTTCTATGGATTGACGCATCGAAATGACTTCATACATGTAGTTGAACTTCGCGCGAGCTTTCCTTCAAATGGCTTCAGTAAAATTCCAAACCTATATTTCATATGATGATACCACATAGACTGTGCCCATCGATGGATTTTATTGTATTATCACCTCGTACAAAGAAGAGGTAATGGATATTCTAAGCATTGGACCCACCAGCTTGTCATAGCCCCTAAGGTTCCACAGTCCCAGCATTCGCGGTCAGAATGCAACCCTACGGAGCAGGGTCATGACTTGATGTTTTCGGCAGTATGATATATATGACTTTCTAAGGGGCTAGCCTATGATACTACGTCTCTTCTCAAGAAGACAGAAATAAAATCGAAATTATCTATTCATAATAGCTCTCTATTGAACACAAATCCTACAGTAATAGCTTCAATCACACTATATTAATAGAAGCATTCAATCTATAGCTGCTCAGATTGCCCAAAGATGCTTTTTGACTTTTTGGTTTGTGTACATAGCTAGGCAATTAATCCTATTATAATTATCAACAATATTCTTCCTCCAGAGCACTAATACCTTACTATTCTCAAAACCCTCAAATAGAATACGTGCGTTTCTGGACACTTCAATACTAAAATTCGTAAACAAGAAATCGATTTCTTGTAAGAGTAAACAATAGCTCCAGATACAGACGGAAGGTAAACTTATCCGCGTATGTCTGTGTATTAACAAGACAAATGCTGATACTTTGACAGCCTTAGCTCAAAACTATTCAAATTTCCACCAATTGTCAATGGGTGCTATTTTGAAGTGCAACAATGTCGCCCTACTGCTTAAGAGGTGCACCAACGTGACAGAGCCAAAATCACCCCAGGTTCAATTCCCGGAACAGGTGTGCTCATACTGGGCTTTCGCAACGGCGTTCCTCATCGCCTCGAGAAACGTTGAAGCTCGCACCACCCATCATCACACTTTGAAAGGCTAACACTCTAGCGGTGCCCAACATCAAGCCAAATCGAATATTAGCAATTGTTCGACCGAAGTGGGTCACTGCCTGCGTCGCGGATGTCGTTCCATGGGCGACCCCGTGAAGGTAATCACAATGTTATATTTGCCGCTTCGACCAAGAATATAGCCGTTGTAATCATGCAGAGTATGCTCTAATGGCTCATCTTCGTCGTCGAGGAGCGCGCGTGCGGCACTCAACTCGCAATCCATAGCACACACCCAGCCTACTGTATAGGCATCATGACTGAGCTTTCTGGATTCCATTCCGGGTGTTCTCCACATATCCATATCTAGGTATGCAAGATGCCTGGGGCAATAACCAATCAATCAAAATTCTATTAACATGGTAAAGCCTATCTATTGAAACGATGGGCTATAAATGCGCCTCGCTAATCGAAACAGAATCTGGAGCCTATACGCCATAATACCTACAAACGCAGTGGATAATCAAAAAGCAATATAACCCAACCCGTCTTCTAAAGTTTCATGTAAATATCGTCTTCCTCGTCTATTTCAGGCTCTTCTTATAAGATACTTAATTCCGTAGCCTTCTCGTCTCTCTCCTCGCCGAATTAAGCGAATCTGAATTAATAAAAAGCCTGTTTAATACATAAGTCCGGCGGTATAGCGGATCGCCTACAAGTGTGTAATAACTACGTTATAGTCCTGTGTATGCTCGTGCAGTCCCTTAATCTCGTGAAAGCATTCTATTACCTTCCTCCGGGTCAGTAACGTACAGCGAGCACTCCAGGAAGACGTACCTAGATATATAGGGCCCTAAGTCACATACACACGGTCAAAGTCGACGTACTTGTAGAGAAAGTGAATGCCTTAATCCCATCCTTATGATGCGCATCTGGATGTACGGCTTAGTAAGATGCTTGTAACTAGAGCCTTCTGGTCTGGCATAGGCAGTAGTGAGGCAATAACCACGCAACTGTTACTTCATTCTACACCCACGCGACCACAACTTCTTTTCTTTCTCCTTCTCTTTACAACTACCAGGTCTCGTTCCATCTTTGTCACCCTGGCCGCTGTTTCCTGGATTTTTCCAAGTCTCCGACGAGCAAGGTACTTCTTTCCATAATTATCTTTCGTGTAGACGCTCACTAATCACCATGGGTCTTCACGAACGAACCAAAGACGGCCTTCCAACCACAGGTCTGGGTCAATACCCCCTTACGATTCGTCAGTTGAATGTGACCTGATTCTACGAAACTATGGGCGCGCTATTTGAGCGAACGGGGAACCGGTATATCTGTCGACAATATTGCGTGTAAGCTCTGATAGAAAGACTAACAGCCATTGTCACGATTCTTTGACTCAAACTCTTCACGTCGAGATGCCAACATGGATACATGGGGGCGTCGTGGATTGGTTTCGAAGTTGGCTACTCGGCATGATAAGTACGGGGACTTCTTGACATCGATTCATTAATGTCTTACTCCAGAGTGGCATTGGGAGCGTTCAGTGGACGCTTTGCTGGGAGGTATTTTGTCTATATGCAGTTTCCTATTATATTATGGACTAAGTAAGACCTTACTTTCAAAATGCCGGACTGTTTCATTGTTTTACATGATGGAATATGGCCTAGTGTTGCGCTCGTAATCGGATACTCCAAGACGTTCGACCGCTTGATTTATGCTTAACGCGGCAAGCGTCAATATTCGTTATGCCAATAAGCATCGATTGCGTGGTTTGATATACCTCTACCTTAGTATGGCTTCTAGTATTATTAATTTACCTTTTCTCAATTTCAAAATCACTATCCGACTATAAAGACCCGCTCATTTCTGTGTAGATGAGCTCAACCAGTCTCATACATATCATCCTTCTTTTTACTTATACAAGTGCTCTCTATCGCAAAATATTGCCTGGCTTTACAGTACTTATATCCTACTACAATTCTTCTTTTGCCATGGCCTCGCTGGTTATCCCTCAGGAAGGAAAGGTGTATAAGATTTGTTTCCTTGTTGGAGACAAAAAGCTGTTCTTCACCGCTGAGGCTAATGAATGGGTTACGGTACAAGAATGGAACAATATAGAGCGGCAAAAGTGGTTATGCACCTTCGACCGACAGTATGGACTCGGTATGAAAAATGTCGCTGCTGCAAAATGGATGGGCTTTGATAAGGATGGGTAGATGTTGCTCAGCGGTCAGCACCATGGCTGGGAGAGCTTCACGTTCACCCCGGTCCCTGGTGGTGGGTATTGGATGTCGGTATGCCTCAGCGAAGGTCGCAACGATGTCAGATTTGATGAGAGAAGCGGGAGGTATTGGGGGGATTCGATTACCCGATTGAACAGAAGTTTACTGTTTATCTGGAAGAGGTTCCAGTCTGTAAGTTGCCTTCTTGCCTAGTGACATCAAAACCTCTAATAGCTCTAACGAATATATTAGCAGCGCAATGATTATGAGTATGAGAAAAGCTTCCCTTGGGTGTGCTATTGGGGTTACTTGACTCTTGCTATGAGTTTTTCCTGTTTAGAAGGACGTTTTCCCCATAGCCCCGTGCGAATGCAAAGAGGATATGAATCTAGGTTAGGTCCAATTTCAACTGAAAGTAAAAATAGCTCCAAATTATTAAAGTAACCTCTTGTTACGCCCGGGTATCCTGTCAAGAACTCTGCGACCAGTTAGCTATCTTGGTTAGACGGATGGCTTGCTTCAGTGACCAGAATCCATTAGTAACCGGCTTTCGAGCGTTAACCAGTCTGTCTGAGAGAGTAACAGTATATATATACTAAACTAAATACAGAGAAGTCCGGAACTGAATCCTATACTGTATATACAACAAATGCTTTTCGAACCCTAATCAGGTGATACGCTAGTCTGTAAAGGGAACGCTGGTAAATAATAGTTTTGTTATGTACTAGTGATAATACGTAGCTTTGTAAGATTACTGTACTTTAGATATAAAGATCTAGAGTGGGCAAAGGGGAGGGTAGGCCAGGTTAAGATATCGATATTCGCATGCATTAGGTTCGTGACGCGATTCGGAAAGGCGATATTAAGCTTTATTATCTCTCTACGGAAGAAATAATCGCTAACACCCTTATAAAGCCGCTTCCGAAGCTGAAATTTGACCAACACGCTAAGGCCATGGGTGTTGAATGATCTCTACTGTATATAGGCTTCTTGATGGTCAACAGCGGTGTTTAATGGAGCTCTGAATAGCTGCATCTCGAGGGGGTGTGTGGAAGATTCCGGTAACTGTATGAGCAATAGAGATTTCCATCTTCCTTACCGCGAGATCCTGCATTCGAGCCGGTAAGCTGCGCGATGGTTAAAGCGGAGGATTCTATTGATTTCGTCATTATATTATGTATAAAGAGGCTCTCCTTTTTATGTAGATATATCATCATCAGAATAATCATTCTTCAATTCATGAAGTTTATGATCACCTTTACTGCTTCTAGTACCCCGTATTCCAACAGTTTCTAACCGGAGAACCGCCGCCACATCTGACCCCGAAGCCAATCATTCTGCTCTGCGCTCCCTATGTAATTGCCGACTCCGCCCCAAGTTGCAAAGTACCGACCCCGGCTTCCCATGTCCGACGCCATTTCAAAGAAATCGGCTGTATCTTTGACTGAGTTTATGTCGAAACCTTTTGCACTCATGGATTGCATGCTGCTCACAAGGCTATCGCCACCACCACTAATGATGGCCCCCGCACCGCCGAATTGCCTTTTGAGAACGTATTCCGCAATTTGTGGACCATATCTTTTCGTCATGTTCCACATAAACTCTCCGGCCTCGGCCCAACCACTTGGGGCCGCGACATCATTTCCGGTAGAGTTGGTAGTAGGGAAGTTGGTAGGAGTAGTCGACGCTTGGGCTCCGGACTGCGGTGACTCAGTGGATCTCGAACGACCGAACCCTCCTGAGGACGCGGTTGACTGAGCTCTGGATGGTCCCTGGTCATTCGTGCTTCCGTCCCCAGCAGGCCAAAAGACCTGGCCGGCAGCTGTAGATTCGAGTGCCATCCCCATGTTCAGTTCATGTAGGATCAGCGGTTGCTCGATAGGAATCTCACGGCAGTAGACTCTGACCATCTCCCTAGCCTGGGTAGCCAACCGCTCCGTGTCCGTATCCCAGTGCAGCGTCTCCTCTGTTTCAAACCCAGCAGAATACACCTTTCCAAACTGATAAGTCCGGGCGCCGTGCGCTATGAGGCCGGTCCACTCCTGTTCTTTCCGACGCTCCAGGAAATCGTTATACTTCTTCAGCTGGGCGGGGTTATGTGCCTCCCAGAAGGTCGTCACAAAGGTCACATACTTCATGAATGGCTTCCCGCTCATCCCGAAGAGCCAGATATATAGTTTCTCCTCGAAGGGATCGGGCCGACGCTTGAAGATGTTGATGGGTGCTACGAAGAAGATTGCGACGATTACGGCGTGCTCTCGAATCTGGTCGAGGAGTTGGGCGATTTCGCAGAATGTAACCCATGCGCCCCGTTCGTCTTCGAATCCGGGGGTGTCGACGACGAAATATTCGGTTTCGTCGACTTGAGTATCGATTATCTGGCATCGTTCCGTTCCTACATGAGGATAGGCAGTTGGTTAGAACTAGAGGCTTTGAGTTGTTGAGGCAGCAGATACCTGTTTCTGAGGCCCCCGAGAGACCAGATGTTCCCGTGATATGCTCTGCCAGCGAGGATTTCCCGACGCCTGGCTTACCAAAGAGCAGTATAGTCCTTGCACGGCCTCTCTTGTAACCTTTTATTTTCTCCATAGTGGTGGGAAAAGTTCAATCTGGGATGATATCGGTACCATAGGATACGGTGAAGGAACTGTAATGCGGGATGATTGCTAAGGCGCTTTCGACTACTTCTTCGGTTAGAATTCTGTGATCCTATAAGGGCCAGATTTTGACTGCAGCCGGATGGGAAGGAAAAATTTATCTACTCCTTGGCCGACTGGAGCCACGTAAGCATGCCTCGGTGGGCGAAGTCCTGGGTTGGTGCAGAGCTCAAGACTCCCACTTCGCGACAAATTCCACACTTTTATCTGACCACCATTGGCATATAGCCGCCTCGAAACGGACATGGTGTTGCTTTACCATTGGTCGTGAGGACTAAGGGGCGCAAATGATTGGCAACAAGACATCGGCGCTCACACAGCCTCAACGAGCGATAAATAATGGGAGTGATCGTGGTGCCGCCAGCCTGGTGCTTTCGAGGACTCTTTGATTGAAGGCCGTGCGAGCCGCAGCATGCCACACTCGACACCCCCATGTACTGAGTGGCTAGGTAATCATACTTTGCCCCTAGGCGCCCTTACCCCGCAATCCAGGACAACGCCAATACCTCCTACATCGTCTCTTAGCGTGCTCATTTTATATAAACTTGATAAGTCTTTGAGCATTACGTTTATGGAGGTAAAGATTTCTTCGGCTGAACCTGACAACCTTCCGTTTTGCTTCTATAATACTGGTTTAGGTCCCTGAAAACTTCCATCCGCCATGCATAAAGCTTCAAGAGGGCTCAATCATCCTCAGTGCATAACTTGTGGATCAGTGGTGCATGATTCAGCCGATTGTCCGTGGAAAGGCAAAGAGCACTTAAGATGTTATCAATGTATAACCATATTCTTACAGCAGGGGAATGATGCTGAGACTTAATAGGTAGGCAATACGGTCACTGGATGAATGAATGCAGAAAGCCAATGGGTTGTTTCAAATGTATGGACACACTCCGAGATGTCTGTCCGAACTTCCTAATAACCTAATGTACAGGCCGTAGTTTCGGACACTGGGTAGAAGGTTGCAGATACCCAAAAGGATGCTACAACTGTAAGAGAAAGCCTCAGAGAACTTGGTGATTGTAGCTAATAGTCTGATGCCATCAGGCGGCCAACATGACCATTTCAGCCCAGATTGCCCCTGGGAATTCAAATTGGGAGACTTTGAATACGAGAGTAGTTCTTATCCCGATATCAAGCCAGCCGCCGTCATATCAGAATCACGCGCACGGTCATTAGAAGGGCTGGAACATCACAGGAAGGGCTCGCCAGGAGCACCTAAGGATATGGCCGGTTCAAGCGACATTGCCATAACTCCATTCTCAGGAAAGAAGACTCGACTTGACCAACAAGCGGTTCAAGTTGGCCAAAAGGACAAGCCTCATCTCACCCAGGGCGAAAGACCCAGAGTGACAGTGGGTGCGATAGACGACGACTCGGACGCTCATAAGAACAAGGTTTGGCAAGATGCGGCAGCGAAAACAGCATCCATGTGTCTCAAGGAGATGTGGGCACAAGCTCCAAAAGACCTGAAAGAAACGCTAACCATAGATGAACTCGCCAATTCCTCAACTCACCAGGAAAGTATGCTTGCTATTGAACAAGTTAAAAACGCCCTTGGAATTCGAGCGCAACGACATAGCCTGGAATTAAACTGGCGGCAGTCGATTGTCGATCTTCCGAAATTACTTGACCTGGATTCCGACATCCAAGCGCGCTCTAGACTAGCAGAACTGCTAAGCGTTCAGGACTTCCTTCCAGGGTCCGCAGAAGGCAACATGGCTCTTCATCGTGCAGTTATCCAGGAGTTAGCACGGAACGGCGGAGACCTTCCAAGGGACACGAGGAACCAACTAGCCAGTCCAGGGAAAGCAGCAAGCATGGTAGAAATGGATACCGATGAAAGCGAAGTTGAAAGCGTCTTTTCAGATGACTCAACAGCTTCTTCAGTGTCCGCGTCCAGTCAACCCGCGACCAGCCAACCAGCGAATCCCGTTCTAGAGATAGCGCACCTGCTGCTTAACAACAATCTTCTGAGTCCACTTCTCAATACCGCATATGAGAGATGCAGCACCAGAAGAGTCACAAAAAAGCTTAAAAAATTAGTTTCCATTTATGGGCGTGATCTGGTGTCTGAGGCTTCTGGTGACGCCCACAAAGTTGCCGCGCAATTTGTTCGCAAAGCGGCGCGGCAAATCACAACTCAGCTAACTAGGGCAATGGCGCCAGAATCAAAGAACAGCATTATCTCAAATCGCAAGGAACTTGAAAAGCTACTTTTGGCACAATCAAAACAACAACGAGCCGCCAATGACCCCAAAGAGCCATTGTCTGACGATGAGGCAGAGCGTTCAGAGCAATCAGAGTCTGAGAACGAACTTTCACTACCTGTACTCCAGGAGGTTGAGCAATTCATGGTTGAATCCAAAGCGTTCACCATTCTGGTAGCCAGAATACGAGAATGGCTGGCCAAACTTGACGAACATGTCGACGAAAATATGCCGATTGAACAAATAACCGGGTCTCCGGAATCTTCCCACTCAATCAACAGTGCCATAACAGAACAGACAGCATATTCACGGATACCCGAGTTGTCTCAGCAACATTCTACGCTTGAAGCCTTGAACAAGGAGGCAAGTCAAAGCTTCCTGCGACGAGCGCTATCAGGGGTCACCCTACTGGAGCCGATGTTCTGGCCAAGACCCCCAGAAGGATTCAAACGCATTACATGGAGAAGTCCTCTCGGAAAGCCTCTTTACATCGACGTCAAAGAACGCAAGAATGGTGCAGCAGAGCGATTACAAGAAAGGTTCATAGCATCCGCTCAAGAGAGGTTGTCAGCATCTAGCTCTTCTTCTTCCTCCTCTTCCAGTACACCGGGAACCGTCTCAAGTGGCACACCAGCTATGACGCCCCGCGCGCCCCCCGCTGCTCATGTCATGAACAGGTCTTCTACCCAGTCTACCGTCTGGCATCACGCCAATAGAGCACACAGTCAGCTCCCCGCTGGCAGAAGTTTAACCGTGTCGGCAACAGTACCGAACAATATCCGCCAAGCACGCGGGAAATACCTCTTAGTCTGTTTCAGTACAAGTAAATCAGAGAGAATCGAACAGATCGACGTGACGCAGTTCGGCAACGATCAAATGCTCTTTGAAGCTCTCCACTCCGTCTATAACTCTATCAGGAAAGATGAATCATGGACCTCTAAAATACCGCTTTTAAAACCTGGGAAAATGCCCCCTTGGTTATGTTGGTGCTTGGACCATTTATATCTTTACAAGCCGAGGAAGATAAATTTTGTATCTGTAAGTGACCCAAACGTCCACATTTCACTTCCCGTGCCAGCCTTGTCCCTTGAGTATTTGCACCTTCTGAGCCCCTCATTCTAAAACCGTTATCCAGTTCAGTCTAATGCCCCTCGGCCAAACTCCTACCCCCTTTAATATAAAGGCCCCATCCATCCCGCCACAACAGGAGGTAATCGACTTCCAGAACTGGCACTACTCTCCCTGTCCTATCGAAATTGAGGAGTGGGCCATAAGTGAAACTTTTGCAGCAAAGCTTCTTGAACCAGGACACGCGTTCCCAAACGCAGAGTGGTTAGAACTCTTTCCTAAGAAGTTGCGGTCGTCTTTCTTCTACGAGCCAGGTAAAACATCTACATTATGGGGTATAAATATTGTTGAGGGGCTCAACAAGGCTGCTCTCGCGCAAATTGCCCTTTGTGTGGTGCTCTCGAGCGGGTTGCTGGGGCTGGTATACTCGCTTGCTTCGCATGACGTGTCCGCTGCCTTCGCGTTGGCGGGGTGGTTTGCAACTTCTACGGCTCTGTTCATTCCGTATCTTCAATTTAAAGAATAATCAAAGAAGTGCCCAATCTGAGAAAGAGTTCATGTTACATTTCATGGCCTAGAGCCATTGCTAGACCCGATTATGTGCTATGGTTCAATGTTAAGTCCTTTCGTGAGCCCTGCAATAACATGGTGGGCGTAATGACACAGTAAACTGTAAGCGTATAGAAAACGCAAATGTATGGTGTCTAAGTCTGAGACAAGGACTTGAATAAGGTTGGAAGATGTAATGCCAAGGCTGGCAATGAATGGGAACAATGGGATAGGCATGGCAAGTACGGCGGAATATACATATGTTAGTGTAGGCAAGTAAACGACCTGGTAATGTACTTCTCAAGGTGAGTGCTGTTTTCGGCGTAGAATGAAGGGAATTTAACATGCTTGACAATCAAATTCGAGTAAATGGGCTCACCATTTTATCTTTGTTCTTTAAATGAGATGTCCGGATTGTTAATCATTGGCAGAATTTTCCATGGTCTTCACTCCCTCGGGCTCGGGAAGATTATCATCACGCACCCACCATAGCCCTATTTTTGAGAATACCGGGAAAGTTGAAACCCCCAACGGTAATTGCTCAGGGCCAGTGCAGGCCCCGAAATAAGTATTCAAATGATTAAATGAATGACTCAATAATCTCAACAGTCAGTTAGTTCCCGTCAGGGTTGTTGATCCTTCTCCGTGCCTGATTTTGTGATCCTCTCCCCCTCTCTCCTGTTAGGGTAATTTCCCCGGACTAACTAGGTTGTTTGAGGGAGATCGTCCAGGACCTTGGTCTCTGGCCCGGTATTGCTGAATGCATGGTATTAGTGCACCACCGCTTAAATTTGAAGTTCTGATCCGAGGACGATCGGTACTTGTTCTTGCGCTTTCTCATGTGAATTGGAACTGTTTCGAGGAGACACCAGGGGCTGGGCAGTATATTTACCTAGGGCTTACCCTTTTAGCGCTCATCCTGTAGTTGTATGCTATCCAGGGGGTGTATTCATTCGACTCATTCTGTGTATGATAATTTGCTGAAGTGTCAAATCCTACCAGCAGCTATCATGTTGCGAAATTACTTGATCGCATTGGCTGCTCTGCCCATGACAGCCCTGTGCGCGAAGGAAGGACAAGCCGCCAAAGACGCCTGCGCCAAGTTGAATGAGAAACACTCTGACATCACCTACGGCGGTCTGCATCCGAAATATATCAATGCGAATACCGGTGAGAGAGCCCATGTCTCTTTCCTACCGCAATCCAGAAGAGAGATGACTGACATGTTTGTTGTTCATAGAATACTACACATCCAGCGCCTGGCTCGGCCCAGCTTGCGTCTTCGAACCATCCACCCCCGCCCAACTCAGCAACGCAGTCCAAATCCTCAAGAACCTGAGCACCCCCTTCGCGATCCGAGGAGGCGGACACATGCCGATTGCTGACGCCGCGAACATCAATTCCTCGGGCGTGCTGATCTCCAGCTTCGGGTTGAACCAGCTCAAGTTGTCGGAAGATCAGTTCACAGTCAACGTCGGACCGGGGAATCGGTGGTCGAATATCTATGATTATCTGGAGCCGTATGGGCTTACTGTTGTTGGGGGTCGCTTGGGTCATGTTGGTGTCCCTGGGTATGTTCTTGGTGGTGGGGTGTCGTTCTTTAGTAATGAGTATGGATGGGCTTCGGCGAATGTTGCTAGTTTTACGGTATGTTTTGCACTTCCTTGTTAACAACTTACCAGAAGAAGGGAGAAAAGAAGGGCTAATATAAGAGCAGTGCGTTCTCGCCTCGGGCAAAATCATCAAAGCCACCCCCGACAACGAATACTCGGACCTCTTCTGGGCCCTCCGAGGCGGCTCCAGCTCCTTCGCACTGGTCACGAACTTCGAGCTCAAGACGATCAAAGCCCCAGGGGTGATGGTCGGCCAGGCATCGTACGGCTCCGACGTCGCTGAGGAATTCATCTCCGCTGTGCACGACTTCACCATGTCCGCGCATAAAGACCCCAAAGCGGCCACGATCCCACTGGTCGAGTATATCCCCGCGCTGGGCAAACCAAGCTATAACGCGATGTTATTCTACAACGGCAAGAACGAGACGCCCGGCGCGCTGAGCAGCTTTCTCGAAAACCCAGACATGAAGCCGTCGTCGAATAGCTTCAAGTATCGCTCGATGAGCGCGTGGTCGAAGGAGTTGGATCCAGCGATGGGATTGCTCAAGGGGAGTAAACAGCGATTCTACGTGTTGAACATCCACGCTGCGAACAAGAAAGCGATTCAAATCGTCCACGACACGTATCTGTCTGTCGCGAAGGAGAGCATCCCCGGCGGAGTCCTGGTCGCCGCGCTGGCCTTCCCCGCCGTCACGGAGAAATACATCACCGCGTCGCGCGTGAACGGAGGCGATCCGCAAAGCCTGGACCTCGACGGCGCGCCGTATATCTGGGTGGAGGAGAGTATTACGTCGTTGGCGACGGTCAAGGACGAGGATGTCGACGCGTTCTATGAAAAGGCGAATGCGGAGATTAAGAAGAATTTGGACGCTGCGGGGATCGAGATGGCCAAGTTCATTTATTTGAATGATGCCAATCCGTCGCAGAGGACTTTTGATACCTTTGACCCTGTTAATGTCCAGCGGTTGAAGAAGATAAGGGCTAAGTATGATCCTAACAGAGTGTTTACGGATCTGATGCCGGGTGGGTTCAAGGTTGAGCGGGATTGATGGTAGGAGATATTCAGAGGGCAGGGATTGGGAATTTCAGATGCCCGCGTGGATAGTATGAAATAGTTTATGAATACGACGATGGATTATTTGGACATTATAGAGCAAACGTCCCATTCAAATTCTCAGACCAAAACGCATTGTGCGACAACATGTCTGAGGCTAAAAATAGACGGCGAATCCGGGCCATCCACTTCTGCCCTACTAGACCATCTCTAATTTGACGCCTCCTTCAGAGTAACATCCAACGGATAGAGAAAAAAAAAGAATACAGAAAAAAAACTCCGGACAGATAGCAAGTCTCGTGAAATAGCCAGAATATATTATGCGATAATAAAGCAGAATATGTCTGGGCCCGTGGACTCGTTGCATGGCACATGGATACATAGTTTCGGCCAAGTGCACTGAGCAATGCGACGGGCGCCAGGAATGCAAGACAGCGAGCGAGTCTCGATCTCATACTGCAGAGATGAAGCCCGGCATGGCCCGACCGGTGATCGACGCGGTGCTGAGGAACAATGACAAAGGAACAGAAGAAAAACACAACCAAATGCTCCAGACGTCCCCGCCTTGTAAGGAGAGTGAAGTCAAACCCATCCAAACCCCAGTGTTGACCTAAATGTGCTGATTTCGATTTCCGTGATAGTTGTTGTGGCTGCCAGCCCCGGCCGGTGCCACCAAGTCATGGGTTGCCTCGGTAGCCTCGTAGCCGTTCATCACCGCTGGAATACTGGCCTGCCGTATCCGTTGGGGATGTCGCTGCCGACGTGGAACCTGAAAATACCGACGTTAGAGGCTAGTTCTTCGGAACTCAGATCTGCCGGATCTCACCTGAATGGTATCCTTGGTTGTTGTGGGTCGCATTGTTCCTCAAGGCGCTTCCATCATAGGGAGCCGACTCCCGCGCTTTCAGGCGCTCTTCAGCTGCCCGGATCTTGGCCTGGAGTTCTTCCAACTCCCGGTTCTGAATCAACATCTGCTGTCTCCTGATTGGTGAAGAGGGAACCACGTTAGCGACAGTCTCGGGGTGGATGTAGTGATCCAGCTCGGTCGGAGGGGGTCAAAATGCGGGGAGCGCGAGTGCGAACTCACTTGTCTTCGAGACTTTGCGAAAGGTTATCAGCACCCGAATCCAAGGAAAAGGCACTGTCTAGCACCGATGAGAAAGCCTGTGCCATGGTCCTGCCATGTCTTGGTCAACGCCAACATTCGACGGGATGAGGAAGCGCATAGAGCGCCAACGGGAGTACGAACGACTGAGGGCGACCGCTAGGTTTCCAGCCTTGCTCTGCATCCGACATCTTGAACCGATTTTGAAGCTAGTTTGAATAGAGATGGACTGAGTGTGATAAGGCTGTAAAAAGGGGGGGGTGACAGGAGAACGGGCAGAAGAATATGGAAAGGCAAAAGAAAAACGGGAGAACACGCTTTTCTGGAAGGAAGATAGGAGAAGAAGCGCGCGCGTCAGGAACACAAGGGTGGGTATAGATTCGACGAGGTGGAGCTATGCGGTTTGAATTGCAGGAGAGGGAAGATCAGAGAGTCGAGGGACAAAATTGCCGAAGGGTTTAGATATTAAAGTATATTGATGAGGGGAGGACCAGGACCAGCTGAAGAAGAGATGACGATGTATAAAGGGAAAAGAAGCAGAAGCAGAAGAAGGGGGTTTGGGGATCGGTGGGAGCGATCGCAGGAGCTGGGAGTGGGAGTCGGAATGATCGAAACGCTTGTCGCACTAGTAAGTTAAGTATGGGCCGGGAGGAGGGAGGGACCACTTTTTTAGTAGCAGGAAGCACTGGAGCTGGTCCTGAGGAGGGATTAAAGCCCAGACGGGGATGAGGTGACAGACAGGGGCACGGCCGGAGGGGAATAGGAGTATAGGGTTAGGGACTCACGAAGCACCTCGACGTGATCCTAAAGATAGAGGTGATAATAATAACAGAAATAATGGGAATAATAATAACAACCAACAAAAAAAAAAGACATGTAAATAATAAGAATAGTAAAAGTCGCGCAGGGCAGTGTCTAAACTTCCTTGGGCTATTCAATAGTCACGCTTGCTCTCCCCACCCTGTCGGATACTCCATAACAGGTGCGAAAGTAGGAAAATCCAAATCAATCAGAAGGATCATAAACAAAGCGCTATTTCCCGGGTGTCCACCGCGTCAGTGATTCGTATTCAACTATTTACTTTGCTAGAGAGAAGAAAAGTCGATGACGTGCATCGACCAGTATACAGTTTACGGAGCACGGAGTAAGTCAGACATTCCAAGCTAAAAGTATATTAAATGAGGGGAGGCAAAACCGATGACGATGATTCTTTCTGACATGCCTCTCTAGCTTCAGGAGGCTGAAGAAAGCCGCGAAACCCAACCACGGAATTGGCGGCGAGCGCGAAACGGAGCGAGACAGAGCTTTGAACAAAGAAAGGGGCTGCCCCTGACACGGTGGGGTTAGGGTAAGGGTACGGAGTAAGTTGAGAAATAAAAATTAAATAAAACCTCGCCACTAGTTTGCCGCCTCGGATAGGGGACCGTCAATTGGGTGGGAATAGGGATGTTCAGTAGGCGAGCAAATCATGATTGTGATAGAACGAAGTGCACTTGGCCAAGAACACATCTGAAAGTACTAACAGGGTGTAAAACGCTCTCGTGCCTTGGAATGCAAATCTTTGCCTTGACACCGAGAGTTCCGTATGAATCCGGGATATGAATAAATGTGCATTCCTGAGACAAGACGGCCATCTGGGTCTCGACATTCTGACAAGAGCTGTGTCTATTAGGTGGGCTACCATGATCCTTATAAGTTTGGGCGATGGAGCGTTCTAAAGAACCTCTTCTCGTACGGAGTAAATCTTCAATTTCCCCTAGATTAGCGGGCAGTGGTACGTCGCAGATGTCATGAATCATGGTTAGAACATTTGAACTATACTGTAGGTAGGTGTGATGGGATTTGACTATCCAACGGAATAGTTACGGAGTAGTAGTTACAGCAAGTAGCTCGCTCACTAGCTGTAGTTGTACTCCGTGGAAAGGGGCATATCGAAGCCATCTCACGGGCTCATTTCTTGTGCAGTTTAATCTCCGCAGTCCGCACACTCTTCCAGAATAGGCCACCATTTCAGACAGATCACTCAATTCCCAGACTTGAAAAACTTTTCTATAGTCAAATCTCCCATTGCGCAATGAACGGCATGCTACGCTCTGACTGGCTCTGAATGCTGGGGTTTTCAATCAGAAACCGTTAAAACGCGGTAACGGCGCAAGGTGATTGCGCTATACTCGTACTGAGTAGATTGCACACACGATATCTATTCTGGACGGAGTAGTGTAAGGATTGGTGGCGCACAGAAGCCAACGTTACTTTAATTAGAGTAATTAAATGAATCAAGTACATCTTCATCTCATTAGATTGTGAATTGTATTGGATATCCACATAGGGCCTAGGGCCCGCAGTCAATTTTTAGCTTGCGAAATTTGCGGTCTCCGTTAGCAAGTAGGGATTCAGGTCATCCATTACCAAACTCCAGGTTCACTACTCTGTACCCCGTTGTTCACAATGTACTGACTCACCCCCAATTCACTACTCCGTAGAAAGAAGACTGAAGCGTTGCGTCAGGCCGCTTCCAGAAGGTTGCCCGGCAACCGCCGTGTCGTCATCGTGCATAACCGGCGTATGGTACGGTCATGTAACCCGCCTTAGTCAGAGGTAATGTTGGCCTTGCCGCCTTACTGCGAATATTGCCAGGTCGCGCTCATCCGTTCATCCATCCATCCCCCCATCCCAGTTGCTGCTGCCTCACCATCGCCCTGTCCTCTTCCCATCCCTCGTTTTATCGCTTCCATCCGTCCTCAGTTACCTTCTGTTGTCCCAGCATATCCGGAATAATTTTTTCTAATTTTTGCTGGCATTTTGGAGTTCTTCTTCCCCAATTTTTATTTCCCTGTCTCCCTCGTGACACGGTCGCGTTCCTACTCCTGACTTTTTTCCCCTTCTTTTTTTTTCCTGCGCTTATGGTCTAATTGGTTCCACGTACTCACCCCGGGACTAGCCAGCGCTCTCGATCGGTTCATCGATTGACCGACCGACCTTGGCGGGCCGACCACTGTACAACCCATCACCGTGGCCCCCATCCCCAGATCTACCTCCCCCAGTGGCCGAGTTACCGGGCAATGGGGGATGCCTCCTCTGTCGGCTTACACGCCTTTTGAATCCCTCCTCTTTTTCCAATCCCTGGCCGCCTTGGACGCCCGACCCGCTAATTTTGTCTCCATCTCAAACGGCCTCTGCAACAATCGTTTCGTGCGCGAAAATGTCGCCTTCGACGCCGGGCGACTGGCTCCCGAAGCTTTGGAGGATTTGTATTCTACGCTGACACGCGATGGCACGGATGCAGTCGCGAACATCCGCCACGAGCCGAACGGACGCCATGACGAAAGCCCTAGCGCTCATAATTCGAAGAAACGCAAGATCTCCAGTCCCAAGCCGGATGGATTGGCGGAAAAGGGAATTATAGGCCAGGCCGGTATCGTTCCCGAAATTGTGTCTCATTTATATGCGCGGTATCGGGATCTCGTCACAAAGGAAATTAGAAACGAGGAGAGGAAATACAATGAAATTCGAAATGAACTTGAACGTCTCAAGGAGGAGCGCGAAGCCGTCCCAGAGCCAGCTTCGACGCCTGCGACCGTCCAGAATCCCACGTCGGAGACACCCGCAGCGACGCAATACCCTGTGCCAGAGCCGATGGATGTAGATACACCCAGCGAAAAATCCACCCAGCAACCACGCTCGGATGTCGCTCAGAGCTCTGTTGCACCGGAACCGGGCCCAGAGATCAAGAAACCACCGTTGGAACCGCCGCGCAAGGAAGTAGAGGCTTCCAAGCAGCCGACACCGATCACGCCGCGACCACCCGCACCGCAAAAACAGCAGAAGCAACTGCAGCCGATGCCGGCGCCCTCACCAGCACCCTCCGTCAAGCAGTCTCCGCAGGAGCCTCCCACAAAGACACCCACGCAGCCGTCACCCTTGAAACCATACCAACCGCAACCTCCACTCCAGCCTCAGTCTACTCCCCAGATTTCTTCGGCGCCGCCATTCCAGGTGCAAGCTCCGAATGGGAAACCTTCAGTATCTCAGCCGCCTAATCTGGCTCCCCGCGACGTACCCACGCCCAAGGGACCGACGAACAAGGCGCCACTTCCACCGCAACTTCCTTCACAACCTCCATCGCAGCCTCCTGTTGGTGTTGTTCAGTCTCCTTCAGCGACGGCCGTGCAGCAGTCACCGATTGCAAAACCCCCGGTTCCTTCTCCGGTCCCGGCAAAAACGCCTCAAACGGCGAAGGCAACTACACAGGAAGTCTCTACGACTCTAGCGCCCAAGACGACCCAACCTCCTCCTTCGCAACCTACTATTCAACAATGGTCTCTGAATCAACCCCCTCAAACACCGTCTGTCCCGCCATTCCAAAAGCTCGAGCCCATGAGTCAGGCTCCTGCTGGAAAGCCCTTACCATCCCCTTCATCACAGCAAACACCGAAATCCCAACCTAAGAAGATTGAACCTAAGAAGGCGCCTAAAACTGTGCAACCCGCAAGCGTTCCGTCGACTCCGTTACCTGTGTCTACAGCTCCCAAACCGCTAGGACCGAGTGATTACGCCGCAGGTTATGAAACCCCGGTCACAGCAGCTCATGCTCTATTAATGTCACAACCACGGTCATCACTCCCCCGGCTCTCCATTGATACTTCAGGGTCGGTTACGCCGTGGAAGAAGGCTCTCCGTCTAACTCTTCCGCATTCTCCTCGATCGCCAGATCGACCAAGACCGGAAGATGTCAGTCCCATCAGCGAGAAAGCTCCCTCTCTGATGGGGTCTCGGGAAGCCACCCCAGAAGAACCCGATCCACCGCGGCGGAAGCGTCGTGCTGAAGCCAAGGGGTCCTCTCGTGGCCGGGAACCCAGTCCACCGGCTGGTGAAGCAGATTATAAAGGCGGTCCGAGAAGCAAATCCGACAAATCTACGTTCTCGGTGAGCAAGCGACGCGATCAAAGCACGGCCTCCTCAAGGAGCCGAGGACGATCGGTTTTATCGCGCGAGGACGAACCCGCAGTCGATCCTCCCGGAAAGATCAAGCGTGAGATGCCCACAACTCCTGCGGGTGTACCGGACGTGGCTGAAACGGAACACCGTGCCTCAGGGGGTCGCAAA
The DNA here is from genome assembly GCA_004849945.1 of Aspergillus ochraceus. Taxonomy (NCBI): domain Eukaryota; kingdom Fungi; phylum Ascomycota; class Eurotiomycetes; order Eurotiales; family Aspergillaceae; genus Aspergillus; species Aspergillus ochraceus. The sequence continues at coordinate 4,180,903 of SSOS01000002.1, forward strand.
AGCGTCGCTGCTGCTGCTGCTTCGGAAGAGCAACGTCCCGGTCGAGGCAGGCCGAAGCGGAAACGTCCCCCAAGTGAATCGTTTGACACCGAGCCTCCTCAACCTGAGATCAGCCAACTCAGTCGTATTGATCCCAACCAATCAACACCGTTCGTTCTTGCTGCACGCAACTTTCCAAAAACAGGCCAAGCGATTATGAACAACGTAACGACCCACAAACACGCGTCCGTCTTCAGCAAGCCGTTGACGGAGCGTGACGCCCCGGGATATCGCGACCTCATCTATCGCCCCCAAGATTTGAAAAGCATTAAATCCTCCATCACGCAGGGCAGTAAGGCCCTTGTCGCCGCGACCGAAGCGGCTAACACTCCCGTCGCCGATGGCGAATCACCCATCCCGTCCGGCACCCCGTCGAAGAACTCTGTGCTCATGCTGCAGAAAAGCGAGGACGTCATTCCGCCCAAGGGCATCGTCAACTCCGCACAGCTTGAGAAAGAACTCATTCGCATGTTCTCCAACGCCACCATGTTCAACCCCATTCCTCAGCGTGGCTTCGGCCCTGCGTTCCCTATGATCGCGGACGGCGAGTCCCGAGAAAGTACCATCGTCCCGGAACCCGACGAGGGAGGCATCATTAAGGCTACGCATGAAATGTTTGAGGATGTCGAGAAGGCAGTCACCGGGTGGCGGCAGGCTGAGCGTACTTCTGACGAGCTGGCGAGTAAGAGTATTTTGTCGCTCAGAAGAGGGAGTGCGAGTGATTTGAACACGGATAGTGCGGATGAAGTTAAGGGGTCCTGACCTTTGTGTTTCAGGGAGGGAAACGGTACTGTTTTTTCTGACGAATTAGGATTAAGCAATGTATGTATTAATAAACAGTATTACTCTTTATATTTAGTTGTTCTGGAATGAATCCCATGTTGATGGACGTTCCGGATATTGAGAACTATTTAATTTTCTCGTTTTGATCCACATTCGTGAGATTACTTTACAATGAAAACCGTAAGAGGCACATAATGGTAATTACCTAGATTGGATATGCTGGTGTGTTATCCAGTAAATCACTATATGTTGATCAATTTTCATTCCAGTTCATATCCAGTTCCGTAATGCAAAGCGTCGCACTTAAATCGTTACATAATGCAGAGTTCTATATATATACGTCCGAATCCTTCCCATGTTAAACTTTTCCCATACCCATCTTTCTTCCATCATAGCCCATTCCATTGCAACATCCTCAACAACCACAACCCACCAACCGCGAACCAAGCTATGCAGTCCCAGGAATCGCCTGGCTCGGCTTCGTCCTCCCCAGCCCCTCCTTCGCATAAAAGTCCATCGGATAGATACCCTGGTTCGACGTCTCCCAGCCCTCCTTCACCCCCAATGCGATCAACGCCTCATACGGCGTCAGCAGCGGGCGCGGGAACGCATATCCCCAATCGATACTTAATCTCGGACAGGCGATCTGCACCCAACACTCGACATCGGCCATGGAAGCTAGCTTTCCAGGAAAGATCTCCGACAACAGCAGGTTGACGAACGGGATGCCTCGCTCGTTGAGGTGGTTCTCGATCATGGCCATGGTATTCGGGTTCCCCTGGCGACCCAGCGAGCCGAGAATGAGGCCCCATTTCTTAGCCGATTTGGCGGTGCTGATGGCGTCGCGGCGCAGCGTGTGCATTTCGTCGTGGTAATATGTCTCCCGGGACAGCGTGCGCGAGTACGGATCGTACCGGTATGCCGGGATGGTGGGGTTGTGGATCATGGCGGATTCAAGGTGGAAGCGGCCGTCGCCGAGGTAGAGGAGGATGTCGATTTGGGAGTCCAGCTGGGGGGAAGTGCAGCCGAGGATTTCGCCCTTGGAGAGGGGCGTGATTTGCGGGATGATGACTTTGAAGCCGGCGCGTTCGAGGACCGGTTTGAGGCCGTGCAGCGTGGCGTTGAATTGGATCGTGCCGACCGTGGCGATTGTTTTGCCGGGTTGGAAGTTGCGTTCGAGGGTGGCGAGGAGGTGCGTCGTGTCGATGCTGATGTCGACGAAGATGTACAGTGTCTTAATCTTCGTCACGTCGACGGGGATCAGGCAGCTGTGGGCGTAATGGACGAGGAGGTCGCAGCCGAGGGCTCGCGCGGTGTAGTCGTCAATGCAGCAGGCGCCGTAGGTGACGTCGCCCATAATGAGGGTCTCGATGCCGGGGCAGAATTGAGTGAGGATGTCGGAAATGGTGGTCGCGAAGATGAGCAGGCCTTCGGGGAACTGGAGGGCGACTCGTTTGGCGCCGGATGACCGTATGCGGTGGATGGTCTTGGGGATTTCGAAGGAGTAGTTCTTGGGGAGGAGGTCAATGGCGGCTTGGATTTCGGGATCTTCGAGAATCTCGGGAGGGACTTGGTTCAGGGTTCGAGGCGTTCTTCGCGGTGCGGCTATTTAGAGTCAATTGATGTTAGTTGAGGGGCAACACCCATGCATTGTTGAGCGCAAACCGACCTTTTTGCACGCTGGTAGATTCGACATCTTTCGGGCTCGACGAAGCGTTCTGTGCTTGAGCATCTGCCGTTCGTCGCCCAACGAATCTCTTCTTTGGTTGGCGCAGCTGGCCATTTGGCGTGGTGTTTGCAGTCTGGTCCTCCATCTTGACAAAGTGGGATGATTCCGCAGTGTCCGTCGATCTCAGAAATTCATGAAAATGTCCCGCATGAGTCAGCAGGTCAGGTGGGGAAGGGCCGAGACTAGCCAGTCCGGGCGGTGTCTTCTCCGCATCGCATGTTCCCTCATCCTCCACGCTGCTGCTGGCTGGCATTCATTCCTGCTATGTAACTCAAGCGAGTGTTTGGCTGACCTTGTCTTCTTCTATATCCATTGATGTCTATAACCTCTCTTATCTCAAAATGATGAATCTTCGTCCTCGACTGGGTCTATTCTCGGCCTTCCGAGCTGCTCCCACTCGACGGTTTGCGACAGAAGCGCGGTTAACTTCGGACCATGTTCGCATCGTCGAAGTTGGGCCCCGAGATGGTCTGCAAAACGAGAAGAAAACTATCCCGTTGGAGACGAAGCTTAAGTTGATCGAGAAACTGGCCAAAACCGGCGTGACAACCATTGAAGCGGGTTCTTTCGTCCCGGCGAAATGGGTACCCCAGGTATGATCTCATCGCCCCTTGAATCGAATCGGCTTGTGTTCCAGCCATTGTTTCGTGTTACTTGAGCTATCCGCGTGCTTTTCATGATGACTGACCTACGTTTCTAGATGGCAAGTACCGCAGAGATCTGTGAACGTCTTCTTCAATCGCCCCCGGAATCGCAAAATGCCATCGCCTACAATTATCTAGTTCCCAACGTGAAAGGACTGGAAGGCCTCATCAAAGTCCTCGACGCCACGGGCAGCTCCGCCGAATCCTCAAAGTCCGCCACCACCACTGAAATCTCCCTCTTCGCCGCAGCGACCGAAGCGTTCTCCAAAGCGAACACGAACTGCACCATCGACGAATCTCTAGAGCGCGTTCGACCCATCGTATCACTGGCCAAGACTAAAAACATCCGGGTTCGCGGCTACGTGTCTGTCGCTCTGGGCTGTCCGTATGAAGGACCCGACGTTTCGCCCTCCAAGGTGGCCGATATCACGGCCAGTCTGCTTGAAATGGGCGCGGACGAGGTCTCGGTCGCCGACACGACCGGCATGGGCACAGCTCCACGCACAATGCGGCTCCTGCAAGCTCTCAGAGCTGCGGGGATCGCCAACAGCGATCTGGCTCTGCATTTCCACGACACGTACGGGCAGGCCCTCGTGAACACTATCGTGGGCTTGGAGCACGGTATCCGTATCTTCGATAGCAGTGTTGGTGGTCTCGGCGGGTGTCCGTACTCCAAGGGGGCTACGGGCAATGTATCGACAGAGGATCTGATTCATACGATCCATGGGCTGGGAATGCACACGGGCATTAACCTGGAGGAGATGTCGAAGATCGGATCCTGGATTAGTGGGGAGTTGGGACGGTTCAATGAGAGTCGGGCTGGGAAGGCCATTCTTTCTAGGATCCAGGAGTGAAGTACAGGACAGGCATGTTTCGGGTTTGCAAATATTTTACTTGTTCTGCACATTGGAGAATCATGATTTCTACCAAAGTTTCTACCTAGCACGGGTCGTAGCATATCCCTCATACCATCTATTCGTATCAAATCATAACCAATAAAGCATAAACCGAAACATACAGTACTCATCCAACGCTCAGGCCCACGACCCATATATAATAACACATAAAAGAGCCAAGCAACCTAACTCCCCAACCTAGCTCTGATACAATATCACGGCAAATAATGACGTCTAAACCCCCTCCATCTATCCCCCCACGACGACCTTCGCCTCTTGTTTTCCACCACCTCCGACTCATCAACCTCCGGCCTCTTCTCCTCTACCCCCTCCACCGCCGTATCTTTATCTTTATCATTCTTGAAATCCTCAGAGTAACTGAACTTGTCATCCGAGAACGAACCCGGTTCCGATCCCTCAAGACTCATTCGCTCGCGGTGGCGACGTACAGCTGCTTGGACGGGCGTCTCGCCGGGGAGGATTCTCCCGCTGTACCGGGTCACTTGGATCGAGGGGTCGATGTAGAGGGGTCCGCACATTTTGTTGTCATGGGTCTGTGTATCTTGGCTCCGGGAGAGTGTCAGGTAGGCAGTAGTGGATTGGTATATGACAGATTGGTAGTATGTGCAAAATTGTGGTATATGAGACGGTTAGGAAACTAGTAGAGAGCACACCTTTTTATCACACAGATATCCATACGCAAATCATTGGAACTGATGCAATCCTGACCGATAGAGTTCAGGAAGTTGATACTAAACGATAAATGGCCCCACGTCGGATACACCATGCCAATGGGAGTTCTGCATCGCCACCCGTCATTGGCTATGACAGTTGGTTCGGATCCGAGGTGACTATGTCATTGTTCGCTGTTTGGCATTGTTCTGGTGACCAGAACTGGGGCTTTTGCCCCTTCGACCAACGTCAGACGGGGTGGCGAATGGGTGTGTGGGCTGAAGAATGTCCAGATAGTCTCGAAAGAGGAACGTTAGATAATTGCAGGCAGTTTGACAGCGGATCCGAATAAAAAACCGCATAACTCGACTAGGTATGTCGTAACTCATAAGAACATTCGATACTAAGAGCAAATGCCAACCGATGATGTTTAAACGATAAGGAAATTGCACTCAGCCGGTTGCGCTCTAGCAAAATCAATCCAGGATACGAACTCGTCTCCAGCCTCGTTCCACCAAGATTGTAAGAACAACAAAACGCGAGACCGATCTAATGCCCGACTCGTATGTATCACAGTCTTGAAACCATTTTCTATGATCTTCTGACCCGCTCGATCACCACGAAGCTCTGTTCCCGCGATAAAGAGTGGCCAGACGAGATCCTGGGTAAACCGTAACCCGTTCTGAGTCTGGGATAACGATTTTAGGTAACTCAGGATGTGACTGCATGCTCCATTCTTATCTGTTTCGGCCGTCGATAAGTCGGAAAGTGCCTGGGTGCTGTAGATCAGCGTCGCGTAGTAGTACATCCACACGACTAGCTCGAAGTCCCGTCGTTCGAGATCGGACCAGAACCGAATGGTTTGGTTGACATACAAGCAATGGGATTTAGCCGATTCGATCTGTGCATAGATCATTTGGACCTGGAATGCAGTCGGTGGGGCCTGATTTGAAGCCCCCGAACGGGTTTTGAGGCGCTCCAATTGCGTGACACAGTGGATGATGCGGACAAAGTCGGCCAGGATGGCGTCTTCATTGCTGGTGGGCGGGTCTATTAGAATCTCGTCAACTTGGCCGAATGTCGTCAGGTGTGTCCACACTGAGGTGGAATAGAACTCCTGCAGGAGGAATTCTTCGACGCGGAAGAGCGGGTGATGAGGGCTTGAGCGATTGACTTCGGCTAGGATGATCTCTCGGGCTGCGAGCAGATGGACCCGCCATTCTGATGTATGCGCTTTCAAGAGATCGCTGTTGCAGATGATCATCACGGATGCCAGAGTCAGAGAAAAGGTAGTGGTTGAGCCACCCTGCGGTGAAGGCCAACTGGATAGGTTCCGCAAGTCCTGTGCTAGAAGAGCCAAAGCGTGATTCAAGTGGTGATCGGAGACATCTCTAAACCTTTGACACCACGGGTCATTCACAGGGTACTGAGAGGCGAGATCATGCGCCGTCAGGGCAAGAAGAGACGAGGAAACTGCCTCGGACTGTTCAGCAAGAGGAAGAATCAGCTGCCACCAGGGATTCTGCGGTCCATCGATCCACGCCAGCCGATGTGCCACTTTCTCTTTAAACCAGGCAAGCAATCGTGGCGAATAAGGAGATTGCGGTGCTGATAAGTAGATACTGGATGATGTCGCTGTAGATGGCCTAGGCACTAAGGGCGCATCACATTTAGGCTGCGATCTTCCAGTTAACTTGCCTCGACTGGCAACTCCTTGGTCCCATTTCAGCCTCACTCCATATCCGGGACACTCGAGGCTACGTTTCGCGCATTTCCTACATCCGGGCAAGGTGAGATCGCACTTGAGACGTCGCTTTTGACAAGTTGAGCAGCCTAGAGGGCTTGTAAGCATTGCTTTCTTGAATGACCACTAGCAAGGTTCAACTATACCTTTCAGGGGTGTGCGCAAGGATTGATCGGACATGTCCTCACGCAGGGTGGATCTGTCTACTCAGTAGGTCAAAGAGGTCAAGTTGGCGGCCAAATCTTTGCTCCTGAATAATCGCTCATCGCATAAGCTCGCCCCACCGCGCTAAACCCAAGAAGGATGCTTGATAGAGAAGTCGATAAGCGAATGGCCAAACTGCAGTATGACTGGCCCAGAGTCTGCTTTTATGTGGGGCCGTGGCGGCGATCTTGGAACAGAGTATATCATCAGGGATCATAAAGATGAAGGTCCCCGGGGGAAAGATTTTCTATTGTTGCTTCTGACTCTTGGTTGCTCGTCTTCATTGCTAACTTCCCTTCCTTTACCATCTCTAAAACAGACCGTCGAACCGTTGCCAAACGAACCAGCGACAATGTCCTTAACGATACCACTAACCGCGCCAAATGGGCGAAAGATAGAATTACCAACCGGCCTCTTCATCAACAACGAATGGGTGAAAGCTACGAAGAATGGAACCATCACAAGTATCGACCCAGCGTGAGTCAACCGGCCCCGACTCCATCAATCAGGGCCATTGACCAAGACCACCAGGAACGAAACAGAAATCACATCCGTCCAAGCCGCTACATCCGAAGACGTCGACATCGCTGTAGATGCAGCGCGAGCCGCTCTCGAGCATCCCAGTTGGGCAGACATACACCCCTCAGCACGAGGAGAGCTGATTCGAAAACTAAGTGATCTTGTGCAAGAGAACTTGGAAGATCTAGCAACGCTGGAGACATGGGACGGTGGGAAACCCTACTCGGTCTCGCTGAACGAAGATCTCCCAGAGGTGGTCAGCTGTCTGCGGTACTTTGCTGGCTTCGCCGATAAAATTCATGGCCAGGTTATCGATAGTGGCGCCACCAAATTCGCGTATACGATACGAGAGCCGATTGGCGTGTGTGGGCAGATAATTCCCTGGAATTATCCTTTGATGATGGCTGCTTGGAAGCTGGGGCCGGCGTTGTCTGTAAGGGATTAACCCTGGGCAGGTAGTTCGTGCTATATACTAATTGACTTTTTTTGCAGTGCGGAAACACAGTGGTTCTTAAACCATCTGAGCTGACTCCCCTCAGCATTCTCTACTTTGCCGACTTGATCAAGAAAGCTGGATTTCCTTCCGGCGTCGTCAACATCCTTAATGGCCACGGAGCAGACGCAGGAACAGCGGTCGCCAACCACCCTGGAATCGATAAGGTTGCTTTCACAGGGAGCACAGCCACCGGGCAAAAGATCATGGCAATGGCCGCGTCAAACCTCAAGAATATTACGCTGGAGACCGGTGGCAAGTCCCCGTTACTTGTGTTCAACGACGCAGACCTTGACCAGACGGTGAAATGGGCCCACGTGGGTATCATGAGCAATCAGGGCCAGATTTGCTCCGGGACCAGTCGTATCCTCGTACAAAAGGATGTCTATGAGCAGTTTATTGCAGCTTTCAAGAAATATACAGCACAGACCAGCAAAGTCGGTGATCCTTTTCATGGGGATACATTCCAAGGGCCACAAATCTCCAAGACCCAATACGACAGAGTCTTATCATACATTGACTCTGGTGTCAAGCAAGGTGCTCGTCTAGTGCTTGGTGGAGCAGCATCCAACGAAGACGCTCCTGGCTTTTTCATACAACCAACAATCTTCGCGGACGTCACAGAAGACATGATTGTCTCCCGAGAGGAGATATTTGGCCCCGTGGTTGTCATTTCACCATTCGAGATCGAAGCAGAGGCTGTTAAACAGGCCAATAACTCACCATACGGCCTTGGGTGTGCCATTTTCACGCAGAACCTGGAACGGAGTCATCGGTTGGCCCGAAAGATCGAAAGTGGTACGGTGTGGATTAATAGCAGCAATGACAGTGACTCACGAACGCCGTTTGGGGGTGTTAAGCAGAGTGGCATTGGGCGGGAACTTGGTGAAGCTGGGCTCGCGGCTTATTCTAGTATCAAGTCTGTTCATGTTAACATAGGCGCGAGACTGTAATGGAGTCAGAATTAAGGCACCGTGTACTAGAAGGAAAGAAATGGTATTTCCATTAGGTCTGATGTCGAGACACAAGATACCTAGAAACAGAATTTACCTATACATGGGCCAAGGAGTAGAGGCTATCATTCCTTGATCATCCTTTCGTCTCCACTGCTCACCCTTTGTAGTAATTATGTAGTTTTACAGTACTTCACATGATTAAATACAAAAGTAGGCTGTAATATTCTCTCGCCGATGATGATCAGCCCGGACCCGTCGTCGCGGTCCGGATGAGGCGTCCAGATCACATAGGACCCGTCGGTGCCCGTCATGAGGGAGGTGTAGTTCGTACGCAGCGCGACTGCTTCCGCGGCATCGAAGAGCAGCGAGCTGTCCGCGACCTTGTAGTGGGCTTTGCAAGCTCCGATGCCGCGGTAACCGAACGTTAGAATACATCGATCGGTTGACTCGATATGCTCAACGACCGACATGCCCGGTCGGTCTGACTAGCAGTTAGGGCAAGGGATCAGAAGGTATCTCAAAACGAGATAGCAATGTATAAGTAGTTGATTGACCTAATCTGGATTATGGGAATAGGAGTAGACCACAGAAGTCATACTAGCTAATAATATCAGCTAACGGATTATATTGCACGCGAACAGCAGTCACCCAGCATAGCATTTATAGAGGATTCACTTCCAATCAATTCTCAGGGTTTAAGGGTGTCAAAGATTCCTTAGCCCTATATATCAAGACTAGCAGTAATAGCGTCAAGAGTTAAAGGCGTAGGGGTCATTAATATTTCTATGTGAACACAATTACCCATCCCACTGAATACACCTGCCTATCTCATTAAACGCATTTACTCACCCTATTGAATATAATTGCTCACTATGTTGATCACACTTACCTATCCTATTAAACGTATTTGCCCATCTTGTTGAACTCACCTTGTCCGCCCTGTTGAATAATCGCCCACCCTTTAAAACACAATTGTCTATCCCTAAAAAACACTTGCCCACTTCGTTATATCAGCAGCTACCTCATTCAAACAATGTTTCGAGGCCCTGGCAGCAACAAGCGCAAGGGATTCCAGCGCAACATCGGACCCAGCAACCTTGCCCGCAGCATCAAGCTCCCTTGGCCGAAGTCAAGATAATGCTCGTACCAATCCTCCAGTCGCAGGGGGAGTTCGATAGAGTACAGGTGGAACAACAAGGGCAGTTCTCAAAGTGTGTATCAAAGCAGGAAATACTGGATGAGCTACAACAACTCTTGCAGCAATTTCAGCAGCAAACTGAACAAGAGGCCCTCTATCAAACCCAGCAGCAGGTAAATATATAGGGCTAGATCGCCTAGATGGCTCGGATAAAGTCACAGCAAACTAGAATTGAATATTTAACAGAATTGCTGAGCTCTGCGTGGCGTAAAATGCGAAAGCTGAAATATTCGGAAATGCACAGCCATTTCTGAGCTCTAGTTTTTCTTTGAGCCAATGAGGAATTTGTTAGTGGTATCTTTCAACCATTTGTACCGTAGCTAGAACCTTTCTTTTGGGGGGGGGATAATAGTTCAGAGATGGCCCAGAGAGAGCTAAGCACGTCAGGGATGGCGGTCATGGCATCATATAATACATGGCATTTACCGCTTTCTCATCATCGGCAGCTTAAAAGATCTAGATAAATAAGTGTATCGGGCATCCCGGGCTATTATGTGAAGTAGTAATACCAGTTCTTGATAAGGAAAAGATAGATGGCAAACCAAATCCATGGTCTCAACAGTATAAACTCAAGGAATGCGGGCATTTTGGCTCATCATGTAGATGCGGTATCATTAAGGCAGCTAACAACAAATCACCGCTTTGGAAGATAAACACTCATGAGAAGACCATCTGTATATGGCAGGGTCACACTTGTGAAGCCACTGTGTGGGTCGTGCAAGTAATTCAATAGATCCCGATACTTCTCAGCAGCCTTGACTGTGCTGTCAGTAATTACCACAGCGCCATACCGTAATCTGGGCTGAACAAGTTTAAGTGTTGGAAGGGCCAGTGAAGTCCAGACTATTGTCAGTTAGCAATCGCATACCGGACAGGACTGTATCCTTAGGTAGGAAGAGAAAACCTACTATCCAACAGCAGTAGATCTACATGCTCAACGATCTCTTTCAGTGTTTCCTGTACGTCTCCCTCGCGCAGCTCAATTATTCCGCTTACAATGTCCCCACACCGTTCCCATATCTCTTTCGCCTTCTGTGCCTTGGTTTGTTCGTGTTCCGTGGCGATCACTTTTGCCTGCCCACCAGTAGAAGCGACGTTGGTGGAAGCAGCCAGGGCCAGGTACACCGTGCTGACACCATAGGAAGTGCCTGCCTCAACAATATTCTTGGCGTTGATAGATCGACTTATCTGGTAAAGGAAGTGGGCTTTGTCCTGATGAAGGGCAATGAACTTGTCACGCATAACAACGTTGAGGCCGTAGGCTCGGATGTCATCCTGTGTAATGGCAGACTTTTGCGACTGAGATTGAGCGTGAAGGCTGGAAAGAAGAGATATTATATGAGGAGGTATAATGCTTTCCAGGGGATTTGAAGACATTTTGTTTCTATGTCGCTGAGAGTTAACTTCCTTGTATTGAGTGTCAGAAACGGAGTAGTGTACGCAACGCACCTTGTAACTAATATAGTTAGTTAAACAGTAGCTACTATGAGAGTCACTGCACGGCAAACGATACTTCAAATATCAAAATTGGGTATTAGTAGAGGAATCAATGGGAACCATCGCTATCGATCCTAATCTTTTTACCGGTGCTAGAGCAGACCATATATATAGCCTACTTTTCCACGGTTAATCTAGGACTGCCACCCCGTTATTCCTTGTTGAGGCTCGGTGTGTAGGTGTCATCGATACCAGAAACATGATTCCGCATGAACTTTAACCACGAACGTACATTTACAAATTCGCGATTCTCAAGGCTAGTGCGAGAAGTTAGACATGTGCAGGCCACCGCAAATTGGACAATTATATAGGTCTAGATTTAGCCGGCTCATATATCATTGCGTTTGAATGTCAAGTATGGTGGATATTCACAGTAATACTGCTGGTGGAATGAGAGGTGGTATTGCCGTTGGAGTGATGATCGGCTTTACAAGGTTCGAGATGCATTGTAAGAGAATACATGGCCTTCAACAGCTTGTCCATTCCTATTATGCAACCGTTTCAAGAGACGGAGCTTGAGGTTTTTCGACTCTCTTCGTGGAGCAAAAGTTTTCTCTTCCACTGTGGTCGCCCGGCGAGTTTTCTCTACCATGCTGGAGGGCCGAATTGCTCTCCGCAAGAAACATAAAGGGGATGACCGCCACATCTTAATTACCTTTCTTGGGTGGTATGATATGTGTACTTGTCTATTCAGTTCGTTTAATTTCAGCCGTCCGGATAAAGTTCCGCTGCCTAATGGGATTCGGAATGAAGACTTATATCTGCTTTTCAATCCATACATATTACCTCATCCTAATTAGGCTAACTAGTAGAAACCTGGTTACAAAGGCCGAGGCTCCTTTTATGGATCAGCTTTGCTAAATGAAATGGTTGCTGCAAGGTCATCTTTTGGCTGCATATCCCTAAGGAGAACATTCGGCAGCTCTCTCTCAAAATACTATTCACCATCAGCCCATGCTTTTGAAAAAAGAAAAGTAACGGAACAGACTCACGTCGCGATAAACATTTCGTAGTCGCATCTCCATGAAACACTTAAACGCCATCGTCTCATTCAGAAAGGCGTCATGCACTGCCCTTCCATCTGGATCATGCAAAGGGTCCAGTGCTCTTTCGAGCTCCTCTCGAACAATGGGCCATCCTCCATGGGATTCCAAACCTAGCATATATAAGAGGTGGCCCACATGCATCTGAACTAGAGTATGATAGACCTTGTGCCACACTTTATGTATGTCATCGACAAAGGCGCTAGCGCCTGGTGGAATTGCACTGAGATCAATATCGGAACGGGAAAACGTAGGGGGGTGTATTTTTATCCCACCAATGTCTCGAACAGCAAACCCAGTAACATCTTTTGAGGTAGTATTGACGCGGACAAGGACGTTTTGGGCGTGGCTTTCGAGGCCAATTCCGTGACGGACCAAGGGCGGCAGAAGCAAAGAGAATAATTTTGCAAGGTATCTATTGAAATAGGCTTCCATTAGATCACCAAGTGAGCTGATGCAAACTCAGAAGGGGCTGGGACAGTACTTTCTAAGCCAGATTTGCTTTTTCTTTAAGTCATCGAGTCCAAACATGATCTCCATGTATGTTCGACTATCCTTATACGGTTTCTGGAATAGTCCGGCAACCGGGATGATCGTCTCTCCAAGCTCCTCCGCTTGCTTTTCTGGGCTCTTCCGTATAATGCATGTTAAATGGCGCGCTTTGTCAAAGTCATCCTGGCCGCCTGTGATAGAAGCGGCATCTTCAAAGATCCATAAATCTGGCGGCAGCAAGCGTCTCAGCGCCGTGCTGAGTACTGTGCTTAAAGCAGCAGTCCATGGTGTAATGGTCCTCGAGCCCGATGTGATTTGGCAATTCAGCGAGAGCTTCAGATGCAAAGGGAATCCCAGATCAGGGAGTAATGATATAGTGCGCATTGAAATTTGTGCAAGGCAGCGTTTTCTAGCATCGCCAAGGTGGTGTGCATCAGGGAAGAGCGGCAAGATACTTGGAAGCTGACGAGTGAAGCACGGTACTACTACTCTGTCTGATGACTCGGGGCTAGGGATCCCAAATGCCTCCAGGAGAGGCTTCAGTACGCTCGAGAATGGCCCGAAGATTTTCATTTCGGATCGGGGCAGAGACAAAAACGATAGTTCGGGTTCCAGCAGCTCAGGAATATCGTCAGGTGTGATGGGCTTCAGAGGCGATTGGGCAAGACAGGACCGGTGTAGCTTGACAGCGTTAACACTTAAGGTAATTGGGATCGAGGAAGGTAGTAGGAAAGCTCACCGGATGCGTTGGATGTCCAAGCACAACTGACTGCTCCCAATCACACAAGGGAGATTTCAAATGTAGCGTCGGCAGAGTACTGGCTATCTCCAGCCATTTCGCTATCTTGAATCAGATTTGGATTCCTAAAACAGGAGCTGTTGGCTCACCTTGATTGTCTGCGGAATTTCGGACCTCTTTTACAAGTGTCTCTATTGTGGCACTTGGAAATTGTTCAGGTTGCCAGAGGCAGATGATATGGCAAAAGTACCCGGGTCTAGTTCTTCGGATGTTTCCCCTGCAACTGCTTGGGCGAGCACTGGAGGAAGTAGTTCATCTGCACGGACGAATCCAGTGATTCTGGGACCGTTCTTCTCGATATAGGCGGAAGCTCGGAGACCACATTTGATCCAAGACTCTCCAACCCCGGCTGGGTCACGTAAACACAACACCAGATTTGGGCCTATAGACTTCTCAATGGTTGCGCTGGCCAGGCCATCGTTTACTGCACTGGCAAGAACTCGCCTAGTAGTCTCGAAGAGAGCCTGTCGTCTAACGAGCGATGTAGCGGTTTCATGGTCTGCTGTCCCGGTGATGTGCTTTGGAACTTCACGATCAGTAGGGTCGCATGTGACATGTTCTTTCCATTCGGCCCTTTGCATTGAACCAGGCCTTTCTCCTAGGTTCGCTCGCATTTTGCTAAATCTCAGCAACCGTCTTGACAACCGAATCAGCTTTCCTGAGCTGGGTGCAATACAGACTATTAAGTGGTGCAAAGTGATAAGGACGTTCAAGTAGTTATATGTAATACATAAAGGCCGGAGTTTCGCTTCGAATACATAACCAACGATAGCCGGGGCCGTGAATGAACCCTAGGAATGTCCCTGCCGACGACGCTGGAATGCAACATTGCTCGGAAATGGATGTATATCTCCACCTCTGATGCGATAATCAAAAAGCTTAATCTGGATTTATTTTCGGTAGGTGTAACGTGACAGATGAGCAAGTCGAACATCACGGCATCATCAGTCCTACGTATACTACCGCCTAGTCAAACGTTTTCGGTGATGGACGTGGTGATTTAATTCCAAGAGCTGCGTTTATGTTGCATGGATGAAAGGGAGTATTAGAACAAGAAGCACCCTAACTTTAAAGCCAACTACATCATCAGCTAAACTATTTCCCGACCTCTTCTAACGGTTGAAAATATATGGCCAACCTTGTTGCTGTCTTACCTGAACTTCCATTCATTACTACACTACACTCTTAAGTTATTGCAGATAGAACTCTACCTTTACAATCTGTTGAATAACGGGGTACTAGAAGCAGTAAAGTTGATCAAGAACTTTATGATTCAAGGGTTAATTATTCTAATATTAGTCTATCTATAAAAAAAAAAAGAAGAGGCTCTTCATATAAAATATAATAGTGAAATTAATAAAATCCTTTATTTTGTTCTATAGAGTTTTCCGGCTCGAACATAGGCTCTTGTAAACTCTCTACCGAGAAATAACTCATACGGTTTATATGGTAAGTACAGTTTATCCTACTTAATAATTCTCGGTCAAGAGAAATCTTAATATACCGTTATATATACCTCGGGTATGGTACCTATGGCAGCAGACCGCGGATTGTCGGAGGTCTAAAGGACGGAAAGGCACGTCTAGATCCTACTAGATTCTAGCACCGAGGATTTATTGATATAGTTCTATTGATCTTATCGGTTAAAAAAAGAGCCTTATGACCTAACAGACATCGCATATTTAAAGATCCCAAACTGTCCAATGAAAACAAATGAAAGTCTAGCTGCAACTAGCAGCAGAGCACAACGCCAGCCAATGCAAGATAATATACAGAGCGAGCTGAGAATGCAGTTGCCACAACTGAATCCGTTCGCCTCACAGCAACCAGCCGAAAAAAGGCACGATCTCTAGAAATCGGTGACTCTTCCGCCATAGCTCCAATCTCCTCCAGAACCCCATCGCAGAGGCTCATTCTTCGGTCCACCGACTTCTCCCGTTTGAGGGTTCTTCTCGCCCTCGAATTCCGGCTGTACACCGTAACGCACGTCGGGATGCAGTTCCTCGCCCTTACCGGTGGCCTTGATCTCAGCCGACTCGGTGGCGGGCGCAGCTTCGGGTTCGGAATCGGGCGACTGGTTGATCTTGGGAGTCGATCTGGGGGTGCTGAAGGCCCCGGTGGATTGCTTCTGTAGTTGCTCAAAGATTTCTTGCTCTTCTTGGGGGAGACGTGGGGGAGCTGGTCCGCGCGAAAAGGCGAAGGCAGGCTTGCCGTCGGCGGAATTGCGGAGAATGGGCTGGCTGGCAAAGGTGCGCGAGAGGCGGAGGGTTCGGTTTGCAGAGGCAAAAGCCCGACGGGTAACAACGGAGAGTGTCATCATGTATTATGAGGAGAGACAAATAGTTGAGTTGAGTCTGACAGGTGGGAGTTGAGAAGACGAAGGAGAGTGGAGTGCGGAGTGGCGGAGACGAAATCCCAAAAGTTCCCGATAAGCGATCGTCGCCGCCCGATATCGCGGCTTTTTTCTTGACCGAATGGCCTGCCCGTTCCTGCTCCGTGACTCAGGTCTCTCCCCTCGCTCTTTATTTAATTTGGGTCTTGCCCCTCGGAGATCACTCAATTCCCTTTCCTTTCTCTCATAGTTTGATTTTGGTTGTTTTTCTTTGAGCCAGTCCATCTTCAGCCCTCTAGATGTCCTTTATTCGCGTGGCTTCGCGGCGAATGCCGCTCGCAAGGAAGCTCATTCCTTCAATTGAGTCACCGCTTCAGCGCCGATTTGCTTCGGCGCAGACGTCGAACGTTTCCCAGGATGTGAAGGCCCAGGCCAAGGTTTGTTCCATGGCGCCTACTCTAAATGTCCAAAATAACACTATAGCAGAAGGAGGCGTCGCTGCCCAACCCCGATCCCGCTGCGGATTCGGCGACGATGGCTTTCATCCAAGATCGAGCTCCGTATATGGTGCCTACCTACGTTCGACCGGCCCCGATGATGGTGAAGGGACAAGGATGTTACCTTTGGGATATGGAGAACCGGCGGTACCTGGATCTGACAGCAGGCATTGCCGTTAACTCTCTTGGTCATTGCGACCCTGAGATTTCCAAGATCATTGCCGAACAGGTGTGTATTCGTCGCCCAACTGCCGACGCAAGGGATAATGTGATCGCTAATGGTGCGTCGATCTATAGGCCGAGACTCTGATTCATGCCTCCAACCTCTACCACAACGCCTGGACTGGCGCCCTCAGCAAGTTGCTCATCAACCTCACCCGCGAGTCGGGTGCCATGCGCGATGCCTCCCAGGTGTTCATCTCCAACTCCGGCACGGAAGCCAACGAGGCCGCCATAAAATTTGCTCGCAAAGTCGGCCGCTCCCTCGACCCGTCGGGCGCGAAGCACGAAGTCGTTTCCTTCCATAACTCCTTCCACGGTCGCACGATGGGCGCTCTGTCCGCCACGCCCAACCCCAAGTACCAAACCCCCTTCTCGCCCATGCTGCCAGGATTCAAGTACGGAAACTACAATGATGTCGAGCAGCTGCAGACCCTCATCACCAATAAGACGTGCGGTGTGATCGTTGAGCCTATCCAGGGCGAGGGTGGTGTGAACGTTGCTACCCCGGAGTTCCTCGTGGCGCTGCGCAAGCGCTGCGACGAGGTCGGAGCTGTCCTGGTCTTTGACGAGATCCAGTGCGGTCTTTCCCGTACCGGTGCTTTCTGGGCCCACGCTCATCCCTCTCTTGCGCCTGCCTCCGGCGAGGCTGCCCACCCCGATATCCTGACTTCCGCCAAGGCCCTCGGCAATGGTATTCCCATCGGCGCGACCATCGTCTCCGGAAAGACGGTTGCGGAGCACATCAAGGCTGGTGATCACGGAACCACCTTCGGTGGCAACCCTCTGGTCTGCCGCGTTGCGCATCACATCGTTGAGCGTCTGGGCTCGTCGGAGCTGCAGAACTCGGTGGAGGTGAAGTCGGCCCAGCTGGTGTCCGGCCTGGAGGCCCTCCAGAAGAAGAACCCCGGTGTTATCTCGCAGATCCGAGGCCGCGGTCTGATTCTCGGCGTTCAGCTTTCTCCTGAGTACACGGCCAAGGCTTCTGAACTGATCACTGCCGCGCGGGAACGGGGCATGCTGATCATTACCGCTGGTGATGGATGTCTTCGATTTGTTCCCCCTTTGACTATCACCGAGGATCAGATCAAGACTGCATTGAAGATTCTGGAGCAGTCCTTCGATGCTGTTGTTAAGGCGTAGAGCGACATATAGTAAAGGATTCTGGTTAGAAAAAAGATCTCGGTACTCTGTTATTTAATTCTGATAGATGGCGATTGTCAAATGTTTATATCCAATGACACATTCTTGCTGCGTCTATACTATTATGTTGCTCGTATAAAATCCAGTAGAGGTCAGTAGCAGCCTTAACAGCCTAGCACGCAGTATTCTGTTTAATATAGTCAAGCGATACCGCTCAGATAACTTGGTAATGAAGTCATTGAATAGAAACTTTCAACTTATAAGCTAAGTACTTGAATATCCCTAGTTTTTAGGAAGTGGCTTCTTTTGCAGGACAGCGGAAATATATGTATCTATACCTTTCATGCAATCAGCCTACTCCTCCTACCACAAGCACAATTACTACTGTTTATTCGAAATTCTTTAATAGAACTAAGAAGACTACTTAGATATTGTATTTTAAGTACTCATATCATCGATATACGGGGTAAGTCTTGTCTACCATTGCAGCATAAAAAGCTATACTGCATGTTAAAAAAGGAAGGGATCGGCAGTCAATTCAAGGCGACGAATTCAGGCACCAAGGCAGTAGCAGCTGGTCACGCGCCCCGACCGACCGTCAACGACAGCCCCCAAAGTTCCCCCGATTCCTTTCTTATCCACCAGAAAACCTCGATATCAATGGCCCATTAGCAGCAGTTACTCTTCAGCTCCGATCTTGAACCGAACGACATGAATCTTGATGCTTGCTCTTGAATTTGTAGCGAACTAACCAACCCATCCTTGCTCTCCTGTGATGCCTAGAACACCCGACTCAGAAGATACGCCCATGCTACCTCTCCCTGGATCCCCGTCATCCTCATGGGCCCGATTTCGAGAGCGACTCGGAGCCTTATTTAGCGGTGCCGACCCCCGAGTTTGTATCGCGTTCTGGCTCTTCGGTAAGCTACTTATTCGATCTGTAGCCCAGAAAACCTCGGCCGCTAACGTGTTGCGCGAACCATCTTTCGACCATAGGTTTAATCAACAATGTCCTCTACGTCATCGTCCTATCCGCTGCCCTTGATCTGGTCGGTCCCAATGTGCCCAAAGGCGTCGTCCTCCTCGCAGACGTGATCCCCTCGTTCGGAACGAAGCTTATCGCTCCGTACTTCATCCATGTCGTACCATACTCCGTACGAGTCGTAATCTTCGTGGCCATCTCCGCCATTGGCATGCTTCTGGTGGCGCTGAGCCCGGAATATACAGATGGCGGTTCGCTTTCCACCAAAATGGCGGGAATTGTGCTGGCTAGCTTGTCTAGTGGAGCCGGGGAGCTGAGCTTCCTGGGTCTGACACATTTCTACGGTCCTTTTAGTCTGGCCGCCTGGGGAAGTGGGACCGGGGCTGCTGGACTTGTAGGGGCTGGTGCGTATGCACTGGCGACTACTTCGCTCGGTCTCGGCGTCAAGGCGACCCTTTTGGCGTCGGCTTGTCTGCCGGCGGTGATGCTGGTGAGCTTCTTCACTATCCTTCCCCGGTCTTCTATTCACCCGTCGTCGCGAACCTCTGCTGGATATCGTGCCGTGGAGGACCGGGATGTGGTGGACGACGAACGTGGACTGGGCGACGATTGTGAGGTTGCTGCCGACGAAAGGGAAACGCTTCTAGGCTCATCTTTAGACTCGGGCGACAGTCAAAAAGCGAAACCATCGGGCAGTGGTGGCATTGGGTGGCACAGTGTCAAGGCAAACTTCCAGCGAGCCAAGGGGCTCTTCTTTCCGTTGTAAGTGTGACAGCAGTGCAATTCGAACGGTTCCCGACTCATGATTCTATTTAGCATGCTCCCCCTCCTGCTGGTGTACGTCGCAGAATACACGATCAACCAAGGCGTTTCTCCGACTCTACTATTCCCTCTCAAGGAAACCCCGTTCGCCCATTTCCGTGCTTTCTACCCGGCATATAACGCGATCTATCAAGTTGGAGTGTTCATCTCCCGGTCATCTACCCCATTCTTCCGCATCCATAACCTTTATCTCCCTTCGTTCCTACAAGTGATCAATCTGGCCATCTTGTCGCTCCACGCTTTATTCAACATCATTCCCAGCGTGTACCTTGTCTTCGCCATCATCTTTTGGGAGGGGCTCTTGGGCGGGCTAGTTTATGTCAACACATTTGCCGAGATAGGCGATCGCGTACCCAAGGAGGATCGAGAGTTCTCGCTGGGCGCGACGACGGTTAGTGACTCTGGCGGTATATGTATTGCTGGATTTGTGAGCATGGTGTTCGAGGTCTGGCTGTGTGACTGGCAGGTTGCACGTGGGCGGGATTATTGTCGGCGATTATAAATATAGATCGTGTCGATTAACTGCGATGTAGAATTTCGGTATGGTCAATTAATTGCATCGGTTTCTATTGTAATGAGGGGAAAGATAAGCATTATGGAAACAGTCGCGCTAGAGAGCCCCGAGTCTGAATATGTGTGGACTGTCAGATGACGACAGTCACGGGATGCGGAAGAGACCAGCATGTGACGGAGACTCGACCAGGACTCGAGAATCCCTCCGGAGTAATCATCATCGACCAAAGAAACGATCATCCACTCCCTCGCCCCCCCAAGATGCCCCGGAATGACTGGTTTCGGGCCCTGTCCCCTCCTGCCCACTACCCCACATATTTTTCCAATCAGCTCGTCGGTGGGAACTTTCACATGCCAGGCCCCCGTGTCCATCCCGCCAGCTTATCCATGAATGCCATCACGCCCGTTTTCTTGCAGGCCTGTCCTGCCTTCATTGTTCCTCGTTCTTTGTGCCAGGGGGCTCAGCCATCTTTCTTGATTGACCGCTCACTCTTCGAGGTGTCCGGTTTGAAGAGACCAGAGGACTAGAGATTCTTGCAATCTTGCTTTTCTACGTCGCATTCTCCAGGTTCCGTACAAATGGCGGACAAGTCATAATCGTCCTAATCCGACTACACTTACTGGTTTGGTCTACATTATTACCAGTTTTTGCATTTGGACCGCCCTTTCTCAACTACAGCCCATCTTTGCATCGCTGAATGGTTTATCCGTAAGCAGTCAGGGACGCAATCAACTACAATTCAATTGGAGATGATAGGTTGGTTCCATCGCGTAGGAAAGCGCAATCAAATGTTAACAAAGAGTAGACCACGTTTTAGGACGGCCGTCCACCAAGTTTCGCAAGATCCAGGTCTTCGCCGTCTTCCTGTTCTGGTCTACCTATCTGCTTAGGTGCGGTAGTATCCCTGTTCACCCTGCTTCCCACGAGGTAGCTGACGATGAACTCATAGAGGAAACAAGCATGGTCCCCCAGTGATACGGAAGCTCTCGTCCCGCCTCTCCAAGAAATTGAGTGTCTGGCAAACCACCGTTTTCGTTTTCCTATGGCTTTACATTTGTCGAAACTTTGCGAAGATCGTCGGCTTGGAGTGTCCGGAGCCTCTGGCGAATCTATACTCGCGTTCCTTCTTTCGGGCAACATGGATTACAACGGCTCTAGACGCTGGGTTCTGGACGGCTATGAACGTGAAACCGAAATGGCTGCGAGATATCTCCTCGTTAGTCTTCACGGGCTACTATCTGTTTGCAGCAGAACAGGCCGATGAGAAGGTTCGTCGGGTTCGGGCCACCATGACGGTAGAGCACTTGCGAGTCTCGTGGAACAAGGCCACCACCCCTTATCTCTGGGCTCTGGCAAGTATCATGCGACCACGACTTACAAGATATCCTCCACGTGCAATCCGGATCCCTCGTCCAGGACAGTCCTCGTACAGCGAACCAACGAATGCATGGCTTTACTTTGACGGACCGTTAAGTACACTGCGCGACCAGACATGCATCATTCTAGATATTCCAGGCGGTGGGTACGTTGCCATGAGCCCTCGGTCTGCGGAGGACCGGTTGCTTGCCTGGGCTGGAAAGACCAAGGTCCCGATTCTCAGCCTCGACTACAGAAAAGCACCAGAGTATCCTTACCCGTATGCGCTAAATGAATGCTACGATGTCTACCATATGATTGTTTCTACTCGCGGTCGTTGCGTCGGGTTGAGTGGGCAAACGCGACCTCGAATTGTCTTGACCGGCGACAGTGCTGGGGCGAACCTCGCCGTAGGGACAACGCTGATGGCTCTCCAGTCTGGAGGCCCGAACGCTCCTCGGTGGCAGGGTGACAATATCCTGCCGCGCCCTGATGGCTTGGTTCTGGCATATCCAACGTTGAGCATGAAGGTTGAAAGCTGGATGACAGAGGAACAGATGAGTTTGATCCAGGAGAAAAGCACACGCCGGACGAACCAGGGGGTCCTGCAGCGGAAGAACATGGACTACCAACGATTAACACCGTTCACCTCGCCGGGTCCCTCTGTCAGCGACTTTCAAACCAGTCCTTTGTCAGATGGCGAGGGTGAAACGGATGGGATCGTGAAGGAAGCGTCGAAGATCATTGAGGAGGAATTAGCCCAAGATACTATCGCAGCCCAGGCCGTTGAGATGGCGGAAAGTCAGCCGAAGCAGATCCGAACGCGGTTAGCTGTCTCTTCGATGATCTCATACGTTCACGACCGCATGTTGACACCCGAGATTATGAGGGCGTTGATCATTTTATACATCGGTCCTCACAACCGCCCTGACTTCGGTACCGACTTTCTTCTGTCTCCCGTCCTTGCGCCGGACGCACTGCTTTCCCGCTTCCCGAAGACATATATCATCACCGGGGAACGTGATCCCTTGGTTGACGATACCGTGATATTTGCTGGCCGACTGCGGCAGGCGAAGTTGCACCAGTTCCGCGAGCGCCAGGAGTTGGGTTTAGAAAAGTCGTGGCGTATCTTCAAGGAAAAGGACCATGTGGAGGTATCTTTGCTGCCTGGGGTGTCACACGGCTTTCTCCAGCTGGCGGGATTCTTTCCCGAAAGCTGGAAGCACATCAATCGATGCGCCTCATGGATCCAGGATCTGTTTGAGATGGCCGAAAGAAAGAAGGCCTCTCCTAGCTTCCCCCAATCCTTGATTGACACCTCTAGCTTGCATAAGACACCCAGCAAAGCACGTATCACCAAGGAGGGGACCCGCAATCACAAGCGAAGCCTTACGGGCGAATCCTCAGCCGACGAGGATAAGCCGTTGGAGATGAGCATCGGCAAGATGACACCTCTCAACCCGGACGACAGCCACCCGGGTCACGCTCGCATCCATCGATCCTTCAGCAGTGGCGCCCAGCTGGTCAGCCAAGAGATTCACTCCGATAACGAGGTTCCTCGATCCCGAAGTGTGTCGAGAGGACGCACTCCGCGCCCTAGCGGACTCGCTAGAAAACGGCGGTTTGCGCCTACATCCCTGAAGATGCCCAGCGTGAACGGATACACCTCCGACGGGCCGGAAAGTCCGGCGTACTTTCGTCGCAGAGATGGCAGCCTGGACAGTCTCTCCAGCGAGGAGGATCTGCTTCACCGCCGAATGACCGGGATTGCGGGAGGATTGATGGGGATTGGCGAGAGAGCGCAAACTCCGTAGGTCTAGGTCGGAGAACGGCGTAACGACGCAATGCGAATATGACAGGGTTTGGACACGGGAATTGGATCGGGATATAGCGAGAATGGATCTTCTTGATTTTTCATGTTATGCACAGCACAAGGATTAATACAGCGATAAGAATAGACTGCTATCATCACCTGATTTCATTTGCATGTGATTGTGTCTATGCTGGATGCAGAACATGTGATTGTGGACCGCCCCACGACACTTTCTTGCGACTATCCGGAGTCTAGAGTCTAGACAGCGACATATCTTTGGCATAACCAGATTATTCCATTATCCATGGACCGTACATGTCCTCCGTGTCCGTATCCTGTGCTACCACGGAGAATTTACCCTTGACTTTTCTCTTATCTTGAGAAGATCAAGGTTCTAAAAGATGGCATCCGCATAGGGCTACGCCACAAGCACCACCCGGTTTGATATGGCTCCAATCGGGTTGCCGTTGTCGGCCCGATGACTCGACATTGCACCAGCGGGTCTGTCAGGGTGTGAAGATGTCCGCTTCTAAGGAACCGAGTACTCTCCTAAGGGGAACCGAGTGAAGGTGAAGAATCAAACCTGCAAATTGCCATGTGACAGTCACATGCGACCCAAACCCGGTGGTCTAGCGCTAGCCCGATCAGGGATAGTGCAGCCAGGTGACTGCAGCCCTATCGCCCGATCTTTCTCCGTTGGAATCATGATATCGACCATCTGTCGGCAATGATGATGAAATAATCAATAATCCTTCCATCCCTGACCTGATTCATGTTGTCAAACGCCGCTGACCGAACATGCTGTGTTGTCCCTCGTGTCAGAATTCTGAACATGCCCGTCTTTTCCCGCATTAGGAATCCTCCCGATGCTGTCAGCAAAACCTATTCTTATCCGCTGTCAGCCCAGCATTCTGCCGCCCCGGTGTGCTGTGCTGTTAGTACCTTTAGGTGCCAGAGCCTCGGCAACCCGAGTCTCCGATAGGCTGACCCGTCGGAATTGGGTAGCCTGACGCCATACCTTACTATGACTGCCACAGCCATGCGGATATCATACCCTTCGGAGAAAACCGACGGGAGTGGTGGATCCACCAGTTCTTCTGCACTGTTTTCATTATGTTATCTTCGCTCGGAAGCAGTTTGTTTGCTCCTGCCTGCCAATGTCGACGGCGATGGTCCGGTTTTTTCTACCCTGCGGCTCTTGGCATGATGAGGATTTTGCAAGGGTCTGGGTCCCGTTTCAGCTGCTCCATTTGCCATTGGACGGGAGCGTCGGTAGAGTCGGTCAGGTGGATATAGGAGTATGTAGAGATGAGATGTGGGCGAAAATGTGAATAGTGGATTTCGGGTGGCCTGGTCTTGTTTTTCATTTTTGCCCCTTAGTATATCTTTATCTGCTGGTCTCACTTGGTCTTGCTTGGGTTGTGTTTTGTTGTTGGTTTCGCAACATACTTCCTATCATCGGAATTTACTTTCATGTCCATATACAATATACCTTAGCTCCATTCTGTGAAGTCAATTGATCATGTCCAGAGCACCCAGTGTCCCGGACTCGGCGGTGACGATGAAGTCCAAGCCCTACGTCGATTTCGACGGTCCTGAAGATCCTTTGAATCCTCTCAACTGGCCCATGAAGAAAAGGTTTGTGACATTGATCGAAGGTTGGAAATTGACTGAATACTGACAGTCTGTCACTTTAGGGCATACATATGCGCCATCCTCGGCCTTAGCACTATGGTCGTCGCCTTCGCCAGTAGTATCTTCTCCCCTGCCATACCCGCTTTGATGGCCATTTACGGTATCAGCAGAGAAGTCTGCACCTTGGGAATCTCCCTCTACGTGTTTGGATTCGCCTTTGGACCTCTAGCATTCGGCCCCTTCTCCGAGCTGAAGGGGCGATACTTCCCCCTGCTTGTCTCCATCTTCGGTTTCACGGTCTTCTCCTTCGCCACTGCTGTCTCGAAAGACGTCCAGTCTCTCTTCATCCTTCGCTTCTTTACCGGCTTCTTTGGTTCCGGACCTCTCACTCTGGCCGGACCGGCATTCGCAGACATGTTCACCCCGCAGCAACGAGGCATCCCCATCGTCATGTTCTGCTTGATGGTCTTCATCGGACCCCTTGCAGCGCCGTTCGTCGGCGGCTTTATCATCATGAATGACTCCATGGGCTGGCGCTGGACGGCCTACATCCCCGGAATTATGGGCGGTTTTGTCCTCGTCCTGCTCCTGCTCTTCGTCGAGGAGACTTTCCAGCCTGCCATCCTCACTCAAAAGGCTAGGCGGCTGCGCCACGAAACAGGCGACTGGTCACTACACTCGAAGCAGGAGGAAAAGCGCATCGACTTTCACACCATCGTCACGGAGAACCTGAGCTTGCCGCTAAAAATGCTCGTCCGCGACCCTATCACCCTCTGCATGTGTGGCTTCGGCGCTTTCGTCTACGGCCTGCTCTACCTCTTTCTCACGGCCTACCCGATGGTATTTCAACTCGTCCACCGGATGAACCTCGGTGTCGGCAGTCTGCCGTATATCGGTGTAATTGTCGGGCAGCTCTTCGGCGCCGTTGCGATCGCCGCTACGCAGCCGTGGGTGTTACGCAAGATGGAACGGAACAACGGCGTCATGATGCCCGAGTGGCGACTTCCTGTGGCTATTCCAGGGGCGGTTGCCTTCTCCGCCGGATTGTTTTGGCTCGGCTGGACGGGGTATAAGTCCAGTTTCCACTGGATTGTGCCGACTTTGTCAGGCCTGTTGACGGGATTTGGTCTGTTGACTATGTTCCTTCCTTCGTTGGCTTATCTGGTGGAATCCAGTGAGGATAGGTAAGTTCCTTTCTTTTCCTTTCTTTTAAACCTTTCTCATTCTTCGCACTTCGAATATGTATCTAATGAACTGAATAGAGCTGCTTCCGCCGTCGCTGCGCACACATTCCTCCGATCAGCCGCCGGTGGTGCATTTCCGCTTTTCGCGAAACAGATGGTAAGCCCGCTCCTATACATTTACTATCTCCTGATCACCATTCCTCCTGTACCTAAACCTGTGTTACCTGAGCTAACGGATACGATTGAATAGTTCGATGGTCTAGGCGTTGAATGGGCCTGCACGCTACTGGGCTGTGTCGCGGCCCTGTTCATTCCCATTCCGGTCCTTCTATATATCTACGGGGCTAGGATTCGGAGTAAGAGTCGGATGGAGGTTTAAGACTTTGATCTCTTAATTTCTTGTTTTTCTACTTTTGTTTCTGTTCCAGATTATAGACTTGGCTTTCGTTACTTTTATTAATTAATGTTTTGTGTGTCTACGAGGCTGGAGATTGAATATCAGGCGTTTATAATAGTTGATAGGAGACTATATCCATCGTGCTTTCATGACCCAAGACTGCTTTGAGGACTATAACCCAGCAAGTCCAATCAACATAATTCTACCCCCAATACCTTGCGCATGTGGGCCCTCCTCATTCTATCACGCGAGGGATCAACTTACACATCAGCGGCAGTTTCTCCCAGAGGATAAAAGCCTTCTGGTTCTTCCAATCCCAGCTCTCCGGCTGGAGTTCTAGATCGAAGTTCCAAAGGACACGCGCAAGGATGACGCGCATCTCGTTGTAGGCAAGGTTCTTTCCGATGCAGTTTCTCGGTCCCACGGAGAAGGGCTGGAGGACGTCGCGCTGGTCAGCGTAAAATGGCGAGGATGGGTCGGTTTTGATCTCGGGGAGCCAGCGCTCTGGAATGAAGTGCGAGGGGACGTGGAAGTTGCTGGGGGAGAGGTAGGCGCTGGATTGGTGGACGGAGACTTTGGTCTATAGGTATGAATTGTTAGTGGGCAGGCGAGTGAGGGCTGCCTTTCTTCCACTAGAGATCTGTCTGGAGATAGGCGTTCTATTGAGGGAACTTACGTTGGTTGGGACCTCGTAACCAGCAATCACGGATGGCCCGAGTGTCATGCGTTGCAGATCCCCCGGCACCGGCGGGTACATACGAAAGGCTTCATTCAGACATGCCATCATGTAAGGGAGTCGAGCTGTGACATTGTGGAAGGTAATGTCGGCTTCCGAGGCCATGGTGGATCGAACTTCCTGGACGGCCTTCTCCATTGCACCGGGGGTTTTGAGGAGCCAGAACGTCACTCCGGAAAGTAATGTCGCCGTTGTTTCGCTGCCCGCAATGATCAAAATATTCGCATTGGCCTCGAGTTCAGACTCGTTGAGTTCGTCTTTATCTCCACGATGGCGTAGCATGGAGTCCATGAAGTCGCCTCGGTCGTGAGATGGAGGGGAGTGTAGTCTTCTTTGAACGGTGATATGAACGTGTTCATTCTGTCTCTTCCTAGCCTCGAGGAGTGATTTTGGAAGGAAAGAGAGTAGGACTTTGCACAGAACTGGGTAAGAGTCCTTCGCCTTGAGAAAAGGGATAAACTTGACGGACTCAAAGACAGTCCACACCCAGTCATGGTAGGTAGAGGTTTCTAACCCACCAAAAGGCTCACCGAACGCGAGGTCTCCGATGAGGTCAAACGTGGTCAAGTTATACCACTTGACCATGTCAACTGGTAGACCTGATTCGGCAAAGCCCTTGAGTCGCTGAATGAGCCTATCCACGTAGCGCGTGATGAGAGGCTCCTGTGCCTGGAGGCCCTTGGCGGAGAAGGCGTGGGACAAGGCTTTGCGGAACCGGGTATGATCTGCGTCATTGGCGCTGATTATATCCGCTGTATTGCTGGAAGAATTCAGGACCTTGGGTAGTTGTCTGTGGCCGTGGCCGTAGATGTCTTTCCAGGCTTGGGCTGTGATAAAAGATACAGTGTCTGGGCCGAGTCGGACGGCTTCTCCTAACTTGGCATGGAGTTCTCGTGTGTCGATGTCTAGTCTTCCTCGGATAGCTGAGATATGTCTTAGGATTGGGAATGCGATCCATAGTTTTGGTCCTGGGATGTGTCGTAGTGGATGGAAGAAGATGTTCCAAATCGCAGTTAGGCAGAGGTAGAGAAGGTGGATAGAGAGAATAACATAGAGTGCAGGTGGCATCTTGGCTAGGATATAATGCTCTATCACAATTGAGTAGCTCCAAGTGCTTCATTCAGTGGGATGATACTGCTGTTGAAAATCATGCAACCGAGAACTGTCCTGCCCTTTATACTTGATCCTTTGTCTGCTTGTTCTTCCTCTTTTATCATGCTGGCTGCCCCAGTACGAGATGCAGTCTGATCAATTGACCTCCATGGAAGTCAATTGCAGTCGCACCGTTCCACCAAACACAATCGAGAGTTACATAGACCCAAGAGCCAAGCTGTATGAACTATATTACATGTTGTACCTGTATCCTGATCGGCGTGAAGATTACATGCGGGGTATGCTAGTATGGAACGATCTTATGAACTATTCACGTTGCATAATTCGCCGACTTGATCATATCAACGGATTTGCAATAGGCGACATTGACATTAAATAGTGCAGAGAGTATAAGAATCACTGGAACTGTTAGAAATGCGGAGATGCCTGGTATATAACTGCCGAGATTTCGGGCATAAGTTAGCTTTATGAACTGTTCTCGCTGCATACCCCGCCGATCCAAGACTTCACCAAGATCAACATGCATTGAAACAAGTCCAGGCCTCACAGGGATCTCCCCGTAGCGCGCACCTGTATTCTAATTATGCCCAAATAGCCCACTTTTCCTTGATCTTTGAGCCAACCGGGCTTTAATGACTGGCATGCGGCCCGCTCCCCGCCTCTGGCAGGTATTTTTGGGGATATGCTCGCTCTCGTGACGTATGTCATGAGTGATTTGCATTTCATTGGTACCAGGTTCATTGAGTATCTATGCAGTAAACGGGGGACAAGTCAAATCTGCTAAAAGACATTTTTTGTGGCTCCCTGAGGGGTTGAATTAGAACTTGGAAATATTCCACACTACGGTGGTAAATAGCGGCGACTCATACCTAATACCTCATAGGGAGCGTCTATGTCTAATAGGTCATTACTGTTTCTCTCAAAGCTTGAAACGATATTTATTCTAGATACAACTTCTTCTCATGTTGTTGTCGAAAGGTCTCGTACTACCAAGTAGACCAAAACCTTCAGCTGGGCTATGGCCAGACCTTGCAGTGGCTGGGATTTCAGTGGTTTTTGGAAATGTGATCATATTAACAAGCATAGCCTTCGCAGCCCTAATTGGTTGAGTTGCTCTGCTGCTAAGTTATATTATGAATTCCTCTAATAGGTGCTCAACTAGCTCAGCTAGGCATCTATAGGCCAGGCAATAGGTATAGACAAAAGCCACAGACGCAATCCTTCACGAATCCATCCATGTAATGATGGAAGAACTTGAACTGTGTCTTCGATTATTCGCTGACCTACACCTGCAGTGTTTTTCTAGTTATTCCCAACGACTTCTACCATATTAAGTCACAACTAATTGAACCTCTCAGTACCACGACTGATGTAGTAGGACCTGAATGATGAAATCTACAATGCAAATGTAGATTCTGGATTTTGTCAAGAGCTCAGACCACGTCTCCTTCTAAAAAGCGCTAATGCCGCGGATGTAAGAGGGCTATATTCAGCCATGCCCTTTTTAGGGTATATTGTAGCGTCAGGAACGATGATGTGATATAGCTTATCCGGTAACCGAATCTTAAAATCAAGTTCTGTTGGGTGGTTCATGATGCTAATGCCGGATTACCCTTTGGGACCGAGAGCTTATTCTATATCGAAACTTGATTTAAGCATATCGTGCTGACCCCGATTTCACTACGTCACTGGAGATGAACGTAGTTATACATCGAGGAAAGACATATAAAGCCATCGCGATCGGAAATGATCAGAGGGAGTAAGGTGCCTTTCACACAACGACCATCTAAACTAGAACACCTCCATATACAGCGCCAAGATGAACAACACCATCACAAAGAAACAGTACGAAGCAATCTGCACCAACTTTCTCCGTTCAATCAACTATCATCTCCCAGAACACACCACAGACATTGGTCTTCGCGAAACCGTCACGGATCTGATCCGTGAACACGGCATCGAGGCACAGAAAGCAGCCAAAATCGCCCGAACCGGCACCGCTGCAGCGGAGTATTTCTACCCTCTCCATCCGCGCGCCACGAAACTCGAAATCGCAACCTTCACAGCATTCTTCTTCGTCACTGAAGATCTGACTGAATCGTGTCTTGACGGATTGAAGAATTTTCGCCAGAACATCGTGCTGGGAAACCCGCAGCCCCAGGTCCTGCAGTCTTGGTTGGACTGTAATCGTCGCTTGGATGCCCTTTATCCCCAATTTAGCGTGGACCGAATCACGCATGGAATAATGAATTATATTAGCTCTGCCATGGTCGAAAAGCTAGTTTCGAAGGACATCTTTCGTTCAACGGATATTGGCTGTGGGGGAGCAGGTAATAGAAGTATCAAAGCACCGAAGTTTCCGCGATACTTCCGAACCATGACCGGAATACCGGATGTATTTGCCTACTTCATCCTGACGGAGGAGTTCTACAACCTGGACCGGCTGACTAGGCTTACTTATATGACGCCTGACCTGAATGACTTCACAAACGGGGTTAATGATCTGCTCTCGTTCTATAAGGAGTCTGTTGTGGGACCTGAGACGGGGAACTTTGTCCACCAGGAAGCCTTCGTTCGGGGCGTTGGTATACCCTCGGTCTTGGAAAGTCTAGCTGAGGACATGGTCGAGAGGATCGAGAATATTTTGCACACAGCGTCGCATGATAAGGTGCTTTTGGAGTTTACACAGGCGTATGTTATGGGGTACATTGCTTTTCATTTGAGGGAGCCAAGATATAGGTTCTCGGAGTTGGAGATTCCATGCTTGCACTTGTGTTGAAGAATCAACTGTTGTTTCGTGGCTACAGTCTCGGTCTTTGTTTGTTGTTTCTGTTCGAGGTGTTGGAACCTGGATTAAATGATGAAAGCCATAACGCTATTGCAGACAATTGGAATTGGAATCAATTTTATACACCCTCTGTGTCAAATCTAGTCTCGCTTCTTTGACATACTTCCTGTGTTACATTTCTGCCAGCATAGGCCTTGCTTCATTTCGGACCAAATTCCAGGAGCACAAACATAATAATGATAAGAAGGATTAAATTTATACTCGAATATCAATGCGCTGATGGGCTGGTATTCAATCGCCAACGGCTAGCCGCAACAGAACTCAATGATGCTGTAAATAGGCCATTTAATTCCCGAGCGAGGATTGAAGAGCTTCTGAAGCCGGTCGTCATTCAACACCATCAAGTCATATTAGATTAGAAGTTTCCCTGTCATTTGCATCACATTCTCGGAGAGATATTCTCCCCATCTCACCAAATTCCCCTCTCAATTACCCCAAAGTCAATTCTCCGACTGAACTACTTCATCCAGACCTTACACCCATCGTCAAGTCTGATAATCGTTGTCTTGGAACAAGTAGGCCCTGTCAGCAATGTCATCCTTCAAAGGCACTGGTTTTGATTGTAGAATTCGCATTCAGCAGCAGTAGCCGTGAAGCGACCTGAGTTCTGGGAAGCGTTCCTCAAGTTTACGCATGTACCTCTTCTTTATACCAAATTTGGCATATGACGCAAATCCCCCCAAAAATCCGACAGACCATCCAGCCATGTAAATACCGCCACCGACTATGGCCAACGGTGGTATCGACGCCACAGTACCTACTGCGCTCACCACCCACCCGCCTATCGCCACTTTGCAGGCCTTCGGAAACAAGTCAACCTCCGTGTAGTACGCCTGCTGGAGTAGCCCCATTAGCTTGCGGAGAAATCTGCCTACTGCCTGCGAAGGTGCAACAATCAGGTAGGTGAGGCGGATGGCAAGGTCATGGCAGTTCCAGAAAACAGGCATATATTTCCAATCCCGCCGGAGGTTCATATAGACTGTGCACGATTGGAGTCAGTTTGAGGTCAGTTATTGTTTTGGTCAAGGTCACCTGCCCTCTGAGATCTCCTCGTCACTCATGTCTGTTCGACCAATTTCCTGTCCACTATCTATCTCTTTGATGGCAACTATATCCCACACCACGCATGAATTCAGCTCTGCCGGCTCCCTACTGCTGTTACTCGCACTGCTTCTCGAAGATGCCGATTTGGTTGAGTCCCCTGGGTGGTCCCAGAACTTTGCACCAGTAAACCGCTCCTTCAAGGCCAAGGAGGTGTCATCCCATCTTTCACTGTCGATGACGCAGAGAGCGTAGTGCGTGGTGAACTTGAGCCGCGACGTGAGGTTCGGCAAGGCATCGCTTTCCCGACTATCCCAGTCAACAGGTGGACTCGGCGGCGGCTTGCCTCCTATGACTTCAGCTATGTGCTCAAAGGAGCTACCAAGTGGGGCGGTCACAATAAGGGCGACTCGCTTGCCTAAGTTTGGATCAAGTTAATACTCTCCTGCCATAAATAGACTCTTAAACAGATTAGGGGACAGGTTGACCGACCCTTGTGTCCAAAGGTCTTTGGTATGTCGTCGGCCTTTCTTTCTGGAGTGCCTGTAGTGGATGATGGCTTCTCCTCCGGGACTTCGTTCCATCCAGGGGAATTTTGGCGTTTTTTCTTTAAGCTGAAGGAACCCATCGCAGCCTTAGGTCCGGTTCAGAAAGATGCGCCGATGGGATTGATGGTGGCAAAATAAAGAAAACTGAGACCCAGAGAAAGAAACTTCTGCTTTTATAGAAGGCCTCGATAGAAAATCATGCGGTGACTGTCTTTGAATGTGATCAGACCTCAAGTACGGAATGGCGGGTCTGCGTTCCGAGCTCCTGGAGTGTTGCACGTTCCATTGCTTCACTAGAGTCTAGACCACCGGTGTCGACGCTTTCGTTTTAGCGGAGAAGCGCTACTGCTGGAGACCGATCATGGCGTGAACGGAGTCGGTGCAATCTTGATTTTGGGTCGTCAGATGGCGCTGGTCCCAGCCAAACAAGATCCAGCCCTTCTCAGAGTTTAGTTGTGACCTGGTTTTGATAGCCGAAAATGCACTGAATCTATACAAGGCCGCACCCTGTGCGAGTAGCAATATGACACTCAGCAGCCAGATTTCACTGACTTTAGTTGTCCTAGGGGTTTCCAATGACTACGCCGCGTATGCCTTCTGCCTGTGAATGGTGGAAGAGGATGAATGTGAACGTCTGGTTTTGCGGGATATGAGCTGCCTGATAGGCACTATCCGACAAGGCCGAGTGGCACCTGCTACATTATATCCTATACGATAATTTTGATGCATCAAGAGATCTGAAAGGAAACTGTAAGGAAGACATTCTAGTTTTATTCTTCATATTCTAAGTTCCTAGAGCCATTTGACGATACGTAGTGATAATGCTTGATCTCACTCAAGCCTTTCTTCATGGAGTGTCTATATACATTCATATTCTGTCATTCATATCACGACCACTACACCGTGGCATTATTTAGTACCCTCCGGGTCCACTCTGCGCGCTCTCCCCATTAGCAACCTTCAGCTCGTTCAGCATAGCCGACCGAATAACGCCAACATCCGTGTTGACAGAAACCATATCGAATCCGTCTTGGCTGCGGGCGTAGGCATCGTCCCCGCCAGTGCCTATAGAACTGGTTAGTTATTCGATCGAAAAAAAAGAAGGGAATCGTTGCAGGGAAGTAGCACGCACAGAAAATCGCAGCCTTCTTCCCAGCCGCCTGCGCGGCCTTCTTGATCCGCTGGATAGCAGCCTCATGCTCCGCTCCCCCGCGCGTCACACCCAACTGCTTGGCCAGATCAAAGGGGCCGATCAGAAGCACGTCGATCCCGTCCACGGCGGCGATCTTCTCGACATTCTCAACCCCGGACCGGGACTCGATCTGCACGAAGGTGGTCAGGCCGTCGTTTGCGCCGTCGTCGTGGTCAGCGCCGGGGTCGACGCCGGGAAAGGAGTGAGGCGCAAACATCGGTCCGTAGCCTCGGGTGCCGATGGGCGGGTACCGTGTCCACTTGGCAATGTTGATCGCGTCGGCCTGTGGAATAGATGGTTTATTAGCTTCGTGCTTACCCGTTTGGAAAGAGATGGATTTCCAGAGTAGCTGTTCTTGCCTGGAATACATACCTCTGTGTGGCACATAGGTGTCATAATACCGTGGGCACCTGCATCGAGAGCACGCTTGATCATCCACTCCTCGGCGCAGGGAACTCGAATAATGGGGCTCACGCCTTCGGAACCAATAGCGTTGTTAAGCTAAGACTTCGTTAGCTAAAGGTTCAAACCGGCATAATATCTCAGGGCGAATCTCGGCCTTCTTTCGCGGACTGACCTCATAATAGTGATGGTCAGAAATAAGGCCATGCTCCGCATCAACCAGGATCCAGCTGAACCTAGCTAAGGATCCCGAAGAGCCGTGAATAATTGTTTTGGCGACAGCGGCGCTCGGAAGCCTGTTCAAATCCCAAAATTAGCTCAACGCTCAATGGAATTTTCTATCGTAACGCTCTGAGAGCTGCACGACAAGAACCCATAGTAGCGAGTAGGACATACGTGAGCCAGAACCCGAACGCAACGGAACGGGCGTTCAGGGCAGACTGGATAGGGGTGTTGAAAGGCATTCTGAGCAAGATTTGGAATGAATTATCCTGAGAGTTGGATAATGATAAGTCGGTCGTCAGGAGGGGAAATTGGCGAACGTGGGGGAAGTCGGGGAAATATTACCGCCCCGGCGCGGGGGGTTCGGTGCTCGGTGTAACTCCGCGCGAGTTCGGCTACTCGCATACACCGGGTATATACTTCCTTTCCTTAGTGCGGACTAGTTTGTCTTTGATTGAATCTACAATTCGTGCTCGTGGGATATGTAGCGAGTGCGCTGCAAAGAGTGGCATTTGCCTGCTACTTCTATTTTGTCGCTGCTACTCTCCAAACTCGTGTGTGTTAACACATGTACTGTTTATAACATAAGGGATGGCGTGGGGTAGGGCGTGTCGTACGCCCTACGGCCTACATATAAACTTAGCTAGGGCACTAGGTATAAAATTGCCAATGAGACAAGCCAGTGTGGGCAACAAAAATAACTAGTCAATAAGCAACTGTGGCAATGACTGAATCTCTGTGGCTCTTACTTAAATTTATCCTTGGATATTTTGGAAATAGACCTGACCTTGAGCTTCTTTTGTTTCTATATCCAGGCAGCAAGTGCCACGTTAGATACCCCAATTTGAGTCATGGGTTACAAATCACAACCTTAGGATACGTACAGTACTGGGCTGTTGGGCAATACGATATGTCCTCTTCTCTAAACCTCAATTCCAGTAGCTATATAATGGACACCAAGATAGGAAGCCTGGGTATTAATATGTATAGGCTGCTTCAGCGTCGAAAGGGGGCTATCATACGCTAGTTAATTTATTTTCTAGTCAATTTTGCACCTGAAATTTGCTGTTTTGAGGATTTTGGGGTCTGTTTATGGTCTAATCCGCCTATCTTTAGAAGAATATCTAAAAAGTATGTATAGTATATCCTTTCCTGACTGATAGTCCTGTGCTATCAAACATCAGCGGTAGATTGTCATTTCTCTCAAAGCACTTATTTATACAGTGTTATACATATAATGGACCATGAAAAAGTGGACAGTCAACAGGTCATATATCCCAGTCCAGGTAACAAATTCTATATGGATTTATCATATTGGAAAAGGCCACATCCGTCTCACTTCCTCCGGTGACCTTTCCCCGGCCATTTGCTCAATATACATATCCATCAACTCCTTATTCTGCCTCCTCCTCAGCTCAAAGTCCACATGCGGCGATATCCATCCGTCAGCATCAGTATCCAGCGCTTCTATCGCAAGCTGCTGAGCCTCGTTCCATTCCCTGTACCTCTCAAATTGCTCTCCATGGGACCTCATCTCCTCCCGACTGAACGAATACGGACATTGCCCCGTGATACTAAGATCATTCCAGTTCTGGAATATCTCAACCAAGCACTCTCGTAGCGGAACAATCCCAACGGAAGACACCTCTCCAGCGCGAATGAAGAATTCTCGAAAAACGCGCGGCACGTTCATAGCGTTATACGCGAGTCTGTTTTCAAGGTATGTGGACACTTCGTATGCTTTTGACATTTTGGAGAGGTCCCACTGGTGTAGAGCAAGCTCCTTATCTTCTTGGTCTAAGTTGTTGAAGTCCTGCGGGAGAGTGGGTTGCACGAAACCGCGCAGATAATTTCGAGGAGGGCGTAGGAATATAGGCCATCGGGTTTGAAGGAAGAGTGGGTGGATGGAGAGGGATTGGATGTCGATGAGGGATGTAATGAGCGAGTTGTTGTCGGGTGAGACGAAGAGGTTTCCCATGTGGAGGTCTGTGTGCCATAGTGTTGGCTGGGAGAATTGGGATAGGATGGAGTGCGAGTCTAGCATGCGCATGAGAGATATTGTGGCTTCTAAGAGACGGGCTTGTTCTTCCGGGGTTCCATGGTAGATGAGGGACTGGTTGTCTGGGGTTTGCTTTGCGAGAAGAGAGAAGTGTCGCTTGGCGATTGAGATTCCGAAGGCTGATAGACTGGTCCCTGCACAATCGTTAATTGGAATGTATAAGAGCATCGAATGCCCACTTACAAGGTCCATTATCCACCACCCCATCCTCACCAGCTAACGTATCAAGCCCATCAAGATCATGAAAAGATCTCTCAGGCGAAGGCCCAACACAGAAAGTATCTTTTTCCACATCACCATCAAGCTCAAAACTCCTAAACCCAAATCTCTTCGCATCGCTCCTCAAATACAACCCACCATACGCCGGGAACTCAATCTTCGAGAGCTGATGTTCAAGCTGGGTCAAGCTCTTAATCAGCTCCAGTTTCTTGATCTCTGCCATCTCACCCCATCGTTCGTATAATTGGACTCCAGGCGCTTTCTCCATGATGATATATTCTGCCTCGACGGGGTTTGAGATATCAGAGGACCAGGTTAAGACGTGGGGGATGGGGATTGTTGTATATTTCCTGACTGATAGACCGATATTATCAAGTACAGGGGCGTGTCAGCCATCCATATGCTATACAGATATACCAAGGATA
Organism: Aspergillus ochraceus; assembly: GCA_004849945.1. NCBI lineage: Eukaryota > Fungi > Ascomycota > Eurotiomycetes > Eurotiales > Aspergillaceae > Aspergillus > Aspergillus ochraceus. The sequence goes on from SSOS01000002.1 coordinate 4,218,310, forward strand.
TCTCTGAGAGAATGGAAAAGGTAAGGGGGGCATACGAAACTCCAGCACCCCCACCTCAGCCCCCGTCGTAAGCATCGGCGGCCCAGCAACCCGATAAGGAATTTTAGCAATAACCTCATGCCCATTCTCCTTCGTCATAAGTAACGCTTTGCTGAACCCCCCTTCCAGTTTCTCGATGGCCGTTATCGGGGAACTACTTCCCCCAGCTGGAACAGTGGCAGCGACATCGCAGAGAACATCTATGTTGAATTCCTGATATCGGCGAGAAAATTGATCTTCTTCGTTGATGAGGAAACGACCGTTTGTGTATTTGAATAGGTCTGAGCGGGCGATTGGGTGGCCTGTTTGTTTGAGTGTTGGATGTGTTTTAGTCTTGGTGGTGGCTTGGATAGCTCGCGGGAGGATGGTCAGCCTCTCCCTGGGTTGGGTGCATACCTCGGCAGAAGATAGATATGTTTGCGACTGGTTGCTTGTTGCGGACTGATTTAATGGTGCGCATGAATGGGAGCATCTGAGTAGGATGAAATACCCCAGGTAGCCGGGGGGTCGGTATTTAGCTGCCGGTGAGGACGTCTAAAAATATATTCGAGGAAGCGATATTAGATAGCAAGAGCCAAGTAAGGGGACAGAAGTTAATCAGATCTATCTACTTTGAAATGAGTATTGAGCGTGATTGATGTATAGATGTACAGTTGTGTTGCTTGAAGCTAGAATTGATGGGTGGTCGGAGCATGCAAGCAGTAAACAAAGTAACGCGGCGTCGCGGCCGTCGGTCGGATGCATTTCCGTGTTAGATTACTTCTATGCATTTATACAATCAAGCATAAACCCAAACCTACAGATCCCTCGAAACACCAAGAATATAATAACCAATCTAAATGAATTCATCTAATCTATTACATATCTTACATCTTCGCCTTCTCGGACTGGGCGGCCAGGTCGGGCATGAGCATATCCCTCAAGTCCGAGGCAGCCTCGTTCAAGTAGTAGCTCATACGCTCAGCACCAATGCGTTTGCAGACGATGTTGAAGTTGAGACTATCATTCATATTGTTAGCATGATATCCTAGTAAGAAAAGGATAGAGGAAGGGGGGGTTTACCTGTTCTCGTTGATCATGTAGGCAATACCGAATCCGTCATCAATGACCTCGCTCCATCCATAACCGTTGAAGAACTCCGAGCTCAGCTGACTGGTCGACAGGTACCAGGAGCCGCTGTAGGCGTAGGCCGGGTCCTCGTACAGAGCAGGTAGCTTCTCGCCCTCGCGCAGCAGTTTCTTCAGACCGAACAGGTGGCGGTCGACACCGCGGCCGTCGCTAGCCTCCGCGGTGTACTTGGAGTGGGCGGCCAGCGCCGATCGGAAGAGACGCACGGCCTCCTCGCGGGGCACGGCGGGGTCGGAGATCGCCTTGCAGAAAGCCACGCTGTCGTCCGACACGGTACGGATGGTCTCGGTACGGCCCTCCTGGAACTTCCGCGTCGACGCCGACTCGTACGTGGGCCGGTTCTTGCCGTACATTTTGAAGTAGGCCAGCTGGATGACCATCTGTACGTAGGCATCCGGGCTGCACTTGAACTTCTTGATGAGGCCCTTGCCGTAGCCCTGGTAGGCCTGCACGCGTAGCTCGTGCGAGGCGATCTGCTGCCGGTGCTCCTTGGTGGCGGCGTCGATCGACTCCAGCACCTCGTTGTTCAGATGGAAGTTGATGGGGCGGGGATCGGGCAGGTCCGATCGCACCTGCTGCGCGGACAGGTCGATGCGGTTGTTGAAGATGAGGTTGTTGAGGTGGTCGTTCATGCGGTGGGTGGGGCTACCATCCATCATACTGTGCTCGCCCATGAAGCCAGCTGTGCCGTTGTCATTGATGATGAACTGCAAGGGCTTGTCGAACCAGCGGTTGGCGCCGTCACCGTGCCAGTACTGATGCGCCCGCTCCTCCAGGGTCACAGGGTTGGCATCGTCGAGGCAGATGACGAATCCGCTGGACTCGATGTCGCGCAGCGCCTGCTCGTTGGCCGGGTGCGCCGCCACCAGCTTCTTCCGAGCGTCAGTCCAGAGGTCTCGGTTGGCCACGGTCAGCGTGCCGACCGCCGGAGCCGGCTGTGCGACCTGGTAGATACGCTCAAACTGCTGCTCCAGCTCCGACACGTTCAGCTTCTGGCCGTTGACCACCAGAGGCACCTTGAAGAACTGGTTCTTGCGCACCACCACGATGTGCTCGTTGTCCTTGGCGGCGTACTTCTGGGGATAGTCCGCGCCATCGGCGGGGATACGGCAGCAGTTGAACATGTACTCGTACGAGCTCATGGCCATGGGCTGGCTGCGCATGTACTCGGGCTCCAGCGAACCGTCATCCACCTGGCGTTTGAACTCCAGCGCCGCGGTTGCTACGGACGCGGCACGCTTGGCGGGGTTGCGCCGGGCGCGGTCGTCTCGGTAGGAGTAGAAGTAGGAGACATAGGGAATGACGGGGTCGCGGTACCCCAGGTAGGCAGCGTGGTTCCACCACTCGGTGAGCCAGTTCTTGTTCTTCGGGTCAGCGGCGCGGGCCAGCAGCCGTTCCTGCAGAGGCTGGCCTTCACCGCCGGGCTTCACGAAAGCCTCCACGGCCTTCTTGGTGCGCTCATACTCGGCGTCCGAGACCAAGGCGTGGACGGACTTCAAGTAGCGACGAGCAGTTTCTTCCAATGTGGGGACGGGTAGACGGGGGAGAGAATCTTCGAAACGAAGCAGGTTGCCTTTGGAGAGGTCTTCCTTGTAGCCTGGAGAGAAAGGGGCGTTAGAAACGAGCGGGTGCGTCCTGCGCATTCATGTGATCGACTCACCCTCCGGGACCGACGAAGCCTTGCGCCGAGGGGCCATAATTGGAGCCTGCAAAGTCAAGATTAGCATGTTTTCTGATAAACAAATATCAAACATTTCGAGCCTACCGCAGCAGATCTGGCGAGGAGCGAGTTGGTCGGGGAGAGACGGGGCCGTGAAAGAGTGGTGGAGAGACGGCTTCGAGCAGAAGCCGTGAACATCCCTCTCGAGTGTGACAAAAACCGATGAAAAAGAGAGGAGTGAGGATTGAGAGGAAGAAAGGAAGCGAGGTGATTGCGAGAGTAAGAAGTAAGAATGGAGGGAATAAATCTAAGGGAGGGAGTGGGTAGATGAAGGGAGAAGAAGAATAAGAAGAGCAGGGGAGAGAGACAGAAGAGAGAGAGAGAGAGAAAGGAACCTCGGCTGGAAGGAAAGCGTCACAACCGATCGCTGGCCGGTTTCGTATTGTCACGGGGCTGTGCGATAGCGGCAAAGAGACAGTTCCCCGCACTGAAAATGCAGTAATACGGATACCGGCCCAAGACGGCACGACGTAATGGGACGGGAGTCTTCATTCTCTCCCCAGACGTGGCGGCGTTGGGCCTCGGTTCGGTGGCAGCGGTGCGGTGGACTGCGCATTCCTCCCTGATGTGAGATCCACTCCGATGGGTTTCTGGATCATGGGAAATGATCAGCTATACGCTATGAATACTCTAAATTAATCCATCTTTACTTCCTCCCCGACTCGCGTGCTTGAGCCTGGAGGTTGACTTGTCCTCACTTCCCAATGCGGGGAGAGCTTCCTATTCTGCCTGATTCCTCAGGCATCCACGCAAATGCCTCCCATCCATGGATCTATACGGAGAACATGCTGGCATATCCACTCCTCCGTCACAAGGAGACACATGTCTATTGCCCAGTCAGCCAGAGGATCCTTCAAGGACCCTCCCCCGGACACCAACAGGGATCCCCATTGGCCTCGTGCACGCTGGATGACATGTTTCCATTCACCCGTCCCGCTGATCCGGACGTTGCATGTCATCTGCCCGTCGTGTCACGGTCATCTGAAGCTTATTTCCACCGGCATTAAGAGGAATGATATTGCAGTTATAATTAATAGACATAATGATAGCTCCACGCCTCGCTCGTAAAAAAAAAAAAAAAAAAAAAAAAAAAAAAAAAAAAAAAAAAAAAAACAAAACAAAAACAGCAATCCATCGAGACACTGACTCGACTGGAACATTTCAGAGAGTAGGAATTAGGATAGACATAGGGAAGATGACAAAGGGAATCGGGGACAATAAATAAAAACAGGATAATAATAGAGAAAAAGAATTCAAAAATTCATCCGTTCCAAAAGGACGATATCCAAAAATGTACCTCATGGGGTCATGACACGGGCTGCACCGCCGCCGCCGACGGTTCCTGACTCTCCATGGTTTTCGTCTTGCGTCGCGGAATCTGCCCATTGCGCAGTTGCTCGATCTTGATGACTCCGGGCCCGGTGCAGATACGTCCGCTCTGCATCAGACCGCGCAGTCGCTTGCGCCGTGCCTCTCCGCTCCGCTCTTCGCCCCGGCCCACACCTTCGTCGACCCACTCCACGCGCAGCACCTTAAAGCTCATGCCGTCGTGCGAGCCTTCCCACGTTCGAGACCGAACACCGAACAACACGCTGGAGTCATAACGCTCCAGTCTGGGCAAGACCAACAAAGTGATGTGCAGGTCCTTCTCGGGTGGAGGCAGAGGGGGGATGCGAGGTCGATCCCCCTCGGGAAGACCGGCATCTTGCGCGGTCTTCGGGGTGTGCTGATAAGCATCCCTGATCTCGAGATCGAGCATGTCTACGTCCACGTCGTCACCCCAAGCGCCGCGGAAGAATCCTGAATGGATAGCGGCCGCGACCGGGTCCGAATCATCCGTGTACACGCCGGTACCCCACAGAGCACGGCGGGCGCAGATTTCTTCGCGGTGGCTGGAGTCGATGCGATAGCGCGGAACCCGCACCGTAAATGTACAGTTCTCCTTGCCTTCAAAGCGAGGAAGAGGAAGTGGCGTGGTCGTGTATCCGAACTTGGCGCTCTCCAGCGTAGCCTTGTCCGTAGGGGTGCCGATTCGGGTGGCATACAGTGTCGATCCGAGATGGTGTCGCGGGAGATGGGCAACGCTGGACAACACGGGCTCGATGTTGACCATCGTCCGCGGCTCGCGCATCGGAGTGATAGCGGTCGTAGCTGCAGAAGCGGACGGGCGGGGAGCGTGATGATGATGGTGATGATGGTGGTGGTGATGATGTCCCAACGGCGTCCCGGCAGGCATATGCTCGCCTGGGGTCGACGTACGATGAAGAAAATTCATCGAAGACAAAGGGCGATGGACACCGCCAAGAGCGGCTGCAGCTGCTTCCTCTTCGGGTTTATGACGGTGATGATGATGGCTAGATGTATTTGATTAGCATGTAATACTCCTGGGGAAGTGGATGGAAAGGGCTGTGAAGACGTACTGGTGGTGATGATGGTGAAGATGGCGACTCCGACGACCACGTCCAGAACCACCTGCGCGCAGATCAGAACCGGCTTCGCTTTCCACCCGACTCTCTTCATCTCTTGACCTCCTTGACTTTTTTCCGTTCGCAGACGGGGGTCGGGCAGTTTTAGGATCATCCGTGGCGGCCTCGCTGTTGACCGATCGACCGGTGAGGCTGTCGCGCTTGAATGGGCTAGCAGCCATCGGGGTAGAAGGTCCGCTGCCGCTGGTGGTGGCAGTGACGCCGCCGACACCACTTCCAATACCGGAGAAAACTCGTCCCAGTTCGCTCTTAATACCCGCCTCCCCTGCAGGGCCTAGGATCTGGGCTTGGGCACCCTGAACAGCCTGAGGCAAAGGTGACGCGCGACCGCCCCGTTTGGCATCTAGACCAACGCCAAGGAGAGATCGATGCTGAAGCAATTCGTCGCTTCCTTTGCGTCGCTGATCATCGGACGATGCCGCGTGGATCAGAGCGGACGGACCTGCCGAGGGCGTAGACGTGAAGACGCGATGTTCGGTTTGAAGTTTACTTAGGTACGGCTGCTGGGGCGGCGGCTGTTGCTGCTGCTGTTGTTGGTGATGTTCATGAGGGGGGGGAGTGGGTTGGCTTTGGCGGGACTGCATCGACAAGGGAGTCGGTCGCGACCCTGCTGCCATCTGAGATCCCAAAGACTTGGTGTAATTCTGGATGGCGCCAAAACCGAACCCAGATCCGGTCTCGGGAGCAGAAAACCGCTTGTTCTCCGGCGAGGGAGGCTGAGAGCGACCAAGGTCCCACGCAGACAATCCTTGCTGGCGGGTAGCTGCAGGATCCCGCTCTCCGTAATGCGCATTATATCGTGCTGATGGCGGAGGGGCTCCTTTCGAGTCCGCTTCGTGGGCCAGGGCTCTTTCCCGGTCCCGATGGGCTTGTTCCTCCAAGTGACGATCCCCATACAGCCCTCCATAACGGCCGTGCGGCTGTTCATGACCCACATACGAACCGGACCGCTGATGTGCCGCCGCGAACAGGCTTTCCCCGGTTGCTGCGCTCGAGCGCGCCATCGGACTATACCCGGCAGGGCGAGCCGGTGGATCGAGGTGCTGGGGCTGGCTGTTTGGACGAGGAGCGGGGGCGCTGAAACTCAATCGACGCGTTTCGCCATAAGCAGCGTCGGCGGAAGATATCTGCGGAGACGGGTGCGTCGAATGCGGTTTATCCGGATACTGCGATCCGGGCGGTTGTACGCGAGACAGCCCTCCAAACTTGCCCGGTTCGGCAGCGGAGGGATGAGACAGCCCGCCGGAGCTAGATCGGTATGGTCGCCCCGACTGCGTTTTCGAGAATGGCTTCTCCGGGGTATGTGACCGACGAAAGGGAGCGTATTCGAATGGTGAGGGTCTAGAGGGAGCAGAGGGGGGAGACATGGCGCTGGGGGCGGAGGGCGGAGGCGCGCTTCCAAATGGGGCGGAGGACACTGGCAGCCGGGAAAAAATGGACGATGATGAGCCTACATCCCGAGCAGGTCGGTCAGCGTCCGAGCCTAGCATGGAAGATATCGACATGCTGCTCCCAGGACGATGATGAGCCGGGTTGCTGGGAGGCTCACGCGACATGAAGGGGTTGGAAAGGGATGAGGTATTTCCCGATTGACCTCGTGACGGATAATGTTGCGGCGGCGAGGGAGGAGGCATTCGACGATTGCCTATCGACTGTGTGGAGGATTGATCTTGAGGTCCTATTGGAGAGAGATTTTTCCCTGAGGTTAGCGACACTGGTTTGAAGTCTTGTAAAAACAGAAAACAATTGCGACTGAAGACCAAAAAACGACGGAAAATTTCAAGATCCCACAAAGGAAAACAGAAACGAAAGAAAATCAAAGAGCGGGGGAAATGATTTCGAGTTTAGAAAAAAAAAAGTACGCTGCGTGTTGATGTGGGCCATTCATCCGGATCACGCTGGGAAGCGCGCCAGGACCCGACGACGAACGCCTGGCGACTCACCAGGAAACACGGGACTGCCGCTGCTGCCCAAGGATCTTCGGCGACCCTGGTCATGCGACTGGGGAGGGTTCATGTCGCATGTGGGGAAAAAGAAAAACGACAGATAGCGACCAGAATAATGATAAGGGAGAGGCCGGAAAGGGGGGGGGATGGCAGGGTGGAGGAGAACAGGAAAGGGGAGAGAAGGTGATATGATGCTACTTTGCTGATGCGAGGAAAGTCCGCGCCTGACTGGGGCAGAACCCGTGACTCTGGGCCTGGAAGAGCTCGGCCGGCGCTAGTCCCGTCTGGGCAAGGACGCCCTGAGGCAGCGCGCTAGGCCAGGACGGGTCTAGCGTTCCCGAGGTCGCCTGGGCTGGAAGTCGATCAGGCGCCACAGACGCGCCCGGCGGAAGACCCGTGATTGGCCGGCGATCCCTGGGCAACAAAGTTTGGGTACCTTGATGTAATCTCGAGGTATACCAGAGGACAAATATCCAGTGTCCAATACTCCAGCAGGATACAAAGACAGAACATATCGCGAGAATAACAACAGATCAAAGCAGAAAAAGAAAAACAAAAAAAAAAGGAGAAAGAAAGACAAATCCTACCTTCGCGGTACACCATACGACGCTCCGGGCGATTGTGCTGATTAAGATTATGACTATGATTCTGGGTCTGGTTCTGGCTCTGATTCTGGTTCTGGCTCTGACGATTAGGTTGCTTGATTTCCGCTTCCACACTCTGTCGGCTCGCTGCACCACGGGTCGTCTGTGATACGTGATACCCGCTGCTCTCCGTCCGAAACGGCGCATACACGGTCTGGGCGGCGTAGGATGTAGTAGATGATGCGGGCGTCGACGAGGGATTAGGATAGTGATAGGCGGCGGGCAGATGAGACATCTCGACTTCGCTGCGACTATAAGGATCCAGGTATGTTCGAGCCGGAGGGGGAGGAGCAGCCCCGTACGGACGAGGCGGCGGCGGAGCAATACGAGGGTCGTGCGAAGTACCCAGGAGCGGAGGATGTGAATGATACACAGGATGAGGTGGATATTTCTGGAAATTCATCATCATCTTGGGAGGGCGGAATTCGATTTCTGAATATTGTTTCCAGCATGAAATAGAAAAACCTGGCGAATTCGTTCCGCCGTTAGAGGGCGAGGAGAAAAAAAAAAAGTCACGAAATGGCGGTGGAAGTTCAGGTCGCAAGTGGGCGGCGGCAGTAGCTAGTTCGACAACAGTCCCCCAGCGACAAACACGACGGGAGATCGATCGGAATTCCAGACGGGGATTCAAGTTATGAAGCAGAATGGGAAAGGGAAAAAGGGAAGAATGGCGAAGATCAAATCGCGAAGATCCAAATGACAGTGGTGAAGAAAGATGTGGAGAGAAGGAGAGGGAGAGAGAGAGAGAGGTGGAAGAGAAGAAAGAAGACAGACCGAAAAAAAAAAAAAAAAATCGAAAGCAGGAAAAACAAAAAAGGAAAAGCAAAACAACAGCAGGGAAAGGAAACGGTGAGCGATGGAGAAAACGAGAGGGACATGCGACAGGCCCAAACCAATCAATTGGGGTGCAGAGCTGCTAGTTCGCTGGATTAACGACGACGGGGCCGCCGGGGCAGCGGGGAAAGTCGGTGGATCCCTGGCATTTCTTTCTCTTCATGCATCCTGGTCCTTCAATTGATGGATCGGTGTTACCCTGTCAGTCAACTAGGTAACTAACTGGGTTGTAGTCAGTCCACTCCCTCTCCTGCGACAGATTAAAATCATTTTGAACAAAACAAATCTAACAAAGCCAGACAAAAAAGAGAGAACACGGGCCATGGAAGTTCTCCGATCCGCTGCCCAATGGCCACGACCTAATATCACTTGTAGAGTGCAAAGTCGCGTTGGGCGCAGAACCGTCGACATGCCGCCCGGCTGGCATGCATCGGCGACGTGTCATGCGGTCATCACTCGGCCTGCACCAGGGATTCTGGGTCAACTATATCCTGGGCGATCCGTTCAATCAGGTACGCTACCACGATCTTTGCTACTTTCTAGATGGCCCGTTGGTCTAGAGAATCTACTACCTATGTCAAGATCGAGATCAATACGCAGACCATATTTTACCCCTTGACAAACAAAGAAAACAGAAAAATAAAGAAGCCTGGAATGACGATCTCGACCCGACGGAATCCCCACCTTCCTCGCCAGGCACCGCTTCGACCGTATACTTACTTCCGTGCCACCGTCGCACAGTTCGGATATTTACCTCGTTACAATTTCCCATCCCACTCGTCTGTCCCGAAAAGAAAGGTCTAGCCAGCTCTCTGCGCACTAGACACGTTAAATACCTAAGACAGATAAAATTGAAATGAACGTAAAATCAAAACAAAGTGCCACCGCTACCGCCAAACATGCTTTATGTACAATGCAACCCATGGCGCAATTCATCCATTCCGATCGATTCGCCCTTGCTTCGTGGCAAAAGTGGCTGGTCCCGTACATGCTTGACCTCATCGACCCGATCCTGGAGCTCAATAGATGCACCTCTGCGTCGCTGTGATTCCGTGTCACCTCTGCCGGCGACGTGTAACCAAGGGCGCGCTGGACAGTAATCCCCGGCGTTGCACATGAAACACGCCGGGTGTTGTGCACTGGACTTTCTCCATATATTTAGACAAGGCGGACGACGTCCTTGCTGCGGTCGCTTCAAATGATATATGCTATTGTTGGTTTGGTTTGTTCGGTTTATTGATTCCACGGCTACCTAGTATCGTCCCGCCTTCCGATGGTGAGAAAAGCGACCGCCACGACCGCCCTTCGCATTGACGCCAGTCCACCTCGATATAATCCGCGCCCTCATGGACTAATATACGCCATACAATCTGACGCAACCTTCGTGAAAGGCACGGAATGGTATCGTATCGAATTTGAAGTCCGTGCTGATGCGCGTTGTGTATTTGTGCCCTGATCCGCTCGATCTGCTGCCACGAAAAGCGACCTCCGCGCGGAGAGCCAATTGAGTCGCGGAAGTTGATCGTTACGCTCAGCATCTGCGATGGGAGCTGGGGAATCAATTGACGATTGTCATTCTCGGGATCCTGGGCATCCGCAGAATCCACGTTTCCCTTCGGATCCCATGCTGGCACAGCTTCAAAGAATATACTTGAGTTGATGCCTTCGTGCCCGAGATCCCTTACAAAATCAATTTCGGAGGAGCCCAGTCCTGTGATGACGATCGACACAGGCCTTAGCCAGACCTGGACCCCATCGGTATACGAAAGATAGCCTTTCCGGTCCAGTGAGGATATTTGAGACATCAGATGCGGCCATGCGGTCAAGATCGATGAGCGTGGCTGTAAGAACAGAACGAAAGGCTGTGCTGGATCTTGGTCCAACAGTCCCGCTAGATCGGGTCTGTCAAGCGAAACTGAGGAGGACGCCACTGCAGGGTTGCTCGCATCGAGCTTAGCCATCAGAGGCTCGAGATAAACGTTGCTGAATGTATTGTTGGAATCTGGCTTCGAAGAGTTTCCCACAAAAAGTTTGTCATTCCGCACCCACACGTCTGCTTTTATTCCAGCACAGCCGGCCTTGACTGCGCGGTCGATGGCATCCAAGTGCACTTCCGGGTCATAGGAAATGCAGCCACTCGGATGACCGCTGAATTCCGTAGGCCATTGGGTAAGATATGCCTGGTTGGTCAAGTCTGTTGCCAGAAGATAGGATACCCCATATGGTAAATTTGCAAGGAATTGAATGACCATCCTATCGAATACGGTGTTAGTATACAAGTTGCACTTGACGACAGGAAAGACGGCGACTTACAAAAACATCACAAATAGACACACCAGCGACAGCCCACGCTCGGACCACCATCTTCTGGCCGTCGCGTGCCACCTCTCAAGGAAATTAGACAGCCCCGGCGGATAAGTGGTAGGGTAGGACCGAAGCGGATGATCCTCAAAGAGTACCCAGGAAAGCGAATCATACTCTTTGGAGTCAACGGTGTAGGTGTCACTGACCACGCTAGGTTTCGCGAAAGCGGCCATTTGCAGAGAGGAGCCCTGTCAAGAGCTTGGACTCATCCAGAGTGGTCTTCCACGATGATCGACAACGCCGACGGAGCGGTGAAGCTGTTGGACAGATCGCGAGCTCAGCTCAGCGAGTTCAAAGGAGGTAGAAAAAGATACGAAGTACGAGAAAAGGGAAAAGAGGGCTTCCCCGAGATGTGCAACATGACGACGAAATAAATAGGAGAAGCCGAGAAAGCAAGCTTTGCGGGATGAAGGTCCCGGAGCACGCAATTGCGGGTTGTGATGGTTCAAGGTCTACTAACGGTAGTCGGGCGTCGTCAATCTGTTGCACGAGGGGCAGGGGTTAATTTTGGCTCCGATCCTGCTTGCTTCTTCATGCTGTGATCAATGAGATAGGATAACCTCCGATTTGTTGTTGCCAGCAATAGCATACAGGCATGATCGGAGGGAAGAGGAAGCTATTCGGTAATCTGTACCGTGGATGGGAGGCCGCCCGGTGGATCTGCCAAGACCCTCGTCCTGGCTGCTTGATCATTGTCTTCGATGCATTCCCCACTTGGGAAACTAAACATTAAACAGTAGAGGATTCCCTTACGGAGTACTTGACTAGATGAAGGAGGTTTGTACGACGCGGATCGCAGCATAAAGTCCTTTTATCGTCAATATCATGTGTACTTGCCTTTAGCAGGGGTTTGGCGGATTGCTCAAAGCACGTCAACAAGATATAGTACGGAGTAGTAGCAGGACCAGCAAAATATATCTTTATTGTCTTCGTCTTGCGGGGACTATGAAAGCAATAACACGCCATTAGCTTCCCTCTCTACGTTCATCTCCTGTCGATACGCTCGAAGACCGACCGAGCCCAATTTTCCAGATTTTGTTCCGAAAGGACAATCTCCTCTCCTCCGACCGGAACCTCACGGAGCATGATATCTCGGAATTGCAGGGAAATGTCACGAGATGCGCGGTAATTGTTGGTATCTCCCTCAGGTGCTAAGACGACCTCCGTTGCACTTTTAGGGTATATACGATCGCTAGTCCCACTGCAAGGGTCCCCGCCAAAAGACAGCAGCTTCCAGACTTTGATTATAATGGTCCGAGGCCGCAAATCGAGACGCATGGTAATGACTATGTTGACAGGTGGTTGCACGTTCGTTAGCCACCACTTTGCCTCTCTCAAGAGCTCATTCCGACACTCGCTAATACCACACAGAATGACGAGGGTCTAAGGATCGGACTCGCCGGGTCTTTCGGGAAGATGTAAGATAGCTGGGTCGGCTTGTTTGTATTCCGAGTGACCAGGGTATGTCGTGGCCGCTATGAATGGATTATTATCCTCTTCCGGGACCCCGAGAGCAGACAGCTTTTTGACAATCTCCCTCATGAACGAGCGATGGGCTCTCTCGTGTCCCCTTGACGGTGTGGGCCGAATCTCCGGCTCCTGATTCTCGGTATCGTAGCTTAGTCGACTCCCAAGCCTCAGCCTATCCAAGTTGAAAAAGGAAGCCACGGGAACGTCGGTTACTCAGATAAAATGATGACAGCTGCGTCCGGTTTGGAGATCATCTAGTTCTTCTAGATAAATTCTTGTACGCGTTCTATTGTTTCGAAGCGATCTGTTGGGATGAAGGAAACCTGAGAAGGAGGAGCAGCACTTTTGGGCTGGCTGAACTCAACACTTTCTTCTCGTTAGAATCTAGGAGGCTTAAGGAATTTGGTGATCGGGCTATTACTTGCCAGCAGCGGTCCATGGTGAGAGAAGAGAGAGGCGAACGGAGACCCCAAGGTGAACTGAATTTGAGGCGAGGACTGGGGAAAGGTGGTTCTAGAGTAAGATGAAACTGCAGATATGATGGTCCAATCTCTTCACTTAATGAGTCAACAAGTGAAAAAAAAACCGCAAAATACTAATCATGAGACAATACTTCCGTAATCGATGAGAGGTTGCATCTTATTGGTATCCGCAACGACGAGCCCAGAATAATGAATAATACCATAATGATTCATTCTGAAGCTGGAACGTTTTGGATTTACCTGCTTTTACGAGATCTACTGTAGGGCAATAAAATCTCCGCTCCTATCAGTCGATGCAGGGTAAGATATCAGCTGCGGTCGGTCGCAAGCAGAATCGAAAAACTTGACACATTCCGAAGCCTTCGCATATGGAACTCATTTCCGAAGGGCTATACTACATATAATTTTTCCCTATCAGCCTCAGTATAAGTTGATAAGCCACACCATATTCTAAATCGCGGATACTCTAGACTACTCTTCTATGCATGCTATTCCCTCTCACCGTAGCCCCTCGTGTCAGCCGGCACTGTGGGAGAGCGGCAGCCACTTACTCAATGACAAGCCTTGGCCCTTTGGAGCCTGCATGATGATCCTGGACTAGCAACCATACATAGCCACAGGATGGCCCCAGGATGGCCCCAGGATGGCCCCAGGTCTCTGAAGTCAGCATGCGGGGCTTCCAACCCGCTAGGAAAGGGGCTGACAAGCTGAATCCAGCTCATCCGAGTGGGATGGCAAGATCATAGATGTATTTTCTCACCCTTGAACGCCGTACGTGCGCCTGGTCGCGAGTTTAAATCCTTTGCCGGAAGTCTTTGTGGACCTGAAAAGATAAGCTCTTGTTTCTATTGCCGAGATAGGTACCGTCAGCCTTCGTTGCTAGGATGAAGCCGGAGGATCGAGTGGGACGGATTCATAAGGATGCGTTTGTGGTAGGGCCTTTCCTCCAGATGTTTCCTTTACGATCAATTCTAACCGCGCAAATGCTGCGAATTAGATCACAACAGGCTGCGGGCTCGCGCTTGCTCTCCTCGGCGCCATCATTCGTTTCCTCATCCGTATCCGGGTTCAAAGACAACGCATAACTATAGACGATGGATTCCTAATCCTGGCGGGCATCCTCCTAATCACCTTCAGCGCACTCATGTACGAAGAGGTAGTCGGTCCGATGTACCTGTTTGCCGCTCTACAAAATGGCGTTGAAGGAGTGATCATCAACAATTCCGATATCGTGCCGATGACATATCGATATCATAACTTTACTATCGTCTGCGGAATGCTGGGATGGACGTCATTCCATGCCGTCAAGTTCAGCTTCCTTTTTTTCTTCCGGAAGATCATCCATCATCTGCGCTACTTGCGCATTTATTGGTGGGTTGTGGTGGCCTATACGTCCTGTCTGTTCGTATATGGGCTTTTGGTGTATTATCTTTCCTGTCCCTATATTGATGATCCGAGGATATGTAAGTTTTATATTTCTATGGGTTCCTCATGGACTGTACTAAGCGAACAATCAGTCGAATGTAACGCCGGCTCTGAGAAAACTAGAAACATCGTCCATTCAGCCGTAAATATCGCCCTGGACATAGTAGGCGATTTACTCAGTATGTCACCCTCCCTCTACCTAAAGGCTCTCTAGTCTAAATAAAATTCAGTCCTCGCCATCCCCATCTACCTCATCTGGACTATCCGTATCCAGCGCACCCAGAAACTCATCCTCTCATGCTCCCTCTGCCTCACCATTTTCATCATCAGCTTCTCTATCATCCGCGCTGCCGGTCTCGTGCACAACGGCGCCGTCGACACTACCTGGGCAATGTTCTGGCACTTTATCATCGCCGAGGTCGGTGTTTTGGTGACTAGTGCTACGGCCTTCCGGTCGTTTTTCGTTGCCCGGAAGAACTCCCGCCAAGGGACGTATGAGAGACGAGGCGGAGCTGAAAGAGTAAATGATAGGGTATCAAGGGGATGGAGAGATGGAGTGAGAGGCAAGGGTGCGGATGCAACTGGCGATGGGATTGAATTTGGGATGGAGGAAGGTTTGTATGATACGGATCGGGATACAGTGCCTCTTCGGCCGGGAGCGGCGTTGAGAAAGGGATGGAGATGATATCTCTAGATGGATATAGGGTATCATATCTAACAATCAGAGTACTACATGCCATTGTTGTGAACTTTCTAATTATTCTAGGGTCTGCGATCAACCCGCTGAAACAACGATCGAGCCCATACTTCTATGTCGAGGTCTGATAGAACCACCTCTTCGTCACCGGCGGGTGACTCACGGAGCGTTATCTCTCTGCATAACGATTTAAGGCCACGAGATGCAGAGCAATTGTTGCTTTATTTTGACGTGTGTTAGGTTGATTTCCAATGTTTCCATGGGTACAGACGATTGTTGAACAGGGCCGCAAATCGAGACGCATGCTTTTGATCGATTCGGAACGCTGGTGCGAGCCCATCGTCCTTGTGAACCCATACCGTGCTATATCATATCGCGGTAAACACTTTCCAAAGTATGAAGACATATTGAGGGATTCGTAGTTGGGGCTGGATTTGAATGTTTTGACAACGTCAATCGGTCAGACGAAAATTTCTAATAAATGGCTTCGAGTTCTCCTCCGCTTTTAATCGTGGAGGCAAGGCGCGCGGCTATTTCGCAGTCTGACTTGCTGACGTTTCTTGAAGAGCATCCGGGTTGAATTCCTTTGACTTGTTGCACCTGGTTTACAGGGAAAAGCAGAGCTTCGCTCTTGTCTGACGTTTCAAATCCTGTGACTTATTAGTGACAACCCGGGCAATAGAATGCGCTTGACACTTATCGCTGACCTAAGGTCCTTCCGTACCTCATTATAGCTGAATACATGCTGTAGTTGGACTCTTTATATCTCAGGTTGGATGAGGGAGATATGAAAGGAAAAGGAAGAAGGACTGAAAGGGGCAAGGGGGTATAGGTTACAGCTACTTTCTATCCTTCACTGCTGGGGTGCATAGTCGATAAACCCCATGTTTAGTTAATAAAAGATATATCATGAGAAAATAGGAATATTCAACTCGTGATTATCCAAGTACAGGATGCTTCTGTAAAGAGGTTCACCATCGGGACTTGGTTCAATCTACCGCTTGTATCATCTAGCCAAACGCTGTGTCCTCAATCTGGATTCCGAAGACAACGTATGAAAATAACACCAGGGACCATAGCTATCCGGCCAAAAGCACTATGAATAGTATGCACCAGAAAAGGCAAATTGGCAAGAGATCTATCGCCCATTTTATACTGCACTGAACGCTAGAAACCTGAGAATGTTCACCTTCATCTTGAGATTCCACATCCTGAAGCTCTGCTGGAAGACTCTGATCTTCATGATCGCTAACATAGAGAGAAATTGAATCCTCTTCCTCTTCGCTCGTAGGTAAGAACACCGATTCGTTATCCTGGCCCCAAGGATACAGTGCTCTAAATTCCTGCACCCTCCTCCGCGCATTGTCAACTTCGTCATCTACTAATTCCTCTGTCAGTCGTGTCTCATCTGTACATTGTGACATATCTAGGATGAAAGATCCCCAAAACGGGAAGAGGTTAAGTTCTCCTACGTAGACTTGTAAACCGGGCTTTCAATAATGTTATCCAGATTTCTCTTTTCAGATTTGGAAAAGGGCGTTGGTGAGGTGCAACTTGTTATATAGGTCTCTGGGACCCTGCTTATCGGAGTCGTTCGCTAAAATAATGGAAGGTCGCGATATAACCAGAGAGGTGCTTGAGCAACCTCTCAACAAAAAGAGTAAAGATACCCATACCCTCTCCGGGCTCTCTCTACATTATGAGGCATAGATCCTCATTCACGAGGAATACGATTTGGCGTGTAAATTCGTCCGCAGGCCGCCTTAATACGTCTTGATCACGTTGGGATTCGATCACATTATTGCATTAGTATCCGGCTCAAGTACCCTAGTTTATAATCCCTTTCTTAGGGAACTAAATTGCCTCTGTAATTAAATTCAGTGGCCTATCTTCCACCCACTAAGCCGAGGCACTTCGGAGACATCCGTCGCCATGAGCCCACTATAGCATGATATCATCACCGCCAAGGTGACAGGCTGAATGCGGAGTTAACTATGGCGGGGAAGGCTCATATTACGAGAAACAAAGACAATGCTAATCCCCAGCACGCAAATACCTTCCGAGAAGGGAAATTTTGGATGATGATCGGCTGCTTGATCACCCTCTATTTGTCGGTTTGTTGGACGGGATCCACTCAGACGGTTGCAGCCGGCTGGCTTCGACTACATGTCAATGTCATTGTGCATTGAGGTCGTCCATCCAATAATTCACGCAGATTGTCAATAACAAGGTGACATTGAGCAATGAAGAATGCGGAAAAAACTTGCGGATGCAGCTCGACCCATACAAGGACGTCAATATAAATACGGCGAAGATCTCACGGTTCTAGGATGCTAGCAGCAAAGCAGCAATCTCTAGGGTCACCATGAAGTCCCGTGCCTTGTCACTTCTACTGTTATCATCTGCCGTCCTCGGCTCGCCTGTAGCAAGCCAGGGAGATAGGAAGTACGCCATCCTCGACAATGACTGGGGCTCTGTCAGTTTTCTTCCATTTCTCGTAACAGCCAAGAGCGACATTGATATCCTCGGACTCATATCAGGTACGCACCCTTCAATTTCCACCAGCCAATCTCATTCTAACGAACAGAATCAAAGACACCGGTAACACTTGGCAGCATCAATGCGCCCTTCACGCCCTTGCCAACCTCGAAGTCGCCAACCTAAGCTGCATCCCGGTCTACCCCGGAGCCACCTGGCCACTCATCAACACCCCCCATCGCTTCCAGGCATGGGAGGCCATCCACGGGAATCTCCCCTTCCAAGGCGCCTTTGCCCTTGAGAACAAAACCGCCGAGGCGGAAGGCAACGATCCCAGCTCAGGCGATCCCAACCGTGTAGTCCGCGGTGCCTTCGTCGAAGGGTTCCCGAACATCACCGTCAACGACTCGACCACCGGCGCGAACTTCCTAGTCGAGATGGTTCGCAAGTATCCGCATCAAGTGTCTATTTACTCTGCCGGGGCTCTGACTAACATTGCCCTCGCCGTGCGGAGTGATCCGTCTTTTGCGTCGTTGGCGAAAGAGCTTGTTATTATGGGTGGGTATGTGGATGTCAATAGACTGCAGGTTACGGGGGACTATGAACAGGCAAATATCAATTCTGATGTAAGTTTCAATGCCTGAGTTCGAATATTTGAATAGGTGTCATTGATAGTAGCTAAAACCCCCTCAGATCAACCTCATGATCGACCCCGAAGCCGCCAAGATCTCCCTGAACGCGGACTTTCCGGAGATCATCATCGCCGGAAACGTCGCCAACCAGGTTCAGTCTACCCAAGAATATCTCGACGAGGTCTACGAGGTGCAGAATCCGCTCACGGAGCTCTTCCATGACCATTACGGAACAAGGTTCCCCTTCTGGGATGAGACTGCTGCCGCGTTGATGGTTAATAAGTCGCTTGCTGTGAACACTACTACCGGTGGGTTTTGATCTCTTCCAAGACTAGGTTGTCTGTGAAGAAGTTACTAATAGGAATATTATAGCGTATATTGACGTTGATATATCCTACGGTAGCCCTAATTATGGGAACATTCATCTCTATCAGGAGGCTCTTGCGCCGACGGGCCTGAGGACTGTGACCTTCGTGAATGAGATCGATGGCGAGGAGCTGAAACGGATGATGAAAGAAGCTATGCAGGATCCCCCGACGTGTCACTAGTATCTGTTTTTGTTTGTTCCGATTAGAAGGCTAGACTTGAGGGGAAACGCGGAATAGATAGATCTATAGATCACACATATCTGATTTTCTCTTTGTGTTTATCTTGCAAAGAAATAGTACAAAAGGCAGGTGGCTTTGTTCTATGTTTTCTGTAGAGTTGTGTCATAGCTCAAAGTACTCTGTACGCACAGTTAGTATGCAGCGATGAGCGAACATCGTGTCAGGAATTCAAGTTGTAGATGATGATTCTATATTTATAGATAGAGGGTGTCTTGCGAACTGTTTGATGGCATATGAGCTTTGGTAGATTTTCATATTCTCACAACTACGCTAGCGAACCCAATCCCACAGTACAGTGGGTAATAACGGTCATATCCTAGCTAAAGTTTAGTAGAAGGGTCGAGGGTGAATGATGCTCACCATGCGTAATAAGAACGCAACCACACTCATGTGGCGCTCCGAGCTCATGATCGAAATTTTCATTTGATCCTTTCCTTGCACGAACATTCCCTCTCGTCACGTTCCTTCCCCTTATATCCTGTCTTTCACGCACTGTCCCCATTTATTTTTATCACCGTGAGCGAACCAGTCAACATGCACCTGGCCTCGAGGATCGCAGCCATCCTGGACGACACGGAACAAGGCAAGATCCAGGCTACGCTGGAGCAATTCAGAGAGGTGGAACTCTTCTTGGAACAGAAAAGAATGAAGTATGTGTGCATCCATGTTGTGTCTACGTGCGCTTGCTAATAAATGGTTACATTTAAAAAGATACAGTCACAACTTTTTTACAGGGTTCCTTCGTTTCCGAATAGAAACTTTTATTCACAAGAGCGTTCCGATCTGGATTCAAAGATGGGTAACGACAATGGTGGTATTAGGTGATCTACAACCAGTTTCTCTGCAGTATTATACTAGGGTCGCCTTCAAGAACCTCAGTAGAGACTGGGCTCAGAGGTAAACTAACCCAGAATTGTCCTTCTATATCATATCTTCAACAATACTCCTGGTCTATAGTAGCAAGATCCCAGACACATTTCTCCTCCTAAGGGGCAAAACGATATGGCCAGCGTTTGCATTTGAGTTCGGGTATACAGAATCATTCGAGGATCTCAAGCAGGATGCCGATTTACTTCTACGAGGATCCGAGGGTCGTATCGAAACAGGGATTATCGTGAAGCTAGACCCGCTAAAAGAAAACGAAATACATCTACAAAGCGGATTTTCGAAGACGCGGTCAAAGAGTGGTGAGCCTACTCGGCATTATTTATTATATCAGGTTTGAAAGGTTCTACTAATAATCTAGACCCTCTATCCTCTTCCGATGAACCACACTCAGCAGCGGATTCAACTCGAGTGGGAAGACGTTCTTAGACAGCGGTTGGACCTCCATGTCTCACAAGTGCAAAAGCCACCACCGTTGATGCTTGACGCTCTCCGAAAGATTATTTAAAAACTCACCGAAAAGGACTTGAATCAGTTACGAGACTGGAATGCGCGTAGGTGATGATGGGTTTGCCTGGATACGTCTTGTGGATCGGCCGAAACTGGGGAAATGATCTGCGTGGCAACAATATGGACACGTTCCTCCTCAATGACAGGCGTCAAGCTTCATTCGAAATGACACACAATTAGCTAGAACAATATACTCACAGAAAATGACCATGCGTTGTATGTTCGAACCAGAATGCCAAGTTATCGCACTGTTTGCGAGGATTGCGTCACTTTGATTTCATGCCTCCACAAGGCTAGACTATATAATCTGGAATAGCTTCGCACGGTACCAACTCATTCCATCGTTCGCATTGTTGCAAAGCAAAAACCTTCAATTAACTAAATACCATTACCCTATAATCCGCTAATCAACTTAGTCAAGTAATATCCCACAATGCCAACCGCCATCGTCACAGGCGCCACAGGTACGATAGTTATACATACATTCACCTCACCACAACCACCCATCTCCCACTCGAGTCTAACACCTCGCAATAATGAACAAACCCCGGAAGTCTAATTCGCTCCCGTTAATCAGGAATCCTCGGCCGCGAAATTGTCCACCAACTCGCCAAAACGCCTAACGTATGGACAACCGTACACGCGCTCTCGCGGTCTCAAAAAGAGCCCTACCCAGAGCACGTCCAGCACGATAAAATCGATCTCCTCGCTGCACCGGAGGAGATCGCGAAGCAATTGCAGGCCCAAAATGTCGAGGCCGAGTATTTATTCTTTGCGGCTTATTTGCAGAAAGGGGACGATGCGGAGATGGATAGGATTAATGGTGAGTCTGTTTATCTTTCCGCTTTATTTGACCACCGAGATTTCTTGGATCGTAAGCAAAGACCGATATTAATTTATGTGCTAGGCGACATGCTCAAGAACTTCCTCACCGCGCTGACCCTCACCGGGGCCGAAAAGAAGCTGAAACGAGTGATCCTGACCACCGGTGCGAAGCACTATGGCGTGCATTTGGGTCCCGTGAAGGTGCCGATGGAAGAGACAGATCCCTGGGTCGAGGGGGAGGGACGGCCACCGAACTTCTACTATCGGCAGCAGCGCATCCTGAGTGACAAGAGTCGGCAGAGTCAGGAAGGCAAGGGAGGTCAGGGATGGGATTGGGTGGTGACGTATCCAAATGACGTTATTGGTGTTGCTAAAGGTAACTACATGAACCTCACCACCGCGCTGGGCATCTACGCGACCATCACAAAGGAGCTTTCCGCTCCGTTCACATTCCCCGGTTCTGCAAACTTCTATACCCGGTTTGACAGCTTCACGAACGCGCGCTTCCACGCAGTATTCTGTCTCTGGGCGAGTCAGGAGCCGGGGTGCTCGAATGAAGCCTTCAATGTGGTAAACGGCGACGTGCAGTCCTGGCAGACACTGTGGCCGTTGTTGGCACGTCGGTTCGGTCTCGAGGTCCCCCGTGAGCAGTTCAAGTCGGGACAGCATGAGAAGGTATTGCCATTGATCGAGAGGCCGCCGATCGCGGACTGGGCGGGAATTATGGGCATTGCGAATCGGGTGAGGAGTGGTGAGGTGCAGATGATGGTGGACTTGGAGAAGTGGGCGGCGAGGGATGATGTGAAGGGTGCCTGGGAGAGGGTTGCGAAGAGGGAGGGATTACAGGCAGATGCGTTGGAGAATGCAACGTGGTTCTTTTTGAATTTCGTGCTGGGACGGAACTATGATGTCGTGATTAGTATGGACAAGGCAAGAAGGTTTGGGTTTACCGGGTCGGTAAACTCGTGGGAGGCGCTCAGTGAAAGTCTGGATGGTTTGCTTGAGGCGAAGGTCTTGCCGGGGTTGAAGGCGTGAGTTGAGTGAGTAGGGGTGGACTTTAGACTGGCTGATTAGTTGGAAGTTACCAGAACGAGGTTTCTCCTAGTCCCCATGGCCCATTCGACCAGGAAAATACGTACAAGACGTACTCTACCAAGGAAATACATACGAGAAGCGTGCTTTAGCATGAACCTTGAAAATCTTTCATTGCTGAGTTCATTATTATGAGTTGACCTAAGGGCATCTAAAGATCAGCGAACGCGCCCATTGCAGACTAACTGAACGATCGCAGCAATGTTCTCCACGAGGCTTCATAGTCGGCTACCACAAGTTGCCAAATACCAAGTCCTAGCGCGGTGCCAGTACCCCAAGGTTTCCATCCAAGTGCTTTTCGGTGTACTCTTCTACACATTTCCGGAGCTCATCCAGCATCAACGGAGGCGGTCTTGGTGTTTCTGAGATATGAAGATCTAAACACTCCCCGAGAAGATCTGTCCACTCCAGTTGAATGCGTTGACGAGCATGAGTTGTAGGGATGGGGAGAAGAGTCTAGACTGTAATAAGCATCTTGTGAGTCCCACAGAATAATAATGAATTAGCTCACCATTCTATTACCGCATTTACGGCGTTTGCCAGATTCCTTGTCGTAAACATGTATCTCAACAAAGCCAGCTTCGACGCGCGTTTGACCAGTCCTCATAGGCTCGAGCTTTATAAGAACAATAGTTTCAATCCGTCCCTCTGACCCTTCTAACAGCAAATCGGCATCACACTTCAGATCATCAAAGCTTTCTGAGTAGCCCACCTCGAATGCAACCACTGGACATGAGGTCTTGCCGCTAGGAACGAAAAAAATGTCTGGGACCTTGCAACTATAGAGTAGTGTTAGAGTCATTGTGCAGGAGAACATTTTTAGTTGATTTACCTGCCAAAAAAGTCTCCGCCAAAACCCTTAAGCTTGACATTCCCACAAACTCTGAGTGATCCCAACTGGAGATGGCCTGCTAGCACCATTGCTTCTTTCCATTCGTCGATCCAAGCACGAGCAGCTTCATGTATGAAGGAGGCCATATAGAAAAGCAAGTAGCCAGTAGCTGAGTTGTAGCTGTATCTTTCAACGTAGTCATCTATTAGCGAGCGCAAGTAGATATGGTAGGTACACTTACCTGATTCTTTGCCGTTCTAGATAGGCTTCCGCCTCGTCGAGCTCGTCGGGCGTGATCAGTATCTTTCCATGATCTTGTTTGTTCAGGTTGTCCTTAATCCTTGAGATTACGTGCATCTTGCCAGGCTCACTCTCGGTGAAAGAAAGACGGGAAGAATCCATGGAAGATATGAGTGCAGGGATGTGACAGGGGAGGAGCGATGCCCAGGATTATCTTGTAGGGAAGGAGTCAAATCGAAACCGCGACAAAACCCAGCGGCGCTCGAAGACAAGAAAGGAAGGAATAGAAGAATAACCGCGAAGCAAGTCTGCGGGATCTGAAGGCGAGGAAGGGAGGAATAAAATGAAAAACCGCGAACTAATCGAGCGGGACACGATGGTGAGGAAAGAAACAAGGAAAGAAAGTGAGGCGGGAACAGAAGATGTAAAGGGAATCCGAGGAGGGGTCTGTGCGGCCTGGGGCATCACATTCACGGGATTGCGTTCCCATCACGCATGGCAAACTTTACCATCAATGCTTCACAAAATGTGCTAGTGAATATATGTAGTGTAAAATTTGATGTTTTATCTTGGAGTGAATTTTCTTGAAATCCGGGTGCTTTCCATTCAATCGTCCCTTCCGCAGGAATTATTATCTATAGAACGTGGAGGGCCAGGCGAGGTGTAGGTCTTTTGACACTTTAAAGAGCTGTACTCCTCGTTGTAATGCCTTGGATGCCTTGTCTAGCTGCCTCAATGGTGCCTCAGGGTTCATACAGGACGAGACCTAGATAGCCTCTTCATCTCGTATTCCATTTCGTGACCTCTCGCAGTTGATCGTACACGGTTAGTGGAGGCTCATTCCACCCATCAAATGATCGGAGCGCACCCTGGGAAGGACCTTGTCAAGCAGATTGACGATCGTTCACGGCCTGCAAGGCTGTTCTGTTCGCATAGAGACGCGTGGATTAAAGCTTCGGAACCCATGAAACCGGGGCTCCAGCGAATAAAAAGAAATACTTTGTATTCAACCGCTAGGTGTCAATATCGCCGGCGTAATCAGCATCTACAAACTAGACCAGAAACCACAGTTGGGAGTAGATGCAGGTAAATGAATCTGTTGTTTTGTGGTATAGTTACTCATAACTATAACTACATGGTAAATAATAGATACAACTTCCGCCCTGAAATCATAAACATCACATATGCGCGGGCCTGGGGAATGAAAGGGGTCGGAGATGAGTCCAGATCGACGCCACGTGAAGCCGCCAAACCACCCGTACAATGCAGCTGCAGATGGGTTTCGACAGGCTGGATGCATGATCCTGCACTTGATCCCTCACTTTGTGTGCCAACAATGCATCGGACAGCAGTTGTGGTGATTGGAGCAGTGGTACAAAATGTGATATTCCGGATAAGATTGCATTCTATCCACGGTGCTTGGGGAAAGGTAATGATTGGTGAAAATGCCGGGTATGCATGGGCCAAGGATTTATTTCTCGGGTTCATGTCTTGTCCGTGGAATCTTCGGCGGATTCCGTGTCGGCAGCAGAATGAGGGTCGGCCAATCCGGCCCCTTGACTGGCCGGGGTCGCGCTGGTCTGAACACCGCCGGCAGGGCTGCTCAATTCGCTAACCTGGCGCTCTGTCGGGCTGGTTAGAAGAGACAATCTGTTTTCAAGAAGAGACCTTCAAGACTTACCCAAATCACGAATCCGCTGTCGAAGAATTTGATTTTCTCTGCTAAGCATCATTGCTTCGGCATGATAGAAAGCGCCCTCATCCCTACTTCCCCGCCGTGGACTTTCGCCCAGACCGGTAATCCCTTCTAGACCCTCGGCGCCCCGGGGAGAATCAACCAATGGCCGGAGACTGGGCGAAGCGGCCTGGCTAGACGGTCGCGACGGTCGGCGGCTAGACAAGGCCGATGTAATCTGCGCGGATGGACGACTGCCGCCGGTTGGCAGCAAAGGTGGGACAGTGGGAAGCTGCGAAAGCGCAGGGGCGGAATCATCAATGGCGATGCTGTGTGAGGACTGCTGCTGTTGCTGTAACTGCTGCAACTGAGTTTGTTGGCTGCGGATCATATGCAGGAGGCGGTTCTAGAACAAAATTAATTGGCGATTCTGCAAGAACCCACGGCCTCGTGCATTGGGAGGGTGACACCCCAGGGATCATACCACTTGCGCCTCTTGTTCCTGTTCGAGTTCCTGATGCAGCTCCCCCAGCGAAGGGGCACGTTGGTGGTGCGGGTCCCCGGTGGCGATGATCGGGCTGCCCCCAAGACTGGAGGGACTAGACGTCCGGAGCGCATGATGGCTGAGGGAGGAGGGAATGGAATCTCCAGCCGGGTCATTGCCATTGTTCGGGTTCATATTGGTAGATCGACGACGTTCCGGCCCCGACATTCCCGATCGGGATGGCCGACGAGGGATGTCGATGGCATGGTTGTTATGAGTGCTCATCGTGGCGGTTGGTGCAGGGGAGATGCCCGACGAAGAATGTTGCGAAGGTAGGGAGTCAGACGAAGTGGGGATGTTCCGTGGTTGACGCGGGGAGGTCGATGAGAGGGAGGGGGGAAGTGAGTTAATATCAGGACACATCCCTAGGAAAGAAGGAGATGAAAATGTGAGATATGAGAAAAGCCAGAAGCTTAGAACGCTGATGGCGATGCTAATTTAGGAATTCTCGCTGCGAACGGAGAAATGCTGAGAATGAAAGAGAGAGAGAGATGCGCATCGAAGTAAGACAAACAGTCCTGACTGGTTGGTGGAGGACCCCCCCCTAGGAAGGCGGTCGCTCTTTCTGCCCGCTCTAACTCGGGCGGTTGCCTGCGGTCGGCTTGCCGTATGGGGCTAAGCGCTGCTTGCAGCCTGAGGATGCAAACACACACACGTGATTGTCTGTGGAATGTAGAACGAGTTCCCCAAAAAAGGAGAGTGTTTGATTCTTTGTCGCCATTACTTTGGAGTACGCGGCAGGTTGTCAGACCTACGGATGGTACAGATCTACGCATTTGTTCCTAACCTCCTCCCAACGCATCTGCCGTGAGTGGAGTCCGGATGTTCGCGTCCCCGGCGGATTGCCTTAGGCTCAAACCGCTAGGCCTTAGCTCGGGATGGTTCGCAAATCCGCCGGTCTAGGGGCGCCTTAGGGTGCTTGTCGCTATTAGCCCATATGGTTATGATGTGAGTGGCACCACGAGAACTACACCGTAGAGTGTCATGGTGATTGCCACTTTCAAGGCCACCCCGACTTGTCGAGCATTGTACACGCTGTGTTTTATGCAGGAAGGAGCCTGCTGTCCTTCAAGTATAATGATAACTTGAGGGCGAAAAACAGTAATTCGAGCTAAGATGAAAGTAGGAGAGACAGAGACTCCATTGATTAATGCTGTCTAGTGTCTTACATCTGCGAGATGAATCCGAAAAATATGCAGAGACATGTCTAACCAGAGCCAGGCCAAGAATCGCATCGACAGACTTCGACTTAATCAAATTTGATACTTCTGGTCCCTGGCTGGCGGTCGGTTTTGTTGGCACCAAATCGGGTCATCAGGGTTTGACGTCACTCCGTATTACCTCCGGGGGTACAACATGAAATCAATCTACAACCTGTCCGAATTCTTTGTCTGGCCACCACTCAGGTCAATATGCAGTCATAGTCACCTCACCTATCTTTGTTTAACCCTCTGGAGCCTTTAAGGTTTCTCTCACGCCCCCCTTGAGGACACCCATGGCCACCATGCCAACTCCTTGCGTCTCGACGTGCAACCTACCAACCGGCTAGCCCTAATCATTGATAGCCTGCATGGAATCAGCGGTACATTTGACCTCATTCATTTCCCCAGAGAATTACAATTGTTTGTTGACTGTTTATTTACTTTTGTGGGAATCTGGCCAATCCAATTTCTGTAAGCTGCACTTGTAATTGTGGGCCTTCACTCAATGGCGTCCCATACCACGATTCCCGAAGCGGGCATTCCATCGAGGCTCTCGGCCCAGAACGGCTTTTTCTCAGCAACCCAGAGTGGAGATGCCGGGATCTTGGGGAAGCTCTTCCTCTTGCGGCTTGCAGTTGATCATCTTTCGGGTGCTGTGGGGACGTTGGCCAATTTCCGCCACTGAGAGGGCCAAGTGATGATGCCGGGAGGGTATGCCATCCCACGGTACCGGCCCTAGATACTAGACAGCTGTAAGGGAATGAAATCCTGCAGTCAAAGAACTTTTGAAAAGGCGTGGCAAGCAGACCTCTCTCAAATCGTACCAAATTGGCTGCCTTTTCCTCGAGGGGGGTTCCTGGCGTATGCCGCGATCCTCGCTCCAAGAGGGTTTGCGCCACCGGCATCATGAGGGGAAAAGGAGAAGTGATCTTGGGACCGAAATCAAGAATGGAAGTCGCTTTTGCCATTATGCAACCATAAATCTGGACCATGGCGTGATTGGCCCGATAGGATCTCGGTGCAGCGATCATGTGCAGGTATATCGAAGGCGGAGGCGACGGAAACCCCGAGAAGTCGCATTTCCATACTTTACTTTGACTCTCGCCGGGAGTTCCTGCCTGGCATGGCCTGGCCAGTCACCACTCTTTCTCTATCTTCTTTCCCTGGACTCGTGCATTTAAATCTCCGGTTTTTCTTTCTTTTCTTCTCCGTCCGTTCCTCCTTCCTTCTTATTTAACTCTCTCATCCCGTCGCATCCTTCCCGCCTCTTCTCACTATCGCTTCTTCTTACCTTCTATCTTGCCTTACTCTGTATACTCGTTTAGAATTATCTGGCTGGCGGAGATTATTCCATCACCACGGGTGAGTTTCTTATCCTCAAAAATAGGCAGCGACATACTGTAGCGTATGTCAATTCACATTCCATCTCCCCTCTTCAATCTCCAAACACAGAAAACAATGGCCTTTACTGATTACCTCCCTAGTCACTGTGATGTCCAGTCCCCCTCGTCAAACCATGGACAGGGTGAAGGAGGATGGCTCCGAGGCATCCTCTTCGACTCATACGGATGCGAAGGCTCTCCCCGACAATGAAAAAGACGACATCCCGCAACTTCCCAAGTCTCGACTCGGCTTGGCTAATGACCCGGCAGCTGGAACGACCTTGCACCAGCTCGAGCATACTGTTTCAGAAAAGATTGAACTGACTGAAGAGGGTTGTTACGACCAACTTGGCTACGCTTTCCCGGAATGGAAAAAGTGGATGATCATCATCGTGATCTTCCTCGTCCAGACCTCGATGAACTTCAACACCAGTCTTTATTCAAATGCCGTCACCGGAATATCTGAAGAGTTTGGAGTGAGCATGCAGGCCGCTCGGTGCGGTGCCATGATTTTCTTGGTTTTGTACGCCTTCGGCTGTGAGCTCTGGGCTCCTTGGAGTGAAGAACTAGGTCGAAAGCCTATCCTACAGCTCAGTTTATTTCTCGTCAACGTTTTCCAGCTCCCCGTTGCGCTCGCGCCCAACTTTGCGTCGATCATGGTTGGCCGCGCCCTTGGTGGTCTCAGTTCAGCCGGTGGCTCCGTCACCTTGGGCATGATCGCGGATCTTTGGGAAGCCGATGAGCAGCAGTATGCTGTGGCTTGCGTCGTCTTTTCTTCCGTCGGTGGTTCGGCTCTGGGTCCTGTCGTGGGTGGATTTGTGGAGGCCTACCTACCATGGCGCTGGAACATCTGGATTCAACTCATATTTGGAGGTTTTGTGCAAGTCGCCCACCTGCTGTTGGTACCCGAGACTCGGACAACAATCATGATGGATCGAATCGCCAAAAAGAAGAGGGAGAGTGGACAGGAGCCGAATCTCTACGGACCCAACGAGCTCGTTTCCTTCCGCGAACGCTTCTCGGCGAGGGAAATTCTCGTAACCTGGATTCGACCGTTCAAAATGTTTTTGACAGAGCCTATCGTGCTGTGTTTGTCCCTGCTCAGTGGCTTCAGCGACGCTTTGATATTTATCTTCATCCAGTCCTTTGGTCTTGTATATGACCAGTGGAACTTCAGCACTGTCGCCAAAGGCCTGGCCTTCATCCCAATCCTCATTGGATATTTTATCGCGTGGCTTTCCTTCATTCCGGTAATTCGAAGGAACATTGGGGAGCGGCGGATGAAGCCCGACGACGAACATACACAATACGAGTCTAGATTGTGGTGGCTGCTTTATACAGCGCCTTGTTTGCCAATTGGATTGATCGGCTTCGCGTGGACAAGCTTGCCTCACGTGCATTGGATAGGCACCATGATCTTTTCCGCAGTTGTCGGTATTGCCAACTATAGCATCTACATGGCTACCATCGACTACATGATTTGCGCTTACGGTCCTTATTCTGCTTCTGCCACCGGCGGAAACGGATGGTCCAGAGACTTCCTGGCCGGTGTGCTCACGATTCCTGCGACACCTTTCTACACGAGTAAGTAGTTATCCCGTGGACCTTGTGTATTCAATTGCTGATAAATGTCTCATTAGACATTGGCGGGGAACATCACCTGGAATATGCGTCCACTATTCTATGTAAGCTTCGGTTCCGGAGGCCCTGTGCGAAGATACAAATCTAACCAAAGCAACCAGTTTGCATCTCGTTCATACTTGTTATTGCGGTGTACGTGATCTACTGGTACGGTCCAGTTCTTCGGAAGAGGTCGCCATTTGCCCAGCAACTGTCCGATGCGCGAGTCGAGATCCAGACTGCCGGACGCCGACTCTCTAAAATTCCGTCCGGCTCTCGAGCCAACTCTTTTGCACGATCGCAACAAAATTTGAGGATCCGCCATAATTTCGGAAGCCGTCCCGGTAGCTACGTCGCATCCCGGGGAAATTCTCGCAACAATAGCCTGTCATATGGGGGGTTGTAAGAACAAGAAAATGAATCCGTTTAACCAAATGATAAAGGATCTGCACGTCGAGCGTGATGCACTACCTTCGCAAATGCAATGCTTAGAATGAGATAGGATTCCTTTGATGAGTGAGCAGTGGCTATGGCTTCTGACTACGGAGGTGAGCCTGTTGTATCAGTTGTTTAGCCACGGTATGATGGTTGATCTTCCCTGATGACTGTCTTGTATACTGTGTTGGGGGCGTTTATGCATCGAAAGTCAGTATCTCGTCTTTTCTTGTGCATACTATGCCTCGGATATATATTACCACAACAGCAATATGAAGAAAGATGTTCTTCTATACAGATTTGCCAATTTAAATGTAGTTTACTCTGTAAAGCGATGCTACCATCTTGAACAGGAGCTCCATTAGATTCCCGAAAGACCGGCAAACACCGAGCATGTGTCCGCAAAGCACGATCCGGGGAACAATCTCCAGTCGTTGATCTCCATCGTGTGGAGACAGCGACACCCGCTTTGGAACACGACGTCACAGTCCCGACTCCGACGTCATCGGACCAGCTGCGTTCACTGTTCACCGAACCGACCATCAGTTGTTAGATACTACGTAGTTTAATGGATTGACTCAATTAGCGATCTAGTGTCATTCGTAGAAGGTTCCAAGCAGGGTAAATGCACGACACACGTGACATCGAATCAGCCTGGAAGGACTTGGTGGATAGATTGCGCAGATGTCCCTTAGGCCTTTGAATAATTTAGAGAAAGGTGAACAAATACAAGACCATAAACAGTAGCAGTCCGAGAAAACAGTTGACTAATGGGCCTAGCACTGCTGTAACGTCGTGGCCCATCACCGCTACACCGTACACCGCGATCATGTGACCTACGAGCTGTTGAGCGCAACTGTGGAGCAAATGGAGCTTCGGCCAGTTCACATTCTGTGTTTGCGACCAGCCTGGCGATTCCACACCATGGAACCCATAGTGACTTGTGTACGACGCCCCAGTAGAGCGCTGTTCTCACACGTCTTCCATTTGAATCGTGGTTACACCCGAATCACCCCTCAGTTGTCGTTCCTTTCTCCTTGCACCCTCCGCCCATTATCATCCTCTGTCCGCGCCGCTGCCACCCCTATCCCTTATCGCAAGAACACCCCGTATCACGAAGTCGCTGCTAGACGTGTATCGACTATGGCTTCTGAGCCCCAGTTCGCGGAAGGTATCGATGCCGAGCAGTTGCGGCCCCAGGTGGACGCACTGGTCGGGAACGGTTGGAAACTGGACGAGGACGGGACGGGCGTGCTGAAGACGTACTATTTCAAGACGTATTTCAAGGCAGTGGTGAGTCCGTCAGCTGTATTTCTGCGTTACGGGGTGAAGCTAACCCGAGCAGAGCTTTGTCAACGTCGTCGCGTCGCAGAGTGCGGCCGAAAAACATCATCCTACTATGACTGTGGTAAGTGATGCTTGAACCGGGGATAAGTGACCATCGTGAGGAGAGGATGATGCTAATGTTAGTGTCTCATTGTAGAGGATTGGTTCTGTCGATGTCCACTGGACAACGCATCGCCCTCGTGGTCTCACGAATAAGGATTTGACCATGGCACAACACTGCGACGAGGCAGCGGAGATGATGGGCTCGGTGGATCAAGACAAGGGCAAGAAATGTGGATAGACCCTTGCGCCGGAGGGATCCCGGATGTAAGGGTTTACTTGATAGTTAGCATTCAACTAAATTAGTTCATGAGGCAGCATGTTATGTAACTGTTATTATTGTTTTTTCTCGAGGGCAACAAAATGGAAGTTTGTTGTTTCTGCATGGGCGGATTAGTCAGCCACATAAGCTCAGCAGTGCATAAGCGTGCATAAACCCTCGTGTTGTTGTTTGTTTGAGGTTTGTTTGGCCCGGATCTTACTTTTCATCTTCATCTGATCTTCTCACCCTCAGATGGACCGTCCTCCGTCGAGGCTCCAAATGGTCGCGCCCCAATCTGCGCTCGGCACCACCACCGTTCGCCGACTATTTTCGAGAACTCCATTTTTATGAACGCCTAGGGAGGTTTCGCCTGGCTGATCACAGTCACACTAATCCCCTTAGTGGAAAACCGTTATCCGGTGTGGATCCCCCTCGAGGGGCTGATTCAGGGGGACCCCCCCTCAGCCTGCGACTCTCGTGAAGGACGATCGAGTTCTCTTCGAAGATGGTCTTGCGCCTCTCTTGCCGATGGAGAGATCCGTCGGGATAGCGCATCTCCAGGCTCGGGTCTGGACACAATCCTTCCCAACTTCCTCGTTGCCTGTTGCTTCATCCATCCTCTCTCCACTCAGGGGTTCGCTTCTGACCAACCGTTTCAGATCTGCTCACCATTTCGCTGCGACTAACATTGTGAGCTTTTCTTAGTCACGGAACTAGTGCATGGTCAATTTCAGTTTTAATTTAAGCACAAAGAAAAAAAGAAAAAATTATTACGCCGGGTTAGTGACTTGAATGGGAGGGGGGGGGAATGAGTCTGGACTTCGTCTCGTGTCCATAACATCCCTCTCTTTTTCCCTGCCCTGTACTTTTATTTGTTCAGACTACTGACTCAATATCACGGCCAATTCCTCAGAGACGACGATGATGGCTCCGTTGCAGTAGCCGGACCGCCCCAACTGATCTACCGCAACGGGCTGAATAAGTCTCGCTTTGCACTTCCTGCCGTCTTATTTCAGCCTCAAAAGCCAGTTCAGCCGTCTGCTGCAGTCCACGCGGAACCAATCTACTTCGGATCAGCCCTATCCCCTCCCTCCATTGGGACTGCGCCTGCAGTCTTCGCCCTTGCTCACCACGCAACCAATTGGTTGTTGCCGTCTTCCTCGCGCCGGAATCAATGCGCGACGATTCCGCAATTGTCTGCCCTCCGTCTAAGTGCCATGCGATTTTCCCTCGACGCCTGCGTGGACCTAGACAACCGTTACCTGCACTCGCTCTCTCCGGCCATCCCATGCTCGGTTCAATGATACAGTCGCTGCAACATCATCGCGTCACTACCTTTCTCGATCACTCGCTGTTTTTCGCACATTGAGACTACCGTTCACGAGTGACGTTGCTCGCTCGAACCATCTGCGACAATATATTATAGTTACAAATTGTTGAAAGTCCCGTTCTCAGGGCTCCAGGAAGGAAGGGCAGGGCCCTGCATATAGCGTGTGGAGAATGGCATTGGAAAATGAAGACTCTCCATCATCGGTCGGCGAGCGAAGGGGTCAACGGCTCGCGCCGTTACAAACTAATTTCAGCCGTCCAACTTCTCGGCCACTCCTTGTTACCTCTCCTCGCACGCAACGACCACGACCGGAGGAATATCAGAATGATGAAGAGCACAACGAACGGGTGCCACTGCAGCCAACCCCAGTGAAGCGCCAATCTTCCAAATCAGGGCTCCGCGGCCTGTTTGGTCGTGAGAAGACTGCGCGCAAAGCGCCCAGTGACGCCAAGCTGTCCGGTATTGACGAGGTACAGTCCTCTGCACCCAATGGTGAGCCGGGCCCTTCAGCGCCCTTGTCGCCCATATCCTCCTCAACCCCGGTTGCGGTGCCTTCATCGGCGACAGAGCCACATCGCGCCAAGACGCCCTCCAAGTCTCGTGGGAGACAGAGCGAGGACAAACCGGGGTCGG
This sequence comes from Aspergillus ochraceus, assembly GCA_004849945.1. NCBI lineage: Eukaryota > Fungi > Ascomycota > Eurotiomycetes > Eurotiales > Aspergillaceae > Aspergillus > Aspergillus ochraceus. Next base: position 4,252,116 of record SSOS01000002.1, read on the forward strand.
ATGATACTGCGTGGAAACCGCCTCCCCTCTTCCAGGCGTTTCCTCAATCCATCAAGCATGACACTCTGCCCTGTCCCGGGCTATCAGTTGACTCCATCCTTCGATTCCATGCCACCTCGGCCGCCAAGCGCGACGAAGACCATTCGGCCCAGAATTCAAACAAGGGAAACAGCACGGATGACCCTACGGTTCGCAAGAAGAAGGAAGATAAGGAGAAAAGGAAACACCTACGCACCCTTTCCGATACAATTGGGAAGACTGAATGGGCGCAGAAGATATATGTATTGACCACAAGCGGTTATATTCTACAGTACTCTGGCGGCGGGAAACACGATCGTTTGCCTGAGAAGATGTTGCAGCTAGGCCCGAAGTCTGTGGCTTTCGCGAGTGATGCGATTCCAGGGAAGCATTGGGTTTTACAGGTGTCGCAGTCCTCGGAGGAACAGCCGTCCACAAACACAGACACGCATCGACCCTTGTTATCGCGGTTTGGGTTCCATCGATCACACGCCAAGCGACTCGCACGCAGCTTCCTGCTCGTCTTTCACACCCCCGAAGACCTGAGTTCGTGGCTTTTGGCCGTTCGAGCCCAGATCGAGGCACGTGGTGGTAAGAAGTATGTCACCGAACGGGTCTTTGACGACGACATGGAGCATCAGCTGCATTCTCAACCCAGTGCGCGTCAATTAGTTAGGAAGGACCCGAACCGGTTTTCGCAGACCTTTCTGCAGCCTCAGCAGTCGACTACGTCTGATGAACAAGAGTCGACCCTTACTGATCAATCTCGCCGTAGCTCGCATGTCTCACACCATCGCCGATCGTTGGTCATGCCGCCTGGTCCTGAATCTCGCTCCGAATCCATCTCAACGACCCACACGGAAGTGACTTCGCCCGTCAGTGGTAATGGACAAGGACGCTTTTACTCTTCGGTATCCCCAGGCGGTGTTCCAATGTCGCCTCCGAAGAATGAGAAGAGCGCCATCTCCACTGTGCTGTCTGCGCTGGATACTTCTGCCAGCCCGACATTGTCCACTCCCCGGAAGAGACAGTCGCTTAACCTCCAACAAGCTGCAGCTACGGAGACCCCCGAGATCCCTAGGTCACAGTCCGTCGCTCCAGACCCTCTGCTGCGAAGTGCTTCGCCGCCTGCTCCGAACTTTAGTGTTCCATCTTTCAGCCAGCGATTTGCGGCAAGAGATGGGTCAACCCGACTGAGCCGTGTGCCCCCGTCTATGCGCGGTAATGATATGCCCGTTGATCCGGCTGAGATCATGTCTACTTTTTCCTCTCCGCCTCAGTCCCCAGGGAAACCTCCGAGTAATTTCGGGCCGGGCTACGGGAACGAACAACAGTTGCCCAGCCGTGACACTCCGAGAAAGCCATTGCGCGTTTCCAATTCCGAGGATTCCCTCGCAGATCCTCAGCGAAGCCAGGAGACTAAGCCACATCGCTTTTCTCGGATCCCGAAGAACAATATGACGGCTGCCCCACCGACGACATCGCATTCATCCCGACCTCTCAGCGCCATCAAGAATGAAGCTGCCGAGTCACGCGTCAACGCGCCCCTTCCACCCTTGCCTCCTCCAGTTGCAACCGAACCACCTGCCCAAAAGCCCAACCGGACTTCTGTCCTCCATCGTGCTGATTCTGGTGGCCGTCCCGCCGGTCCTCCCATGCCGCGACGCAAAAGTATGCCGGGGCTAACCGTCGGACCACCCTCTGTTCCTCCTCCCAACTGCCCACTGCCAAAGATCCCGTCCCCGGTTGATCCTGCTGCGCATGACTGGCCGGAGCCACCGACATCAGATCAACGTGCTGGCACTCCTGGTCGGCCAAGCCGCAAGTTTCGACTCAGCTCTATGCCTCATCCTCCTGCCAATGGACGTACCACCCCGAGCGACCAACGTTCTGCATCTCGACAGTCAAGACTGCCGGTCAACTAACCAGAATGGAGACGTTAATTATAACGATGATCTAAACCCTTATGGAGTACCCTATTTTCCCACCTATACGCTGCCTTCGATACCTTTTCTTTGACCTACTTCAACTATTGATCCAACTCGCTTTCATACGTCGCCACGCATTCTCACCTTTCCTTTCTCCGTCGACTTTGACAGTCGACGACCTGTCTGATCAATAATTATACTACGCACTACGTACCTTACCGTTCTAACATGTCGTGTCTACGATGCCTTCTTACATTTGCTCATACACTTCGATACCACCCGTTCCTTGTCCTTTTTCCTTTCTTGCTATTGCATGCAATACTCTTTCCTCTTCACTCACCCTTATTCCCTGCTCAAAAATTCTCTTCACAGTTTTTGTTTCATTTTTTTATCTTTCACAGCGATGCATGATTCAGGATATCCGACGCTGTCAACACGTTTCTTCGCATACGATTGACTCCTTTTCTACTTTCATTTGAATAATTCTGCCGTCTGATAAAGTTCTTGTTTGTCTTATACTTCTGATACTTGTCTTATACATTTTGTACATACATACATAGGAGAGCTGTTTGGGATGTCTGTTGGTTTATCGTCGACAGACTAGGTTAGCATTATAGATTTTTGCATATATCCTCCGTTCATATTGAATATTCCGATCGTTGATAACTATAGAATTCCCCACTAACCTCGCCTGTGCCTTTCACTCCAAAGTGAATCCTTTCCTTCACGGTTGAGGAAGTTCTTCACTTCTCTGGATGGCCACCTCACCTTCCCCCTTCATTGGTGAAATTCGGCATATCACTCCACGAGATAAAATGGTTACCAAGATTGGGTTCCGACCTCCTCATAAATTCGACTTGATGGAGACATTCTGTACCGTCGTCGCCATACCAAACATCTCCAACCTTCCATATCAGAAGCACTGAATTTTCTTTTTCGCTGGGACGCCAACTATAACTTCTACCAGAAATTTGCCGTCGAGGCAGGACAGCGTGGAATCTACCTCCCGGCAGCCATAAGCATCAGGGTACCATCGGCCAGGGCACGGCGGCAATTAGACGCAGTGGACCGACTTTGCGATTCCATCGAAGAACTACAAATCCCATCCGCAGGAAAGCTGGTACGACAGCCGATTGACCCAGACGACCGGCTCCGCGATGACAAAAGATTCTGCTCAACCAACATGCAGGTGCTCGGCAGACTATCAACCCTTCTGTCGGTCTGGTTTCTAACCCAGCGGAAATCGAGGCAGCGATCGACGTTGTCTTCAATGTCCCCGGCATAACCTGGACAGCATCCCAGCAGAACGTCATAAAGTCACTTACCCAATTCCCGGACCGTTAAGGATTTCCGAGCACGGGTAAAAACCCTCAGGGTATTCGCAGTCGCGGCATGTTTCCTGTTTGCTGGGGTTGTATGTCAGATATACAACTCCAACGCATTTCGCTGGTGATGTGGCATGCAAATTGGCCGATAAATTCCTGCAACTGACAGGGATATCCCTAGATATCTTGTGTGTCTACAGATCCCTTTGCAAGGCCAGGCTTTCCAAACTCACGGAAGGATAGATAAAAGAAGGCAGTCGAAGATGAACAGGATTACCTTCACCCATCAGAGTACACACAAATGGATACGATGCCCCAAAGTGCTTTCAAGGACGACTCCTTCGTTCCAATTACTGTATCTGCTCTGAGCCAACTGCTGATTTCTCGGCTCATGAACAGTCTAAGGGAAGATCACTTTTGCAGGGCGTTGGGTCCCTACGTGATCTGTCTTAATAACCAAAGAAAGATATAGTTATCTTATCTTATCTGTTATAGGAGCAGATCGCTAGTTCTAGGGGCGATCTGTACGATCTGATTGAGGATGGATCTTTGGATCCGGAAGGTGAAGAAGTACTCGAGGACAGAGCTTCCAGCAGTTCTCGGATGAAGAGAGGAGGAAGGCCCTTCTGGCGCTCAAGAAAACAGCAGAGGTTGTTGTCGACGAAGCCACTTTTCGTTTCCACCAGCAACAACACCGGTGATTCAATAATTGCAAGTCACTTCGGAAAGAAAGCAAAGACTATCATGCATATCAGGGACAAAGACCCTAAGGAGACCAAGCCAAATAGTTGGATCTTCGTCACCAAGTCGGCCGCTTCCCAAAACATCATGGGAATAGTCTAACAGGAAACATCTCCGGCCGACTGTGCTTTCTGCATTTGATCAACCGAAGTTGAATGACTTATCTGCACAGCTAGCACTGCTTATAGCTACTCGTCTGACCTGAGCGGGTCATCCAACGCTCAAACCGGATGAGTAGCGTCGTTACTGGACTGTCTTTGCAGATTTTTCGAACCGAAAAACATACGATAGGGAACTCAGACGTCACCCATCGACACATGAGATCACCGTCTCTCCGGGCTTTCTTAGAGCCATGAGAGCTTTAGGGCCAATTAGGCTTGCCCCTGCTATTGATCCTATTGCGAAGTCGAGCGAGCCTGACGTCCATTCCCTCAGCTATAGACCTGAGAGTCATTCCAATTGCGATTATGGGAACCTGGTGCTTTGCGTCAAGGATTCCCTATGTGTGGTCGAGGAGATTGGCAAATCACGATACAACGATGTACATCGTTTGCTCGTTGTACAGATCGTCTTCATGAATTACCGCTATGGTGGATATAAGAGTGATGAAAACAATTTACAATCGTCAGTCCGTATACCACCCAGCTAGTGATGATTCGACAAACCATTATTCCGCTTAGTGCAACTGGGCATCGATCTTGTTCGCGACATCAAGTCGCACCTCGGCCACACTGGGGGTATCGATGCTTCTCTCAACACGGGCCATTTAATGGAGGGGTGTGGAAGAAGGCCCGGATGGAAAAGAAACAATGGTGGAAGAAGTCCGAAAACTTATGTCTTTCTAGGCCAAGAAATCTATGAACAGTAATATTCGATACGGGAAAATTCAAGTCTTTTTGCTTCTCTTATATCTTGTGTTTTGCCCCCTCTGGTTATTAAATTATAAAGGAATCAATATAGGAGTGAAACTTGAATGGGCTATGCAAGTTGATGCGTACTTGTGATATATCTCGGAAGCAGGAGGCAAGGGCGCTTCAAAAACTTTCTAAATACCAGAAAATCTCACACAAACAAGCATTCTAGCCTCATGTCCTTTCACTACAAAAAGGAATCAGTTCGTGAAACCTCTGCGCTCGATCGAAACAAATCCACAGCGCTCTCACCGCCTCTGCCTAGATTGTATTGGGTATTCTGGTTGATATACGCCCGCGGCATGGGTCTTGCAAATACCGACCGCATGGAGAAGGCCAGGCGATGTTCTGTATACGGCGAAACATATATTGGGAGATTAGGACGTTTGGTTGTGAAGTAGGGATACGTCCTGGTAGAATAGCTAGGTTTGTATAGCACTGGCGTTCGCCGAGAAACTTGGAACCATTGAATTCGAGCTACAGACTGACTGATACGCCAGGTCTATGTCCATACGGATAATATCCAGTAAGAACTATCTTTCATTGCAACCAAGAAGCTCATCATGTTACTTGCAGAGAATTTTAAACCCATGACCCGAATAAAGACATGCCCTGAACAAACGCAAGCAGAATCAACAACAGAAAGGGAATAAGACAAGAGGTAGAAATAGAGAAAACAGAAAGAAATGGAAGAGTGGCCGGGATGATGCAGTTTGAAATAAAAATAAAACATCCAGTGTATGTATTTCTACCTTCCAGGAAACAGCCTCAGAAGTAGCCCAGTTTGGTTATGCGGGATTCATTGATGCAAATGTGCGTCCATTACTCGTCAGCGGCCTCTTCAACTCGGGGCGCGAGGTCACGCTTCACAACGCCTGACGTCTGGGGTGCAGACGTGGCGGTTGTGGTCGCGGAGGGGGAGGAGTCCTGGGCCTCGGGTGCAGGTGTGGATGCGTTGCCGACCGAGGGTTTCTTGGACTTCTTCTTCTTCGTCTGATCGGAATAGTTAGTATGGAGTGTCTTTTTAGAGTTGGGCATACGCGACTTACTTCTTGCCAGCCCCACAAAGGCTTGAAACTGTCGAAGAAACCAACATCCTCGAACAGGTTGGGGAACAGCCAGAGACCAGGAGGAACAGCAAAGACGGTGATGCAGAACAGAATCAGACGGAAGATAGCCATGGCGAAGAACAGACCCAGCAAGCCCATCATGCCGACACTGAGGTACCAGACACCCTGTCTCAGCATCATAGGCCACAAGGGGAACAAGACGACGGCGAAGATACCCGCCACCACGGCAGCGGCCATGGCCTTCTGCTTCCACTGGGGTCCTTCGTAGAGGAAGACGTAGTGCATCATGGGGTCGGTTTCCTGGTGTTGCTCGATCTTTACGGTCCACAATCCCTTGACGCGGTTCTTGGGCTTGCCGTGGTTGTGGCCGGCGTGGGGGTCAACCTTGGAAACTCGTAGAGCGAGAAGCGACAGGGGAAGGAGCTTGAAGACGTTCTCTGCCGAAGCACGGTCCGTGACGGGGGGGAGGATGGAGTTCTTTTTGGCGGCAGCTTTGGCGTAGGCGGGAGATTCAAGAGCGCGGATGGCACGTTTCACTGTAAATGAATCGGAGTCAGCAACGATACAGCCGAGTAGGTGGTGAATGAACATGGAAGGGCTCAAACCTTTAAACATGTCCTTTCGTTGTCCGTCCATGATACATGTTCTCGTCTTCAGGTTCTGGGAGCGCAGGAACTGAGCGACGGCAATGGCCTTGGGATCGGGAGGATTCGACGGGTTCACGGGGACTTGATGTGTGGTCTGCTGCTGCTGGGGTTGCGGTTGGCCTTGCGCCGGCTGTCCTGGCTGCTGCGGCGAGCCTGCTTGAGCTTGTCGTTGGGCTTCAACTTGTTGCTTGTGTGCGGCCATCGCCCGCATTCTCAACTGGGTGACGTATTGTTCAGTGGTCATTCCGTGCTTCTGGGCTTCGGCGTTCAGCTGTTCGCGCTGCTGTTTGGCAAACTCCTCAGGGGTCATTCCTCGCTTCGCAGCCTCAGCAGCAAACTGTTGCTGCATGGCCGCGATTTGCTGGGGAGACGGCTGGCCGGGTGCCGCCATTGTGAATAGGGATGGAAAGGTGGTCCTGAGAGTGGATAAAGTTCAGACAAAGAAGACGATTACAATGAAGGAACAGTCAAGTTTGGGGGAGGGGGGTAGTCTCAGTTGGGACAAGAGATGCAAGATTTTGAAGCCAGCGAGAATGGACAGAGGGAGAGGGAGAGGACGAAGGGATCGGCGCAGCGAAAGAAGTGGCCAGATGGTGTTTGCCCGCCCGAACGGGAAAAGTCCGGTCGCACCGCCTTCGTCTTCTCCGCATTTCTTCAGATGCGCCGCCTTCTTCCACCTGCTGTCACTGTGCCAGGACCACCCTCGGCCATGTCGATGTCGCTGGCTGTATATTATTCGGAAATGTCAGCTCGCTGTTTGTTGCTCACTGCTCCATGTCGTTGAACTATGACCCCGAGGCGTCTCTTATAGACGCGACTTGGATAGCGGTCTTTCTGGTGAGTTGATCCGTCACATCCATCATGTCAATCCTGCTTAGCGCATCCTGATGCACTTAGATGTATCCAGATGCTAACGTCTATCATGTGAATTAGAGCGAGAGAGATGTGGCCGGTCAAATCCCGCTGAATTTCGTTACCACCTCTGCCGTGTCTGTCCGCGCAGCGTGCTTCGGCAATAACGTCTTCGACCGCGACTCGGCGGGCAGATGCATCTCGAACCTGCTTGAATTAGGGTATCGCCGATTGGTTGTCGATCTATACTGGTCTGTGGAAGGGCGCACCTGGAACTTTTGTCCGGTGTCTATTCCTCATGATGCGCCTGTGGTTACCCTTTCATCGACGTCAACGCCGACCGCAACGCCGACGGCCAATTCCTCGTCGACAACGACTGTGGACGCTGCGCAAGGAACCGCGACGGTAGTTTCGGATTCTTCGGGTTCGCAATTATATGAACTCGGCCCCTACAAATGTTCGGACAACCTCTACTTGTCGGATATGGTCGATGTATTTTTGGATTTCTTCAAAGCTACAACGTCTCAGTTGAACGTATATACCCGGTTTATCTCGTTTAATCTTCATGCTGCCGCCAGTGCCGAAACGCCTACTCGACCCGCAGCAAGGGTGTCTGGAGACGACCTACCGTCAATATCGGAGCGCATTGACACCTTTATAGATCGTCGCCTGTACTCATACATATACACGCCTGCGCAGCTGGAGGATGAACGCAGCAACCTCAATGACTCGTGGTATAAAGTCGACGACGGGTACAAACCTATCACGGAGTACTTCACAATTCACGAAGATGAGGATGGCACACAGAGTACCCCTGACGGCTGGCCGTGTACGAAATATATCCAGCTAGCCGAGGAAGAACGGCTGCTACTCGAGTATGGCTCGATCGACCCCCAGATGGAAGATTATAGCCTGGACGATGACCGGGACATCATCTTCCCGCCAGAGTATCTAACGGTCCCTGCTCCATTATCTATCAGGGACGACGAGATCAAAACCGGCTGCTTCTACGACACAGAAGCCACCGAAGTAACCCAAGTGAATTCCTCTTGGGCCGTGTCCAACAGTCTTCCCGTGCCAGAGAGCTCCAACAGAACTGAATTCCTGCGCGAGTTGGCCGGAATGGTCAAAAACGTTACTGCCTGCGGCGTCACCCCGTTCATCAACGGTACGCTTTTGAACTCGACGGCCGACAAAGATTTCGAACCTTACAAGAACGCCACCCTCTCCGCGGGCTGGGCCTGGGCCATCGATGAACCGCGCGACTCTGAAGTCACCGATAATATCAACGAGCCGTCCCGCGATCGCTGCGCCATCATGGATCTGTCGTTGGAGGGACATTGGCGTGTCGTCGACTGCGATCAGCACAGACGTCGTGGGGCCTGCCGGGTCGGCAACGACCCATTCACCTGGACGCTGTCGGACGCCGAAAACACGTATTCCGACGCCTACGACCGCGGTTGTCCAGAAAACACGTCCCTAGGCGTCCCGCGCACAGCCCTCGAAAACACTTACTTGTATCGGTACGCCTCCGACAGATCCAGCGTTGGCGGGGGACTGGACGCCTCGTCCTCAGATCCAAAGATGCGCGAGATCTGGCTGGACTTCAACTCCCTGGATATCGCGTCCTGCTGGGTCTCCGGCGGCCCGGACGCCCAGTGCCCCTATGCATCAGATCCACAGCAGTTGGAGAAACGGACCGTTCTGGTTGCTGCCATTGCGGCAATCGTCATCTGTATCATCACGGCTTTGACTATTTTTGTCAAATGCAATGCTAACCGGAGAAACTCGCGGAGGAGTAAACGGACCATGCAGGGGTGGGAGTATGAAGGTGTTCCTTCATAGCTTGTCTTCCTGCCGTTGTGGTTTGTATATATGTGCCTATACGTAACTATCTTTCTACAATATCAGAAATGTCCTGTGGTAGACATCGCCGCTTTACTGAGGGCGCTTAGGGGCTTGCTTAATGAGTAATTTATATTAACTAGTTACGGCTGACTGCTTAGTGAGCACTTGGAGAGCACTTATTTAATACTTAGCCTATACTTACTGAGTAGTCAAAGTTTCAGAAGCATATGAGTACATTAAAAAGAAGATAGTTGTACAGAAATTTTGCCTTCATCTGAGTAATTATCATATCGAAATTACTGATTTGGAAGCTATTGGATTTTCTTCCGGTCTCTGTCGAGCAGACAGGCATCATGTGATATAAAGTACACCTATAACGGGCCACGACAGAGCTCCTCTCGACTACTGACTGGCCTACCCTATACATGATGATTTGACACTTCATCCATCTGTTCAATGACTTCTTTTGTCACACGCCATAGAGTCTACATTGTGCCCTACCCTGGAGGCCTGGCTTGCATATCTTTCATGGAACGCCCTTGCACCCCAGTATGCCTCGATTGGCCCTGCTCCCAGATTGGTGGATAGCTACCGGGCAATACAGAACTTTTAGATACTGATTGCGGTCCACCGCATGCATAGTATCCTTCTGGATGTGCCATGTGCTGTCCGGTTCGGGTACTTTCCGTTGTCGATGGATTGGTACCCTTGCAGGTCCATGCTGCGTAGTAGAGTAGGGATTGGGGCGTTGGAAAAGTACACTAGCTCCGCCATTAAGGGTATAGCCTGTTGAGCAGCGGACGCTTCACTGTGGCCTGAGGGGCCCATCATTGGTGAGCTTGCAGCAGGATATTCGGGATACCGTGCCGGGATTTGCTCTATCGCGTGCTGATGACCTTGGAGTCTGGGATTGAAAGTCGCGGGTGGTGCCTGCTGGCCTGAGACACGCGACTGACCAGAGCTTCTCTAGTTCTGATGACGAACAGCCTGATTCATGCGGCCGCGGGTCAAACTCGGCCATGGTCAAATTGACCGTCTTGAAATGATGGGATTTCAGCTTTGCAGGGCCATTCCGACTCTCGAGGGTAGCCAGACACTTTGCGATTTGAACGGCGTTGCCGCCCGTTCCAGGGTCCACAGCCGTACTCTGTGAAGTGCTTATCGTATTCTTCGCGAAAGTATTCCTCGATGTCAGTTCGATCTCGTTGCGTGAGGAAGACATCTGCCTCGTCTAGTAGCAAGATGCAATTCCAGAGGTGGGCCAATCGAAATATCTCTCGAAGAGTCTTTTCAACTGATTCAGGTGTCGTCCCTAGATCGCCAAAGGTAATTGGAAAGAGCGGTTTCTTGAACTCTAGAGCAATAGCTTCTGCTGTTGTTGTTTTCCCCACACCGGGGGCCCCATGAAGCAAAGGAACTTGTCCTCGGCCCTTTCCATGAATTAAATCTGGGCTAAACATCTCACCTCGGACGCCCATATCGCGATAAGTCTCAAGGAAATGCGATGATACTGTTGAGCGGATGATTTGACGGTAGCCTTCTTCCATTTGGATCTGGTCCAGGGTTACTTTGCTATCCTCAACGGGCAGCGGAAAGCAGTCGATGTCGAACCGAGCGAACTTCCGTTCTCGCAAGGCGTACCCAAGAATCCGTCGAGGAAGGAGAGCAAGGTCCTCATCTGACCAATTTTCCTTTTCAAAGGAACTGCCGGGTTTGATAACCCCGTCCGCTAGTGCTTTTACATCCGCCTCCTTGGTAGGCGATGTTTTTTTTGAATCGACAGTTGGTCTGCCACTTCTGATATTGCGCTTCCATCCTTTCAAGTGGCAGTGGTGATGAGATCACGAAAAAGCTTGTTCATCCCTTCGGACTTCCTCATCATTATTGATGACCTAGGCCACCGATTGTCTGATTGTTCGTTGACATGGGCCGAGGCTTCTTTGACGTCGACAATGACCTCACCCTCAACGTATTCGGTCCCTTCTTCAACAAGCTTCCCAGTTCTGCTAAGAACCCTTTGCTAATGTCCACCTAGAGTAGTAGTGGTGCTTGATGGGGTGGTTAATCAAATGTTTGTGCTTTCCCCCTGTGGTCACACACTCTGACAGAATGTCATGGCGATTCAGATGAACCTGAGAGGAAAGCAAGGAAGGCATGTGATTTCACACCTGCCAGGAAAGGGGCGGCACGAAACCGCCGTGCGACAGTTCACGAATCCTTTGCCATCGTGGTCAACGCTATCCACCCAGAATATTATTTCCCTACCGCCCCCCTGTTTCCCCATTTCCCGATTTCATAGCTATGAGAGACACTAGGGGCTCGACAGTCTACCATTCGATATACCGTCTGATTTTGAGCATGATGTTGTGTCAGGTTGGCCGTTGAGGAAGAAAGAAAGGCAGTGTCACCGAATGTAGGAAGGGTTGTAGGTAGGTAAACGAGATCGCCCGGTCGGAAGAGAATAGGAATCTCCTCACAAGAGACCGTCTGCGCTGTAAGTTGGTTTGGCTCGTCAAAAGCCCGATAATCAGGCATAATCTTCTCGTCCGCAAACTGAACCAAGCATTCAATCTTGAATCGCTTCCCGGAAACAGATACTCCATTCTTACTGCGTGTGGGACCATTGAGTCTGACCCGAAATGCCAAAGGCTTTGGGAACGGTTCATGAGTACAGTGGCTGAGGGCATGCCAGTTCTGATTGAGATTCTTCTAGGGGAGCAAAAATGTAAGATTTGCAAGGCCCAGCCCGCAACGTTACGCTATACGAAATTGGCTTTTATAGGGCACCAGAAAGTCAAGAGTCTAATCACACTGGGCCAGCATAAGGAGATAAAAGTTGATGATATTATCCTGGAATGGAAACAGATTCTAGACGACTTTCAAGAACATATCCGACTCATGGTCATCAAAATGACATCCGCCATCCAGCATCAAGGACTCAAAACAAAGGAAATGGTGGGCACAGTCGAGACAAAATTAGACAACGTTCAAACTACATTGTCGCTTGGCTTGGACGCCATGATCTCTTTAAAATGACAAAAGGCTTGTGACACAAAAGTGCAGATTGATTCCTATGTGCATTGGAGCCCTATCCAATCAGATGCAATGAGTTTGTTATATCAGGGTTTTCACGTCCGGCTACGACAACTGGAGATCGAGCACGCTGAGCCTCGCACAGTTAGGTCTCCGGCTCTTGTCCCAAACCAATCATCATATACATCAGCGATCAATACAATACCCCTGATGAACCAGGCCGAGCTGTTAGGCATGCTCGGCGTCTCGCCGGACTCTTTATGGATTGATTTGGATGCTGCGCTCCAAGAAGCGTGTAAGCACCGTCCCTGGATGTTAGGTCGAGCCTGGTGGTTGCTCCAAGACGATGGATTCCATGAGTGGTTCCAAAACCCCGATTCCGCAATCTTGCTAGTTGAGGTAGATCTTGACGCCAACCAAGCCGCCAGCCTAACTCCAACATCTGTCTTCAATTCAACCCTGATCTTTACTCTCATTGCCAGACCATGGTTCTTGGTCATGTTCTTCTTTGCCGGACTCCATAGTGACAGAGAATCTGGATTGAATGGTCCATGCGGTATGATGCGAAATCTGATGGCTCAAATATTCTTCAGCACCAAGCTTCAACACCCAGATCTTCGTTTTATGGACGAAGAATGCGCACGGCCCTGCGATGATAACGACATTACAGCTCTCTGCTCATTATTTGAGGAGCTTATCCGTCAGGTTCCCACAGATATTCAGGTTCTTTGTATATTGGATGGCCTTGTCGTTTATGAAGATGATCCGCAATGGAGCTTGGAAATGGAGCATGTCATAGCCATGTTTGAGTATTTAGCGGAGTTGGATTACCTCGAAATTCCAGCTTTCAAGGTACTCATGGCATTTTCTCATCATAGTTTGCAGATCGCTTACAGACTGCGGGACCTGCCAGTGGCGCACTTGGTCTCGTTAGCTGCTGGGAATGTTAGCTCCACTTTCTGATATCATACGCCCTAGACAAGGCATTGCTTGAATGTATGTATATGAGATGCTATCAACCAATGGTGAATAGTTCCGCTACCACCTTGTGAAGAGGTAAGAAGCCTATATAGTCTCTCGCCCCATTGTCTTTCACTGTCCCTTACTTTTTCAGTTGTGTGTGTGTGTTTCATCCGAGGTGTCAATTTAGATGTGTGAAGTGGGACAAAAGTGGCAGACAGAGATACTTACCTTACATACAAGCGGGGACAACGGCGTCTTATCTACTGGATTGCTAATACTTCAAAGCAAATAATCAAGGCTACCACCGCCGAAGTGTCACTTGTTCTCAACGCTACAGGAGAAGTCTCCCTAGCATCCTCAATGTCGTTGTCGGAGCAGCTCAACGCCTTATAGGTAAAGCCGATCCCCACACCATCTTGCGCATCTTCCAGTCTACGATCGAGGACGAGACTGGCATCGTTACATATTATCTGTTGACCGCGTACTCGTTCGCTCATCGGTGGGTGGATTGACATTCTCGCGAGTACCTTGTATCCTCAGCATATTAGATCTCGCCACTTTGTGACGTATGGTCAAGAGTAAAAGAGTCCACACAGTTCTAGGCGGACGTAAGGCTCTTTGCAACAATTTACTAACTGCTCAAATTGATCTAAAAAGTTGAAAAGATAGCTCTCCCCGCACTGCTACTTGTTTACCCAGCCATTTCTAGGATTATAGAAGAGTCTCGCAGGAAAACACCCATTCCAGCTTTGACGGCGCGTTCTGAACCAATGACATCAAACGTCAATGTTGGCAATGTCAGGATAGTGAGACAGGAACAGGGAATACGACTTGGCGATATATGGGCTCACTAGAATGGAATGGCTGCATGAAAGGAAATGATTTGCTGTGTTTCTGCGATCGCGACCTGCATGCATAAGCTCTCACCTTGCCAAGTAGGACGATCTAATTTGGTTTAGCTTAAGAGCTGAGGGCAAATTTATTTCCATGATTTAAGCCCAGCTAAACCCCCCATCAGAATATGCCGAATCTTACATCACACAATCTTCAAGATGCATTACTTCCTATTTATGTCCACTCTCCTCCTTGGAACAACTGCTTTGCCCCAATCAACCAGCGATGAGTTCGAGGTTATGAAATATCGCAATGTAAGTTGGTTATCTTCACTTTCCAGTCCAATACCTGAAACGTCGTGTGTATAACAATTCAAAAAAGTGGGATCTCCGCCTCTCTTTACCCGGCTGTAACCCAAACACCACGGATCTCGACCTATCGCTGTACCACCGCGGTGGAGTGTACACCCGGGACTGCGTCTCTTTGTTGGAAGACACCGGACCTGACGGAAAGCCCGTCGACCTGAGTCTGGTGGACTCTGTGTCGTGGAAAAACCCACGCAAGAACTATGATCTCTGCTTGTATCCCAGCGCCGACTGCTCGGATAAACGAGGCAAAGCAATCCGAAATGGCTGGGAGGTTTGTCTGCCGTATGAGGGATGGGAGGCGTATCGGGTTGTGAATGTTGGGGATGATTGTACGGTGTATACATGAGCAAGTCTGGGGAGGGATGATACTGTTAGGGAGACAAAGACTTGTGTCCATGGGACGAGTGCTGTCGTCTCAACAATAGTTACTACAGACCTACGATCAGAACAGAAAGACTTCCACATGATTTCATAATTTCGAGGGAACGAACAACATTCAATAACTAGATCAATTCGCAGTTAGACTGCCGACTAACGCTCGTAATAAGTGCCCTATAGTTAGCCCTGAGTAGAAGTTGAGTATATCTATGGTTTATCATTTCTTAGGCTACGTTCGGCCGAAAAACAGACGTTAGCCTAGGGTACTGGGGGCTCGCAAGGCCATTGGAACATGCGAATATGACAAGTTGCATGGCCATGGGGCTAAGTGTAGACGGTCCGTCATGGAAATCTACTAGAACTTCCGCATTCGGAAGTGGTAGTGGTCGCTACAGGGAGTGAGATGTTCGCCACCCTCGCATTTGTGTTGCATCCCGGCCAAGACCGGAACTACATATCGGCTTTACCTTGCCTAGTTCATCCGTTTACTCAATGGCATGCACGGAGTGTAATGTTAGCACTACGACTGCAATGACTAGTAGAAACCTAGGAGGAACCGAAGGTCACATAGATGTTCGTGTAGGTGCATGTAGCATTATAGACTCCGTATGTCAAATAACTCGCATAAATGGCGAAACTAGCCACATTGTACTAAAATAACAGTAGTTTGGATTCGTTCCTGAATCATAGATTTTAGAAAGCACGCAGAGTTAACTACGCCCAGCCCACACCTCCCCAAGATCTTGCATCGAGGCCCCTTGGCCCAGGTTCAAAATGGAGAACTACCGTGCAACATCGCTCTTCCAGCCATCAAACATGATCAAGGTTCTCGAGGATACTATGAAGCCGGCACCGGATCACCCTACACACTTGATGGGTACCATCATCTCAATACCACACACTATCTCCGCTCGCAGGGTAGCAGTACTAGACTACGATTTCGTGATGATGGATGCCCAGCATACGTACGTCCGCTCTCATTGACTCGGTGTCTGCAGTGCAATACTGACCAAGAGCGTGTTGGTTAGCGGTCCTGTTCACTTGTCAGTCCCACCGGCGCCGAGAACCTCGTTTGTTTAATCCATACCGTCAGCCTCGCCAGTCGTGGGAGAACGGTCCCGATCTGCCGAGTGCCATTTGAGCAATCTCATCTATTAACATATCCCCTTGACGCAGTTGAGCCTCTCCATTGCCACCAAACGTCAGTCAGTCGTTGATTGGGTATGCGTCGATCGTAGGCGCAGGAGGCATCGTATTTCCGCACATCGATACTCCGGAGCAAGCCGCCGAAGCTATAAGCAAGTGTCGATATGCCTACTCCAACGGCGACTGATCTCTTGCTCTGGCGGTCTTGGTCGCAGGAGCTACTCACCACGCACCTCCGGGACCATCGCATATGCATGTAGCGGACAGTCATGTCGCTCTGATCATGCAGATCGAAAGTCCAGTACGTCCACCAATCTTCAGTCTGTTCATATGTCCTCTAAGCTAAGACGGTCTCGGGTCTTAGCTTGCTGTGGCCAACGCAGACGCCATCGCCGCCGTTCCTGGTGTGAGTGCACTAATGCTTGGAGCTGGGGATCTTCGAGTCGCCATGCGCTGTCCGCCACGACAAATGGGTGATCTAGAGGACACGAAAATGTTGGATGCAATAGATCGTTTGGTGAGCGTGTGACGATGGCATTCGAAGCCGTTGGCGGTGGTGACATGTAAATTGGCCTGTACCACTAACGAACGGCTGAAGGACTTTCAGCTCTTGATGGTTACTTCGGATTACTTGAGCGTAGTTAAGGGCCACAGGGAGGATTTGGTGCAGATGAGGAGGACGCTAGCAGAGGTGCAAGGGTTAAAGAATTGAGTTCTTCTAACCTATTCTGAGAATATTAAGATTTAATAAGAAGTATAGTGAGCCTATCTATTAATTCACATGTCTAAACTGAATTCATCTCATTACTCCTCCGACTACGGTCTATGTCTACCTTTTCTGCAGGATACGCACAGGTATAAGTCTGCATCTCCACCTCAAGATCCTCGTCGCGCTCTCCAGAACGACAAAAATGCATACTCTCCATCACGACACCGTCCTCTCTTCCAGTAGACATCGCGAACTCATGGTTCCTTTGTTATAGCTAGATAAACCCCTAGTCGTGTCTGTGCGACTCCACTTTCGGTTCATGGCTATTGAAGCCATCTGCATTGTCAGATTTGGGTATAGCTGGCCCGGCGAAGAAGTCTTAAAGTAATTTTAAATAGAAAGTGTGATTTAATTTGATGTCTGGGTTCTCCTATACTATGGAGTACTATTGCTCCGTACTGCTGGGTAGACGCAAGGTCAACAATCATGACTAATAGAGAGGATTCAGAAATTGCTCTAGAGATTCCAATTCGTATAAGTAGATAGATACATACATACATACATAAGACTTGAGGAATAAACAATAGAACCAATAAACACAGAGGGTAGGGAGTATCACAGAAAATCAAATCATAATCAAATATCAAACCATAAAATCAATCGTTACATGAGTCCAGCATAAGTTATCCATCCATCAATCCGTCAATCAAGCAAATATTATGTCAAGTGAAATCATAAATTCTCAAAAGTTCCTTCTTTTGACTGTCCGTGCCCTAAAGCGAGGGGGGGAAGATCAAAGGCCAGCAAACCGAGCCCACCCGGCAGCGCGAGGCGTTGAAGCATCGTTATTGTTTGGATTCGGCTTCGCCACGCCACCTCGTCCCTCTTCAGCCATTTTCCCGCTCACGTCGCGTCTTCGGCCTACCCCTAGACCAGCAATGTAGTTGCCGTACGACAGCGAGGCGCCCTGCCCGACGCGACGACCAAAGTCCGCACCAGAGTTGCTGACCACACGGCCTTTGCGGTCACCGTCGGGCGTGGCCAAAGGATCAGAAGGCAGGGCGAGTGGCTCACCAGTGACGGGGTCAGTTTCGTCATCGTGTTGCTTGAGGGCGCCGTATGCGTTGGCCTTGGGGGATTTGGGCTTCGGGTTTTTGGTCTTCTTGCCCCAGAGGCCGTGCGATGCAGTGGGGGAGGAGGGGGCTTGTCTGTGGTCGCTGACGTTGCGCGGGATGTTCAGCCCGAAGGTGTTGTTTTCTTCGAGCTCGCCGTAGAAGCGACCGTTCTTTGCGGGAATGTTGTCGCTGGCGGGGACAGAGACGGGAGGTGTAGGGGATAGGTTCGGCACCTCGGTGAGGGCCATGCGAGCTGAGACATTGTGCGGGTGGTCGGGTGTTTCATCGAGGATGGACTGTGGAGTGGGCGGGTTGAGGGCCAGCGGGTTGACGCGAAGGTCCGAGTCGTGGTGGTCATCGTAGATGTCGTCGTGATCGGTGTGGTCTTGAAATATGCGGATGTTATGGTCTCCGATGTCTTGTTCGGCAGTGTCATAGAAGTGGGTTGGCTGGCGCGTGTCATTCGTGTAGTCGTCGTGGCCGTAGTATTCGTGAACAGGGAGAGATTCGTATTCTCCGTGAGCGTCTTCCTGAATTGTCTCACCAACGTTCCATCCATTGCGCTGTCCGGGGTGTACCCAGTCCGCGGCTCCACCGTTCGATCCACCGGAGGCGGTTCCTCGGCTGTAGACGGACGAAGGTTCTCGAGGGGCATGGGCCTGGTTGTCATTCTGAACCACGTCCACCGGGGAAGGAGACCGGTCGGAATAAGCGACCCAATTGTCCGACGCAGGGCTGACACACTGGGATCTGTTCGGGAAGTCGGGAGAGGGTTCGCGCACGGGAGCACCATGCGGTACACTCGATGTAGGTCTTGCGAAAACGTCAAGGTTGTGCTCCGGGACATGCTCCGTCATGTAGTCTGTGGGGTCGGCCTGATTTTCGAAAGGCATCGGCGGCATAGGGGAGACCATACGCGACATGCGATTCGAATGTTCGGACAGCTGAGAATGTCTCTTCTCCGTCATGATCGAGCCGCCTTCCGAGGACTGACCTCGAGTGTGCATGAATGCCATCTTCCGAGGCGGCCCCATGAGCGGATCTTCGGACATTGCGGAGTCCAGGGTAGACTGACTGGCATGCTTCTCAGCAAGCTCGGACTTGGTACGCTTATGCGGGCGGGCTGTCAGATTGTCTTCCAAGGGATTCATGTCCGGGGGCAGTTTGGTAATTTTGCGAAAGACGATTCCAAGGAAGATGCATATTCCCAAGGAAATGAGGTGGAAGCCGCCGTTGATCACGCTGAGAAGGAAGGTGACCTGAGAAATCTTGGTCGTGATATCGAAATCAGAGCTTAGCATGGTGGTCCAGTGATACTCGTTCTCGGTGTATTGCTTATATGCGAGGAATGCAGTGAAGACATAGAATGGGACAAGTCCCAGGTCCAAAGTCGAGGCGAACACCATGTAACTAGCCTGGGAACCGGGAGGTCTGGAGACGGCGGAACGACATAGATGATAGATGCCGTAGAGAGTGTGCAGGATCGCTACAGCGGGCTGCAGATAATGAGCGCTTGCTTCCATCCCATGGAAGAGGTAAGACCTACTCCGACGCGAACAATCCATATGACACTGACGGCCGCATTCTTGATAACAATCGCACAGAATAGAGAACCAAGCGCTCCCAGCAACATCAGAACGCGAAGTCCTAATTGTACCTTGCGCGCAAGGATTATCCTAGGCTTTGTCTTGCGACTCATAGGAGTCCATCGAGACTTTCCATCGGGGATATTGTTATACTTTCGGAAAAAAGTACCATCGTTAGCATCGCACAGCTGCAGCAATTGGACCGACGCGTACATACCGAATCAGGATGTCTATTGAAGTTGACCAACGGCCCCTTCGGCTGAGGCTTTTGCTTTGGACGAGTCCAGCTCGCTTGGGTAACAGCCTTGGGGTTGAAAGGATGGTCTGTCGGGCCATGGAAGCTATAGGCCGACGGTGCGCCGTAAAGGAATGGAGGCGAAGATCCCCCCATGATGGTGGTGAATGAAGCTTCAATTGAGCTTGAGCTTATCGAAGCATCCACCCCACGCCAGAAGCGGGGAGATCAATTCTCGATATGAAAAGGAAAGGAATGCTGGAGGGAATAGATTGCAAAAATGTGGGTGAAGAGAGAGGGACGGCACGAACCATGGAACGATGGAATGTCAGAAGGCGAACGTGCATGAGGGTAGATCGGAGCCTGTCAACAACCCGATTGTCGGCGCGGCAACGGACCCGATAAGGTCACGTGCTCTGCCGTCATGGTTCTCGTCCCGCGCTCTCCGACCGTCGTTTCTCCGACTGCGCATCGCAATTCATTCTTATTCCTGTCCGCACCATGAATGTTCAGCGCGCGCCCTATGTTTGCGTCCAATGTTCGGCGCAGACATTGCGCGCTCCTCTCCGTCACTCGTACCGCCGAGCTTTCCCGCAACTGACCTGGCAGCGACGTCATAACAGCCACGCCGTCCAGACCGATCGGCCGTTTCGCGTTGCCATTGTGGGGTCGGGACCGGCGGGCTTCTACGCTGCATACAGACTGCTGGGCAAGGTGGATAATGTTGTGGTTGACATGTACGAGAAGCTGCCTGTTCCATTTGGTCTGGTGAGATACGGAGTAGCGCCCGATCATCCGGAGGTTAAGGTATGCGATCGTCTCTCCTGCCTTTGTCGGCGGTGCTCTGACTCATGCTTCTATGGTGTTTAGAACTGCGAAGAAAAGTTCACCGAAGTCGCGCAGTCGCCGCGATTCAACTTCATAGGAAACATTGAACTGGGCCAGAGCCTTTCCCTGCAGTCACTGAAACCCCATTACGACGCGATGCTGTTCTCCTACGGAGCTCCCAAGGACAAGGAACTTGGGATCTACGGCGAGAGGGGAATCCGTAACGTTTACTCGGCTCGGGAGTTTGTCGGCTGGTATAACGGGCTACCGGAACATCGTGACCTTGCCCCCAATCTTACTGCCGGAGAGGACGCTGTGATCGTTGGGCAGGGCAATGTGGCATTGGACGTTGCGAGAATCTTACTCTCGGATGTGGATGCTTTGCGCAAAACGGACATAGCCGATTATGCGCTGGATGAGCTCGCCAGGAGCAAGATCAACCGAGTGCGAGTGGTCGGTCGACGAGGACCGCTGCAGGTACGTGCAAAGGCAGCCGATGCTTACTGGGTCGCGACTCTAACCTGTATTTCTAGGCTGCGTTCACGATCAAAGAATTGCGAGAACTGCTGCAACTCCCTGGCGTCTCTTTTGACCCTATCCCACGAGAACTGTTCCCCCCAGACGACGTGATGGCCGCTCTCCCCCGAGCGCAGAAACGGCTCGTCCAGCTCCTGGCCAAGGGATCGACCAATAACCCTGCAAGCAGCCCAAAGTCCTGGGCTCTGGATTTCCTGCTCTCGCCCGAATATCTGAACATTTCCTCATTCCCACCTAATCAACTATCCCACGTCAAGTTCTCCTGCAACCAGCTTGACCCGTCAGATCCCCACTCGCCCAGCGCTAAAGTCATACCCGAATACCTACCCAATAACACACGTAGGCAGGTCAACATCCGGGCCAATACGTTCTTCCGCAGCGTCGGCTACAAATCGCTCCCCTTGAGCGGACTAGACGATCTGGGGATCCAATTCGACACGAACCGCGGGGTGATTCCCAACGATGGGTTCGGACGAGTCACTAGTCCCAAGAATACCGGCGACAATGAAGAACTGCCGGACGGATCGCTCATCTCGCATCTTCCTGGGCTGTACTGCGCCGGATGGGTCAAGCGCGGTCCGACGGGAGTCATTGCCACCACGATGACGGACGCGTTTACCACTGCTGACGCCATCGCGGCGGATCTGACGAGCAAGGGCCAAGCGTCCTTCTTGAACTCTCCGGGCCAGAGCACCGGTCTTGGCTGGGAGGGCGTCCGCCCCGAGGTCCGGCGACGGGGCTTGCAGGCTACTTCCTGGGAAGATTGGCAGCGCATCGACGCGGCGGAGCGCGATCGCGGACAATCCCAGGGTAGAAGTCGGGTCAAGTTCGGTCGCGTGTCGGACATGTTGGATGTGGTGGGCTGATTACCAACACTGAATATATAGAACAATAGACTACACATGTATTATAAATGAAACCAAGATACCATCTCTTCGCAAGGAACATTGTGTATGTAATAATAATGTTCAATTATACTATTCTCATGTATGATTAAATGTAAGGAATGGCGCTGAAAATAGACATTTGAAGTGAAACCGAAAGCCAAAACCATATCATCTCGTGAACTCGTTTCCATAGCTCCACCAAACCAACTCGATCCGTCCGATCCGCTCCGATCCGCTCCTTTCATCTCTCACCAAGCGGGAGCGACATCATCTCGCATCCAATCCACCTTCAGAAGTCAAACTCTCCCTTTAAAACCCACACTTCGAGGGATCAGCCAGCGCATAAGTCGCCTGCACGCGACCCAGCTGCGTACCCTGGTTGTTCGTCAACTGGTTCATAGCATTGAGACCGAGGTTGAAGCCACCGGGAGCAGCGTCGATGGCAGTGACGTAGATGGTCTTGTCGACCTTGCCGGCCTTGTAGTGCAGACTGTAGCAGTTTCCGCAGTTGGGGCTGTTCCAGCCGGGGATGGTCGGGGCGCCGCCGATGAGAGGGAACTTGGGCAGGGAGCCGAAGGTCGAGTAGCCCTGGGTCACGAGGCCGTTGACGCCGTCCGAGCAGGCGACGGTGTTCAGGGAGCTGCCGGCCACGTCGTACTTGGTGTCGTAGGAGACCGAGACGGAGACCGCGGCGGCGGTGGCGGGGGCTGCCATGGCCGGGGTGAGGGCCAGGGAGATGAGGGCGAGAGTGGAGGCGAAGAACTTCATTTTGAATGTTTAGATGAAAGATTTGGATTGGGATTGGGCTGATTTGGAGGTGGGAAGTGGGAGGTTTTATTTGTTTGGAAGCTGGACAGGATCTTGTGGATGGGATTGTTGGATTGATCTGGATGAAAATGAGAGAATCTGGCGACGGTCAGGAGGGTTTATATAGTCGTTTCCCACGAGTCAGAGGGAGCGGTGACGGCAAAAAAGCCTCATTGTCATCGATCGTATGCCGCATTGTCACCGTAGCCACGGCCGTACACAGTACCGTACATGGTGAGGGGACTCATCGGGATATTCCGTATACAGGCAGAGGATCGAAGGTGGACCATGCCCAACTCTTGGAATAGCAACGGGATCGGCGGTGCAAGCTCCACGAGGTTGAAACCCGAGCAATGGCGAGGCCAGCAGGCACGGCAAGTTGGACGGAGAGGTGAGACAAGCGTGGAGGACTTCATCGGGTGATGCTCGAATGCGGGGCGGAGAAGGCGATGCGGGGATCCTCCGGGCCAGTCACGGGACCGCCTGTTTTGAGACACGCAGCCTTAGGACTTCCAGAGGCGAGACATCGTCTATCGTATTCCGCATTCCCGAGTCCTCCGACTTCCTTCGTACTCCGACACTCTTCCTCCATTGATTCCGCGTCTATTCATAGACCACCACATGTTGGTCAGGCCATGTGCCAAGATGTCCGATCCACCTCACGCAAGGAGCTCACGATATTGGTCAAGTCTCGGACCTGTCTGTTCGGGCTGACGGTGGTCGGGCTCACTCAATATTGGTTCTAGGTCCAACGGCTTCGACCGATCGTGGTCTTGATAGTAGGATGATCATCCTGGTAAAGATCGACACCAAGCTCTAGGGTGCGGGACTATCGCTAGGGCAACTCATCATGAAGTCAGTCTTTCATCAGACCCCCGTCTCTGTGCGACAATAAACCTGACAACGTCCGGAACCGATGAACTGTATCCCAGACTACATCTCGGCTTCGTACAGAGCAAGTCCTTCCGTCCGTCTTGTTCGAAACGCAGACTTGTTTCCCCTCCGGACATTATCGAGTCGCTGCCGGAAAGCTGCATATACTGCCTAAGACCGACGCTGAGGTGCCTCTGTGGGCTCCGCTTACAGCTGTACACCGTACATACGAAGTACGAATGGAACCTTCTATTTTTATCCTCGCTCTCTCCTCTCCCGAATGTCTCATATTGTACAGTTTCTGACGGCGTTCATCATCCCACATCCCCTCATCCTGCCGGTGTACTCCGTCCACTGTTCTGGACAATGGTACTCCAAACTTCCAAGCCAAGCCAAGCCCTAATCAATAATCCGACGCCTGCATGGAACATGCATAATAAGGCCACTCATTCAGGGCTAGCTACTCCACCTCGTTCGTACTTATTCCCTGTCCACCTGACATCATAATCCCGACACTCTTTTTGTTTGTTGTCTATTTCCGCTCGGTTCAAAAGTATGGGTTACTCAGAGCGGCCCAATCGTGACACCGCCAGCCTCGTAGCCTTTCTCGCCGAGGAGGTTCACCGCAGCGGATGCTTGCAGTCTGACGTGCATTGTGTGCTTCTTTCCTGGTTGGGAATAGCCCAGGTGGTGCCGTAAACACCCTCTAATAGAGGTACACGCTGACCACCTGTGGAAGGAGAATGGCGATACTTCGGTAACGAATTAACTACGTATATCCGAGGACTGGGAAGAGAAGTTCGGAAAATGTTGAATATATCCATCGGCAGAGGCGGTAGACAACCCGGATATGTATCAGTTTAAAGAGAAATAAGATAAAGTTCGATTGTTAGCCGTAGAACCCAAGGATGTGGGCCGGTATTCTCAGACAAATATCTAGACACAATGTACATCATAGTCATCAACAAAGGGACAGCAAATACATGAATGAAATCTTTCATTTGATTCCTCTAAACATAGATATCTACTCACTTACCTAGACTATACATAATAGACGAGGAAGAGATATGCCATGCAGAGAAAGCGGTTCGGAATGACCAAAGTGAGGCTAGAACACGGAGTCAAACGCGAGAAACCTCCATGTCTTGTCGATCGGCTAGAACAAATACCGCAGACAAGCGTGATTGGGTATGTTCAAGTCCAAGGTGGAAGAAGGGAATTGGCTCTTGAGCAGTGTCTGTTCTCAGTGGCCGCTAAGTAGCCTAGTCCCCAATGGCCATCTTCTAAGGGCCGATTTAACAAGGGAGAAGATTTCCCGCAGCGATCACATATCTTGTGTCGTTTTCGTGTTGTCGTTGTAAAATCAAACATACTCGGTGCAAAATAACGCCATTGAAATCACGATGCTGTCAAAGACCGCTTGATCAGATCTTCGCGCAAGGCGGGTGCCCGAGGGTATTTTGGAGGCCGCATGAGCCCTAGACCCTGACAACTGTAGCTACGGAGAGGGTGGTGGGGTGGGGGAGGTGGCCTAAGGTCAGTAACATTAAAGTCCAGAATCCAGCGTTGCTGCTGAAAGGTCAATCGTTGTGACCCAATGAAATCATCTCAGCTTACGGCACCAGGATGTGTGGACTGGTCGCCAGCGCACAAAGTGCATGTCCCAGTACAAAACAGGCTGTGTAGCTGCCGAAGAAGTTTCAGTTTATTTTCTGGCCTTGGAGGGATACAGTAATATTTTACGAGAACAGGATGAGTGGGCAAAGGCTCCGATGCAGCATCCAAACAATCACGAAATCCCGCCGGGATGCATGCGGAATAGATGTAGAAGAATTCAGCCACTGCGCCGGGTGTAACGAGGACGTTGACCTTCAATAAAACCCGAATTAACATGGTCCTGTAATGCGACAGCATGTCACGACTTACCTTGAAAGAACGGCGTGAATCATGGCTCATCTGTTGTTGGTCCTTGACAAAGCGAGGGGGTTCCGGACAACCCATCGCGCACTGAGTCGGGTTTTACAGGGCATTTCTGTTGAAGATCTTCTGTTGGTTGTAATTCCTGTCGCTGTGCCTGGGCGAGCGCAATCAGGATTGAGACAATGTAGGGGTCTCTAGCAGGATCCTGGGGATCAATCGATCGTAGCTTAATTCGACGCCGATTTTTCAAGACCGTATTCTTAGACTTTCTGCCGAGGGCCTTTTCGCGCAGAGATCGGATAGTCTCGAAGGTGATGTACGCGAGACTCGGAATTGTAGAGTAACGGGAAAAAACGCCATCAACCCGGATATCAGCGGCTATCCGCTGTCCGAAAGTAGAATGAGAGGTAAATCGAGCTATGATTGGGTCAGCATTTAGTTGTTTAGCATAGGAGATAGGTGGGACTCTACGGGCGAGGTTGTAACCCCTAGAAGTCGAGAATTTCTGTCACGTCTGACATCCTTGCTTCTAAGGTACCGGGGCCAAGTAGCAGGGCGATTACATAGAGGGCCGTTCTCCGCTGTTCTCACGTAGGATGCTTTGGATTGACGTATGCGACGGCTCGTCGACCTGACATGATCGATAGGCTGGGGGGCTTTCAACATCGTTGGTGGCTTTGCGCTTCAGAGGCGGATCCGATGTATGCGAGTCTGGCATTTCATCGATGAATGCACCACGCCAAACACGCTCTGGGTTTGGGTCGGGAAGAGCGAGGAAGGAACGCGTCAGAGCGATAAGAAAGGGATCAGTTTGTCTTGTTTGTTTCATTATCTAGTGTAAGACCCGTGCATCTCAAGGATACTTAACATTAGGTACATTATACAACGTAAAATTACTTCGCAGTTCGCCCGATCTTAACCGGTGCATGTGTTCATGCGCTTAAACCCCTTATTGAAAGCTTTGTGAGGTGGAGTTTGTCAAAATTATAGGTCAGAAATTGATATACGAGAATACTGCAAAATCGCAATATATCTATGTGGCGTGAATTGCAAAGCTCTAGGGAAATTATGAGAAAGGAATTTTTCTCTCTCACCATTGCCTGACTGTCGTCTTCTCTATGGACAAAACACAAACAGATATCGTAAACATAATAAGAACCAATAAATTGATCATGGAGCTGTGTCACGTGCGGTGTTTGTTGACTACCATTTAGTCCGCCTATCGTCAGATACTGAGAATGTCCGAAAGAAACAATTCAAGTCTCCAGGGCTAGTCGTAGCTAGTTTATTTGTTTTTTGCATCTAGATCGCTGTTCCATCTATCATGCAACAGCCGATTTTCCCAGTAGGAAAGCGACCTAAATCCTATAAACCATCCATCAAACCACGCACTATCAGGTAGTCCATGGCTAAATATGTTTCAGGACTTCAAGGATCGCTTTACAATACATTCACAACAGCCACTCATTTTCATCCACCAACTCCATCATATTCTGGCCAAACGAAAACCAATTCCCAAGCTGCTGGCTCTGCTCTTCCAAGGGGTCCACTCCAGCACTAAAATGTCCTAGCCCAGCGATTCCCCCAGCACCATGCCAAGGCATGCTCGGAGCTGGCACTGAACCTGCCCGAACCTGCAATCCAAGCGCATGGAGCTGAGTATCCATTTCTATTCGCAGTCTCGCAGTCTCTCCTTGTGACGCTGGCGATGCGCCTCGTAGCTCGGTATAACGCAGTGCAACAGTATTGAAGACTTGAAAGAGTCGATGGTGCTTTGCGATGGCCTTGGAGCTGGAACAAGCTGATTCAAGAGAAGTGACAAACGTCTGCATCCGGGTGAGATCATCCGGGTGGCCTGTCTCAATAACGTGACAGAATAGCGCGATGAAGGGGACAAAGGGGACGAATAAGATGGACCTGGTCAGAGGTGTAAGTGATATTTTATTGTGATCTGTTGTCTCCCTTTAACCTGAGAAGGGCTTGTACTGAACATACCAGTTAATGTAAGATGTTAGGAGAATGGACCCTTTCAGTTCAAGGTGTTTGATCATTGCCTCGTGCTTTTCGAGAGCATATCTGGCTGTGACGATGCATTCATCGCTAATGGTCGTTTGTTGTGTATTGTGTGGCATGGCGCGGTGAATGAGTGTTAGCATAGACAACCGGAGGACATCACCCGACATCGAGGTGTGAATGGCAGTTTGCCGATCGTTGTCATCGCTGGCATTTCCAATCCAGCTGTCCTAAGATACGCATAAGCACCGGGTGAACAGCGACCGAGGAACCCATTGAAAAGCTTACCCTGGCGGCGTGCGAGGCGCCGATAAGGCCATGGAGCTCCTGCGACAACTCTGTAACACGGGCCTGCCGTGTATTCGTCGGGAGAGAAAGAGCCGTAGCACAGTATAGCTGCTCATAGATCCTCCCAGCCAGACCGGCGAGCCTCACCGTATGACCGAAATACTCCATGGCCGATTCATTCGCTGTTGACGCTCCGGGTAGCGGCAACGTGATGTCGTTATCTTGAAACGCGAAGGATCGCCCAAGCCGAAGACACAAAAACCCTTCAAGCATGTATATCGCCCAGAAGAGAAGTCCTTTGGAATTGAGTGTGCTCGAACCATCTTTCGTGCCGACTGGGCGAGTGTGGAAGCCGAGTGAGCGAGCGTGCTGGGAAGCTACACCGACCATATTCCATGACAGAGATGGCTTCGAGATGTCCACCGCATAAGTGGCCTTTTCAATCAGTCTTGTTGCATTTATTCCTGACATTCTAGAGTACTTACCCCGAAAAACAGTGCTAAAGCGAGGTCGTGGCTCGCTCTCGTACATAATGGCAATTTTGCCAGCGCTGTCTCGATGTGCACTTGACAGATAGAGTAGTATCTGTTGTATTCATCCAGGGCGTCTTTGGAAAAATGGGGGTTCTTTTGCACGAGAACCACCTCGTATATCAACGCTATGGAAGCCTGAGCTAATGTCTGAATCAAGTAAGATGGGGCTCATACCGTACAAAGCAGCATTGACTATGATAAACTCAGCATTGGAATAGGTGTTCGAGAAATACACTTTCAGGCAAAGGTCTGATAGACTGTGCGATGGGAGAAGCATTTCGTAAACAGAGACCGACGGTTGATTTTGCTCTATGCACGTTAGTCTCATAAGTCACGCAGTGATGACTCCAACACACCTTTCGCCTGTTGTAGAACAAAGAGCATTTTTTCCAACGGAGGCATGTTCGAGACACTGCATCGGCTGGGGGCTACCTGTGCCAATGGGAGCAATGGCCTAGAAGACGATGCCCGCTGGTCATTGGAGACCCCCAGAGTATGGCGGAGCGTTTCCAAAAGTCTGGCGATCTCCGAGCTATTAGCCCCGACAGCATTGTGTAGAAGGTTGATGGCAAAGGACGAGTGGGCAGACAAAGACGATTGTCCTTCCATGACTTGTTCGTCGACTGCTCCTTGTAAATCGACATCTTTGGGCTCGCTCTGCGATCCCTGGTATGAAATGCTTTCCTGATAAGGCTCACTTTGTGGAAGAATCGAATGGTTAGGAGTAGGGTGCTGCTCTGTGGACTCATGTTGAGATGCTGCGTTTGGGCCTAATTTGTCCACGGCGGTGATCAACTGCTCAAGTTGGCTTTCGATACGGTCGATTTTGCTCTCACTAAAATTACCGGGAGAATATGAACATAGAGTGCAGTGAAAACAAGAGGATTGAAGTACGCGAGTGAACTTACTACTGCGAGGATATCAAAACTCGCGCTTGCTTCTGCCGCGGAGCTCGCTCGGACCTGCTACATCGCGCCCCTGCAAGCTGACAGTTCGAGCAAGGAATCTTCCGATCACATCGAATCTAGAAAGGTCAACCCTGTTCCCAATCCCAAGTAAGCATGTTCTTACCTTTCGACTGCGACACGGGTCACACTGCCAAACGTTTAGTCTACTCCTGACGTCGTCCTTCGGAACAGGGGCCATAGATACCTACCGCTCGCACAATTCCCGACGAGGCGACAGTCTGATCGTCCGACATTTCGCGCTTAGAGCAACGAAGCTTGAGCTTCGGCGATTCGGAGAGCTGAAGTACGCGAAGTTTTGTGTTGGTCTGTCGTCTGTTCGCAATCCGCGGAACGCGTAGAGACGTCAAGTTGAGGGAAGTCTGCAAATCTTGGCGCCGTTGCAACCGCGTTCCGCGGATTCCGCCACGATGATCCAGGCAACTCGCAGGGAGAATCCCATCCCCAAAAAAGAAAAAAGGGATAGTTATGTTTGCGGTCGATTGCGAATATTCTATTCTGGATCATGAAGGCGAGGTCCAAATCATCATTAGTGTCAAATGTCACCACGATTTAACAGAGGCTGTCGTGTTTTAAGTGGCCCGATATGCCTGGTGTCACACATATTCGGCTTTGAAGACCATCATCAGATCACAAAATTCATTATAGTCATCCTTTCTTTCACCAACTTTGCTTTCAGATATGGGAACTGAACCCGAAGAATCAATCGTGGCACACGCGCACCCGACACAGGAGCACGACGCAAGCGCTTTTCGGGCTTATTTGGTAAGGCCAAAAGCCTATGGCGAATGAATGACAGCACGAAGCTAACATTATGCCAGAGGATCTCTCATTATGCCAATTGGAAGGAGCACACGATGCAGGTCCTGGCCATTGCCTATGCTCTGGGCTCTGGCGTCGGCATGGCTCTAGTGAACTTGGTATTTGGCCAGTTCATTACAGTCATCACTAACTATGCAATGGGCGCTTCTACCGACGAGGCATTTCGCAGGGACACAAGTCGCTTGTCGTATGTTGTCCAACCTCACACAAGACACGGAATTGGTGCTGAAAACATGCAGTCTCTATCTCTTCGTCATCGGCATCGCACGGTTCGCGCTTACCTACGGATACAGCACATTGTTCACCCTCGCGGCCTACCGGATCACGCGCAACATTCGCTACGAATATGTCAAGGCTGGACTGTCTCAGGAGGTTGGCTTCTTTGACGCGGGGGCGGGCACTGCCATCGCTATGCAAGCAACCTCCAATGGCCGAAGTATCCAGACAGGCATATCTGAGAAGCTAGGCTTGATCTTTCAATCTATCTCTACCTTTGTATCAGCGTTTGTTCTAGCCTTCGTCACGCAGTGGAAGTTAACTCTTATCTGCTGCTGCATCCCTCCATCATTGTTGCTAGCTATGGGAGTCACTGCTACCCTCGACGCGTCGATTGAAACTCGCGTCCAGCAGATTCAGGCGCAAGCGGGATCTTTGGCGGAAACTATCGTTGGAAGCGCTCGGACAGTCCATGCCTTTGGGCTGCGATCAAGGCTACTCGAGGAACTCGACAAGTACTTGCAAGCCTCGCAAAAGCTCGGCAACAAAAAGAGTCCTATCTATGGGGTTATGTTTTCGTCGGAATATGCCATCGTTCATGCTGGGTACGGATTATGCTTTTGGCAGGGTATTCGCATGCTTGCTAGGAATGAAGTCGCTGAATCAGGGGACATATTCACGTTGGTAGATACGCGTCCGTCTCAAATACTCTGCTAACGGATTGCAGTGTACTTATGTCGATGGTCATTGCATCTGCCAGTTTGACCTCCATAGCCCCGTTCATTATCGACCTCACTCGCGCCGCCACCTCAGCGTCCGAACTGTTCAAGTTGATGGACCGCAGATCACAGATCGACCCACTCAGTCCTTCCGGGGAGCAACCCGCGTCTATCACCGGAGACATCGAATTCCGCAGCGTCTCGTTCAGTTATCCGATGCGCCCTGGGATTACTGTACTTAATGACTTTTCTCTGCATATACCAGCCGGTAAAGTAACTGCTCTCGTTGGTGCAAGTGTATCGGGGAAAAGTACTATAATCGGTTTACTCGAGCGGTGGTACGATATTGACTCCGGGATTATAGCCTTGGATAACCGCCCAATTCAGAAGCTTAATATCAAATGGCTGAGAAAACAGGTCCAGTTAGTGCAACAGGAACCAGTCCTGTTCTCAGGCTCGATTTATGATAATATAGTGACCGGGCTGGTCGGAACACCGTGGGAAAACAAGCCAAAGTCCGAGAAACGCAGACTGGTTCACGAAGCGGCCGAGGTTGCTTTTGCACACGGATTCATCTCTGCCCTGCCCAATGGGTATGATACGCAAGTTGGAGAACGAGGTGGGATGCTCTCTGGCGGACAAAAACAACGAGTTGCCATTGCTCGTAGCATTGTGTCGAAACCAAGGATTCTTCTTCTTGACGAGGCGACTAGTGCACTGGATCCGCACTCTGAAGAAGTGGTACAGCAGGCTTTGGATCGGGTTTCAAAGGGACATACAACCATCACGATTGCGCATAAGTTGGCTACCATACGCAATGCCGATAATATCGTCGTCATGCACCAGGGCCGCATCGTGGAACAGGGCGACCACGAATCATTGATACGAAATAACGGGGCTTATGCGCGTCTTGTGCAAGCCCAGGACCTGTCGGTTATGAAACCTTCAAGCGAAAACGAACCACCGAATTGCATGGGTGAGAAATACGAACAAGGTCTCGTTGAGGTGACCAAACCCCGGGCACAGTATTCCGCAACGAATGTGGAACAGGAGAAACAGTCGGATCGAGAAAACTTTGACTATTGGAATTCCCTCGGGCTCTTGCATGTGCTCTGGCGCATCCTCTCCACGACACCAGAATTACGACTGGCGTTTCTGGTGTTGTTGCTTGGATCTTTTTCATCAGGTAGGATGTGATGGACCGAAAGTTCTATTCTGCCTTCGTGGAGCTGACAGGACTCTAGCGGCCACATTCCCCTGCCAGTCTATCTTGTTTTCTCGCTTCATCGAAGTGTTCAGTTTCACTGGCGAAGAAATGGAGCGGAAAGGGAGTTTCATCGCCCTAATGTGTCTCGTTCTCGCGATTGACTCGTTTATTATATATTTCATCATAGGATGGTCGTCGAACGTTGTTTCGCAGGTAAGACCTTAACTTTGATGTCATTGACTGTGCTACTGACCTTATTCCAGATTATCGACAACAAATACCGCCGAGAAATAATCTCTAATATCCTCAGACAAGACATGAAATTTTTCGACCGTCCTGAAAATTCAACAGGTGCTCTAGCAAGTTGTGCGGACCCATATCCCCGATCTTTGGGCATGACCATTGGCTTGATAATGGCGGGCTCGGTGGCCGTGATTTCGTGCTCCATCTTAGCTCTGGCCTATGGATGGAAGCTCGGTTTGGTGATCATTTTGGCTGGGCTCCCGCCCCTCATGTTATCAGGATGGGCTCGTATCAAGACAGAGGCTAAAGTTGAAGATACTATCTCCAAGCACTTTTCGCAAAGCTCTTCTATTGCGTCGGAGGCTGTCTCTGCCATTCGAACCGTGTCTTCGCTGGCTATCGAACAGTCAGTCTTGGAAAGATATACGGCGGAGCTCGATCACGCAACTTCCGCTTCCAGACTCCCCGTGCTTCTCATGATGGCCCCTTTTGCGTTTACGCAGACGGTGGAGTACTCCTTCATGGCGTTGGGCTTTTGGTCGGTCTCCCTACTACACAATTATACCTTCATCCTTTTTGAACCCCCACCGAAAGAACCTGCTAGATGTTAGACTAACACACGACATCTGACATCAGGTACGGTTGCCGACTTGTCTCCTTTGGGGAGCTTAGCATGACCAGCTTTCTCATTGCGTTTTTGGGGGTCTTCTTTTCCGGTCAGCAAGCATCCATCCTTTTCGGGTTTTCAAGCAGTATGACCTCCCTTCCCTGCAAAATGCCGTGATGTGATGATTCACCAATTACATGCAGGCATCACCAAAGGAATATCGGCTGCAAACTACATACTATGGCTAGAATCCCTCCAGCCGACCGTCGACGAGACGAAGGAGAACCGTCACATCGGGCCTGGAGATTTCCAGTCGCTGGATCTAGCGAACGTGCAATTCTCCTACCCATTGAAACCACACTCTCCAATACTGCGAGGTATCGATCTGAAAGTGAGTCCTGAAACAGCCCAGAGCTGGCCCACCTCCATGTTGCTGATATTCTATTTATAGATCGAGAAAGGCCAATTTGTGGCTTTCGTGGGCGCATCCGGATGTGGCAAGAGCACCATGATCGCCATGCTAGAGCGATTCTACGACCCCGTAACGGGTACTATCAAGATCGGGCCCACGGACCTCAACGCCATGAACCCCTGGCTCTATCGCAGCCAGGTGGCCCTGGTTCAACAAGAACCCACCCTCTATCCCAGAACGATACGCGAGAATATTGCACTCGGTGCAGCTGTACCGGTCGAGGAAGTCGCGGACGGGGACATTGAAGCTGCGTGCCGCGCAGCAAACGCGTGGGATTTCATCGCCTCGCTCCCGCAGGGCCTAGGGACTCCTTGTGGGGCCAATGGTCTGCAACTGTCTGGTGGACAGCGCCAGCGTATTGCGATCGCGAGGGCGTTGATTCGGAATCCTCGACTGTTGCTTCTAGATGAGGCCACGAGTGCATTGGATACGCAGTCGGAGAGGGTGGTGCAGAATGCTCTGAACCAGGCTGCAGCGCATAGAAACAGGATTACGGTTGCTGTAGCGCATCGGCTCTCGACAGTTCGGCATGCGGATTTGATATGTGTATTTCATAGGGGTCGAATTGTTGAGTCTGGGACACATGAGGAGTTGCTTGAACAGGGCCAACTGTATCGACGAATGTGTGAAGCTCAAAATCTTGACGCCTGATATACTACCAGAGGGAGCAGAATAGACTAGACAGAACAGAAAAGCAAAAGAAAAGAAACGGACCTAGGTTCGACCCTCCCTGTGCATTTATATATACGAAGTCATGAAGCGTGTAATCCGAACCTGTTTTCGCTTGAAAGCACCTAGAATCCCAAACCAAGGGCGAACAATAGAACAAAAAAAAGAAACCACCCTAAAATTCTCAAATCATAATTCATAACGCATGCCTCTCTGCCGCTCCGGCCAGCATCAATAAAAAAAGCACTTTTACTTCAAAACCATACTAGCAATAACCACAGAACTCATATGGCTCCCAGTAGCCACATACCCGACATCACTCCCGCCTGGCAGATCCTCCTCACCATGCTGTCTCGGCTCGAGATCCAGACTCCGATCGTACATCTCATGTACGTCTTTTGCGGAGTGGATCCCGGCGGTCAGGAAGTCCTGGAGTTCGGGGACGGGTTGGAAGGGATATGAGGTGATTTGGTGTTGTTGGAGGTCGTGTAGGATGGTGGCGGTTTTGGTGCGTTTCGTGAAGTTGATGTGGCCTGTGGAGGTGTGGTTAGGGATGCCGTCTTCGAGGAAGGTTAGGTCTGTTAGGTAGATTCCTGGGATGGGGTTAGTTTCGTTGGTGGTTTGCAGGAGGAAAGGAAGGGAAGGAAAATGTATACCGAGAAAAGGGATGCAGGGTGGTTCGCTATCGCGTAATGTCTCGCGGTACTGTACAAAGTTTCTGGAACTGCTCATGAGCTGCCGGAGATCGTCGAGAGTGGCGAGCGTTCGTCGACTGACTTGGCTCCAGGTGAATCTGAGACGGTAGACGGGCGTCAAGCCCAGTCCGGAGATAATGGACATTAAGGTCGCGAAGTTATTGAAAGCACGGCATTCCTGGGATGGCCGTTAGATGAAGATCAACGAACAGCTTCGTAGGTACAGGATATGGAAGGGAAAGGGAAAGATACCTCAGCCACGCTCACGAAGTACTTCATCATCGCCACGCGCTTCTTCATATTACTCTGCGAAAGGATGGTCTCGCCGACCCAGTTTGCGAGCTGATTGGAATGCAAGATCATGGCGTTCACTGCCGTTGAGGGGTCCGAATTATCAGGACCTCGTCTCTGCCATCCTTTGTTCAAACACTCGGAGAGCTTTATGCGGCTGTGGAAGCCGGATTCGAGGATGGTCAGTTGGCGCGCACACTCGACCGGCTCGAGGTCGAGCAACTTCATCTTCTTCATGTTCTTGGGGACCATGGGCGGTGGTGCAGATGATGTCGGTGTGCGGATGAGTCGCCGGAGGGATTGCTGGCCTTGTAGGCGCTGCTCGACGACGGTGAGGAGATGCGTGGATGTCGGCGTGGCCATCATCTCAGGTGAATCCTTAATCAGGGTATGCGCGTGTCGTAGGAAGCTTTTTGTGTCCTCGTTATCGGGTTCCATCCAGAAGCGCTCGAGCCAATTGCGTAGAACATTGATGACTCGCAGACGTATGGCGTGCTGCTTATGCTCCATCCATTGATCCAGTTCTGTCTCATCGAGCTCCTCGGGCGGTTTAATGTAGAACCGCTGAACAAGTATATTTAACAGGTCTGGGGCCGTCATGAACGTATTAAAGGTGATGAGAAACGTCTCGTTGAACGATGAATCTAATCGGTCGTGACGCGTCAATTGCTCGACCAACCCAGTCAACGTGCCAGATTTGACCGTCTGCTGACTCTCCGTGATATCATAGACGACCTCATCTTCGTGATCGAGATGCAAAAACCACGGTAGGTCAATCGAACCCGAGCTGGACGAATATCGAAAAGGCCGTCGCCCGGAGGCAGTAGAACACGTGGACGAATCCTCCATCGTCGATCGCGCAGGAAACAATCAAGCAGCCAAGCAGACAATTTCATCATCAATTCCTCCAGTTCAATACTCTCAACCCAGCTGCTCGTCCATCAGGGCTGACCGTCACAAGGCTAGTTAGGTAGGATAGGATCAACAAAGTCACCGTCACCAAAACTTCGCGGCTCCCCACCTTTCTTTTCCGAACTTCGCATATTATCAATTAATCAATCTTATCACACGGCCGATCCCTACCGACTCCGAGCCAGTCCAACTCTCCACCGGCACTAGCGAGGTGATTGTTGGTGCGCTAGTCTCGTTATCTGGGCCATTCACTGTGCCGCTAGTGGATCCTTCCGCTGACTCTCATTTCTTTCGTTCTCATGTCGGACGGACACTTGCCGTAGCAGGTTTAGGGCTGGTTTTCGGACGCGTCAATTATTTGCTCAGGCGTGGCTGCCACGAGGTGAGGAGACTTTGCTTCGTGGGGACAGTCACGGAGTGCTGAAGCCGGAAGGGTGAGGATGGAAAGTGGAAAGTGGAAAGTGGAAACTGGCCCGGTGGAATCTTGATGCCTGAGGCTGCCTGTTCATCGGAAGTTTGGTGGGCCCATCGTTGCAGGGTGAAATTTCCTTCTCGCACGAGCCCTTCGTGCAAGTGTCTCCATTTTTTACTCTTCGTGGTCTAGACCAATGTCTACCGAGGGAAACGCAGGGAAGAGAATTATCTACCTGTGACTTTCTGTTCTATGGAAATTAAATCTTGTCATAAGTGACGTATCCAGCGTCATTCGACATCTCATGCATATCATAATCAAATCCGGACGCCAGAGTTGGGGTATCAAGACATTTTTCATTGTTTTCGATTTGTTTGTTCTTGGCAATTGCCTTGTTCGAGGACAATTGACTCAACTCACATCATCTCACCCTTGTTCTGCTCCTTATCCACCCGATAGTTCCTCCACACGGCGATGGCCGGGATACCTAGCGCCATGATCGCGACCGCAGTGATACACCCATACTTCATATACGCGCTGTACGCCTCGATGATAGCATTGCGAATGTCCGATCCCAGAGGATATTCGAGTTGTTTGACATACCCACCATTGTAGATCGCCAGGTACTCATCCTTGTTCCGCGCGGGCAACGCATCCCGCAGCACCCAGGGAAAGGTATTCGTATAGATGGCCGCCGAAACCGCCGACCCGACCGCACCGCCCAGACTACTCGACAGACCGATCAGCGACAACATCATGGGCACGCCTTCGCGATTCGACGCCGCCATGACAGCCATGTCCTGGCCGATGACGAGCGTTCCGCCGCCGAACGCGATGAAGATCTGACACATGACGATGTATCCGACGTTGCTGTCTGCTGTGCGGAAATGTATCATGAGCCCGGCGCCGAGGAGGATGAGAGGAAGACCAAATCCAAGGCAGGAGTATTTGAACTGTTTGGTGACGTAGACCATGATGCCGAAGACGGCGGACCAGAAGCATGACCCGACGTTGTAGATCTGTCCGATGTAGCCGGCCATGCTGATGCTGAGGTTGAAGACGACCATGCAGAAATTGTAGAAGTACAGTTCCCACGCGTAGTAGCTGAAGAAGAGGACGGCGGCGAGAGAGCAGGCGCCGAGAATTGTGCGGTCTTTTAGCAGCGGGTAGTAAATGAAATGATAGGGGGCGAAGAATCGTTCCCAGGCGGCAAAGACGAAGAAGAGGCAGACGCCAATGACGATCATCGTGATAAAGGTGGCGCTTTTGTATTCGGTGTTGCCGTTGGTGGTGAGGCTGAATGGGAGGAGAAGGAAGATAAAGGCGGCCATGAGTAGTAAAGCCCCAATCACTGGAATAGGGTCAGTATTGATCACACAAAGTAGGGAATAACTTACCATCAAACTCCTTGATATAATGCACTATAGACTGCAGCGTCGTGCGACCGCTCGGCTCACGTCTGTAAATATACATCCGCTGGGCCTTGCGTTGGTAGAACTTGAACGTTCCCGCCAACGGAAGAAAGACGAATGGCGCAATAATCGCAAAGGTTCCATATGCCCATCGCCACGAGGCTGTCTTAATGAACGACTGCGCTGCGATCGGACCGGTGAAAGCCGTGCAAATGAACGGGGTGCTGGCAAACCCGAACGCAAAGGCTCGGTTGCGCAAACTCGACGTATCCGCCATGAAAACATCCAAGATCAAGAAGATCGCATCGTATCCCACCCAGTAAATCACGTACCCTGCGGCGTAGGCACTGGGGTTGTTGCATGATGCCAGGATGATCAATCCTAGGAGATAGACACCGATGAAAACCAGAAATCCTTCACTGCGGCCCCAGATGTTCAAAAGTTTTGCGACCGGCAGTTTCATCACGCCGCTGATGACGCTAGCCAGAATGTTCGCAGTGCTGATGTCGGGCGCGGCTTCGAAGGATGCGTAGGCATTGTGAATGACGTTAGTGCTGATGGAGGATTGCAGGGCGAGTAGGAAAAAACTGAGCCATATCCTGCGAGCATTAAATTGATCCGGTTAGACAAATCGAGCGCACAGCCTGTACGACAAAGACAAAAAAACTCACAATGCATAAGTGCCGTAGGCTGTCTTCTTGCTCCACGCCAGCGCCGCCGCCTCGGCTTTTTGAATGCCTAAACGAGCACCCTGGGTAACCTCCTTGCGGTGACTCTCTGAAGGCGGTTCGTGGCGATCGTTCAGAGTCACCATGCTATTCTGGCTGCCGGCATTGTTGGGCGAAGAAACGCGGACCTCATAATTGAGACCGGGAAATTTGGACCCCGCGACGCTCAGCGCCAGCTGCGTATTGTTGCGGCCGCGGATCAGATCGGAGACACCCATGAGGGTTTATCGGGCCGTAGGCAATGCCAGTGAGATAAAGTAAATAAGAATAACCTTCAAACAATAGAGTTGTTTAACGTTGAATTGCGCAAAATCATTGAAATAAAGGAAGGTCACGCAGAAAGAAACGACAAAAAGAAACAAGAAAACCCAGACGGGAAAAACGAAAAGAAAAAGCAAAGAGAGGGAGGGGACGGACACGGCACGGAGCAGGCCAGTGAATGCAAGGAAGGGAAATTAAGGCGGGCAGTCAAGTCAGCGCCACGAACATCCATGTCCAGGGCCAGGATGACATCCAGTCAGCGTGTGTCTCCCTCGTGCGGATCTCATCTGTGTGACACACGTCGCTCTCCCAATGAAACCCGTGCGCGCGTCTAGACCCGAAGCTTAATTCCGCCCGGCTCGGATCTGATAAGATGCGAGTGGCATTACCACGGTCGGCATTTGTCCGGTTATCGGTTCGTGGCCCTACGCTGCCCTACACTGTGTAGTTCGAGGCATTTTTCGTTAGTTTCCCGTCCACACTGTTCAATGGAGCTTGTCCGCTTCGCTGCTGTCGATCCATGCTAGATCAGGGAGCTTTGGCCGAGGGTTTACGGTGTACGCCTGCTGGAGACGTGTATGACATGGGATCTGCACTTGACCTTGAGCCGGGTCAGTCCACTAACTGCTAATAGTTCCACGGTAGTTCCTCTATTGTACCCAGACGATCATATTCAGCAAACTGCTCATTCTGAGGATGAAATTACTGAATCCAGAAGGATGCTTTCGGTTAAGGTTAGGAAGAACACGCACACAAATGCAAATGCCTTGTATTTGCAAGCCGTCGGCCAAATAGAAAACTACTACATACAAAGTCAACATGTCTCCTCACGAAACTACATCGCTGCCTTCAGTTTCCTCATACGAATCGTCAAACATATCCATACGCTCATCATCACCGCTGTCATAGAACTCATCGCCATCACTATCAGCACCGTCTCCAGTTGGACTAGTCGGTCGATCGCCTGCCTCGGGTATTGCCTGCGTGGCTACTCTAGTCTGGAAGAATGGATGATCGCGCCGCAGCGGCCACTCCTGGACGATGTACCCCATTGGGGTCTGCGAAACATCTTGTCCCTGTCGTCGAAGAGTGAGTCACTCCTGCAAGAAGGTGAGATGGCGTTTTGTAAGTGTTTGAAGAGCGTGAACTGCAGACTCGTCAAGATCTGACAAGCTTTCTTGGGTCAGGTAGAATCTCTTGAGAACGGTTTCGTAGCCTGCAAAATCAAAGTATAACCTCCCGGCTAGAATACCCAGCTCGAAGGGAAGCCAGGAAGGAGGTGTCCAATTACTGGGGAGACTTGGGAGCGCGTAATAGTCAAGTTTATCAAATTCCATCATCCGCTTTGTGCAGGGAGATGCATAACTGATCAAATGAACCGATGATGTCTCGAGGGACCGCAGAATGGGTATGAGTGCTTCTGCCTCTTCTGGAATAACAACTACCGCAGCTTCTGTCTCAGTGTGAAACAGAACCCAGTTCACGCTGCGCTATTATAGCAACCTGGTTAGTTCACCGTACCGTAATCATGTGACATGAATCGAGAGAGGGCACCATACTATGAAGTTATCGTTTCTTTTCCCGGACCTCTGCTTGATCGTCCTGATAAATTCGAGGGAGACGAAAAGACGAGAGAGCAGCGCCGAAGCCTTGATCTCGTGCTTTTGTGCTAACTCTGTGTCCTGTAGCATGTTGGAGGCCATGATAAATCCATCCTCATCAACAGAGCCGGTCAGCAAAAATTGCATAATCGAGTCGTGAAGGCCTGGGAATGTCAACGCCGTCATTCTGGGAGGTCGCTGTATTTCTCACTCATCTTATATCTCGAAGGCAACCTCACGCTCTTGCTCGACCTCCTCCAATGCTGTGCTAGTGGCCTGACAGGAAGAATTGGCAGTCTCCTCCTTCCTGGTTCGCAGCTCCTGGATGAAAGTAGCAACTTTTCCACTCAAGACGAGTCCTATCCTGTCTGATGAAGACAGACTAGTGCTCTGTTTGAGGGTTTTTGGCCTATACAGCTGTTCTAGAGTCTGCTGTTCAGGTTGCCGCAGAACTTTCAGATATGCCTGTCTCGCGGCAGTACTCGTGGGGAAACTACAGTTCCGCGCTGCAGCCTCCGTTCGCCGGCAGAAGTCAACTCCTTGAGCGAGGTACAAGTGCTGAGCCTCTGAGTTCGACGTGCATGTCTGATCAAGTAGCCAGGTGATCACGTCCGAGGAGTCTGGAAGATCCATTGGTCCTTTTTTGCAAACATCCAGAATACTGCGGTGTACTTCCGGTGGGGCAACAAAGGTGATTGACTGGGTGCTTCCCAGCTGCCTCAGCCTCATCGCAGCTAGAAGAAAGGTCAGATACACTGAAGGATATACGTTGAGGACCAACATACCTTGTACCGTTTTATCTTTTGTCTGTTTTAATCCGAGAGTAAGAGCTCCTGTAGCATACATTGGCAATTTGAGATCAGTCCCTCTTGTATGAGCCTCATCCAGATAGACGAGGCAGTCATTCAAGTTATCCGCAAACGGAGTTGCAAGGAGTGGTATTGTTGTCCCTTCCCTGAACTCAACCCAAGCTCTATTGTCTTTTGCGAAATATACGGCCGCTTGAGCTTGCGTGTCTTGTTCCAACCAGGCCTTGGCGAGTGCCCGATTATCCATCTCCAGAATGCAGGCGCCCGCATCGATGAGAACGCGAATTCTTCTTTTCTTCAACCGCCCTAAAAGATCTACCTCGGAAAGCCTTTTACCACATGAATCTGTGGCAACTTCATATCGTCTGTTACGTTCCTGGAGCAGGTACGTCAACACCTCGGCATTTGTATGGGACAGGCCATCGAGGTCATGTTGCTGAATCGTAAGGGGCAGAAGCCTTCGGTTGTCATTGGTACCACTGAAGCCAGTGGTGATTCCTGGGCGAATTGCACACCTCTCGGGCGACGCGACAATAGAGTTGTTGAATAGAGGTACATCCCATCCGGAGGCTTGCAGCTTGATTGCGAATTGTTTTGCATGAATTGGGAATACGTAATTATTCAGAAAATGGTTAATCACAACGATCGTAAAGCGTAAATGCCGCCAAATTTCCTGAAATTGACCACTGTCATCGAAGTTGATGATGTTCCAGTGTTTGAGCCTCTCAGGTAACGTTGCCGATGCGTGTGTCCATTTGTCGTATTCCAGAGATGGATCGTCGGATCGTAGAACCGCTCGCAGACTTTGCTGGAATTGGTTTTCGTCGAGTCCTTGATGGTAAAATGAGAGGCAAGTGAATATGATTGCGACATCTGGGTGACCCCATTCCGCTTGCTCGGAAGGGACACCCTTCGCATGAAATGGTACAGCCATGGGATCACGCCCTGGATGGAGCCCATACTGCACATTCCAGCGCTTCTTCAGACATAGTAGCAAGATTCCATGCACAAGTAGCCCACGCAGCAAGTAAACGTTCTTCAGAGCGCTTGGGTTCTTGGGGAAAAGACTGGAGATACAGTGAAGAACCTCAGGGTTGATTCTCTCATCGGAGATAAATGTTCTGAGCGCATTTTGTTCTGCGACCGTGCAGTTCCGCATGGGCAAGATCCAAGTCCGAGAACAGCACACATCATCGACTATCCGTTGAATGAGAGCATCCTCCACATCACTCCTGAGAAAGTACGCCACAGGAAACTCTGCTGCGGTTCTTTTCAGAATTTCTATGCTATGTGGATACTCCCGAGCCAAATAGGGGAGGTGATGTGAAACAAGTCTGAGAACCGTGACGGTGACTTCCCAGCGACTTGGATGGCCGTCGACGGTGAGTTGTGAGCCACTTGGATATACCAGTTGTGTGTTCACGGCAAGGGTAATGTCACACTCATCCAAGATATCGCGGCAGGACTTGGCCAGCCAAGATTGGATTGCAACCATTTCGGCAGCCTCGTCGGCCTTCATGTCGGAAACTCGTTGCAGCCCACTGAGCTTGAACGATAAGATGTGTTCAGGTACAGCCAAGATAATACCCGTCCTGCTCAGCTCTCATAGTGAAGGTTTTTGTACTCTCGTGTGTGATCTGAGGTTGTCGGTGTCTGTCTAGAAAATGGAACATTAGTGATTTCGCGTCCTACAAGTCCCCCCAGGCGAGATTGCAAAATCTGCGCAGTTTGCGATAGCAGCGACTTTGGAACAATGAGCCTGATCAGTCTTCTCCGATCAGCAAGTAAACACGCGACCATTAGCATGATAACAGATGTTTTCCCTTGTCCCATGTTCATTTGTAACACAGAGTTGGACTGCGACCTTGGGGACACCATCTCTCGGGCAACAGTGACCTGATCCTCACGTATCTGAATATTCGAATCTAGCTCCAGCAAAAGCCAGTCGGGGTTTTGGACAGGATGCCAATTCGTATATCCGACATTGCTATACTCTTGCCACATTTTCGCCCAGTCCTTTTTCGTCAAGGCCTCTTGTATCCGAAGCAGCTGCTGTAGTTTCGTAATTGCCATTCCATATAAAATGAGGGTCGCTCTCACGTTAGGCTCAATTTCACAGTGTGATGTTGACCGAAGTTGTTCAAGTAGAGCCATGGGTGATAGACAAGGCCAAAGATGACACTCCTGCAACCACGGCGCCCCAGGATAGTCGCACGAGAGTAGACTACATATTTTCCCGTGCATCTGAGAAATTATCGCCCGAGCCGAGGAGATTTCGTTTCTCAGATTCGGTACTCTTATCTTGAAATCGGCATGTGGTCGTGTTTTGATCCTTTGTTCTCTGTTTCTGCCTGGTGATTTGAGTGCAGCGATGCTTTTGTCTAAATCTCGAGCGTAGTTGTACCGTATGGGGCACTCAGATTGCATGAGTCTGTCTATGATTTTCTCCAACTCGGTCGTTTCTGGTATATCCTCTTGGTAAATCTCAACGTTCGATGACTGACAAAAAGGCAGCCCACCATTTCTGGGAAAGCGACTTGATGTGATGTCCGATGTTCTCCGAGGCTTTGGGCTTTGGCCCAGGCCTTCGCAAAAGCTCCCTCCCAAGCGAGGGAATTGTGTAGGGACGACGCTTTGGTCCGAACACTTCACTCGGATGATAAGGAGGTACCTCAATGGCCATATGATAATCCAAAAATTGGCGATTCAGTATTGCTTGAACATCTCTCAAGTGGTCCGCAAAAAGCTTGTTGTTGTGTAAG
Source organism: Aspergillus ochraceus (assembly GCA_004849945.1). NCBI lineage: Eukaryota > Fungi > Ascomycota > Eurotiomycetes > Eurotiales > Aspergillaceae > Aspergillus > Aspergillus ochraceus. The sequence goes on from SSOS01000002.1 coordinate 4,296,312, forward strand.
CGCAACCAATCGGGAGCAACTGCTTCGATCGACTTCTCAACATCCAGGTAGGTCGTCTCGAATCCGGCAGCCGTTGGCCTATTGCAAGGCCACTGGGCGATGAGGAAGGCAACAAACCTTTCATGATCCACAGCGCACTTCACTTCGTGGTCTTCTTTGGCAACTTCGCGGCGGCGCTTATCATGACCTCCATGTTTCCCATTGTTCTTTGCTTGCCATACATCCTCGAACCGAGTCCTGAAGTGCGTAGTCAGATTCAAGAGAACCCGGGTCGTGGGCTTTGTGTTGATCTCAAATTTTTCAAACGACGTGCATTGTGGGTACTCCATCTTTTTGAGATCCTCAAATAGGAAAAAGGCGACCAAAGCCCGGATCATTGTCATGTCAATGCTATTCCTAAACGCTACCACCCCCAGATGGAACATCAGGTCGCAGGACCTTTCTGGAAGACAGTCTTTGCACATGTTGACCAATCCACCCCATTCCATAGCAAGGTCAGTGGTAATGCACTCCTGTAAGACGTGTGCCGTGAACCTATTTGCGTAACCCCCGATCATCGGGCAGCCTTGTAAAGCACCTGTCAAATCTGGCGTGGTACTAATGGACAAAGGGCGCTGTATCAATAGTTCCACAACCTCGCGGACATTGGAAATGCGCTGAGACGCCGATAAGCGGTCTCGTGAGATGTACGGGGTCTCCATTGCGGAGACCGACTGTGGGGGCATGGTGTCTGGACGCTCGTAAATAGAGCGTCGCCACTGAGCTCGCTCACGCAAGTGGGTTACAGTCAAATCATTTCGTTCGGAAACAGGCCCATTTGGCTTACTGAAGAATGACAATCTCTCCGACTTTCTCACAATCGCTTCGACCAAAGGCTGGTAGGCATCATGTTGAATAGCTACTGTCAAATGTGGGTCCCAGTGGACGGTCTGCTGAGACTTTTTGTCTTTCGGATAGAATTCGCGCTGGGGCGTGAGATTCGAGATAGTCTTCAGCCGCTCGTACATAAAAGGTATGGGAGTCCAAGGTTGAAGACACCCAGATTGAAGACACAAGAGTGCTTCTTCAGTACCCGTTCGGCCCGTGAGCGGGTCTGGTAAAAAGGAGGAGGTAAACGCGTGCAGTCGCGCTTTGATGTACAGGAGCTGTGGCATTGGGGGACAATGCAGTCGTCCGAGCTCTTCATCAATGATGTATCGTATCTGGCATATCTACCATCGTTATCAAGTCGAACAGCGACGTGCATGCCCTGCCTTCGATACCTGATTGCGCCCATGGTAGTGATGATCATGCGCTGCGAAGGGTTGCGCAGGACCAGGGAGCTTTCTAAGCCAAACCAGGTGCCGAGGTCCTGGTTTGTATCTATCTCAGCATGCAGCTGCTTGCAGTGCAAAAGCTGCCTGCTGTTGACATAAAAGCTTAGGTCCATGCGCTTGATCTCAATAGACAGGCTCTTTTCTTTGGGCTGGAACACTGTCAAATTTTGAGGCTCCTCGAACTTGCTAAAGATGTCGACTATCCGCTGAAATATCTGACTGTGTGGATCGACAAGGAACACAGATCGTCGAGACGCTCTTCGTGTTGTGAGGTCAATAATCCAGTTACCAGGTCTATTGTGCCAAATCCGGGGCTTTCGTCTGATCTCAAGCCGCTTGAATCTTGGGTTGAGCCAGTGAACGCAATCGAAAATTGCCGATGCTGGTAGATCGCGGTCTTGCCCATTGATGAAAATGCATCGGGGGATCAATTCTAGTACTTCCTCACGATGGACTGCTCGCACTATCAATGTCTGTCTTCGATATCCAATGTGGATGAGGAACTGTTGGGGATCAGCCTGGAAAGGAATTCACTAGCTTCAAGGCAAAACAAGGAGGAGGGAAGTGAATGGATTTGTGGGCCTCCTTTATCACGGGGTCACCTGTGGTCTCAGGACTTCAACTCTCTTCTTTCTAGGGCTACTGTCGTACTACCAGCTAAACCCACAATGATCGATCAGGATCATAAGAAATCCTTTTCCTTTATATTGGCTTTTGTTTCCTTTCTTCATTTCCTTTTCCCTTAGAAAAACTATATACCGATGTCAGAAATGGTTCAATGACGGTAATCGATTGGGCGAAGTCTACATATATGGTGAGATTTGCCCACCCAAGCTTCTGACTTTAGGTCTCTCCAACGATGTCTCGGCGGCTTTATTACCTGTGTATAATTATCACCAATTAGTCAGCGGTCAATCGATTCATTAAGGAATTTGGAGGAATCCAAGGTATCTTGTGAATTCATCTAGCCGTCCATAATACTTGAGTGCTCTTCTAATCACATCATAACTGTGACTGATCCAGAGCTGCTAGTCAACTATTCCGCGACCTCTCAATGCCTTCCGTATGATAATATTCCGACTACAACATGCACAACTGAGATTAAGATAGATTATCTGGCCGTCATGGCTCTTCAGGTTGTTGGGATAAATTAAACATGATCCGGCTACCTAAAAGACGTGCTTCAGGTGACTGATCTCCCCGCTATACCGTCGGAGCCTTAGTGGTCCTTTCAACACAATCACTGCCGGTTTTATGAAGGCCGCCGTTGATACTGGTGGGAGGCTCTATGAACACGGCGCGACCATTGAATATGTACAGCTGTTTTCTTCACATCAGAATTCGGTTTAGGACGATCGATCAGCGGATAGTATTGAGCATCGTTGCTGCTCGACTTTCTCGCTTCTACCAGGCCGATGTACAAGCGTACGTTCAAGGGGGTGTCGCCTGCAGGCGGGTTGTTGATTAACCATGGGTAGGTTAAAGCGAGATGTTCCCCACACAGCACGTATGAATACCGCGCCACAGGAATCCAATAACGTCCTTCATATTGCACGATTACCGCATCTCCGCGAGGCATTCCTTGTCTCCTTGGAAGCCCATTTGCATCAAAATCGAACTTCCATTTTGACTTCAAAGAGTCTCTCACTTCCTGGTTATCCAGCGCTGTGACTAGAAGCTGCGCGACCTGTTGGTGCATATTTAGCCCGACCGCCCCCGTCTGGAAGCTGGTGGCTATGGCCTGCACCCCACTGCCTGCGAATCATCAGATATTTGTTCGGGAAGTTCCTCACCCATTTCTGTCAAACATAGGCGCTGTGCCTTAAGCCGGTTGATTCCTTGGACCCCCAATGCTGTTCTGACGATAATTCCTTGATCTCTTTATCAGACATTCCAAGCGCTGCATGAGGGTCGTTATATCTGTTCCACCCCCCTCAGGTGATATCTTTAATTCAACGCTAGACTCGGTATTCCGGCACGGCATGTCTCCGATTTGCACAGTTAAATGATTGCATCCACTTGTCGCTTTGCGCCATTGATCAACATGTCGAGAAGTAACCGTGCAGGGGGTAATTTGAGTGTCTTTCCAACTTCGTCGACAAGTTGTGCGTAAAGGCCAACGTATCGGGTGGTGATGTGAAAAGGCATCCTTGATGGATAAGACAAGCCGTCGATATTTGCCGTACAAATGCCGTAGCATTTGACGTACCAGACTTTCAGCTCTTCGAGACGCCTCAAATATATGCGAGCCCCGTTCCCTTCTCTCAGAGCGGAATTCGAGTAGCCTTAGGCATTCTGACCTTCTACAAAGCTAGGAAGGTTGGTTTTCCCATCGGAGTGAATGCCACGTTGTGCTATTGGTCGCCAATGAAGTCTGCAATTTCCTTCTCTCGTCCCCACTGGAAGCATGTAGCATATGCCAACATAATCTGGAATTCGCTCACTATCGAGGATTTAATTCGGCCACGAAAGGTAACTAAGCCTTGGCTCATCTCTGCGACTTGCTTGCGCGACATAAATTGGCCCCATTAAGTAAGTGAAGGACCCCGCTGGTTGTGATAGGGAGCCGGGGCTTGCTTTCCTCGGCTTGGGTCTTTTTCGAATGCGTTGATTTTGATCTGGAGGTGGTCCTCGTCTTTCCAGATTCATTCGCACGTTTTGAATGTCTCCAAGGTCGTTATAGTCGATCCAACGCGTGTTGATGCGAAACACGATTCTCTGTGGACTATAACCACTCTCCGCACAATTCGTGGACATTCGTCTCACATACCACAGAATTTGCCTGTCAGCTGTGCTGGGGAGTTTTGCTCTGTATTCCAGCCCAAAGTCGATTCCACCAGCGTGGAGGCCTATGGCCAAAATGATATGGCTTTCTTGTTCGGGGCAGCATCCTTTCCTTTTCCCTGCCCACCTTAATCTGTGTCGACCTCAAATACATCTAGCGTAAATGGCATACAATATGACCCTGAGCTCTATGAGCAGTGGGAAATCTTTGAGTCTCGTTACTCGGATCCATTCTGGACTGAGGTAATGGACCTCGTGTATCTCAATTGCTCTGAGTGTGTTCGAGAACTTCATTTGTCGGACCTTCTTTTGTTGTGATGGGTTTCATATTATAAGGGCAAATCACGAAGGCGGAATGAACACGAGTTTGTTCTGGTCATGAACAAGAAGCTAAAGAATGATCTTCCTATTGACGCGCCCGTCTTCGATTATGAAACTAAATTCAAAACCAACGCTACCATCGGCCGAGGGCTTACCTCCACTAGTAGAAGCCTTTAGTTCAGCGACAGCCGAAGTATAGACCTTATCGTGTACCGACTGGAGTCAATTGGGAAACCTAAGGTCAACGGTGGTGATAGTGATACACGGAATATCGGCACCCACCACGACGGACTCACCGTTCATAGTCGTAATCCTATCTCCCATGACATGTGCCATATGGATGCATTTCATTATTGGGGCGACAAGATGCACACCAACCACACCCCGATTCTCGGGCCTGTCGCCCTTGCGGATCTGCGTCTGAAGGAGCTTCTAATCCATCAGAGCGGCAAAGTCGTCATCCACACTTTCCTTTTCGATATGGGCCCGTAGCTGCAGCCATAGAAGGGACAGGTCGTCCGTCATGGCGTTGGGAACTGGACAAGAGAGTCCGACATGCGCTTAGGGTAGTTTCAATGATGGCCCCCCTGTCGAACTACTCAGTTTCCTTTCCTGAGTGGATTATGGGAAGACGAATCATCTTGTTGCGAATCTTTTTCAGCTTATCGGCAAGCTTTGGATTCGTGCCGATTTTCCGTTTCTGATTCAAATGCATTTCCATACTTCCTCAAGGTGAGTGATATGCAATCCCTGAGGATAAGACTGCAAGTTCACCTACCAGCTACTCCCAGCACCTGAGAGAGTAGCTCAATATGTCCTCCGGTGAGGTATCGAACCGGATACCCGAAAGCAGCCAAATATGAGGGTTGCCCGGTATGTCTTCGACAGTTTAAGCCTTCGGTATTTGGCTTCCATTTTTGGGCCTTGGGCCATCTTCACGTATCTAACATACGTTGCCATAGTGAGCACCTTCCTCCTTTCCTCTTTCTGTTTCGGCGGTTCATACGCTCGTATCCCATCGCCTTCGCACTATTCTTATGCTAGACGTACGGAATTTTGTTCTTGTGCTCTGGCCTCTCGAAAACAGACAGGACCACACTTTCGAAAATCGACAGAATAATCAACCCCTTGATTCGGAAAGCACACATCCACTGGTAAGGGTGCAACGTTTTGGCGCTCATGATCTCAGGTTCATCGCTGCCAATGCACTCTCTTTGAGACACGGCAATCTGGCAGATAACAGTTAGATGGGGCACATCAATTGAAAAAGAAGAAGTGTAGATACAACCACAGCGCCTGCTCATTTCTGGGTAATCGAATAGGATATTAGACTTACCTGCATCCGAGGATGATATGGATTGCATGCCATAAAAAGACCTGAAATTGTTCAACGAGCTCTATAGCTTACAGGTATGATCGATGATGTTTACTGAGGAGACATAACGATGGAGATGTAGGAAAGTATGTGAAGAGAGATGGAGAGGTGGGAGGAAGAAGTAGGATCGTGGGGGGGCGGATGCTGATTTATATAACCCCTCCCTCTACAACATTCACCAAACAGATTCATGGAGCAGTATGAATGATCTTTGAGGAGATTTCCCTCAGTTAGCGTTCAATTGTCTTTCACCTACGAGTAGGACTTGATGGTAAGGGAAGAGAGAAGGGCTCCAGATCGTTTGATATTCCTTTCGCCGTCGCTGCTGCCATGTATATTCTTTCAATTTCTTCAAACTGGTGGTGAATTTTCTTCTTCGCTGCCTTCGGTGAATCTTTTCGACTGATCTATCTCTACTCAATGAATTGGTCACTGTTCATTATCCTTACAAATTGAATGGCTCTTTCGAGGAGTGAGTACTACAGCGATGAATGATATCAAGGAGCAACCGTACCTTGGCTTATCCAGGTGAACGTGAAGGAAACCGGGAACTACGCCCCCGATGTAGTCCACCCAGTGAAGTGCTCGTCTAATTACGCTTTTCACTGGAAGAAACAGAATCTTATGCCAAATGACGGGCATCTGACGCAGTCAATGGAGCAGAAAAGAAAAATTATGAAGTAAGATCATAAAAGTGGAGGGTAGCATATTGCACACCAACCACATCTATACTCCCCCCTTAGGGTTAGGGCTCGAAAGCCAGCAATTATGCTGGAAAGAAAGACAAAACAACAGTAGTTGGAGGGCAACAACTGAGTATGGGAGAATAGGTGGCCACACCACTAGAGAAGAACCCATGCTTCAGTTTGCTATACTCACTCCGAATTGTACAGTTTTCGTATCGTGATCCTAACGCAGAGCACCATTCATATTCACAGAGTAGTTAGTCACGTTTACGGCTTACGAATGGCTGTGATCGAAAAAGTCCAATGCCCCTTGGAGTGAAGATCAGTAGTGACCAGCTCCAACAAGCATCGGCTGAAACTACCACAGAGGACCACTCCGCGGAGCTCAACAAATATCCTTGCAGAGACCGGAGCGCTCCGTAGGGCGTCGTCAGAGCGGCGACAATCATTTCTAGAACGGAATGTTGCCAATAGTTTAATCTAATTTATATTGGGCCCTTTCCCGTTCCGGTAACCAGGTGTCCCGATTCGTCAGGCATCCGACGAGCCCTGTCGTTAGCGCCTTCGCTTAGGCTGGACGGGGAACTGCCCCTGGTTTCGTTTCAGGTCGATATAGTTTATCCGTTATCGGTCACGTTCAGACGTCAGGTCATGTTTCTCGTTCGGTCTTTTTTCATTGTATATTTCTATCTAGCTCGGTTGTTGTTTCTTTTTTGTCAAGGTCTGTCTTGAAGTATATTCTGCCGAAACGTGAAATTTTGATATGATTTTGGTGGATGTTGATTACGATTATTAGGATTATATATAATGGTCCCTCACGGACCCCGAAATTTCGATGTAAACGAGTGACTAGAGCTAGAATGGGGCGCACAGCGGAAGAAAAGCAATGGAGGATGTGTTGCCTGAAAGCTTTTCAGGGGAGTCCCTCAGAACTCCTCGGGCTAAGTTGGCGACTGCTTGGAGGAGGCATCTAGATCTAAAATCCATGGGCCCGGTGGCGAGCCAAGTGCCGTTTCATCGCGCCAGTCAAGCCGGACGATCTCTTGCTCTTGGTCATCATCTTGACGCTCTCCCAGTAGTCGCTGGTGCCGTGGGACGGGTCACTGTCCTTGGCGTCCTCGGCATCGCACAGAGAGCCCTCGTCGCCGGCTCCGTTGGGACCGGAGACGCGGAAGTAGTCGCGATCGTTGGAGGCCGCATTGTTGACCATGTTCTCGGCAGCCTCAGGGAGCCATCCGTTGATGAAGTCGCCGTGGGTGCAGTAGGGCGAACCGCAGGCGAATTCAAGCGGAGGAGTGCCGGACCAGCCGTCGGGGAGGATCTCGCGCAGGTCGTAGCGGATAGAATAGCGGACACGGGGAATGCGAGACATGCCGATCGGGCAGCGGTTCTCTCCGTAGTTGTCCACCCAGTTCGGGTTGGCTGAGTAGGCGTACTCAAGCGTCTCAGGGTTGGCGCAGTCCGGGAACAGGAGGAGCCCTTGCAGATGGTCCTTGCAGGTCTTGGTCGGGAAGGCTGCGTCGTCTTTGTCCTCGTCCGTGCTCTCGCCGTCGCAGAACCATTTGATACCCGCATCGCTGGGCACATCCTCCTGGGATGTCGCGGTGGCGTTTCCGGCGAGAAGCTTCAGGTCCTGGGGGACAGGGATCTCGGCGCTGTCGAGCTCTTTGTAGTAGGCGCTGAATCGGAAGGGTTCGAGCGCGGTGTAGTTCGACCCGTCGACGTGGTAGAGGGTAGGGACCCCTATGGTTGGTTTTGATTAGCAACAGCGACAAGAAGAGTCGGCAAGATGACTTACAATAGGCCGAGAAGTCATTGGGGTTCCGGGCTGTCGAGCAGCCCTTTTGCAGCTCGGCGGAGGTGTTGGTATGGGCTGTGACGGCGTCCGAGCCGAAGAAACTGTGCATGTGGCTGGTATATTCGCCAGGAACAACCAGAGGGTCGATGTTCTTCAGCATGAACATGTCGACATTGGTCACAGTGTAGGCCTGTGCGAGGCTTGCTGCCAGAGCAGAGGACAAGACGAAGGAACGCATCGCGAAGAAACGAGGGACAGTTTCAAGGAATGAATGAATGAACGAATGAAACAGAAAGAACGAAAAGAACGAAAGACTGGATGCAAACACTGCTGCAGAAGAACGAGAGATACCGTCTTATAAGCGATTGAGCCCGCCCGTTGATCAGCCTATCCATAACTCCTTTTGACGCTGTCGGCGGGTAAGGTTGCGATGCCATGGGAGGATTGGGTGGGGACGGCGTCAACAGGTAGCGCGGGGGCCGGGCATTTTCCGCCGAATCTAAAGCGAAACCAAACCATGCCACGAGGCATGAAGTCCCTGCGCTGTAGCCCCAATCGGAAAAGATCATCTCCTCGCAGTGACGCGTTCTGGAGATCGAGATTCATAGTCCTGGTGACGGCCGTTAAGATGGAGCCCTGTCCGCCAATTTAGTATTTCACCTGCGCATACTTGAATTAGGGTTCGCCGGATTAGACTCGAGTCAGTTGGGCAAAGGGAAGTCTGCCACACTCATCTGGAAGTATTTTGCGTGGCATATCGGGCACAAGCAATTGGATGCACCAGTCCCGTTGATAGAAGATGTTACGTTTCTTCAACCCTCTATATCTAGGGTTTTCTTCCCCTTTATTATCCTTTCCATCCCATCATAAAAACACTCCCCCTTTTCACCATTGTGAAATTTTCTGGGGCCTGTGCGTTGTTGATTTCCTGTGTCCGAACATCCGAGATTCGGCTAAGGTGCATTCAGAATCGCGGACCCGAGTCATGATATTGACAAAACGGAAGAACGGCACATTGAGCTGGCCTCTCGTCACTTGTTGCTGCGAAACTAAGCCCGGTTTAAATCCCTAATGTGTCATTTGGCGATGGGAAACCGGGGTAGTGGTGGTAGATCTTGTAATCCGACCACTCGCAGTTCCAGTGGCCTAGTGTACCGAAATCTCTCATATTGTCCTCGGCGCTAGTCAAGTTATTAGCTGCTCGGATTCAATAACTCCTGCTTGCAATCTGCGTCAAAAAGACACACGCGATAAGAATATGCCACAAGCACACACTCATCAATGAATGATTTGGCATTGTGACATATTCATTGAACGGAGACAAAGTTTCTCATCTCTATGGATCCTATCCTCGACCAAAAGATTCACACAAAGACTCCGGATGGGCTCTCAGGACTACACCTTCGGGAACCAGCTCAGTGGGCAGAGCCAGACCGTAGTGAGTCTTCGGTCCAAAATACCGGCTTCTCTCATGAATTGTGAGTATCGCACCTCTCAAGCGCAGATTCTGGATGCTGAACTTGCTAAACTGTTTGGGTAACATGGCAGGATTACCTAGAGGAAGGCGAGACTCCACCCACCCATTTCTGCCGGAAGCACAACGTTGAGGCAGTACTCGCAAAAGGGGGTATTTTGCGGTCTGAGAGTAGAGAAGCTGGTGGGGGGGCTGCTACCTCGATTGGACAAGAGAAATCTTCGACAAAGACCGCCGCAGAGGTGTCAATTGCTATAAAGTGCCGTATACATGGAATCAGACCCTTGTCTGATCATTCCGCCTTGAACTGTTCCGGGCACCTAGCTGCCACGCCTCCTACAAAATAACTGTGCTATACTTTCTTTCACGGTATACGGGAGTAGGTAGCTGATGCAATGAATTGGTCATGAAGGTATTCGGAAGACGTGGTGGCCTTCCCAAGAGTCCCATACAACATTGAAAAGCTGACAAATTCCCATGAACAACGGTATCCCTCGGCCTCCTGCCAAATCCGGCCATCTCCCCGATTCTCTCTGTATCTTGCCGCACATTCTGTACTTTCAGCCTCACTCTCCGTCTCCGTCTGCGCCTCTAGCTGCGTCGCCGGCTGTCTTCGTCCACATCTTCGTCTGCAATTTCCATACCTCTCACCTCCTCTGGAACATCCTCATAACTTCCATCATTTTCAAATATCTCGATCAAAATTACCGTGACGTTCTCGGGGGTATCGTAATAAATTGGAAATAGATGGCCGCCGATCCCCACAAAATTTGGCAGGACGGTCTCGTTGACCTGGCGATCCATAAGTCCGTCGACTGCAGTAACATTGACCCCCTCACGGCTTTGGAGACGGGAACATTGGCGATTCCTCCGACAATGAAACCAAAAGGAACCTCGAGCATTGGGCAGTCCGGCACATTGATTCAATCCCCTTACGGACTTCTGCACTGATCCGCAGTCGTTACGTCCCTTTAGTCGGCAGACGTTTCCGATTGCAGTTGTTGGCAAGCCGCGGAACTTGGCAGAGGAGAAAACGGACTGGCGGTTTGGCTTGACATTGCAGCATTGGAACTCCCGAATCCCACTGCAAGTAACATGGTTACCCTTGCATGTTCCGGTTCGGTAGTGCTCGATAGTCACGGTGGAGACGAAAGGGGAAAGTAGAAATGCTATGAGGACGAAAGTTGCATGCAAGCGCATTGTGAATAAGTCGAGATGGGGATGGACAAGTGTTTGCAAGTAGAGTCTCAAAAGAGGTTTCAAATGGCTCTGGGTCTGGGCCTGGTCAGCTTCAACTGAGAGAACAGGCTATTTATCCTGTCCGGTCCACACTCCACGAGGGCACGTACCCATACGTAGTCCTATGACGTTTTGGCCTAAGCTTGCACCATTGCTGTCACACAGAGCATCCGCATGTTTTTGCCCGTTTATGGGCAGCTACGTATGCTCACAGGGATGTTTTGGTTGCCCGATGTCTCAAACGACTCGAGGAAGCTGAGATAAGATCTACTTGCGATTCGACAAGGGTGACTAGGATATCCCCAGCGCCGGAATGATTTGCATATCATCATTGCGCATTCGTGTAGCTCTATAGCTATCTTAGCGAGCTAGCCCAAGGGCCATAGACCTGGAAACACGAAGAGCTGCAGGCCAGCTACCGCAGGAGCCTAGCCGAATATCTCCATTCGATCGAGGGCCACATGGGCGTATGCAGAACGAAAGAGAATTTTGAGTGAGTGACTCGGTGGGATTATTATTTGGTTTCCCGGAATGTTCATGTTACACGGAGAAAGCGCTATTCGTGGCTTATAAAGCTCAGTCGCTGCTTCCCGCTCTTCCACCTTTGACTCTTCGTCATCCTCCCACAACCCCTCCTTTGACCTCTCACTGCACGCTTTAACATCTTGGCCTGAAAGCAGTCATGCCTTCGGAGATACCCCCTACCGATGAATCCGAACAATCCTACCATCCGGGTGACGGCGTTGAGCGTTGCATGATCGATGGCCACCGGTTCGAATTTGACGACAACGTGCCAGACGAGGTACGCGACCGCATGAGCGACCTCTCTGCAAACGATGCTAAGTTCGCCGACGTCCCCGCAGAGTACCTGAAATACGAGGTCAAGTACGACCCTTGGGCTGAGATAGACAACGTCATCATTGATGGACATGTTTTCGCCGTCAACTATGACGTCCCCACCGACGTGTCTACTGCGCTGATCGAACTGGCCAGGCGTCCGGGTGTGCGATTTGAAGACGTCCCAAGAGATTATAGGAAGTATTACGACTCTCGTAGCGGATGGGTTAGAGACAAGGATTTCCCCGCCACAGCTATCACCTACTCATAAGGTGACACCGATCAGGGTATATCTCCCTTCCGGTTTTGTTTCTGTGCGACTCAGACTAGGCAACGCTGATATCGGGTAGACCAACAAAGCAGCGAGAGCAACGACAAGGATGAACATGGAAAGGGAAATAATGATAAGGAGTCGCAGGAAGGGAAGCCAGAGAATGACAAATGATATCAGTCGATATTTCTGTCTGCCTACAAGGGCCACCTCATCCCTAGCTGTCATATTGTTCAACGGTCGTACAAGAATGCAGTCAGCCATGCCTCTCAGTTGACCTTGAGATCAACTACCCATGCAGCGTCCTGTCCAGTTCGCAGCGTACCCACAATCCAACCAGAAATCCACTGTACTGTTGTCCCTCCTTCCTCATCACACGACATCCTCCAGCTGGCCCAACCCTTTCCCTCCCAACCCCAGATATTCATCATGACGTCTAGAAGCAATCCGAAAGTGTCTCTTCATAGCTTCCCTTCGTTATCCACTTTAGCAAGGTCCTCTCAATTCCATGATTCCAAAATCGTGTGTCTCTCCCCTTCCACCATGTAGCGATAGCCGTAAGCAACACATTCAACCCTTCGTAGCATAATTCTACACACTGCAAATTCGAGCAGCCACATCCCTTTCTATTCGGAACACTTAGAGATCCTTGGCAGAAGAAGCCAACATGTGACCCCATGACACCATACAGCCCCAGGCATACAGGATGAAGGACTATAGTTCCCACGCTTTGGGCCACAACGCCAGTGAGAAAAGGAAACACAGCCCAGCCGCTGCTTCCCAGGGCACTGACAAAGCTAAGGCTCGAGACCTGGATTTTCCGAGGCAACAGCTTAGTGAAAATTGAAGTAGCGCACGGAAAGAATGGTCCCAGAAGGAGTCCCAGAATTGAAACCGCCACTCCTTCTCCAACGGTGTTTGGAATCAGCCAGGTCAGGAGCTGGAATGCAATCGCGCCAATAACCATTAAACTGACGCAGAGTTTCTCTCCGAATCTGGTTGCTGAATAGACTAGTACGAATCGTCCAATAGTGATACCAGCCCAAAATCCTCCACTTATATACTCATCTCCCCTATACTGAATCAGGAAAGATACAACTCATCTAGATACTGATACTTCTGCTCCTTGGTATGCGAATATAAATAATGATCCGTAGAGGGTCGTTCTGTTCTGGATTGCCGTTTTGAGGACATGGGCGCGGCTCAAAGGCTCGTCGTTATGTGTAGAAGCTGAATCCGTTCCGTCTGCTCCTATTTGACAAGAGTGTGTGTTCGGGTTTTCCTCGAACTAGAAGAAAGCCCACACCGACAATCCAAGATTCACAATGGATATGCCTAGCGAGAGAGCATAAAAGTGAGACCAAAGAATGCCCCTGGATGTCATTGCAGTTGTGTGAGGGGTGATATAACGCCACCGACACCGTACGCTCCTGTAAAACAACTAAGAGCTGTCGTGGAGTATGGGAGGTTTGCACAGAAGACATTAATGAGTACAATACTAAGGGCCATGCCGAACGCAAGGAGAAAGAATGCAACCACAACTACTGGGAAGGGTGGGTGACAAGTTATGATTGTGTATCCAGAGGCCAGCAAACCCATGGAGAGCGCGTAGCTTTTCCAGCGGCCGATTTTCGATTCGATAGCATGTGTGAATGGTGCGGCGAAAATGAATCCTAGGGCGTTGGAGATGAATATAATGGATACAATATTTGATAGTCCGTTTCGATATATGGAATCAAGGCTCCAGGCACACTGTCATTCATGCCGTTGCCGAAGTTCATGAGGCATGCGCTCACAAGTTGCCATTTTGTTCTCTGGGGTAGAGGCAGTCTTTCACGCTCTCCTGTTGAACGTCTGTTTACTATTGTTGTTCCAATTGTCGATAATTCGGTCATGTCAATTGGGCAGTTTACGGTTGCCGCGATGCTTCGGGTTGACAGTCTCTCAGGAGAGCTTGCATAGGTGATGGCATCTGCAGTAGTTTCTTGGCCTTAAATTGACATCGGAGAGGTCTGAATCCGTTCCAAATTCAGTAATGTAGCTTTTTGGGCCATGACAATTGGTATTGCGAAGAGTCTGAGACACGTGCAGAAAAGGTAACAGGGAAAATGCGACCTATTTTGGCAACAGTTTGATCCTATATAACTAGATGCTGAAGCGCTAAGATTACAAATACAAGATGTTGACGGCTCCACACACCTCCATGATTTAGAAGACGCTCAGGAGAGGTTGCACTCTCATAATCAAGAAGCAACAATATAACATACAGTGCTAGATAAAGGGTTAGAATTAACACATAGTGCCGTCCAGGTAGAGCATATAACACCCCACAAAAATAGAGCAAACCAGCTTGGAGATGGTAGTCTCAGGACTTTCCACGCCAATCTTGTTGGTTACCCTTTTTCCTGGGGCGGGCGTATCTCGGAGGGGTTTTTCTCCGACTTGCTAGCACATCAACCTATATTCATGGATCACAGAGTGAAGGGGAAAGGGAGAAAGAGTAGAAGAGGCAGGAAGAAAGAGAAAAGAGTATAGAGAGAAATTCGAAAAGGACATAAGACATTCTTTCCAGCCCTTGTCCAGTATAAACCAGGAGATTCTACTCACCAAAGTCAACCATTCATGCCTAGCGATGTCCTTACAGGACTCACTCTTGATGGTGGCCGTATGTGGACCACGTCCGGATACCGTAGAGGAGATGAATACTCCACGTGCCGCGGAATTAAGACCCAGCTCTTCAACATCAGCCTGAGTCTCATCATATTGATGCTCTTTGATTTCCTTCTCTATCCTCCACACGCCGGGCGGGAAGGGGACTGAAGAACCGATGTATACATCATCGTCGAACCAGATAATGTCTGATCTAATAGTCATGCTGATGTAAACCATTCAGGGGAGTTGGTTTCGATGTTTCTGCAATGATTATATCATTTATCGAAGTGGAGGTTAAAAGATCTGAGTTGGCTTGCAGAAGTGCAGTCCTGTTTTTGGATAATCGGTCAGCTACACAGGATCGCACGATATGCAAAGAGATTCCTGAAATCTGACTGGTTTGAAAGAACATCTGAGGAAGACACAAGATCTTTCGGAGGACATTATCAAAATGGCCATAGAACGTGGGAATGTATATCATGACTGCTATTCAGAAAATAATTGGCATGTTTAGACTGTCCAGGATCCTCTGACCGTGGGTATGATGGGCTTTCGACTCTCCGAACAGCATTGAGAAGGCTGACACGACGTAGCTGTAGGACACAGGTATTATCGCAACGGAGGATCCTTCCCAATGTGCCGGTTCTGTCGATGAGATGATCGACTGATCATTGTGGTGACTGGCGAGGGCAAGGTTTACCCATATAGGGATCACCGTGATCTCTGTGAACTAGCGAATCGGGCCAATCCAGATTGCCTTATTGAGAAACGGTCTAGAGAACGCTTGTACATACACTATTTGCGCAGCGTCAACCTTAATCCTCTTGAATCATACCTTGGGAAGTATCGGGCTTTAGAATGACTGAAATCATCGGCGACCTAGTTTCTCCCAAGAATCGGTGCTCCTGAAGATCCCCGTGCGCGTCACAGTAGTCCCCGGAGCCAATTGATAGCGTACAGTGTCAAGCTGTCAGTGTGTTCTGCCAAAACTATAAAAACGATTCGGTGTAATGGCCAAGAAGAAATGGGCGATGGGGGAATATTTGTTTGGCAAACGCGGTCGGAGAAGGCGGCCTCAGGCCCTCAGGCCGACCCTGTCGGTCACGAGTTCCCTGGGCGCTTCCCAAGTTCCAATTCTTCCTCGTATTTCGGCAATCTCATCCTTCCCGCTTCTCCATCTCGTACCATGGATGGCCCAGGTACGTAACATCCAACTGCCGACTGCAGGTGTTCTTGCAAATCGACGCACATTACGATGGCACTAATCGACACTAACTATTAGTTCAACTCAATAACCCCCCTCTTCTTTCTCCGCGGCATGTCTACGGCCATTCAACGACCATACATCGTTAGATCGTCAAAGCCTCAAAAGACCAACGAACGGTATCTGCGAGGTCGATCTGCGCCCAGACAGCCTGTCCACAATGACTAGGGGCTTACTTCGGAGGAGGGGGTTGTCCGGCATATCAACCATCGCCTGTCTTCGCACTAAGACGTGCTAAATGGGAAGTCCGAATTAGACCGTGGCGAACAAGTCGAGCTGCAATAATCTTGTTCTGACAGCCTAGTTTGGCGGAAAGCGATGGATTTCCCACCGATACGTATAGAATTATCCACATGGGTGGGTTACCTCTACTCCGGAGAAAAACCGCAGCCAACTACTACGTATGTATGAGTGGAAGGCAAATCAGTCTTTGTCGGAGTCGGACTCATGATTCAGTGACGCACGAGTTTTCACAAGGATCAAACCATTGGAAGATCGGCATTTCTATACCGAAGATGGAACCTTTGGCTGATGCGTGGGCATTTCAGTCGACGCACGGCGCCGGAACGATTCCTGCCTGTCTCGGGTGTGGGGCGTGATCGAGGATCTCGTGTGGAATATGCACCAAGCCACGCACCATCTACAAGCCCCTCGTCGACGGAGTATGCATCCCACCTACCAGTTGGATCGTCGGTCCTTAAACTTTGGAATGCCCCATACATCAACCAGAATGTGCTCCCCTTTTCAAGCGAGTTTGTGCGAAAAAAGCTTCCTGGAAATCTCTTGGCAGGGACGACACACGACCTTAATTATGGGTTGACACCCTTGGCGATGGAGCTTTGTCTTTGCCAACCATTCGAGTGTTCGTTCGTTACCATCGACTGGCCTCTTGTCCACGACAGTTTTCCATACAACGACTCCCACCAAGCAATGAGCAATGGTTGGCCTAGCACGAATGTTACACATGCTTTACAGTGAGGATGCTGGTGCTTCACATATCGCGCGTCGCGAGGCTACTTCCGACTCTCAGCCACTGAGTAGCAGCGATAGGGCGGGCTTCATTGCGATGGGGGTGATCGCCATTCTTTCTTTTGTTTCAACACTTAGTCTATTGTGTTTTCTTTCCTACCGGTTCATCTTTTGGCGGAAATATTACAAGCGACCCCTTGCGGAAAACCAGTATGTCGTGCTTATTTACAATCTGCTCTTGGTCGATGTCCAGCAGGCTACGGCATTCTTGATATGTCTTCACTGGGTTTCTAAAGGAGCTGTCTATTATCCTAGCGCCGCCTGCGTACTTCAGGGTTGGTGGATTCAGGTCGCTGACCCTGGGAGTGGATTATTCGTCCTGGCAATTGCGATGCACACCGGTGCAGTCGTCTTGCGAGGCCGACAGCTACCATTTGGGGTTTTCGTCACTTGCGTCGTCGGTCTCTGGGCCTTCATCATATTGTTGGGATTGATTCCCGTCGGAAAGTTTACCTCCAATACATTTGTCATCTCCGAAGCCGGATGGGTAAGTGAGAATCTGGGGATCAAGCTTTTATGGAACCCTGTGCTAACAGCATTCATCCTTTAAAGTGCTGGATTAGTCGAGAACATGAGACTGCACGCCTCTGGGTGCATTACCTATGGATTTTCATCGCCGAATTCGGAACCATCGTCCTGTACGGAATTATGTTCTTCTACCTACAGCGTCGTATGAAGCAGGCTGCGATGCTTCGGCAAAACCATCAGGAAAACCTAAAACGTTTGAATCGAGTCGTCATTTACATGGTTATCTATCCTCTGGTGTACCTTGTTCTTTCGCTTCCATTAGCAGCCGGACGTATGTCTACTGCCCGGCATATCATCCAGAGCCGCACATATTTCGCTGTTGCTGGATCTCTGATGGCACTTTCTGGTTTGGTCGACGTGCTCGTTTACACTCTGACCCGTCGACACCTTCTCCTCGAGACGGAAATCAGCACTTCGGACAAGATGTATCCTTACTCCAACTCGAACGCATACCAAACGCATATTACAACCGCAACGAGAGAGAACAAACGGTTCCGTGTCGGGTCTCGCCTCCGTCGTGGACTACAGAGTGTCAACGATACCGTAAACGACGACCGTGGTGATTCGACCGAAGACATTGTTCGCAAGGGCGACATGGAGCTGGTTGATATGGGTCATGGTGTGTACCAAGAGACGACAATTGAGATATCACATGAGCCAGCAGATCCCGAAGAGTACCAGAGGGAGCACAGAAGCGAGTAAGCGATGATAATATGAGATGATACGGTACTGATATAATCTTAATATTTTCTGTGAACATTGCCTGAAGTTTTGTTGTCTGATTCGAATTTTTCCGATTTTCTCCGCCCTTCCTTCTCTCTTTGTTTTCCTTTCTTATCTTCTTTTAATTTCTTTCTTCCTGTCTTTCATTATACCCGATGAGAACCTTTTTCCCTTATGATGGCGTGATATCTATACTAGTCTAAAAATTCATTTACTACGAGACGACAATTTGGACCCCCAATACTTATCCCGTTTTCTTTTATTGATTCGAACTAGGAACAACTAAATCTGCGCCTCAACCAACATGACAAAATGTGACAAAATGAAAAGCCCCTCCATCGGAAACCAGACGCCCAGTTCCACATGGACGCAATTCAATCATTCTTCCGGCATAACGATCTACATTGTCTCCACTTTCGTCAAAGCTTGTCCGCGCAACTCGCCAAATCAAACACCACTGCCAGCGCATCACTGGACCTCGCCATCGCCTTTCTTAGCGGGACCCATCCTGTCGGTTCACGGTGTCTCAATTTCCAATCATTCGGATGGCCTGGACCAGCTATTATTGACCTTCCCAAAGGAGTAATTCCTCTATCCAGTAAGCCTCACGTCAAGCACCCGCTTTTCCATTGGTTCTCTGAAACCTACTTTAGCCCCTTCTGCTCTGCAGTGTCCACTCTATACGAGACCACAGTCAAATATAGATTTGGCCCCCTTCAAGTTTTCCTAATCGAGCTCTCCTTTTAAGCTCGCTGCACGTCATTCCTGTCGGTGTTTAATTTAATATTAACTTATCCTGCGTCGGGTTCCAAATCCTTTGCCTCGTGTCCTAGAGTCAGAGCTTCCCCTACTCCGGGTCCTACTGGGATTCCTATCCTCGGGTTTCGGGCTGTGCCTCCCGAAGTTTAATATCGCCTCGTGTCGACGCCGACCCGAACTAAGCCAGACCATGGGATGAAATACTGCTTATTATCATTCCCGGGTTCATGTTCACGCGATACCCTAGAGCCATGGGTTGTTGCGTTTCAGCGCATGTTGGTTTTTGTCCTCTTGGAGAATCTCATTCCCATTGGGTGTTCACAACTACAACCACACCCTTTGGATAGTGCAGGCTGAAAATCATAGATCATGATGCGCACAATATATTAGAACGATCCGGTGCTGTGGTTCCACCGTTCTCTAGTGGGCAAGATAGACATTGATATTCATTGCTCATCCCTCAACTCCCACATACGGTGTACAGAGTATGCAAAAATGACGATGATTCTCCCGTGGATCGCTGCAGACTGCAGATTTGTTTTCACACTAGTAGGTGTTGAAGAGATTCGAACCCCCCTGCCTGAGTGGCAATTTTTCTATCAAACGATTACGTTACCCCTTCGCCACAAAAACAGTCTAATTCATACAGTATCAAAACTTCTATCAAGAACCCCCCTGAATCAATCAACATTTTGTTTCATTCTAAAAACCACCCAAGCTTTCCCTGTTCCATCTGACCGACGGCAATCTAAGTGACATGATGTCTGATTGGAACTAAGACCAACCGGCAACCAATAGTCCATCTATCAATTATTTAGCACTACGGAGTAAGTGGACTTGGTGGCCTGGTGTTTCGTTATGTGAATTGATCATTGCGGTCCAGTCTCCGTATGAGTTAAGTCAAAGCTCGGGATTTCCGGGCCGGACACTAGTTGGTCTCTAGTTTATAGACTTACGATGCATGCATGTCTTAGGAACTCTTAGTTAATTTAGGAACTCACAAGCGCCCTATTGTGGCTTTGTACGGTTTTATGTGGGCCTTTCCTCTTTTCATATTCTGTAACTAACAGGGAGTCTTGTGGTAAATCTGAGTAGTCTCCCTCGTTGATGTCGGAATGCCTGAGGCATCGGCCAAGCTATGGCCATTCCTGTTCCTGTATGCAACAACCAGGCAGACCTTTTCTATGTGGACCACCCCCTTTATACTAACCTCAACTATTTGGGTCAATTCATTAAATAATTACGGTTGTCTTCCCAGAATTTCCTTGAGAATATGAGAACATCTGGAGAACTGTTCATGAACTCAGCGATACGCATTAAATAGAAGCAAATATATATTTCCGCACTGAGCTGCCGAGTTCTGGGGTCCTGACATTGGAGCGCATATGATCAAGTGAACGAAAGGAGATTAATCAACCGGAGAAAAATCTCAGGAAAGGGAAAGTTAGAGAGGAAGAAAAAGTGGTCCTGGATGTTGTTATAGGGTCAGCGAAATGCTTGATAGAATATTCGCCTCAGGCATTCATACACCGCATAGGGAATCAGAGATTCGGGCTGCATACATAGCACACTACCATGGTTTATGTGCAAGTGTTGGCTAACTGTCTGTTGGCTGGAAAACCCGAGAAGAGTTATTTCGTTAAAATGGAAGTATCCTAGCACAATCTCTTTTTGACAGCTCCTACTAGACAGGGATGAATGTCAAGTCAACGCTTAAACTACTTGGATTATCTAGCCGTGTGATGTCTGTGCTACTATGGTGGGTCAGGGGTGGTCTAGTCTTCCGGGAAAGGTGATTTAAGGACATCACTAACATATTACTCCTGACAAGTTAATCCAAGGGTTGGGATGGCTGGTGGAAAGAGCTCATTGCTATAGGAGATGGCTCAAATGTGTTTAAATTGATCTATCAACGCATTGTCCTACCCTAGCAAGTCCATCCCTTGTCTTGAGATCCCCTCGACCATGTTGCACGTCGACAAACTCCTGTGACAGGACAAACATATCTAAAGTCCTTCCTGGGAACTATCAGGGACGGGACGACGCGGGACATGAGGACGCAGAGGAAGCTTAGGCCGCTGTTCCAGCTCCGGGTTGGTAGGACGCGGCGGTTTAGGAGGCAACTGTTCATTGGTCCTGGCATGCATTTGGCGCTGCAGCCGTGCATCCTCCTCCGCGCCCTGGTCAGTTTCCATCGCCTGACGAGCTGCGTCCTCGTCTGCGTTTTCGTCAATGCCTGCCCGACGCTTGTTCCGGATGCGTTCCTGCTCCTGTCTTCGGTCCTTCTCTTCCAGTGCTACCTCCTCTCGTATGACTTCGCGCTTGTCAATGCTCTCTAGTCCAACGCGGCGCAGAATGTGTCCGACCATGAATTGGTAGCGAAGGTGGCCACTGATGATATCGCTGACGTCGAGATTTTCGACGCCGGGAACGCCGTGGACGGGCTGCAAGCCAGCAACGCCCATTTGGAAGCTGCTGGTTCGGTAGAGAAGCGCGAGAACGGTGTCGTTTTCGGAGTAGACGTTCACAATGCGGCCGCTCACGACGCTGCGCATGCGGCGCCAGTGTTCGGTGTTGGATGGGGTGGCGGATCCCATGAGAACCACAGATTCCACCAAACCATATGCACGTCTCTTTGCCAGAGTCTGAAGGCAGGAGAAAATAACCCGAGAGCCTAGAGAATATCCGACAAGAGTGACCGAGCGCTCGCCTTGCACTTTGCTGATCAATGCATCGGCAAGGACCTCACCAGCCTTCTCAGACCGTACTTTGGCAACACTGAAAGGATTGTCGGCCACTTTGGTCGCCTTGAGCAGACCAAGGGGTAAAGCCACGGCACTCAAAAGTGACGCGAAAACCGTTTTCTTCAGGACCTGTCCGCCAGCAGCAAACGCAGCACTGGTGACTAACAGGTCCATTGCGTTTCCGAGGTTCATCAACGGCTCCATCTCCCATCGCAGGCCGAACACTTCGGAGTCAGCACCGATGACACGCCAGGGGACCACAAAATTATCTTCCTCAGTGACCCAGCCTGTGACGGCAATGGTAACTCTGAGCCGATGGTCCTCCTGAGCGGCTTCTTTTTCGTCCTCCGATCGGTGACGCGATCCTCGAATCGGTAAAAATGCAAAGTCGTCTACCTCACGCGCATACTTATCCACCATTCGTCCAGTCATCCGGCCGCCGTAGGCACCAAAGAGGCCACCGACAATGACACCGCTACCAGCAAGAGCTCCAAGATACCCTGCAGCGGCTGTAGCTCCGAGTCCGAGTCCTCCTAAAACCGTGCCCAGACCTGCGGCGACCAACGGAGCAGCAAGTCCACCAGTAACTCCAATCAGCACAGCTCCTGTGACCGAGGCGATGCCAACTTTCCACTTTCTAGAAGAATCACCCTTTTCCCTTTGGCCTTGCCCGTCTCCGCTGCCTGACAGTTGAAGGGCTGTGTCAAGCAAACCCCGCGCGACTGTGACCTCGTCGCCGTTTAGAACCTTGACATCCAGACCAAGACTTGATGTCACATATAACATCAATACACGAGATCGTGCGTTGTAATGCTCCAAGCTAAGCATGAGAAGAAGTAATGTATGGAGAATAAGCAGCTTCTTGGCCTTGTCGAGACGCGCAAGAGGTGTTTGCACCGGAGGATAGACCTGCTGTAATTTTTGAATCGATCGCTCGTCCTCGTCAAGCTGTGGCTGAGATTCTTGGGGTACTTCCGAGCGCTCGGGACTTTCTTCACCCTCATGGCGTTCATCTTCTCGATTGACCACTTCACCAATACGGAGAAGCACCGCGTCTCTCCAATCATCGAAACTGGACAATGTGCTGGCCTCATCTCTCAAGTCATTGGCGGTAAGCTTCACAGAATCCGGCTTGCTTTCGCCTTTTGAATCTTCTTCAAGGCTATCGAACGAAGAACGCGGGCGGTTTTCGGTTTCTGTCTCCGGCGGGAACCGATCGGGCTCGGACGTGTGGTTATGGTAATTTTGTTCAATTACATGGCGCATGGACTGTATGATTTCAGCGACCAGCACTGTCAGGTCAGCGCGTTGGGAGCGATCCAGGATCGTGGTCAAGTCTTGGTCATTTTTTTGGGGAGCCGAAGACGACTCTGACCCCAATTTGCTGACATGTTTATCTTTGAATTCCTTAATGTTCTTCCACATGAAGGCGAGATCAGGCGCAATGGCAATGGCAGGAATATGAAAGAAAGATTGGGTCGGTCGGAGCTGTCGTACAGTCGAATGGGGATGTTTGCGGAATGTCGACGGAGGAGAAACAACGTTGACGCCTTCTTAAAGCGATGAGATCATCCGATGACTCAGCCAGGAGGTTTTGCCAAGTGTTTGTGGTTTGGGGAAGGGAGGAACGGAGGGTGTTGGTGATCACACAAGGCTGATTCCTGCATCACGTATCACATTGGGGGCTGTATCTACCCTTGTGTTCCAGGGCCCTTAAACTGATTGACCATCCGTTCAATTGCCATTGCCGGTCTCAACAACGAAGAACTTCCCCTTGGTTCTCGCCGCATAGCGCAGCGCATCTCCATCCCAAGCATCCCCGTCTGGACGCTCATTCCTCTCCGACTCAATCCGTTGGATTCTTTTGTTCCTGCCGACGACTCGTTCCTGGGCGAAGGCTTCTCGGAGCTGATCAAGTCCAATGGTGGTCTCTTGGACTGCCTCGGGGCTTTCGTCTCGGATACTTTGGAGGGGTTCAATGCCCGACGCGTCAACGCTCTGGATTTCCTTGACGAAATGAATTTGAGATTCGAGTGTTTCGAGCATCTTCGATTCTTCTTCTTGACTCGCTGGCTGGGGTAGAGCAGAGAGTCGAAGCAGATGCCGAAGTTGTGCTGGGGTGACGGACGGGGAAGACGGTTTGGCGGTTTCGTCAGGGAGTAACGAGCGGACAGACCAGGACGGTTTCGCAAGGATCGAGTCGATATCGGTCTCTTCGGATTTAGATGAGTAGAGACGAGCCTCGGTGTAATTCATGCGTCGCAGAGCATGTCGCTGAAAGGGCCTCGAAAGTCGCGACGTAGTGGTACGTAAAAGGGACATCCTGGACGTAAATAGGTAGGAATGGCTCTGATAGTAGCACGGTAGTGAAATCTAGTAGGAATAGAAGTAGCTGAGAATTAAATGATCTCAGAATCGCAAAACCAAGCGAAAGACAAAGACAGCGACGCCAGAGAGAAAGCCAGGCGGAAAAGCCAGGCGGAAGACGATGATGGAAAACGGTCGCCCACCGCCTTCGCGAACAGGCGGCCATCGCTCCGTCGCCGTCTCCATCTGAGCCACCTTCCCTTCCTCTCCTCCAGTCTACTATACTTCTCTTATTCGAAGTTGACATCTAGTGCTTTCATCTTATTAGCCTGCTGTGGTCGACATCGTCTATCCACCATGGCTCAAGATCCTCGAGTTCTCCTGCAGCGCGTGAGTAACAGGCTATGATGCCATTCATCCCCGCCCCGCTACCGTCAAAAAGCAACGACGATCGCTAACGACTTATGGAATACCCTTTAGGCCGATAAAGCATTGAGCGGTGCAAGTGGCGGCTTCAGCTTCTTCGGCGGTCGCACGGAGAAGTACGAGAATGCAGCAGATCTCTACACCCAGGCTGCGAATGCTTTCCGGGTGCAGAAGCAGAGTAAGCCCCTCCTTGTCATGTTCTCCGCTTCTTGGGGATGGGACCTTGGTCGCTAATGTTTTTGTTTGTTTTGCTTCTTTTTATTAGACAAGGAAGCCGGTCTTGCGTTCGAAAAGGCTGCCTCCATCCAAAGCCAGAACCTGAACGAGCCCGATGACGCCGCAAACTCCCTGACCGAAGCCTTCAAGGTCTACCGGAAGTCGGACCCCGAAGATGCCACGCGGGTGCTCTCCTCCGCGATCCAACACTACGTACTTAAGGGCAACCTACGGCGCGCGGCTACGCAGCAGCAGTACCTGGCGGAGGTTTATGAGGTGGAACTGGGCGATACCAAGAAGGCTCTGGAAGCCTACGAGAAGACGGCGGAATGGTTTGAGAGTGACAATGCCGAAGCGTATGTTTAACGGCTGTGTCTATAAAGGTGTTGGGTGCTAATGCTCCTGTCTAGTCTGGCGAACAAGCATTTCCTCAAGGCGGCTGATCTGGCCGCCCTCGAAGGCGACTACTACAAGGCCATCCAGCATTACGAACGCATCGGCCGTTCGTCCATCAGCAATAACCTGATGAAGTGGTCCGTTAAGGACTACTTCCTCAAGGCTGGTATCTGCCATCTGGCCTCAAATGTATGCTCTATTGTCCGGGAGCTCATCACTCACAAAACACTATACTAATCATCCAAACCAGGACCTGGTCGCCACGAACCGCGCCCTCGAAAGCTACCGCGACATCGACAACACATTCGCCTCGACGAGAGAACACCAGTTACTCGTGGACCTCACGCAGGCCGTCGAAGCCGGCGACCAAGAAACCTTCGCCGACAAGCTGTTCCAGTTCGACCAGCTCAGCAAGCTGGACAAGTGGAAGACCACCCTTCTGCTGCGGATCAAGAACAGTATCGAGGAGGCGGGCGAGGATTTCTCTTAGATTCCCTGATTTGCGTGTTCAGATTTTCCTTTCTTGCGTTGTACCTGCCCTCACCTTTTTGTCCACTTCTCTTACCTCTGAATGTTGTTGGTGCCATAAACACGAAATGTCCGCGCGTTTCTCTTCTGTTTAGCTTTGGTTGCGCATGATGTTAGATGCTGTCATGATCATTAGTCTGAGCTGAGCTGAGCTATGCCATATAACCGTCCACTGATATCGAAAATTGGTTCCTGCACATTCCGTATTACCTTTTCTGTAACTACTGCTTGAATTCTAGATTGCTACGTAAGAGCACAACATACGAAGCTCAAGAGCAAACAGTAGACCTGGAAAAGAAAATCGTAACTCATTAGATAATTTGTTCTACTCATTGATGTCTATATAACCAATCACAAATGCTTTTTTGGGGAAATGTTCGTCAGAAAGTTTTCGCTTTCAAGACGTTAAGAGCTCATCAATTCATGCAGAAGATGTTTTTTGGGTGGTATCATATCATCGCCTCTCCTCTTTCTCTTTCTCTCATTTGAGCTAACCCCATGTCATAGTGTGCAGATGCCTAGAAGAAACTGACAAACAAGACGAACTAGCTCAGTTGACGACCTCCTCCAAGGCACGAGCCTTCCGAGGGAAGACCCGCTTGTACAAACTGATACCGATGGTATCCTGGGGGTTGATCTTGGCATCGAAGGTGGCCTTGAAGTAGCCGTGGGTACCAAGGCCTTCCTTGATGAAACCGCTGCGGCCGCGCTTGGTCCAGAGCTGCAGGGCCTTGAACCAGGCGATATCCTCGGAGTTGAAGAACATGTACCGCACCGTGACGACCTTCTTGTGGATCTTGAAGGGGTGACCGGTAAGAATGGCTCGCTTGGCGATGACGCGGGATTGATCGGGGGCGACGACGGTGCCGGAGCCGATGAGTTCCAGGCGAGTGACGTCGGGCTGGTTGTCGTCGGCGTCGAGGACCTCCGGGTCTTGGACGGTCTGGTTCTTGAAGACCAGGACCGGCACGGCGCCCCAGGTGAGAGGGCCGATCCAGCTGGCGATGGCGCTGCGGCCCGGGTGGAGGTAGCGGTCGAACTTGTGCACATTGTTGGGGGTATTGTCGTTGGAGGAGAAGATGGGGTTGACGACCAGACGGCGAGGTCCGCACTGGACGATCAGCTCCTCCTTGGCCCTCAGGGGTTCCTCAACGCTGGTGTGCAGGTTCATGTTGATATTGACGACGGTGTGCTTGTGTTCGTGTTGCAGCAGCGAGAAGAGAGACAAGGGCTGAGGCTTGTTGCGGAGAGAGGTGGGAACAGCGCGCAAGTGAACATCCACGCGGGTACCGGGGTTGACACCGCCGACCAGGGCCTCCGCGATCGTTCGGTTCTTCGATCCCTTGTAGTCCTGGATCTGGAGGAGTCGGCGCCAGTCCTCCGGCTCGTGGGGACGATCTTCCGACGTCTCCCAGAGACTCGTCTTCAAGCTCTTCAATCCTCGGAATCGGGCCAACCGCTCTCGGGCCAGCACGTTGGGGTGCAATTCGATTTCATCGGGGAATTCAAGGTCGTCGCTGGCCTCCTTCCGGCGGCTCGCGCGGTATTCTTCCAGCTGTTCCGTTTCGTCCTCCACTGGCCGGTCGACGAACATCTCTGATTGAGGATACTCGGTACCTCCGGCTTCAGTCATGGCATCCTCCTTGTCAGGGAAGACGCCGTCTTCGGGGGCACCAGCGGTGTCCATCTCCATGGCCTCATCCTCTTCGTCGTCCTCCATGTCGGATCCAGAGTAGTCGACGTCGTCCAGATACCACGCGGACTGGTATTCGGACGTTCCCTTCGGTAGCTTCTTCGGCTTCGAGGGAATGTGAGACTCATCATCGGAAAAGTAGTGGTGGTCATCAAGGAGAACACCCTTGCGCTCGGTCTCGGCCATGGACATATCATCGTCCTCCATTTCGATCTCCTCCGGCGCCACAATTTCCAGGTCGTCCCGGTCACCCGTGGGAGCGTCCAGCACCTGTGTGGTATCATTCTCGTCAACATTCATGGCGTCGTCGCGCTTTCCTCGGCCCGTGGCCAACGGCGCCGCAGTGATCGAGTCGATCTGGAAGTCACCCCAGCCGGGGACATGCACCAGACGGTCCGCCTTCAGACCCTTGCCGCGCACGACACCTGTCAGCACCACATCATCCACAACTTCGGAGTTGGCCTCGGGCCAGGTGACATTCTCAATGAGCATCCAGCTGCGCTCGTCGCGCCAGCGGATGCCCTTGGGGGTCGCGGTACACAACGATCGAATGGCGTTCGAGCACTCCTGTCTAGAGTCGACGGAGAGCACTTTATCGACGGCGGGGAAGAAATGGTTCATGAAGGATTTCAGCGAAGCGGCAACCTGAGGGCGTTTCTTCGGCGGGTTGATTTGATCGAGGCCCTGGTCCAACGGTTAGCAATGGACGCGCGAGATAACTCCATGCCATTAATGAACGTACCTGGACAACCGAGATCACATTCGAGATTCCCTGTCCCTCAATGGATCTGAGCAGCAACTCTCCCTCTTCCTCGACCTCCTTGTGCGCCGAGACCGCCAAGATAACGAAATCCGCCATGCGACACACGTCCAAAGCGTTCATGAGGTCGTACTTGGCGGGGATATACTGCAAGGTCTGTCGGAAGCGGTCGACACGGACACGAGAGGGCGCATCGGTAGAGAACTCGGTTGAGACGTCGACGCTCTCGTTTAAGGACTGGATGATGGCTGCGACATCGATATCGACGGAGAGAGGGACGACGGCGACATGGCGAGGGGCACCATGCTGACCGGAGAAGATACTGGTGGCCTGGGCCTTCTCCTGGTGTTTCACCTGCTGCTTTTGACGGGCCTGGTTCCTCCGATCGAGCTTCGACATGAGTTGTTGGTGAGGGGTCTTTCGCGTGCCCCGCTCGACTTTGCCTGCGGAGGTTTAGCAATTTCGTTGGTTTATTGAAGGTGCGAATTTTTGTGAGAGTGTATTATCCTAACGCACCCTTATCTAGTTCCTTCAAGGCACCCTTAGAGGCATGACGGGTCTTGTAGGACTTGTTGGCTTTTTTGGTAGTGGAGCGGTGGTGATGCACCGTCTGGGTGGGCGCCATGTTGGCACCGTCGGACCCTTTGAAACGAAAGGGGAGAGAGGCCAGGGTGAATTATTTAGCGAGATTCAATGAATATGGAAAATCACCGAGATAAAGAAGCAATCAGAAAAAGGGCCTGACGTCGAGATCGGCCGTGAACGAAGCCGACTTGAAGGCGGAAGGAAATCAGATCGAAGAAAAAAAGAAGTTGTTGGTGGACAAGCGAAGAATAATTAAAATTCCAAAAAAAAAATGCGGGCAGAAAAAAAAAAAGGCTTGGCGTGAGGACCCGCCAGAAAAAACATCTCCGGATCGACTGCTGCAACTTCTTCAGTTCCTCCAGTTTCTTCCGTCTGGCTTCACGCGACAAGTAATTTGAATCCGACGACTTTCGCATCATCGCGACATACCTCGATTCATTTCATACATACTATCCTCCCCATCCCCACGCCGATGGCCGACAATCCCTCCAAGGCCGTTGCGCCGACCCAGCGCAAGGAAAGCAAGAGACTGGCGGAAGCACGAAAAACCTACGGGCGAGGCAAAGCCATCCATACCTACAGCGTGAAGGACAAGAAACTACGCGACAATCTCAAAGCCGTCGAGGCCAAGTACAAGGCGGCGACCCTACGATCGAAGGATGCGGAGATCCTGTTGGAGCACGATGCTGGGTTCCTCGAGCCCGAAGGCGAGCTGGAGAAGACATACAAGGTCCGTCAGGATGAGATTCGCGACAGCGTGGGCATCGAGACGGCCAAGAAGGGATTCGAGTTGAAGCTGGAGGACCTGGGCCCGTATCGCGCGGACTACACAAGGAACGGACGGGAGTTGCTGCTGGCGGGTCGCAAGGGTCATGTTGCGACGATGGACTGGCGGTCGGGGAAGTTGGGATGTGAGCTTCAGCTAGGGGAGACGGTTCGTGACGCTCGCTGGTTGCATAACAACCAGTATTTTGCGGTCGCGCAGAAGAAGTATCTCTACATCTACGACCACACCGGAGCGGAACTGCACTGTCTCAGCAAGCATTTGGAGCCGCTTAATCTGGAATTTCTGCCGTACCACTTCCTTCTCGCGAGCACGGTAAGCATTCCATCTCCATGGATTGATATTGGCGATCTAATGACTTTTGTCTAGCAAATGAGTGGTCACCTCAAGTACACCGATACATCCACTGGCCAGATGGTGGCCGAATTGCCCACCCGCATGGGCGCTCCCACTTCTCTCTGCCAGAACCCCTGGAACGCCATCCTCCATGTCGGTCATCAGAACGGAAGCGTGACACTATGGTCGCCCAACTCGCAGACGGCGCTGGTTAAGGCGATGGTCCACCGCGGCCCGGTGCGCTCGATGGCCATTGACCGACAAGGCCGATACATGGTGTCGACGGGCCAGGATCTCAAAATGAACGTGTGGGATATTCGGATGTTCCGGGAGGTCCACTCCTACTCGTGCTACCAGCCAGGCGCGTCGGTCGCCATCAGTGACCGCAACCTCACAGCTGTCGGTTGGGGTACGCAGGTCAGCGTGTGGCGCGGCTTGTTCGACGCCGCACTGGCCGACCAAGGCAAGGTGCAGAGCCCGTACATGGCCTGGGGCGGTGATGGCCAACGCATCGAGAACATGCGCTGGTGCCCGTTCGAGGATGTGCTGGGTGTGACGCACGACAAGGGATTCGCCAGCATCCTGGTGCCCGGCGCTGGCGAACCTAACTTCGATGCCCTCGAGGCCAACCCGTACGAGAACACGCGCCAACGCCAGGAAGCGGAAGTGAAGGGTCTGCTGCACAAGCTGAAGCCCGATATGATCTCGCTGGACCCCAACGTCGTCGGAAAGCTGGACACGATCAGCGATCAGAAGAACCGGGAAGAGCGCGATCTCGATCGCCGCCCCGAGGATCCCATGGAGAAGCTCAAGAACCGCGGTCGCGGCCGCAACAGCGCCCTGCGCAAGTACCTGCGCAAGAAGGGCCGACGCAACGTCATCGACGACAAACGTGTCAAGGCGGAGATGCTGCGCAAGGAGCATGCGGCGCGCGCGAAGAACCGACAGCAGAACGAGCGAGAGGAGCTGGGACCTGCTTTGGGACGGTTCGCCAAGAAGGAGATTTAATTGCTTCGATCTTGGTGCGCTGTTTTCCTTTGATATTCGCTTTTCGTGTGCTTCTTTAGTTCGCAAGACGATGGGAGCCTTTCGATACCCGATCCATATTATCACTCATACACTCTATTCACGACCCTGAAAACCCTGCATTTTACGGCGTTCGTCGGGACTTTGGACTGGGATACAGCTAAAAGTTAGACTTAGTCAATATTATACCTTGTATATTACTCTTTCTCTACTATCCGACGTGGCCTGCCGAATCTAGCAACAACCGGCGCGGAATCCAAGTAACCAAGAGATATACCCTTAACAATTCTTCTCCTGATCTTCTTCTTATTCCTCATCGTCCTCATCATCCTCAAAGTCATCCCCCACCTCTCCCTCTCCCGTTCTCTTCACCAAAAGCTGCCTAAACGCCCTCCTAATCTTCTCCATCGGCACACTCTTCTCGTCAATCTTCCTCCCTCGACACCAGCACCAATCACGCACACGATGCACCAGACTCCACGAATGCCGCACGCCGTCCAACTCAAACTCGACCTCTACATTGAGTACCCATCTTCCAAGCACAAGCAGCGACATGTCCAGACACATTTCACTCACCAAACGCCCAACATCAGCCATCCCCTTCCTTCCAACCCATTTCAGCTTCGGCACTTGACACCGCGGCCGATGCAGCGCTCCCTTAACTACACGGTCACCTCCCGGTCCTCCGATCACGGGCCGGATGTTCAATTGGGAGGCGCAGCATTCGAGACCGACGTGCAACCTCCCGGTCTCTAAACTGCCGATTGGCTTCACGAACCAGGTCGAGGATCTGCTGGGCCATTTGCTCCATTGGTTCATGTGGTCGTGAAACTCTCCACCCGTGGAGGGCAGGAATCCGTCCTTGTAGTCGGACATGACTTTGATTGTGACGCAGAGGGTCAGAGTCTTGATTGCTGAGAAGGGGAACGACGGGGTGTGGCCATCCAGCGCGAGATCGAGGATTCTCGAATTACAAATGTGTATGGGTGGTAGGTTGGTTGCTAGGAGAGGTGTGGCTTCAGCGCAGATGAGACGGCATGTGCGCAGCCAGCTGAGGGCGCCGGGGAGGGGAGGGCTTGGGCGCGTCGTGTTAGGTAGAAGGGCGAAAAGGCTATGGCTGCGAGTGCGTTTGTAGTGCAGGGAAAGGCAGCTGGTATTCTTGTAGGATGGAGGGAGGATGCTACAATGTGTGGTGATGTCCCTTTCCTGCTCCCATTGGTAGGGAATGGTTTGCATGAGGTAGATCGAGTTGTCAAGCACGGCTTTCCAGATCATGTTGCGGAGTTCGCAGGGGAGGGAGAGCAGACGTGAGCCGGGTTGCCCGACTGGTTGATGAGGATCTGGGGATGTTAGAAGCGTTGAAATTGGTGTTGGCAGATTTATACTATACCAGCGCTCTTGGTCTTTCTTATCTTGGCGCTAGCACTCGGTACTATACCAGTACCTTCGATGTTTCTCCTCTTGACTTTTGCCATCTTGGATTGAATAACGGGATATAAATCCAGTCTTTCTAGGTATATGAGTTCACGATGCAGGGTGGAGTGTTCGACAAATAGAAATAGACAATGTAAATGTTACCCCTCCATTATGATACCGGCAATATGATTCCGGCATGTAGCAATCAATAACCGTAAGATTGTCGTCATTGCCTTGGAAAAAATTATGTATACCATCATGCCTAGGAACCACGGTAATAGTCTTGTCCCGTATCCCACTCTATACTATAGTCGATATAGAAGTAAGCAAGAAGAGGTCAACATATACAAAGCAAGCTCTATTTAACTCCTATCTCCTCCGTTCAACTAGCTGTATTCGAGAACGTAGACATGTCAATGGGTCAAAATTCCATAGAACTGCCAGAGTTCAGTAACTCGAGTATCTAGCTATACAGGCACCCTATTCAATGAAACCAAAATTCAAGATATCAAGGGCTAGACGAGAAGCCAAAGATATGAATCCTGTTGTGTTTATCAGCGATGCAAATTGTCTGGCCCTTCTCGGCCCAGCGTGAGCATATCAGATCGGAAGGAAGCCGAATCACATTCCGACCGTCGTAGGTGATCCAGAGTAGATGCACGCCCCAGCCACGCTTCTTCTGTGTCGACCTGAAACGTCCAAGAAAGCCGAAGTACGAAGTGGCTTCTTCGGGTCCAATATCAGGGGGAGGATAGCGTGAGTTCTCCACCATATCGTGTCGAGTTCCGTCTGTTGCCATATGGGATAGGTCCAAATCGATGCGCCCACGGTCGGTCATGAGATGGGGATCGTTCAAATCGCATGAAAGCTCGGGATCTTGGAGAGTATGCATGCATTTGCCTGTTGCTACGCTCCAGATCTTGACATTTAGATCATCATCACGCGATATCAGATTTTCACCATCCTTAGAGAAAGCCATGAATGTTGGCACAGTATTAGGACCGCCGGGTGTGGTGTCTTCTTTGCCCAAACCTCTGGCATTTGCATCCCAGATACGAATGGTATAATCTTCGGAGCTAGACACTAGGCGCTCGCCGCTCTCATCGTAGCCAACGAATCGAATTCCAGATGTGTGGTCTTCGAGCTTGCTTATGTTTCTTTGTGAAACCGTATCGTATATCCAAATGGTCCCACAGTCTGAACCTATTGCAAGCTCGTTGCCTGTTGGCGAGAGAGCGAATGATTCGATACCCGGTAGATGCTCAAACACCTGAACGCACTCCCAGGTTGTTGAATCCCAGATCTTCAACAAGGTACCCGACCCGGTCGTTGATGCAACACGCTTATCATTGGGGGAATAAGCGATTGATAGAGGCTTTCCCAATAATTCATTGTGGAGTATCTCTATACACTCATTGGTCGTCGTGTCCCAGATCCTGACGGTTCCATCCCATGAAGCTGAGATAAGTCGCTCGTCTGTACCTAGAAACTCCAACGAGTTCACTATCTTATTGTGGCCAGTAAAGATTTTCGTACATTCGCCGGTGCTTGGATCCCAAAACTGAATAGAGCAATGTTCTTTCGAACCCGATGCAACAATGAGTTGACCATCTGGAGAAAAGGTAACCGATTCAATCAACGCACTGGAGTCATCGGACAATGTCTGTGTATATTCTCCTGTGGCCACATCAAAAACGTCGACTCTGTGGAAAAATGCTACTGCAAGTGCTTCTGCATTCCTGGAAATGGCAATTGAGGTGACATGACCCTCGACATGAAAGGTTTGCATACGTTCCCCTGTAGTCAAGTCCCAGAGCTTGGTGTTACTATGAGATGCTAATGAGATCGACACAACCAATGCACGTGTTGAAGCCATAGCTATTATTTTTAGGCCTGGCTCGTGGAGTGTATAGAGACATGGACTCCAGTGTGTTTCCACTTCAGGCAACAGAGGTATCCAGGTCTTGACCTCTTCAATGAATGTTTGTCGAACAACGCTTTCTTTCGGGGCAAAAGCCAATGCGCCAGCATATGCTTGCAGTGGTGCTTCATCGATCATTTGTCGGGAGTAAGGAATAAAACGAGTCATGTCACGGTAGAAAGCCGTTGCCTCACTCTGATCGGAGAGCTAGAATTTCATAAGTATGCTATTATATTTGTTGATTTGACTGACCACCTACCTCAACCTCGGCCTGCAATTCATTGATGGAACGAATCATATCTGACATTCCTTCGAGAAGACTTACTGCCTCGAGCCAGTGGAGAAGATGCTTCTTGAGGAACTGAAAGAATTTCCCATCGTCGGCCAGTCTAATATTTTGGCCTTCATCTTTCCCTCGGCAGAAATGACGAATCCAGAAGACGCAAGCGTATCGAATCGCCGCCAACGGATCGGGATCGGGCTTCTCAATTTCTTGAGAGGGAAATCCCTTGTAACCCAAATCGTAGATATTTTCTTTCAACGTTGATTGCATTGCAGATATCGAGTGAGAAGAAATCTTCAAATGTCCTTGGGCAGGTGTGAGCCCCAGCGTAGACTGGCAATTTTCCAGGAGATAGTCCTTTGCTGACTGATGGATCAACTTGACAACACCATCTGAGACTGTCAGGAAGGATCCACATTTCTGTACGATTGCCAGTGATGGAATCTCCATTTCCAAACCTGCGACAGCGCCAAGCTCAATGAGCGAAAGAGGACGATAGGCAAGAAGGGCAGCGATCAAGACATTCTTGCAACGGCCCACATTTTTATCGTTTCCCTTCTCTAACTTTGACATTATGTGACTGTATATCTGTGACAGGCCCGAGGGAATGCTTTGAAGGACATCAAGCGCATCCCAGTAGTCCACATGCTCAATCTCCTTGAAGGCGAGGGCCACCCAAAGAAACGTGTCTGAGGCTCGCGAATGTAACTCAACGGACAGGCTTTGCAGGGCTTTCTCTGTGTAGTCTTTGTTGGTTTGCAAA
This sequence comes from Aspergillus ochraceus, assembly GCA_004849945.1. Taxonomy (NCBI): domain Eukaryota; kingdom Fungi; phylum Ascomycota; class Eurotiomycetes; order Eurotiales; family Aspergillaceae; genus Aspergillus; species Aspergillus ochraceus. Next base: position 4,331,552 of record SSOS01000002.1, read on the forward strand.
TTATCAAGTTTATGCGCTATGTACGCCCCGACGGGTCCTTGTAGACACTGAGTATCCAGGCCGATCGAGCACATGGAGACGTTTGCCTTTGCTAGATGAAAATCAACTGGGATTTCCGGGCGGCTAGAGAGAAGCCATCTGACTTTCTGTGATTTCGTTAGGGAGTGGAAAATGAGATCAAAAAGCTGTATCCGTCCCGGTGTTGATGCATCACACTCATCGAGGGCATCGACTGCAAGATAAACTAGAGACAGTCTAGGGTCTTCGAGAATCTTCTTGAATATCCCAGAGAGAACGTAGAATGCGCGATCACCGCCAAGAAGAGATGGTCCGCTGTTCTTTCGTAGACTTTCCAGGTGGTGTATGAGATGCGGTTGCTGGACTAGTAGCTGCCAAATGAGTGAGCGCAAGATAGTTTCCGCAGTATTCCGGTTTGCATCGGTCTCTTGACAAAAGAAATAGGAAAGAAGCGGCGTAATAGCTGAAGGCTGATTCGACAGCTCAGCTACAATTCCCATCACTAGCATGGTCTTCCCGGTGCCAGCTGATCCATTGATCCACAGGATCCTCGATTGAGGCATGTATGAGACACGGTCGGACCAGTTAGTAAATTGGTTGTACTGCTCAGTCTCGAGGATCCACTCGTATGACTTTTTCAGCAATTTGTCCTTCTTTCCCTCCAATTCCTGCACATCGTACTGCGGATCCACCGCCCTGAGGTCTTGGAGACATTCCGCGTCCTTGTCTTCCTTTCGGGCTTCTATTTGCACTTTGAAGAAGTCCCGCAAAGTCATGTTTATTTGGCCAAGCCCCTGCTGCAGTTTATTTCCGGAGTTCACAAGCTCAGTAAGTGAGCCCTTCAAATGTTCCTTGCAATGCCGGTTCGCATACTCTCTGACAACGCTTTCAGCATTCGTGACCTGGCTCAGTTCACCATCCCAGTCATCCCATTTCCCGATTTCGCGAAGAAAGGTTGGTCCTCGATTTCGGTAGTACGAGCAGACGCTCTTCATCTGGTACAGCAATAGTTCCTTGTAGAGCATGATAGTTGCTTGCCTTATTTGTCCCACGACGCTCTCGAATGATCGTGTGCCAACCACGAGGCCTCCTTTACTCAGGAGATGGTCGGACAACGCGCAATACCACCCCATCCTTGAGCAAACGTAGGTAATTCCGGCACGGTGAGATGCTGTCCCTTCAGAAGGATTATTCAAGATCTATAGAGATGTTAGTTATGCCGATGTTTTGGAATGGAATGGCACTTACTTCTAAGCCCAAGCAAACACCTGCCCATGGTAGTGCAGCCTGTGGCACGCTCCTGACTGCTATATCCACCATTTTCTTTATGGATTGAAAGTATTGGATTCCTTTCCCTACTGCCAATTTCATGTCGGAGGCCCTGGACACTCTTTTTTGGCCTTGTTCAACCAGCTTTGTGAGGAGCTCCTGTCTTTTAGAGGGATCATTCATCATATTCGAGAGATCGCTTTCATCTGGTTCAACAGCTGCAGATGCCTGTTCTGCACGAAGCACTGTCTCCAGGGCTCCGAAGTACCCCTTCAAGAGTTTGGCGTTGTCTTCATCTTCCTTCAACGTCTGATATGCTTCATCCCACAGCTCTTGCGGCGTGGGTGCCTCCGCTCGCACTCTATCAGTCGAGAAACGCGCTGAGCCTTCTGTGATATTATCAGGATCTTCGGCCAAGTTTTTTTGCGCTGCATGGGGCTCTGGGGACAAGGGCTGTTTCTCTGGGCTCATCAATGCAGATTTTTCCTTTGCTAGAAAGTCTTGTCAACCCACATGAACATTCTTTCGTCAAGAGACCATAGAACGTACCCTCATCAGGTCCGTCATCTTTGTCTTCCCATCTCTTCTTCTCCTTAATTTCCTTCCTGCGAGCGCGCCAGCGACGTATACACTCTGGCATTTTGGCAGCCAATGGCCAAGTTAGCTACCTTGGTATCGCAGTAGCAAGAAAACTTCAAAAAAAAAAAAAAGAAAGAAAGAAAGAAAAAGAAAAGTGACAGCAAAAAAACAAGGCTGGTTGTGTTGATTCCCAGTTGAGCGGGGTGGTGAATGCATTGCATTGGACATCACTTGCCCAAGAACCCACACAAACATTAGCTTGAACTTGTTAGTTACCTAACTAATGCCAATGGCGCTTATGCAAGATGACCTGTTCATTCACCCATCACATCAGCCGAATGAGAAAACTTTTCGATCTGACGCTGATCATGGGCCCAGAGCCTGGGCATCAAAGTCCGAATCCGCATTTTCTTTTGGGAGAAGTGTCCATGGCATTCGCTCCCTTGACCTGTGTTCCTGCTCCCTACAGTAGATTAGATTAGGCTACTGGAAGCTGCTAGTGGCGGCTGATCGACACTCAAACCGCATACGGGTGTTAATTTGAAGGTTCAGTAATGAAGCGATAAGAATGATCAGTTTTCGATGCTCAATACTGAAAATGAGGGCTTTAGTAAGTCAGCATATGAAAAAGAAAAGGCGAGTCCACGACCCCAACTCTGAAATGGCAGCTGCCAGACGGGAGTTCTTTTCTCCGATCTAAGATGAATAGATTCATTGTAGATTATACCCTACATTGGCTTTCAATGGGCTGAATGTTATAAAGAAAAGACTAACACAGTAAATAGGAAAGGCTTAGCGATTACAGATCCGGCATCTAAATCACCTAACTACCATTTTGCATAAGGCATCTTTCTTAATTTAGAGATCCACGGCACACAATATGTGTAGACGATTCATGTGCCGGGGCTTCACCTTTGAAACGAAGAAGTTGACTGAATTGTCCAATCGTCCTGTCTGGAGGCGAGTTGCCGCCCATGTAGAGACTTCCGGAACTTGCCTCTAGCGACGGTAGCTATCCAGATCTTCTGAATTAGAGAAGAAGAGATCTATAAGCGCTCTATCTTCTCTTAATCGCTGCAATAGATTCAACTCATCTGGACTTTTTGACAGATTAACCCTCCTCCATAGAGATTAATATCAGAGACTCTATATGGCCATGTATACAATGGTAATACAGCCGACGAGTAGCTGATGAAAGTCTAATATAGCTCTTATAATAGGGGAAGCTGAAGAGTTATAAATTTATTTCTATCTTATTTTTGATACTAATTCATATCAACAGCCATGGCTTATAGGTGCCTGCCTACATGTGGTAGAGTATAGTATGTATCTAATATTGATAACAGCTATTAGGCTGATCTCTTCAACATCACAGAGCCTACATAAGAAAGAAAACAATGCAGCTAGAATCACTCCATTATTATATACAATCTGCATACCACTTCTTCCTATACCTACTCAAAGCACCGTCTTCATAAATCATATACCCATAGTTATCCAATATACCGTTCACACCTCCAAGACTATATCAAATCAGATCTACTCATCCACACTCCCCGACCCCTTCACGGCCCCATTCTTCCACCTCGCCAAACTCTCCTCATACGCCCCGCTCCCCTTCCACGCACTAATAATCAAATCCACAATATGCCTCATGCCCTTCCCATTCTTCACCTCCGCGAACACCGTCGGTCCCCCTTCCCTCATCTTCGCCGCATCACGCTCCATAACAGATAGGTCAGCGCCCACAATCTCCGCCAAATCACACTTATTGACGACCAGCAGGTCGGAGCCCGTGATCCCCGGTCCGCCCTTTCGGGGCACTTTATCGCCCCCGGCCACGTCAATCACGTAGATGATGAAGTCGGCCAGTTCGCGCGAGTAGTTTGCCGCGAGGTTGTCGCCGCCGGATTCGATGAGGAGGAGGTCGGTGCTGAATTGTTTTTGGAGGATTTGCAGGGCGAGCAGGTTTGCGGATATGTCTTCGCGGACGGCGGCGTGCGGGCAGCCGCCTGTTTCGATGGCGCGGATTCGGGAGGGGGCGAGGGCGCGGTGACGGGTGAGGAATTCGGCGTCTTCTCTGTTTTTGTTTCACAAGCATTGGTTAGTATCTAGTGTTCGGCGGGATTCGTCTGGGGATGGAATGAATGGGTGGGGAAAGCGAACCGAGTAAAGATATCATTCGTCACAGCCGCAATGTTATACTCGTCGCGCAGCGCAAGACACAAGGCGAGCATGAGGGCCGTCTTTCCGGATCCGACGGGTCTATCGGATAGTACCACTTAGATTAACTTATTCTTGATCCAATTCTGACTTTGTTCTTGTACTTAGACAAGTCATGCAATCAGGTCTTCCCCGGGAAAAGTGGCATACCCTCCAATACCAATAGTAAAAGCACGATCTTTCCAATCGCGGCCCTCAATGAGGGGCATCTCGCGGTTCAGATACGAGCCGGGACCATCGAGGATCTCGTGCGAGTGGCCGTGGCCGCCGAAGTCATCATCATGAGAGTGGCTGATGCCGTCGTCGTGGGAGTGAGAGTGGGTCATATTGGTGAGGTCTGATAAACTGGATTGATTGATAGTATAGGAAAATAGAAGAGAGAAGATGGTAGATGAGGGAAGGCGGGCCGGAGAGCAGATAAATGAGCATCGGCAAACCTTCTCCGCCGAACTCACGGAGACTGCCGACGGAGACATCTGATTGGAGTAGCGGGATCCACTGTGACATGAACGGAAGTGTCACGATAAGAGATAAAGATAGTCATGGTTATACTTATAAGTTATAACACTACGGATCAACCTCAAGTCAATCTTCCATTCGGCGTGTGACATAGAACATAAGAAAAGTATATTTCCACAGAAGACGCAAGCAATGAATCCAACGCCAAAAACGTAGCAGTCGCCAATGGTAGAACATGGATATCAATAAAATAGACAGCGCACCAGAGTCGGCAAGGAAAAACCGGTATTCGCTATTGGAAATCGAGCGCAACGACTCAACAGAGGGCGTAAAGGAAAAGCCATAGCATAAGGACTCCGAATAAAGCCAAACTGCAACGCGAGGATCTGGTCAGACTGACCTTGCTGACGACAAGTTGACAATCCACATGCAACAAGCCATCTAGCTTCGTAGGGTCTAATCCGGCACCACCTCAACCAACGCAATGGACACCATGAACCAGCAAAAAGAAGGGGGAAACAATGCTAGGGGATAAGATAGAAAGAATAAAACAACCCCCAGCAACCCCCCAAGTATAAGTCGAAAGCACAAGTACCAATTGGAATCAGCAACAAAAAAAGAGATAATGGAAAACCCTCGCATAATTTTCCAAAGATACGCCAGTTCCCCGCCTCTTAAGACTGAAAAAAAAAGAAGAGAGAAAAAAAAAATATGCATCGTGGTGAGAAATAGAAATTAAGGATAAGAATGGGGGCTCGTATTAACTGGTCCCCTTTTGTCTCTTCCCCCCGACTCGAGGACTGGCCTTGACGGTTTTCGGGCCCGCACCAGGAGCGCCATTGACTTCCGGGCCACCGGCGTCGTCGTTCTCCATCTTCACGGTGCTGGCACGCCGCCGTTTGTTGTTAACGTTGGGACTGGCGCTGGCGCTGTTACCTTGACCAACGTTGGGCTGCACCTGGCCGGGAGGAACCATCCCTGGCGGCCCGGCCAGATGGCTTTGCGCCGGGCTGGGATGAGCCGAGCCAGTCAGGTGAGGGGATCCTTGGTTGCCAGGGAGTCCCAAATGAGCCATGGCTGGAGAGGCAAACTGATTGGGTCCGCCGATGCTGGGAGCCCGCGGGTTTTGCCCCTGCTGCATGGCGGGGTTCATAGGGCTGGGCATGAACCCGGGATTCGGATTCTGCATCTGCAGTGTGTTGACAAGGTTGCGCAGCGCATCAGGGGCAGAAAGTTGCGGGTTTTGCTGAGAGAACTGGAAAAGCATTTGCATTTGCGAAATCGTCTCGGCCACCTGGTTCTCGTTAGAGTCTGTTCAACAGATCTTAAGAAAAGAAAGTACCTCGAGGAAGCTCATCACAGCAGTAGGAACACCATTTGGCGTTACCATCGACTCGGGCAGCTGAATTTGAGGTTGCGGAGGCTGCTTCTGACCGCGCTTGCCCATGTTCTTAGAGACCTTGGGGCTCTGCTTCAGATCAGGCGATCCTAACGCATGCAACTGACTCCGAGGAAGATATTCGGTGTGGTTCATGACCACAATGTCAAGCATTTCGATCTTGTTACTCATATCGAAGTGGGCTCGCAGTGTCCCGTTGGTGAAGAGCTAAGTTTTGTTAACAAGCTTGAGCATCGGGCAGCTGGCAGAAATCTCCAAAACTTACCTGGGTGTCATTCGCGAACCAGTAGATAAAAGACGTTTTGGCACTCTCTACAATGTGGCCTCCGTTGGGCGAATCCCTCTCCCGAGCAGCCTCGACAACCATTTGAATTTGTCGGATGCCGCTGGTAAATTGCGTCAAATAATAACGCGCAAGGGCTGGCGTCGCAATCTCGAACTGCTTCGAGCCGGACTGCGGGTTGTACACGCCTTGTCGTAGGACACCGTTGGGCGAATAAAATCGTTCCACGAAAGAGTTCCAGTATGGCAGATCATAGGCCTCGCCACGGCTCTGCGATAGGTTAGCATCTGGTCGGTCGCAACGATCCCTCATCATTGTGAACGTGGACATACGATGAAATTACTCAGATGTTCTGCGAAACTACTGAGACATAGGATAGTGGCGCCCTTCATCCCCATGCGCTGCTGCATCATCATGGCGGCATTGTTCTGCTGCTGTTGTTGCTGGGCCTTGAGTTGGGCCTCCTGGGCCGTCATCGGCTGCTGCGGCAATTGACCGGGCTGTTGGCCCTGCGGGCCCGGCTGACCTGGCTGCGGTTGCGGCTGCGATTGCGGGGGTTGCGGCTGCTGCGGTTGCGGACCGGGTTGCTGAGACTGGGGCAATTGCTGGGGTGGCGGGTTGGGGGTGGGTTGAGGCTGAGGAGCGACAGGTTGCTGAGGGGGCGGCTGAGAAACAGGCAGTTGCGGCGGCTGCGACTGGGGCGTGCTACTGCCCTGATGAGGCGGCGGGCCGGGTTGCGGCTGGGGGGTGACGCTTTGCGCATCGTGTACGGGTTGAGGTTGAGCGGATGCTCGCTGCTGAGGGGTATGCTGTCCGGGCTGTGCGGCATTGGGCTGCTGGACCTGCTGCGCTTGATGCGCTTGCTGCTGGGCCTGCTGAGCCTGTTGTGCCTGTTGCATCGCAAAGATGTGTTGCTGGGGAATGTTCTGCGGCTGTCCATGAGGCATTTGCTGGAGTTGCATCTGCAAGTTCACCGGTCGCATCCCCGGGTTGGCTTGCATAGCGGCGAATTGGGCGGCGTTTATGCCCTGGGTGCCGTTTGGTAACGAAACCGGAAGTCCGCCATGCTGCTGTTGCTGTTGCTGCTGCTGCTGCTGTTGTTGTTGTTGTTGCTGCTGTTGCTGTTGATACATCATTCGCTGTCTAATGATTTGTTGCTGCTGATGCTGATGTTGCTGCAAAAGTTGAGGGTTGTTGGCAACTAGAGACAACAAGGCGTTAGTTCATTGGCGTGGCGTGGCGGGCGGGAAAAAGGTGACCGCTGCGTTGGGAGTGCGGGAGAGGCAAAGGCGGGCGGGCGAGACAACTTACAATTCTGAGCAAAATGCGGCTGTTGGAACAAATGGGCCTGAGCAGGTCCCAAATGAGACAGTGCATGGGCCTGAACCGGACCTCCAGGGGCGGTTGTTCCTGCACCAGGAGGCATCCCGCCCATCACCGGTCCGCCTTGGGTGACTTGAGGTCCGCCCGATGCCGACACTCCAGGGTGAACTTGTTGAACCATTCCTGCCCCGGGGTGGGCATTCGGGTGTTGACCAGCGGCCAGCGGGTGACCCGGAGGAAGGCCATGGTGTTGCGGGATGCCTTGATGGGCAGGGAATTGCTGCGCCATCATCATCTCTGTACTACCTCGTCGCCGATGACGGCACTCTTAACGGTCGGGATAAGGGGGGGGGGTTGGTTGGAGGGAAAGAGACGCGACCGATATGGCGAGAAAAGAAAACGAAGGCGAACGGAGGATCAAGATGAAGGTAAAGAAGAGAGGAATTGGATATTAGTCTGTATAAATATGGATGAACAGCGATGCAGGTGGATATTTAAAGATTATCGACAGTCGACAGACAGCGCAGGACGAGGGCGAACGTCGGGGACTCGAAAAGCGCGCTTGACGTGGAGGCACAACAGGGCCGCTTTTAGTGTCGGAGCGGAGGCCAAGACGTGGTGGACGGGCGACTGAACCTGCGTCGGAATCGTCCAGGTCGTCACGGGCGCAGGAGCATCGATCGAATCCGACTGAATCGCGGACTGCCCGCCAGATCGTTCGATCTCCTGAAAGACTCAATGAGGGTAAGTGGTCGGTCGGGGAGGCTGGCCGAGAGAAAAAAAAAAAAAAAACAAGGTTGAGTAAGATTGGGTGGGAATAGTTAATAGGGAAGACACGGAGGCCGGGCAGGAGAGTGGGAATTGGGAAATGGGAACGGGATTAGGGGAGAGGACGGAGGTGTGGAGGGGCTTTACACCGTAGGGGCCAACGAAAAAAGAGAGACGGCACCTCTTCGCGATCGCCAGTTCAATCGCTCGGTTGAAGAAGGAAGAACGCTGGGAGGGAGTACAAGCACACCGCCCGACGATGTGAAGCGACTTTAGGGCAGACGATGTGGGGGGAAGAGAGCGAACGAGGAGGAGGGGGGAAAGAGGGAGAGGGAGAGATACCTGGGAACAGAGAAAGACTGGGCGAGGGAATGGATTGAAAGCAGAACCGACGAGAAGATCGGAGACAAGAGGAAGATCAGCCGGCGGTCCTGAGGCTTTTCTTCCATCGCTTTTGCCTGCTGAGCCGCGAATCATGCGAGCCGCTAGTCCGTCTTGGGTAGTCCTCACGTGAGAGCGGGCCGGAGATCCGGAGAAACGTTCTTACCTGCAGCCGTCTATTTTTTTTCTTTTTCTTGCTCGCTTTTCTTTCCTTCCTATTCTTCTCTTCTTCACCTCCCACTCAACAACAATTCGTCAAATTCTCCTGCATCCGCAGTGAGACGAGGTACATCACCTCTTGCAGTTCCTGCACAATGCCATAACAGCATTTCTGGTCACCCTGGCCGATGCCCGATCAAAATGATGATCAGACCACAATCAACTAACCGATCAGCTCACCTGCCAGAGCTCCCCATGACAAGGTTCGTTTTTCTTTTTCTTCCTTCCAACCACCTTCACACATTCCCCCTGTTCAAAGATGATAAACCCTTTTTACTTCTTCATCACCTCCGAATCGTCCATGACGAGGTATTCCGGACCTTCCATTCCCGGTCGGTCTGCTACTTGCCAGTATATCGTGTCTGAGAACAATACATTTTGACAATGTTTTCTTCATGTCATGCTTTGCACATGGACAATGGGCTAACTATCTGTCGATCAGGTTTTCGGTGTTTTTTCTGCGTAACGATATCCGATGTCGAACCATACTGTCTTGCGGAAGGATTAGCTTTAGCTGTTTCAGTACAATCAAGTTTCTTTTACTATGGACCAGATAATTTGCATGGATGGTGCGGCTCTCTAAGGCTGTCGGTACAGTGTAGTCTGTCTTTGTAGTTGTCATCGTAGCTGAAGGTTAGGTGGTGTAGCTACGCGAAGGATATTCAGTTACTCTGGTTGAATTTTCTTTCTAACACGCCGCTTTGTAACTTGCAACAACCCTTTTCTTATCAAAAGGCCGCTTCGAATCAAATCTCTACGCGCTTGGAGTACTACGCTTCGATGCCTTAATCTTGTTCGATCTTGTATAACCTATCTCGAAGAGATTCAGAACCTTACGTCGGCTGCACTGTTATAAGTATCATCGGATCTCCCGGGTATATATATATCCGTGGCCTCCGGGATCCTGCGGACCACCCACCGCCTTTCGGCAGTGGGTGGTCAACACCGGTCAGGCATTTTCAGCAGAAAGGCAGATTTTTTATATTAATTTATAATTAGCTATAACTACCTACAATAATTATCTAAAAATATAAAAAAATATTTTTGATATAAAACAGAAAATGTAGAATTCTATAATATATAAAATAATTTATCAAAAGTTTTTTTTGAAGATTTATTATTAAATTAAAAACAATATTTTTAAATAAAGTTTTCTTAAAAAGAATCTAATTTATTTAATAAAATTTAATATTTAAAATTATTTAAAAAATATAAATATTTTACGTATATTTAACTAGTTCTTTTAATCAAATAAAATATAATATTNCTCTATATTTAAATGTATTTAAAAATAAAAGAAACTTTTAAAAATCAAATTTGAATTTTCTTAGGAAAATATATATATATATTTAAGATTTTATATTATTTTTTATTTTTAGAAAGATAAAACTTAAATTAATATTTAAATATAATTTTTATATTATTTTTTATATTCTATATANATTATTAAAAAAGATTTAATATTTTTTTATAATATATAAAAATAATTTTTAAAATTAATGTAATTAAATGTTCTTTTATTTTAATTGAATATTAATTAAAAGAATTTTTTTTATCTTTTATATAAAATATTAAAAAATATTAAAACTATTATTTTTTAATAATCTTGGTAAAAATTATTTTTAATATAAAAAAATATTCAACTATTAATAATAATATATAATATATTATTTATAAATTATTTTTTTTAGAATATAGTTTAAAATTATTTATTTTATATATAGTTTATAAAAAAGATTATAATTTATATATAAAATTTTCTAAAAATCTTTCATTATATATGAAAATTTGAATTTTTGAAAATCTTTTTTTTTTATTTAAACTTTATGATAATATTAAAGAATATATATTTAAAATTTAAAATTAATAGAATCTAGAAGATTTTAATAATATGAGACTTCTTTTTTTATATTTTTAAATAATTATTGTGAATAGTTATAGCTAAATATAAATTAATATAAAAAATCTGCCTTTCTGCTGAAAATGCCTGACCGGTGTTGACCACCCACTGCCGAAAGGCGGTGGGTGGTCCGCAGGATCCCGGAGGCCACGGATATATGTAACACTAATATCTCCATTTCCCATATAAAACCACCATTGTAAAAAGAATGGCATTACAATAAGAATACAGATGAAGACCAATTCCCCTTCAACTTGGCTAGAATCTTGAATGCATCATGGATGTTTATCTGCCCTTCCCAAGACCTGCGAGTACCAAACATCTTTGGTAAGGTACTTTACATCTATGACAGAACGCTGCTCCGAGAGAATGGTGGTTCTTGGTCACTTTTGGCTGTAGTTCAAATTGGGAATAAGTTAACTGGGAGGAATTGGGGAGGGTTGGTTTGTTGAAACATACATGTTTCACTTCTCATCCTGAGCCGGGTATATATTTTCTCGCATCTGGTTCCGCCGAGCGAGGATCTATGACTGGGTGTTTGAGATCCGGAGACCACTGAGGTACACAACACAGCTTTGGATTGTAGAAGTGCTGAATGAGCAATTATTTAAATATCATCATTTAGTTAAACATACCTATGCTTGACCTAGCAACGAAATCAATTTGGTTACGTTTACGTCCTTTCTAGAACTGCCTAATACAAGACAGAACGCGGACATGTTCTCAGCGGCAAGGTGACACCAACATAATAAATAAGTTCTCGTTTCGTTGTTCGATAGTAAGCAGTTAAAAGTTGATTCCAAAAAAAAAAAAAAAAAAAAAAAAACAACATATATTCTAAATTGGTATTGAGCGTACCCACAACGAACGATCCAACTCTACCAACTCATCAACTAGAAGATCATGACAACATAACAGCATAACAACAGAAATGCCACTCCGTACAACAATGTATATAAACCGCCCAGCGAGATTATACAGAAAAATGATGCAAGCAATTGCAGATTGGTCGAGGCCAAATAGGTGCAATCGAAGACAAAAGAATTGGAGAAAGGAAGAAAGGAAAAGAAAGGTTGACGGGGAAAGCATGAAGAAACATAAACGTAAACATAAACATAACAACCAAAAAGCCCAGCTTTTCAAACCATTTCGTTGTGGTGGGTAGGGTAGAAAACATTTGCACCTAGCTAGGTCTACCCTCTTGACAGGACCAAAGTCATGGCGAGGGCTTAGACAGAAAGAAAGGGAACAAGAGATAGACGAAGCGAGCGTGACCACGCACGATTGGCTATGTTGATGAGATCCGTGTGCCTTGTATGTTAGGTCGTGTCATTTGAAAACATAATTTTGAGTAAACCGTGGTCTCTCAAGCCATTAGTCGTAACTGCCGTAAAAAAGATAACATAAATCCTGTCGAGCAAAACATGAAAAGGAGCACAGAGGAGCAATGTGTTTGCTCTTGCTCCTATGTAGAAATTGGGGCCATGCACGTCCGAACTGGTGATGAGACCCCCTGAAGTCAAAATTTGAATCAAGCTCTGAAATCAAGCTGGAATGACTTCCATTTGCCACCTACGGTTCGACATCGTGGACATCCTCGAGGGCCTGGATAGCTCGTAGGACCGTGTGACATGGCACTGCCGGGACTCGACGTCACATTTCTGAATGACGTTGGAGGGCTGCTGATGAAGGTCACCACACATTCGCGGCACACTCCGCAGATGCACTCCGTGCAAGCGAAGCACTCGTTCAGCGGCCAGGACCGCTTGCAGCTGGCACAGTAGATCTGGATCTCTTTGTTTCGAAATGACGCCGGCGTCGGATTGGAAAAGCGATGATGCTGGCGTTGCGATGCCGACGCTGGGAACATGTTCAACACTGGGCTGGAATCCGAGTTCACCGAAGGGGGCAAATGAGAAAACCCGAAGTTTCTACCGGACGTGGTTGATGCTGAATCGAGCGATGATTCGATGGAAGGGAAGGGCTCCAGATCGCTGTCCCGGCTGCGAGCGGTGTCGTAGGGCGGTGGAGTCAGCGACTTGTGTAACGGAGATGCCGCGTATGAATGGGGCGGGAACGGCCGGTGCGATGATGTTGGCGGTGGTAGTCCTTGGAACGCAGGCGGCAGCGATGAGCGATGTTTCGAATTGAAATGGCCGGATGTGATGTGGGAGATCAACGGGGGAATGGTAGGGGATCGGCCAATCTAAAGTAAACCGAAAGTTAGCTTTCGTAATGGGATGAAAAGGGAAAAAAATATCCCCGCCCCCTCTTCCGTCCTATCCATTCCAAATCCATCGGCACTCACCTCAGAAGTCCGTTCATCATCCGCCTCGGTAGCGGAAGTGGCCGCTTCGATCAAATCCTCCCAGCGTTTGCCCTGCGCCCACGCTGCAGTCTGCGGCTCAGCCGATAACGCTTTCCGATCTCCCAAGCTAGGACGCCGAGGGTATTCCTTCGATTTGGTCCGTTCATGTTTGGGCTTTCTGGCTCCGGTGATTGACGATTTGCGAGAACGCGGCAGCTTGTCCCTTCGTTGAATAGGAGGCAGTGTTGAAGAGCGACCGGGCGGGGAATGGTTCAGGATCGACGGAAGGAGTTCTCTCGGGCGAGTGGGCGCAAACGGAGGCAGCGATTCCTGTTTCAGGTGATCCCTGAGCGAGGGGAGTTCGATTGAGGTTCTCATGCGGTTTGGACCGATATCGTTGTCCGAATGAGTCTCCTGAAGCGACCGATCAGTTATCTGCTCCCATGCCTGTTTTCCAGTTCAACGCCGCTTTTTTGGAAATTTATTTTCGTGAACGAGGCCAGAACTGAAACCTTATACCCAATAGTACATACCATATCTGTATCCCAGTCAGACGCTAAACGGTTATGGTGAAGCTGCGCAAGGGCCACGGCCGCAGTGGCAGCGGCGGGGTGGGTTTCGTCAATACCGCGCGGGGTCGCGGGGGAGCCGGCGTCCGCCACATAGATGTCTCGGTCTGCCACGTCTGTCAACCGTTAGAGTAGCTAATTGAGAGCAGACAAAAAGAAAACAAACCATTGCGTCGTCGAGAGGGCGTTGAATTCGGAGGCGATAGGTGAGCTCGTTGATCCGGAGGGGTGGTGACCATCAAGATAAAGCTCTCCTCGGTGGCCGGGAGCTTCGGAATGTAGTGGTTCGGATGGGCCCGACGGATGTGCTCCTGCATGGAGCGATAACGCTTCTCCTAAACGGCAGCATGTTGATTAGATGCGAACATCAAAACAATGAATCTGACAGAGAAGAGAAAAAAGCAGGAGCTTCTGGACCACCCCTCGTGTTCGATCAATCGTTGGAACTATCGCCGCCGACTGCTGCAACGAAAGGCCAACCTTGCATAAAGTGGGGCGCCCGAAGGATAGTGGTCGAGGCCACAAGAAAGAGAGGTCAAGACACTCACACCCAGACATCTTTTCCGACAATTGGACCCGTCGTTATTCTTCAGAGGACAGACGACTTCATTGTTGGCGTCAGTGACAGAGAAAGAGCTGGTCAAAGATGCCCGGGGCGGCATGGTCTGCATGAATCCGTTCTGGCGGCGGGGTTGATCCGGAGGGGCCAAGTCAGCTAGCTAGCAAGCACACAGAACTGTGCGTGGAGAGCCGAAAAAAAATGGATAGCGGTTGACGATAAGATCAATTCAACAATCCAAGCTCGAGCTCGCAATTCATGCTCCGAGGAGGGCAGCAGTAGATGAATGGAACAATAGTCTGCCAGTTGAATGGAGGGGCGGCGATAAAGAGGAAGAAAGAGGGGGGGGAGAAAGGAGAAAGAGGATAAGATTGAGTTAAGAGCAGGTATGGAGTAGGTTGAGTAGTAAGAAAAAAAAAAGAAAAAAGGAAAATAAGAATGCAGATAGGTAGATAGGCTAGCGATAGTTATTTAAGAATGAGTAATAGGGAAGAGAAAAATGCAGGCACTACTGTAACCAGCTAGGAAGTAGTAGGAACTAGCTCGGAGGAGGATCAAGATGGGGAGGTAAAGGACTAAAGGACTAAAGGACTAAAGGTAGGGGGAACGAGGAGAAAAAGGGTCGGGGGGAGCTCTGCGATTGAATGGATTGGGTGAACCAGGAAAGCTAACGTAGCTCGGCTTAGTGAGTGGGAAACGAGAATGACAGCCAGAAGCTCGATTTCTTTTCCAAAAACAAGGAGGAAAAAGAGGAGGAAAAGGTGAATTGTGAGAAATAGAAATTAAAAAAAAGCGAAAGGTGGAGGGAAATGGAGTGGTACTGCAGTTGTATCTGACAACTTAAAAGCTGCGCTGGTCACTGTTCAGCTCCGGAGAACCCCGACCGCGTGGCCTTCTTTGGCTTCTTTTTTCTTTCCTTTTCTTTTTTCTTTCCTTTTTCTGCATTTCTTTTGTAATTTCTTTTTTATTATGCAGACGGCAGGTCACCACCGAGAATCGTCAAGAGCAGAAGAGCTATGCCGAGTCAGTTGATAAATGGAGTACGGAGTAACAAAAGAGCTCCCAACTCCTCGGCCCAGCTGGCTTGTGTGTATTATTGATCCGGTGTCACTGGTAAGGATACCACCTCCGTACGATGGGAGCGAACCAAGGATTCTTCGATAACCTACCAAAGAGGTTACTTCGGTCCTCATGTATTCTCGTTTCTTTTCCCTTTCTACACCCACCAGGTTCACGGAGAGCCGTGCAGGCTGCATGGTACATACATACATACATACATACCTAAGAGCTACCGTAGCAGCTGTAGGTAAGAATAAGCATATCCCTTGAAGTTCTCGCCCGAATTCTTCCTACTTCGTACAGGTAACTAAATAGGTATTCCGTATGCCTACTGCTTAGTGGCACACGGCATGCCATCGATAGCCGGAACGTGGGAGACTGGGAGTAGTAGTTTTTGTCTTCTACGGTAGTTATTCTATCTATTTCCATATCAACCAGTGACTATTCATAGAACCCTTTTCGAAGTGAAGATTACTCCTGTGTAGATTTTGAGACAGGTTTAAGACTCGACCTCTATTCTAGTCTTCATAGTAAGCATGACTGCCGCTGACACTTCCAATCCATGATTTCTCGACCTCGAGTGGGGATGACAGGACCGTACGGTAAAGAAATGAGGGGTCACTTGTGCACACCGGTGTATGGTGTATGGTGTATGCTGTAATTATGAAATTAGAAAAAAGACTCATAGTCGAAGTTAAACCCTCATCGGCATCGGACAACGCGACATGGAGGGTATAAACAGGTCTTAAGACCCCCTGGCGAAATTGATAGCTGGCTAGTGTTGATAAATCGTCCGCTGACCACGTTTTTCATGCTCACGAGAGAGACTTATGATTTATCAATTAATTATCTTATCGGCAGTCATACACCATACAACTTACCTGAGGGTAAATACCGTACGGTAATGGACCAGCACTTCGGGAATCTCGGTGGAACTGCCTTCCCCCTCTACAGCTGCAGCGCTCAGGTACTCCGAAGACGGGCCATGGGGGCTACGGGAGGGAGGGGAAGGTTTTTTTTTTTTTTTTTGTTAACACCTCGCACACAGTACGGGGTAACCATTGTAGAAAAATTGACTTTACGGTGTAGAGAGTACAAGTCGATGATTTCTATATCTTGAATAAATATTCCCTGATCTTGGTTGTGAAACCTTACCCACCATTCAACGCCTGAACATCGAACATGACCACCACCTGACCTGTCGGGCCCCCTCCTCCTCCAGCTCTCCCCAGCTCCGAAGGTTGAGCTTTCCTGTTGGAGCTCCCAGCTTGAGCTTTTTTTTTTTTTTTTTTTCCCTTCGTTTCTTTTTTTTCTTACGCTCTCGCCTTTTAGTTTTTTTTCCTCCCTCCCAGCCTACTCCGTAGAAAGGCTAGAACAAATCAGGCTAAGATTAGTGGCGAAAATTCCACTTAGCTCGACGCCACTCCAGTTCCTTATTCCCGTCTTAGTGGGGCCCGTCTGCGAAACAAGGAGTCTGGTATGGCCCTTGTATGCGTGTACCTTTTGTGCTCACTGCTGCAGGTAGAGGCGATGCCTAAAAATGAGCAGAAAATTTCTGGTTCTCTTCTTTTCGAGTTTCTAGAAGGTGGCAACTGGGGGATTTACCGGGTCTAGAACGGAAAAGGGGCAACTGTTCCGTACTTTACTTTGGTTTTGGTTTTGGTTTTCTATCTTTGGATGATTGTCAGAGGAGACCGAGGAGATACTGGACAGAGAGCGGGGAGAGGGGAAAATACCTACAGTAACTAACTTGACTATACGGAGAGGGGAAAATTACCCCTGCCACGAGCACAATACCTGCTCGTTATGACCTTCACAGTACCTACTACTCAGTACACCTTACTGAGCAGTTTCAGTACCTACGGTGTAGTTAGTAGGAAGATTCAGATACAACCCTAGACTGGAATCACACCCTCGCAGTGCCGAAGTGGAGGGGTCGATGCCCAATTTGTCGACACGCGAGGGTAAGATGCCGTTTATTCCCGTCTCGTAGAGTTCCGGTCAAACGGTGCCTGAGAGGGAGACTGGGAGAGGCTGGGGGAGACGGCGCTTTGACGGTTGAATCCTCTCATGTGTTCAATTCCTCCATGTTAGATGGGTTTAGTTTACCTACATTGTGAACTTTACTTCAATTCTGTTCCGTAGTCCGTACCCTTTCGAGCTACGTGTACGGGTTGATTTATTCAATCCAAATGGAATCCGAAGAACAAGTCAGCTTACGTCGTAACATGGTGTGGTTGCAAATAACTCCTAAGAAAGAAAGACAAAGGTATATAGCTCAGCCAAGAACGACCCTCAGCAGCAGCAAAGCATGCCACACAATGATATTTGTGCGTATTTGTATTCGAAACGAGACCGTTACACACTCCAAGGCATGCGATACGGAGGACCTACCTACCTACCTACCTTACGGAGTAGGTACAGTAACTATTAACTAACCATCTTAGTCAATATTCCATGCAATGCTAATGGGCTTGTTCTAGAAAATATGCCTACAGGTATGTGTGTACTCGGCTTGTCATCGAGTCAGCCGTTCGACTTTTGAGTTTTTCATCCCAGCCTTCCATGTGGGGACTGGTTTTATTATTAGCAGGTTGACGGCATTTACCACTTGACTTGTTGGCTTTGAGGGGAATTAGAATTCAGAATTGATTGTATGATAAAGACTGACCGTTTGACTTCTTTTTTTTGCCAATAATGAAGCTGGGATGAAATTATCTTACGGAGAAGTGACGTGAATGAAGCATCGCTATCCGGTTTCCCGGGTCATCCGAGGGCTCCTTACAGTTCTAAAAATGTCGTTTAACTTGCCTCCCTAGACTAGAATACTTCCAGGACTCATTGCATGATATCTAGCTAGCTAGATCCTCTATCCGATTCACCAACATTCCCGCCCTCTACCAACCGAGTAAGCTGCATAGTGCATACGGAGTACATCTCCTACTCCTACCCACCTCGGTGTAGGACTGTAGGTAGGTATACTCGGTAAGGCAAGGTATCTCTCAATCCGGACGGAACCCCGGCCGCAGTTGGTTGCCGAATCGGGCGCAGTGCATTAATGCAAAGCATTGTGATTGGCGGAGGTTTCGGCAGGGGGGTCACGCACGGTACCCAATGGGATTGGTTGCTTAGTCAAATATTTCCCCCACTTGTGTTGCTGCTTTCCACTTTTCAGGTTTACTGGGGTGTAGTGGTACAGAATGCTGTCTGTGTATGTGGGATGAGGTAAGGTCCCTTGCTGAGGTTGGTGTGGTATGTTGAAGTATATCAGTTATTAGTAGCTATCTTCCATGGGGTTGCTTACGGTGCTTGGATTGGAGTGTGTTTCAACGGGTGAGCTTGCCGAATGCCGATTGCCGATACGGTAGGTTGTGTACTGTAGGTATTGCACGAGAGACTCCCGTTCAAGAGAACCTGCATCGCAAGGAATAGGCCATGAATCAACCTCGTTCACTTCAACTGCTTGTATAGCCTACTTTGTGACCCTTTCTATCACTTTATGACATTTCGTTTATTCTATGTGTAGCCACCTTTCATCGGAACCGGAAAACCCCCAAATAGCACCCAGCTCCCACTAACCCCACAGACGCAGCACAGCAAAGACCTCGCTCGGATCCCGATGACGATGAAAGAGAACGGGGACTATCGGTCCGACTGAAAGCTTGGTAGCAGCACGATTCTGTATCCCTCAGATCCTAGAACTCAGAAGTCGGTTCCCTCATCATCCAGCCAAGAAACTTGCTTTGCCTTGTCCGACGCCCCACGGGGAGACGGGGCTGCTGCCCTTCCGATGGACCTTACCCCGGAACCGCCCATGCTGACCTGGATCCGAACGTCTACGCCACCCATTCGGGGTGACGATTGGAGAGACAACGAGGAGGTGCCGTGAGCCGAGTGTGGGATTGAAAAGGGCGGGTGTGCCGGGTCAGATATCTCCATTTTCTGGTAGTTAAATCTTATCCCTCAATTCCCGAGTTTCTTTGCAACAATTCATCAGTTCTGATCACACATGCCAATGTCCTCGTCAAAGAAAAACTTCCAAGTCGCCGTCGTGGGCGGCGGCATTGCCGGTCTCACACTTGCCATCACGCTTCATCACCGCGGCATCCCCGTGACGATCTACGAGCAAGCCTCTGCCTTTGCGGAGATCGGCGCAGGCGTCTCGTTCGGTCCGAATGCAGTCGAGGCCATGAAAGCCTGCCACGGCGGCATCCACGCCGCGTTCGAGAAGGTATGCACGCGGAACCTATGGCCATCGAAACAGAACGTATGGTTCGATTACCTCGACGGATGGAGTCAAGGCGATTCCCAGGATGCAAACAATGCCAGCCGCCAGGATATCGCGTTCACGATATCCAACGCTATCGGCCAGACGGGGGTTCATCGGGCTCATTTTCTCGATGAGTTGATTAAGTTGATTCCGAGGGACATTGCGCGGTTTAACAAGCGGTTGGAGAATATCGTGGAGCGGAAGAGTGATGGGAAACTGGTGATGCAGTTTGCGGATGGAGAGGAGCATGAGACCGATTTGGTCATTGGGTGTGACGGCATCAAGTCGCGCGTGCGGCAGATCATGGTCGGCGAGGGACATCCGTCTGCGAATCCGACGTATACGCATAAATATGCCTATCGCGGGCTGGTCCCGATGGATAAGGCGATTGAGGCGATTGGCGAGGAGCTTGCTTCCAATGCGTGCATGCACGTAAGTTTCGGGTGCTAGGCTGTTTCTTTGGGGTTTCGCTCGAGCTAATGGATTGCTAGATGGGCCCCGGCGGCCACATGTTGACCTTCCCCGTCAACCAAGGCAAAACGCTCAACACCGTCGCCTTCCACACCAGTCCCGAGCCTTGGGCCGAGTATCCCCGACTCACGCGCGACGGGACCCGGGAGGAGGTGCTGCGGGATTTCGCAGGCTACGGGCCCAACGTGGTCAATCTGTTGAAGTTGACTGATCCGAAGCTCAGCGTCGTACGTACTTGTCCCGTCCAACCAACCTGTTCAAGGGGAGTAAGCTGACTTAAGGCAGTGGGCAATCTTCGACCTCGGCGAACATCCCGTCCCTACATTCTACCAAGGCCGAGTCTGCATCTCCGGCGACGCAGCGCACGCCACGTCACCGCACCACGGAGCCGGCGCTGGCTTCTGCATCGAAGACACGGCTGTTCTGGCGGCCATGTTGGAAGATGACCGGGTGACGGCGGTGCAGGATCTTGAGGCCGTGCTGGCTACGTTTGATAGCTGTCGACGCGAGCGCACCCAGTGGCTGGTTCAGAGTAGTCGGTTTATTGGAGACTGTTATGAATGGCGGGCTGAGGGGGTGGGAAGGGATTTTAAGAAAATTGAGGAGGCGATTAATTATCGGAATGGGGTCATTGCGAATGTGGATATTAGGAAGATGTGTAAGCATGCGGTGGAGGAGCTTGGAGAGAGGTTGCCTAGACAGGCGAAGGGGTCTCTTTGATGATGAATTTGGGTCGTATGTATGTATATAGAAGGTTTTTGATTGAATTGGACATATTGTATATATCATCTTGATATATGATATTTTACCACACCTACTGTATCACTCACAACCTTGGTATCATCGTAAAGAGCATGGAAAATATGTCTACGTCTGATAATTGGATCTCTCTACACCGAGTGCAAATAAATGCTGATCATCCATTCGACTAGGTCATAGAACACTCAACAGCCAATAATGAACAAACTGAACATAAACGCCATAAATATGCATGCACGATGAACATTTCCCTAGACCTTGCATACATGTAATCTCTCCCTCAGCACCACCGCTACCAAACAAACCAACATTGAAACGCATCCCCAAAACTACGCACCATTTAGCCTATTTACTATTAGCCACGGCTTCCAAGGCCGGTAAACTACTCCGTCCCAGCCATCGGAACGGGCTCCAGGGGCGCTTCCGATGACGACACTCCTACATCCGATAATCACTGGCGGTACTAATGGAGGGAGACCCACATTGATCTCCAGTTCTCCACAATCCTTGAGGGAGCGGAGTGGAGGATGTGCAGTTTCTGGACTTGGCGCTGGGGTAGAAGAGGTGTTATTGTGAGGGGAATATGGGATAGAAATTGGTTATTTGTTTACGATGAGATGGCTGGGTGTAGGTTGGTGGTATCCTTTGTGGCGGCGTTCATATATTTTCGTTGTTCCGCTTTGTTGTCACGATGTGACGGGATGTTTGAATCAACGTGAGCTACATGTAAGATGCTCAGGATGTCAAATATGAATCACCAATTGAATTACGATCCTCCA
This sequence comes from Aspergillus ochraceus, assembly GCA_004849945.1. Taxonomy (NCBI): domain Eukaryota; kingdom Fungi; phylum Ascomycota; class Eurotiomycetes; order Eurotiales; family Aspergillaceae; genus Aspergillus; species Aspergillus ochraceus. The sequence goes on from SSOS01000002.1 coordinate 4,353,147, forward strand.
ATGCTGTGCGCTATCAAAAGACCTGATACCATCAGCTGTGCATTTAAACAAACAACCCCCAATCCAATGAATCCACCATACCAACCAACGAGAAAGTATCGCTTCGACCGCACAAACCCCAAACCCATGATAATCAAGGCATGTCCTCATCTCATAGCTTTCCTGCCGCCTTCGCCTTCTTGAACTCCTCCACAACCGCCAAATAACTCCCCTGGGTAATCTCCTCCAACAAACCCGGCCTCTCAGGCTTCCAACCCAACTGCTCCACAGCCTTTCTATTCGACGCCCGATTCGCAATGCTATAAAGCGCAGTCAAGAACGGTCCCCACCGCGCCGTCGCTTCTTCCACCGTAATCGACTTCACCGGCACCTGCGCCGCTTCGCCCACCGCACTCGCGATCGCCTTGTACGTGGTATCGGTATTCGCCGTGCCGTTGAAGACATCGCCGGGTCTGGCACGAGCCGCCGCGTCGAAGTACAGCCGCGCCGCGTCGTCCACGTGCACGCTCGAAGTGCAGTACTCGCCGTCGCCGAGGTAGACCGACTCGTGGGACTGGATGGCTAGTTTGATGAGTAGCGCGGCGAAGCCGTTCGCGGTGCCGCGGCCGTAGACGTACTGCGGGAGACGGATGGAGATGGAGCGCACGCCTTTCGTGGCCCAAAAGAGGGCGTTTTCTTCGGCGAGATGGCGCGGGACGAGCGGATTCGGGGGTAGAGGGCTCGTTTCGTCGGTTTCCTCGCCGTTGGGGTCCGGTGCTACCATGGCTGTGCCGCTGGTCGTGATGAGCGGTTTGTTGGTGCCAACGAGTGGGGAAGCGAGTGCGTTCACGGCGGCGGTGTCGAGGGCGAGGATCTGATCGTAGGGCTTGGTGAAGTCGTGGTCGAAGGCGAGGTGGAAGATTATGTCGGCGGAGGCACTCTCGTGGGTTAGGACGTCGAGGCTGGTGAGGTCGCCGCGGACGGGGGTTGCGCCGAGGGATTTCAGGAGGGCGTCGCCTTCTTCCTTGCGAGAGAGGGCGCGGACACTGTATCCATCTTTGATCGCCTGCTCGGTGACAACGCGGCCGATGAAGCCTGTCGCGCCGGTGATGAAGATTTTCTGTTGGGACATGGTGGATGTCTGGATGGAGTGAAATGCTTGAGACTGATGCAACTAGAGTGATGAGAGACTTGCGAGAGATAATGGACCCAAGGGCACGAGGCAGACTCGAGAGGATTAAATAGTCCAAGCAAAGAGAGGAGAGAAGTGAGATGCGGAGTTTGGGCGGCACTCGGATTTGTTGCTATCAATGCACCGTCACGTCCTCCAATCACCGTCGAATCCGGGCTGAAACCTCCCTGGAAATCATCCGGTCTTTGTTTCAATCTCAGTGAATGAATTCGGGGGAATTTGAAATTGCTGCCTGATATGACCTGACTTGGGGAATGAATGACCGGCTAGTAAATCTGCGTGGGTTTGGCTGTAACAAGCCATATCACAATCCAACACAAGCCACTTCGTAAGTATACGAAGTAAGCATAACATGGAATCAAGCCGAAAACCTTGCGAAATGACCTCGGCAATTGCATTGCTTCGCCTTAACCTGACCTGTACGAGAGGTCAGCCTGTGTTCCCGATATGGTAATCCATATTTCTTTTAACCATACTTTATTGGACGCGCAAGCTCTAGTATCCCTAAGTATCCCAACCTCCGTGGTATTCAACGTTGCTACGATGAATCGTTCCACACTCCACTTATACTCATTTCTTGGATTATTGAATGCATCCGCCTTGCCCCTGTGATTGTTCCCCAGGTTGTGACTGGAATGCACCTATTTGTCTAGACCATCATGTTCGGTATGTAGCTGGAGTGGCGTCATATACAGCCAGTTGAATCGGTTACGGAAGTAGTCAAGTCCCGGCTGTTATCGGTCTATATCCAGGAAGGCTGCTAGAGGATCGTGGGAATGAAAACCGAGGAACACTAAAGAAAGGAGGTACATACTTTACATCCCATCTCTTCATGGCAAGAGCCTTTTCGCGTAAGGTGTGCTGTGGGGGTCCGGTATCGCCTATCTCGCTCTGCACAAATCTGGGAAAGGTTTTCTAATTTCTCTAAACACTTACATTGCAAGTATCCGCGTCGTATTGAGATCAGAATCTCCCCAATTGACTCAAACAAGGGAGCAAGACCACAGATACCCGTTTTCCAGCTCGTGTTGAACAAACCCACCATATCACCGCTCCACATTCCAGCATGATGAGTGATATCCCTTCAAGATGGTGACAGATGCCGAGGTATCAAAAAACCCACTACATTCAAGATGATCTATTCATTACGTAGACTAGATAAATCCCTCTCCTGGGCTCCAGAGACGTGGATATATAAAGCTGCCGCATAGCAAGCTTATAGAGTCAACTCGAACACCTCAGAGTTCTCTTCATTCGATTACTCTACTACCATACACAGCGTCCCATCTTCCCAACAACACTTTGTATCCTACCCCGTGGACCCTTCTTCAACATGAAAGCCTTCATCGTTTGCTCTGCGCTGTTCGTGGCCGTCGCTGCATGTGCGCCTAAGAAACAGGTAGATTTCCTTACTTTCTATCCGGATATATTAGTCTTTCGATTTTTCTTGGAACAGTATGCTGATAAGAAACTTCCAGGTTCGTGGCGAAGACGCAACCATGAACATGAACATGGCCATGGCCATGTCCGAGGTGGAAAACGAGAACATGGACACGGATATGAATATGGCTATGGCTATGAAGCGTGATGTCAAGGAAATGAATGAGATGAACAAGGAGATGGATCTGGGTAAGGATATGGCGATGCCGATGTAGGGTGAGAGTTTATGGCTCTTAGATCAGATGATCTTAGTGTTTTGCTTGGAGCCTTTTATAGAGTAGAACCAAGTTGATCATAAGAGATTAACAATTGCTAAATACTGTATCTTAGACCTATTTCGATGGAATGTTGACAATTTTTACATACTGTAGACATGCTTGACTCGAAGGTGGATCACACTTGAGATGAGCTCTAGTGCTAGTCGGATTTTGAATAAAGGAGGTGTGTAATTGAACAGGCTTAAAGAAGCCATGTTGGACTCTGGTCCTCAGAATCACTGTTAAGGTCCATTTCTTGGAGCTCATCCATGTCATCTTCATCCTCAAATGTTATCGGCCGATTCTGATTTACGCCTGTTGGACTCCTCACATGGGGGTTGCTTGGAGTCAGATGAAAGTCATCATTGCACTCCTCATCTTCATCAGACACATCGTTTTCTTGGTACTCCTTGGAACTGGGATCGAGCTGGAAAATGTGATGCTGACCGTCCTCGAGGATATCTCGACTGTGAGTATCGCCGGCTATGAGATGGCATTTGGTGCATGTATGATAATTCGGGCAGGAGCTACAAACGTATTTGAGACCAATACCAGGCTAGGCACAGGAAGGCGTTAACGGAGGGGGCTCATAAACAGCAACAGGGAGGAAAAGAAAATCAGCGGTGATAACTAACCCCAAGGCATATGCCGCAGTTCCAGTTCGACTTTCTAAATCGTCGTAAACTCCGCCGGTTTGATCGGTCAGTGATATGCACTGAGTGACCCAGATGCTGCCGGAGGAGCTGGACGATACTGACGTCGGCGCCACAGCGCTGAGCAAGCTCCACGCACGTCAGTTTTCTTTCTCCCCAGTAACAGTGGACCGTGGGATCAGCGCCATTATCCAGCAGCAGACGGACCGTCTTCAAGTAGTCCGCCGGTTCAGACATTGTTCCATAATCCGGCTCTTCTAGGAACGGTCTCATGGCCCAGCAGAGAGGTGTCCAACCATCCTTGTCAGCTTGTGCCAGTGCCAGTTCTCGATCCTTCTTGGGCGGAATCTGGGATAAGAGAAATGCTATCGTGCGAGCCTTGCCAAACTGAGCAGCCCAGTGTAAACATCCTTTGCCGTAATTATCGGTGGCTTTAACATCGCAGCGGTAAAATTGCAGGATGAGTTGGAAATTTTGAGCTCCATTCGCAGCAGCGAAATGAATAGGAAGGGTTCCCGAGCCTGGATGGGCGGATTGGGGATCCGCCCCTTCATCTAATAGAAAGTGAATCGTACCTGTACTCGCCCCAAAACAGGCTGCTGCGAGCGGAGTGTGGAACGTGTTAGGTGTTTCTGTCATCACATCCGCGCCATGTTTTACAAGAGTGCGGACTATCTGGTCAACGGAGGAGGCACTTCTATGCCTACTGGGAGACCCTAGCAGTACTGACTGAAGAGGAGTAGTATTGATGATACTGAGTGTTACCTGATTCACGTCCGCTCCGTGATCGAGCAGAGAAATGACGCCGTCGAGATGGACTCGTGTGCAGGCCAGATGGAGTGGCGTACCTGAGTATACGGATGGGACATTGATTTGAAGGTCGGTCTGGGAGAGCAACAGATCTCGGAACGCGGGCATGTCAGAATAGAAGGAATTATGCAGAGCCGTCTCGCCTCGTTTATTGGTGAGGTTAATGTTAGCTCCGACGTTCACGAGCAAAGTCAGGCAGTGAATATTGGCGTTGGATTCGGCGCTGAGCAGAGGAGTGTTTGTATAGATGTCCCTTGCATCAAGGCTTAAAACCTTAGTATGCTCAAGGAGCACTTTGAAAACTTCCGGTGAACCATAAACCGCTAGATGAAGCAGGGTCTGCTCCAGCGTCCAGGTTCGTACTGCTAAGTCCGAACCACTTTCAATAAGAAGGCGCAATGTGCTGACATCCTTTCCGTACAACACGGCGTCGCAAATCACGGTCCATCCCCAGCTGTCGCGGTAGTCAAGATTGACACCGCGCTCAATGAGCATTTGC